>OX578277.1:79806538-80522605 GCA_951217055.1 Gerris lacustris
GTAAATAATGCTTAGCTGCATAGTTAAATAATAAAACATTATAAATGATAGCGGTAGTTTTATAAAAAGTCAAAAATAATATGCTACAAGTAAATATAAAAATATTTTCTGTAAGTATAAGAGGGATGTTTCTTAGGGTCAGCAACACAAAAAAGAGTAAAGCTACAGATATATTTGTATAATATTCTTAAATGTTGTGCAAAGTAGACAAAAATAAAAACAAAATTTATTTTTATCGGTGAAGTAAAACCGAAGAAAAATAGATCTAAAAACGGCACTTAAAACAATTATTACTTCCTTCTTATTATTTTATGTTGACGGGGCTACAGGTTAAACTACTTGACCGATTTTCATAAAAGAGGGGCTCATTGGATTCGTCTTTGCTGCAGGGTGATTCCAACGTAAAATATTTTATAAAAAAGTTTCAGCAAGCTACTCACGAAAAAAAAAAAAAAAAATCATATAAGGTATCTGGTTGGAATCACAGTGCAGTAGTAGATATTCTATAAGATCGTATTTTGAATACAAGACTTTTCAGTAGTAGTATTCTTTAAGATGGAAGCAAAACCATAAAGGCAAAGGCAAGACCAGATGCATTGAAAACTGACACTTTGAGAACCAGAACAAAGGTTTCAATCTTTGTATTCTAGTGGTGGGGATAGCCCTGAGGAAATGGTGCAATCTGCCTTCCCTCTTTGGCTACTCTATTTAGTCTCTATACTCGGTGGTCAAAACAATACCCGACTGGGAGGATTTTTATACAAAACAAATCGGTACAAATGTACATGTACAATGTACATGTACATGTACCAATGTTTTTAAAAGTAAACATATGATACAGCCTTAAAGTACAAATCGAGGCCTTTGAAATGGTATGCAACACAAGTAACAAACTTTTAAAAAGGTGGTCACGTGACACGGCACTTGGGAAAAAGTTTAATCTCATGTTCTCAGCAAATTTATAAAAATAATAAATACTCGAATTTAAGAACATTAGTGTGAGATTTGAGTCATCCAATCAGAAATAAAATCGGTTAATAATTGCGTATCTATGAGAGATCATAGGCAATAATTAAAAAATATTAATCGTATTTGGCTTCAATTAAGGTACAACCGACGGAGGTACAAAAAAAGTCATAAAATCTAACGTGTAGACTTTTAAAAGTCAGTACTGTTTGTGGAATCAGTTTTTCGATACGACTGTTAATTCATAATAACATCTTTAACGTTGCATCCGCCATTTTAAATTTTTTGGGGGGATTAAAATAAAACATTTTAACTTTTTGGATTTGTCGGCTATATCTACAAGTGTACCAAACTTCAAGTTTCTAGCTATTCTGGAAGTTGCTTATATTTTGATGATAAGTGAGTCAGACAGTCAGTAACAAAAATGCAAACTTCGAAACTCTCCCGTGTTGTAAGGCTGAATTTTAAGGGCTAATTTTTTTACAATGTCCTAATCTAGAATCTAGTTACAGTTACAAACCAATACTGCGTCCTCCGGTAAAAACGGAAGAAGGAGCTCTGCTGTCACCCTACCAGTGCCACATCCAATGTCCACTATGGATTCTTTATTGTTGAATGAAATTGTTTCCTTTATTTCGTCGATGAAATTTTGGCCCAATTGATACTGTAGATTGCATCCAACACTATAGAATTTAGGCTCCAACATTCTTAAGAATTATATTTAGAAAAACTTCTACGATATTACTTTTATGTTAATATTATTTGTTGCTATTTTTTAATTCCTGAAAATAAATAAATACGCAATAAATAAAATCATATTATTTAAAATTTCCAATATTTATTCAATAATAATAATTATTAATTATGTATAAGGAAGTGTAGTAACGGGGCTACTTCCTCTTAACGATATTCCCACCATGTTAACCAATATCCTTTTTTTCTAGGTCTTCCTGTGGTGACCACATCATATTCGATATTTCAAAGTACATCGAACATGACGCAGATACCACCAGAAAACCTAAAAATCTATATACATATTATGTACATATTTATTTACTCGTATATACGCAGGGAGTTGACTATTACAGCTAATATAAGAATGTTAGATCTCTTTTATACAGTTTTAAGTGTCTGTTATTATTGCAAATACAAATAATGAACATAAATTAACGTGATTAAGTTTAGGGTTTCGAGGTCATCCTAGAAACCCTAATGCTTTTGGCAGTTCGTCCGTCCAACGTGCAAATTCTCATACACATTTTAGTAAAAAAAAAAAAAAACAATAATAATGTAGGACATTTTTATGACCGAAGAAACCCTTTTAGTAGCTTGCTGGCATATACTTGACGCGATTTTTGTATGTCTTAAGAATAAACATAATAATTGAAGCGAGAGTAAGCAAGCTTGATAACTTGAGGAAAAGTTGATCGATTGGGTTAAAATTAGATATTCGTGTTCCTTTTACTAATACTCAGGCTAAGTTCGTTGGACAGCGAGATCCGTCCAAGAGTGCGCGCAACGCTCGCATAAACCTGAACTTCAACTGTAAAATTGGAATTTCAGGTCGGGAAAAATTCTATCATCACCTATTGGATGAGACGAACATTATTTTCAATTAACATTTTTTAGTAAAACCAACAGCGACACCGCTATGAAGTTTTATAATACATAGTTGAAATGGAATTGCCGGGACGTGAAAGTGTGAGTTAAGGAATAGTAGAAAAACCTTCTCTCCCACTTCACGGCTCTATATCTTGTATTTGGCTAAAAAATAAAAAAATAAATATGTGGAAAAGATATAATCACATAGAACATAAAGCACCTTATAAATTACTAACTATAAAGATTAAACACTAACCTGATATTACGTAGATTTAGACAGTAACTCGTGAAGCAGAAAAAAAACAAAAAACAAAAAAAACATTAAAACAATATTATGTTCAAGTTTAATATGAAGTAGATCAGTACCCAGTTCTGTGAACACTACTACTGCCTTTATATACATGACCGTTGGATAGTATCATTGAACAATTAAAACTCAATTAACTTTATGTTAAACATGAAAATAAAAAAAATAAATTAATTAACACTCATAATTTAACACAAATTAAGAATATTTTATTACCTACACTATATGAAACTTCTAATTATAATATTTACTATTCCTGTTTTTATAACCTAATACTAATAAATTTGTAAAAGTAAGGTCAAAACAATTGAATAGTTATTTAGGGAAGAATGACTTGTAAAATTACTAACATTATTTGTGATGAGCTGAATCACTGTAGACATTTAGTACAAGGTTAACAAGAAGTAAGGTAATAGATGGTATTTATTTATTGAATAAAGTTAACTTGACTTCGACGTTACGCTAATATAATTATTCCTATCTAGTTAATCTACAATAAACAAATATAATGTAAAGAACAAATACAAACATGACCTAGACCCTAGCACTTGTAGCAAAGTACAGTAATCCAACTCGTTCACCAAACTAGTTCATCTCTTATCCGCATGGTTTTATAATCTTGAGAAATAAATAGATAAATAAATAAATAGATTTATAAGTAGTTGTCCCCTATACCTATAACTAATACTGCTTTTCGTGATGGGCGGTGAGAGGGTGAATAAAACTAATAGACAATTCATCTATAAAATGGCTATACTTCGTTAGGGACTTTGACTTCATCAGGCCTGTTGTTATATGTGCATACAAATAGTTTTATCCATAAATAAAAGTTTATATTAGTACTTTCATATAAAAGACCCAACACGAGAATCAATAGTAAGATAATGATGACTAGAGAGGTTGATAGAAAGTAGAACAACAATATTATCACCACAATTCTATATAAAATGTGGTGAAAATATAAAAATATAAAACAATTATCAAATATAATTTGTGGAAAATTATCAAATACAAAATTGTGGTGAAAATATTGTTGTGTTACTTTCTACTAACCTCTCTAATCATAATTATGAAGTGATAACTCAAAATCTTAGTCAAAAACAACCAATTATCACTGTCCTGCAAAAAAAAAGCTTCAGAATGAAAATGTCCTTTTCTAAAGTATTTTAGTGTGCTGAATCCGAATCTGAAGTCAAAATTTCTCCTATGCGTACAGTTTTCCCGGAAAATGCGCCTAAAGTTCGGAAAAATTGTGTTTTTGGGGGTTTTCAACCCAATTTTTCGCCCAAATTATTTTTGGGCGTTTTAATATTGTTAAACCATGAAGAACACAAATCTAAAGTTAAAAAAAATCGTCTTCTTATCTTACTTTTTAAGAAAATTGAAAAATAAAACAAACAAAAACGAAACAAAAAAATCGATTTTTCCTCATATTGAGTCTTTGTATTTCCATCCCTTTTTCAGTTATACAACAAATTGATGGGAGGGATTTTACTATCCCCCACCCCCCTTGGTCACATATATTGTAATTCTCTAGAATAATGTCAGAAAAAATTAGAATAATGTGTGTAAAAATAAAAAAAAAATGTCACAAAACATTTGTTATATAACTGAAAAAGCAATAGAAATACAAAGACTCAATATGAGGAAAAATCGATTTTTTTTTCTTACATTTCAATTTTCTTAAAAAAGTAAGATCAAAAGATTTTTTTGACTTTAGATTCGTGTTCTTCGTGGTTTGAAGATATTAAAACGCCCAATATATATTTTTTTTACAAAATTTTTTGGGCGATAAAGTGGGTTGAAAACCCCCAAAACACAATTTTTCCTAACTTTAGGCGCATTTTCCGGGATAACTATATACGTGTAGGAGAAATTTTGATTTCAGATTCAGATTCAGCAACCTCAAAAACATAAAGTTCAAATAAAATTTTCTTGGGGCCCGAAAGTACGTTAAATATTGTAGAACAGTGTTAGTAGTAAGATAATAGTTGATAAAAAATATTTTCTTTATATAAAGTAAATAAAATGTTCAACCTTACCATATTTTAAATCCTATACCTATATCTACACTAGGGGTTATAATGCAATAGGTGAAAAAAAAATTTATGAAAAATTACACGGGGGAACCCTCTAAATTGTGCCACTTGACTAAAAAATGACATTCGTGAAGTTTTAGCTCAATCGGACAATGCTAACCCGTGCCTCATTGAGGTTGAAATCTTGAAAAATTGGGGAATTTGAGGAAAAAGCGTAATTTTTTTTAATGAGAAATGAAAACGGCTCAACCTAGAAACGTGATATGGGTCTCATTTTGTTCACTAGGTTGTTCCCTTTAAATTTTATTATCTTCACTTTTTAGCTACAACCAATAGTTTCTGAGAAATTTGCATTTTTACATATATACATTAGAAAAAAGGCCGAATTCTTCCTAATACGCAAAAATGCATAAGAACTTAAATACTGTTGAAGAAGTATCTTTAAAATAAAACAATTTGTAATCTGTGTAACTTATTGTTGGCAAGGTAATTTAATTAATTTAATTTAAGCAATCTGATTGCTTAAAATTAATTAATTTGTTTGCAATATTTACGTGTTATGTAATTTAAAAAATAAGGCCTTTAACTAATAAAGAATAATAATAATAATTAATTAATATTAAATTAATTAATTATTTTTAATTCCTTTTGTATTGTTTTTTATAGGGGGGGGGGGGGGATAATAAAGCAATATACAATATATTATTAGTACTATTATTTATGAATAAACAGCTTCTTTAATCATATTGTACATTTTTTAAATATATAAAACAATTGTCTTAAATTTGTTGAGAAGGCAGAGGTTTGGATAAGGAGGCTTTAGAGCAACCGGGAAATTTTGCCCGACATTCAGACACTACTTGTAAAAGATATTGTTGCTGTTCTTCATCTTTTGTAATGCACGAGTTATAATCCGTTATTAATTTTACACCTCTTTCAGCTGTATCATTTACAACTCTTAAACCGTTCACAATTTGTTTTCTTTTTAAATATTCTTCGTTCTTACTCCATAATTCTGGATTAATATGCAAGAATTCGGTACTGATTTTAAATCTCTTAAAAAAATTTACTGATTGCGGTGAAATAAAATGGTCCACATCTTTTTGATCAGGTACCTCACTTAATTTAATCGATGGTTTCATGTCGCAATCATCAAGTTCTTCATCTTCGTCTTGTTCTATTAACTTCATCGCCATTCTCCTCTTTACAGAATTACTTATATAGTGTCGTCAAATAATGCGAAAGCAGCCTGCTCTGGATTTAGATACCATAAATGAGTGATAATTTTTGAAAGTGTGATATTTGAAGTTTGTTTATTAAGTTTCCTGTATTTCACTAAAAATTTTAATTATAAGGTATTTTATTATAAAAAGGTATATTTTCATTGAATATATCACTTTCGCCATCCACCTTTCGTGATGAAAAGCACCGGGAGTAGCAAACACGATGTTTTCTAAAGGGAAGCGTCCTAAAAAATCAAACAAAGATTGATTAATTCTATGTAATCATCTCTTGTGTAACGGAGAAGCCAAGTCTAGAATATTTTAGACTTGGAGGCTGAACTGTTAATAGCTTCAGTAGATAATTAGCGATTTCATCCGGGTTAATCAATTTGTTTGCTGTAGTCTTATCTTCTATCCCTGGCTTAATTTTTTTTCATTTTTATCAATCTTGGTCCATTCAGTTTGAAACTTTTTGAAAATATCCGGTTGAGGGCCTGTTGTCTTTCCCACCAAACCGTCGAAAACAGATCTCAACACTACCTCAAAAATGTGGTGGCGACATGGAAGGTACAATAACTTTTTTCCCATTAATATTAATAGTTCCAACAAAACACAAGCACCCTTAATGCGGCCAGTATTTACGGCAGTTGTATCAAAGCACATTGCTTGAATCTTGTCCCGTGCGCCCCACTGTTAAAGTGCTGAATAAACAGATTTTGCCAAAGTACTCCCTGAATTATTTTCTAACTGAGGAACTCCAATTAACTGCTCTTCTTCTCCACAGCTAATTAAAACAGCAACTCTCTCGACATTATCTTTATTTATAATATAGCGAAGTAACTTCCCATCCCAGTGTACCACAGCTCCTTCTAAATCTGAATTTATAAATCTTTGCTGAATGATGTTTTGCACTTTCTTTTCTGATTTCTTGCTGGCGTAAGCGAATGATACTCCTACTCACAACATAATTCTGAGAGTCATGTCCTAGAGTATTGTAGCTGATATTCTCGAGCAGCGTCTCTGTCTGAGATAGCACACCTATCTAATAATAAGGATAACTTTTCATTAATAATTTTCTCTTGTTTTCCTGAATATTTAAAAGGAAAACAAATTGTGAACGGTTTAAGAGTTGTAAATGATACAGCTGAAAGAGGTGTAAAATTAATAACGGATTATAACTCGTGCATTACAAAAGATGAAGAACAGCAACAATATCTTTTACAAGTAGTGTCTGAATGTCGGGCAAAATTTCCCGGTTGCTCTAAAGCCTCCTTATCCAAACCTCTGCCTTCTCAACAAATTTAAGACAATTGTTTTATGTATTTAAAAAATGTACAATATGATTCAAGAAGCTGTTTATTCATAAATAATAGTACTAATAATATATTGTATATTGCTTTATTATCCCCCCCCCCCCCCCCCCCTATAAAAAACAATACAAAAGGAATTAAAAATAATTAATTAATTTAATATTAATTAATTATTATTATTATTCTTAATTGGTTAAAAGCCTTATTTTTTAAATTACATAACACGTCAATATTGCAAACAAATTAATTAATTTTAAGCAATCAGATTGCTTAAATTAAATTAATTCAATTACCTTGCCAACAATAATTTACACAGATTACAAATTGTTTTATTTTAAAGATACTTCTTCAACAGTAGTTAAGTTCTTATGCATTTTTGCGTAATTGGAAGAATTCGGCCTTTTTTCTAATGTATATATGTAAAAATGCAAATAACTATTGGTTGTAGCTAAAAAGTGAAGATAATAAAATTTAAAGGGAACAACCTAGTGAACAAAATGAGACCCATATCACGTTTCTAGGTTGAGCCGTTTTCATTTCTCATTAAAAAAAATTACGCTTTTTCCTCAAATTCCCCAATTTTTCTAGATTTCAACCTCAATGAGGCACGGGTTAGCATTGTCCGATTGAGCTAAAACTTCACGAATGTCATTTTTTAGTCAAGTGGCACAATTTAGAGGGTTCCCCCGTTGAGATTTCAAACATTAATTTTTTGTGACCACCCTAAATCTACACATAATGAACACTACCTGTATTGTTACATAAGAGCCGTTAAGCCCGTGACAACGTGCTTAATTTTATAATTAGAAAAATCCGTCCGAGACAACTTAAGACAAACTTTCTCATAAATGAGTTTATAATTACTTAGCCCAGTGTTTTCCATTTATTAGTTTTCATAAATGTGCATTTAATTATTATTGAACATTTCATCAAAATTTATCATAAAAATAACTACACCTGGGCGGAAAATCGTACCCGGGCTCACTCTGTCCGCGTTAAAAGCTATTTTATCAGGAACTAGATTTTTCCCGGAAAAACGACTTATATCGTTAGATTCGTATTTAAATTATCTACATTTTAGAATTTTTTAATCAAAATCGTCGTAACCGTTTCGAGAAATATTTTTTTCATTGTTTTAAACGGCCCAGTAGTTTAGGCTCCAGGAGTCTGCACAGACGGCAGACAGACATTTTTTAAAAAATTTTGTTTGGACTCAGGGGACCTCAAAACGTGTAAATCCATCAAAATTGAATTTTCGCGCCATCACAATACTTTCCATCCGCGTTTAAAGCTATTTTCTCAGGAGCTACATTTTTCCCGGGAAAACGGCTTATATAGTTAGATTTGTATTTAATTGGACTATATACATTTTCGAATTTTTTTACTCTTTAGTGTAAAAGCATCCTGAAATACGGCGGTTTTTTGAAATATCGTCTAAGGAAAAGGTGCGAATAAATTAAGTACAAATAATAATGGCTAGGTAAAATAGGTCTATTCATTTTTTTGCAGAGTCAATAGATAATGTTAGGGGTAAAAATTAAAAAAATGGGTTTTATGTCTTAATTCCAACTATTCAATCATACAGTGTTTGTTAAGTACATATCACTCTGACGGCGACGAATAAATATATATAGTATAATATATATATATATATATATATATATATATATATATATATATATATATATATATATATATATATATATATATATATATAGCGAACTGCTACTGCCCTCTCAGCTCACTGCGCAGATTTAGATTACAGAGCCGACCTTAAACCTGAGAATATTAAAACTCTCAGGATCGAAAGTAATACCAAAAAACGGCGTATCCTTGAGATGCTATAAATCAAGGATTGTAAGAAAACTTTGAACTATAGGTCGGATGTATCTGGTATTTGCGAGTTATACAAGTACATACTTGAATCGGATCTGCACCCTGGTTAATGCTCTTCATGCTCACGCTTCATGCTTTTCCTTTTTCTTAATGTTCTCTTATTATTTTTTATTGTATAATTCTGGTGCAAAGCTGTTTTTATGTTTATATCGCCCGCCACTGTTTTGGCTGGTGCGGTTTTTTTGTTAGTTTATATTTTTCCCGCCACGCCGCGCAATTACCTAATGTCAAACCTTACCTTATTTACTTTTTACATTCACTGATCTAGTCTTGCTTTTTGTTTTGTTCTAATTTATTTTACCGTGGTAGTTTTTCTAACGTTTCTTTTTAACTCTGTGTTACATTTTCCTGTTTATTTCCTATGAAATCATTTCTTTCTTCTTTTTACACGGGAAACAATTTTTCACTGCGGGAAGAATAGCAAGAGCTGATAAGTCTCTTGGAGATAATGACAGGATATGCTCCCTTCATTTTAAAGAAGAAGACATAGAGAGGTTTTTCGAGCATATGATGCCAGATGGTAGCATAAATACCTAGAGAAATACCTAGAGATAGGTTAAAATTGAAAGATGGGGAATGCCCTTCAATCTTCCCCAATTACCCGAAATACCTATCACAAGTTGGTAAAAAAAAGTCGTCCGCCCCCCTAAAAACAGAAAATTGCTTCCAACAAAAGCTGATAATAAAAGTGGTGGGTAAGAGATTGTACTCATAAGTATTTCGAAGTATTTTTTTATGATCTTTATAGCTGATTGGTGTAATTTGTTTTTACTGTGATGCAATGCTTCCGAATAGAATATAATCGGTGTATTACATTAATTTATTTAAAGGTATCATTATTATTTATAACTGCCAATTGCCCATAAAATAAAATTGAAAGACATGTATTTAGGAATATATAGGTAAACTACAGACACTTTAAACAAGTAGGAAATCTGTATCACTTTCTCCTCATATAATTAATGACGAAGGGTCATCATTCTTTCTACTTGTTGTTAAAGTGTGAGCAGTATATACCTACCCCCGCATTTAATAATTATAAACTAGTTATCTATTTTTTTTAATTATGAATATTTACAAATTTTGTAGTTTCTAAGAAAAATCAACAAGAATATCCTCTAGATATCGGCACTACTAGTCAGCAGGAGACATGTACATTTGTAGAGCAGGAGCATGAACAATTCAAATTACCCGAATTAATAGTTTTTGCATGTTTAAAATTATCCAACTGGATAGTTTCTTCTGCACCAATTACAAATAAAGACTTTATTCTATTTCAAAAATTGGAAAATGAAATTACGAATGCTTCCTACAAGAAAATTGTGATATCAAATGATATGAAAGTGAAGGTACGCTGCATTTGTTTTATATTAATTTAGTTTCATGAGTTTAATTTTTTTTGCACCAACTTATAAATTGTCGATCATATTGTATTTATCCAGTTTCAAGCAGTTACTTTCTGACTTCTAATGGTAAGATGAAGAAATAAATTTGGGTATAGGGATGCACCAATAAATTACAATGTTACAGGTTTACTACAATTCCTAAAAATTACTACTTTGTCTGTTTTGTAATACATATGTTATAGTTATAATACTGACAAATTGTGCAACCCTTAAATTTTAATATAGTTGTTCTTATTCAAGCTCATTAACTAACTGATTGTTTGTGTAATTTGGTTTTGTTTCTGCAACTTGGGTACTTAATTTTCTTATTGTAAAGTTGTTTATGGTGAAGGGTGTATTTCTCTTATTTTTTTTTCACATACCTACACTACATATACCACATTCCTATTGATACATGCTTTCTTTGTTGATTAATTTGATTTTTGTCTTTCCAATAGTATCTATTGGGTTCTTTGTTGCAACATAATTTTCACCATTTTAATTAAATTTTAATTTTATATCCTTAAAATTGTTTTTCATTATTTCACAGGTATTTCTAAGAGATATTCAGGTAAATGTTCAAGGCATTGAGTCAGTGGCCAGTAATGAAAGCTTTGAAAACTTAATTACAGTAGTAGATCAAATGAAGACATGTGGTTCTGTGACTGATGAAGAAATAAAGTATGAGTTTACTTTAATTACTGCTTGTATTTACGTCTTTCATATTATAGTAATAAATACTTAAATAATTCAGTGTACAATACAATCATTTTTGTTTCTTATCAGGAATATTAAGTTCAAATGCTTGGGTTTCGTTCAAGGATTTTCAGCTCATTGCGTGCCTTGCAAAGAGGTAAAGAAGAGAAAACCAAAAACTACTGAGGCAAAAATTCTCAAAATTAGAAATAAATTTGTTGCAACTAGTAAAAAATTGAAATATTCTAAGGCAAAGGTGGTGACTATTATCCTGTTCAATTCAACAAAATGTGTTGTCTGTTACATTTGTTGTAAAACTAACAAAGTTATAGATTTCTGTGTCCTATTTAATTTTCAATTTTGTAATTTTATCTCCAACCTCTCTCTGTCTATTTATTTCTTTCAATGAATGCGTAATACATTGTTTGTTTAATGATTATTCTCATTGAATGTTCTGCAGCATTTATTTCAACCCCTGTTTTATTACAGAAGTATCTCAGGTACTAAACTTATTCATTGATGTGTGAAATCTTTCCACATTCAGGATTAAAGAATAATAGGGCTTATAATATAGCCACAATTTAAAACTCAAAAAAGTGAAGGCTGCAAGTGGTTAAACACAAATATTTATATTCCTATTTGGTAATTTTGTCTTAGTTATTTCAAGAATTGTTTTATTGTATTTAAACTTTTGCTTTTCAAGTATGCAAATATGTAATGCTTTTTTGGATGTTGTATTAGTATTGCATGCTGCAAATTTGTGACTAATATATACATGTGTTTTAATTTGATTGATTTATTTATGTATTTTTGTTTTGTTTCAGCTGCTTTGCTTTTAGTCCTGTTAGAACCATAATATTGTAAAAGCATAGATAGTTATTAGAGTATTTTTTTACTACTTTTACAACTTACTGCTTCAAATACTAGGTTTTCTTTGAAACTTCTTTATCTTTACCTAATTCACTAATTGTGTACTACTACATTAAGCTGTACATTAGTGTCTCTTTATGTTTCCTTTATTATTTGTTGTTTTTGTTTTTGTTTTTTTCAGGAAAAAAAGCTTAAAGATTGTCTTCTAGAAATAAAGAGCAAATTCTCAAACGAATCTTCTATTATCATATTTAAGAAAGAAATTTCTCAGCTCCCTCCTATCCAGCAGGAAGCCTTGATGGCATTTCTGAATGCCTCGAGAGGTAAAAAGCAGAGTATTCGTTATACAAAAACATTTTTCTATTAATGCATCCTTTTAAAAATTAAATCATAAATTTTTCCACTGCCATCATTATCATCTATTTACCGGCGAATTAGAGCCCTAACTCCTTCTTTTGGCTTTGATCAATCTCTCTTCAATACACTAAAAAAAAGCTGAAGGCATCTCTGCAATGGGAAGAAGAGGTAGTTTTGAAAACTAGTAACAATTTATGTCATGTACTGAACTACAGTCGGATATAACGAAACTGATGGTTCCAGAGAAAAAATTTGTTCTATAGTAATTTCGTTGTATAGATTTTTTTTACAATTAAACACTTTACATAGAGAAATCGTGGGACATAAAAAAAAGTATTGTATATCGATTTTCGTTGTATAGAAGTTCGTTGTATGGAGGTCCAACTTTAATTACTTTCAAAAGTTAAAGTTATCTTTAAATGAACACAGGGGTTAATTTCATGATTAATTATTTTTTTCCTGTGTTGTAGGGTTGCTTCTCATTGATGAGATGCATTTGTCTACTGGCCTAAGATTTGACAAATCTGATTTGAAGGTAATAGGCCTCACAGGTTTGGCTAAATATATACTCCAGAAAACCAGAAGTGTGCGCTTGGGGATCATGCCCTAGTTTTCCTATTACAACCATTTGCTGGTAATATATTATGATAAAGTTATCCAAAAACGGTAATATGTTACGATAAGTTTCTCTTGTATAAACTAGGTTGAATGTTTTTAGAGCAAAGTAAGTTATCAAATAACTTTCTCAGAGAAAATAATAACATTTCTTTTGTTATAAAGGCAACAGGCAACCAATAGGAACGTTTCTCAGCCGAGGGACAGCATCTGGCTCCATATTTTATTAATTGATTATAGAAGCTGTTATTCTTATGGAGAACTCCGGTTTCTTTATCGATGGCATTGTTTGTGATGGAGCAACTTGGAACAGAAAGATGTTCGCCAAGTTTGGGATTTCTGAAGACATTACAAGTTTCTTCCATATAATGGATGCTACCAGGAATTTTTTTTTTTCCTCTGATTTCCCACATTTGGCAAAAAATGTGTGGGGATGGATTGTTAAGAAAAAAGTTGTTAAGGTAATTAGAAAATTCCTTTACTTTAAAATGAGATTTTTCCTTTATTAGGTATGAACTTATTTTGTCTCCAACCTTATTTTGCGTTTCTTGCAGACATGTTTTCGTGATGTATAAAGATAAGCCATTGGGGCTGTAGTTGGTTACGAGGCATCCTTACGTTTGAAGGGTTCTCCTACTTTGAACTCTTCCCACACCGATTCTTCTAGGTATGAATTAATGAATTCAGGAAAAGCATTTCACGTATGTGCATCTTTTCTCACCTAATTTTTGCTCATTGTATTTTTGTACCACCACACTCTTTTCAACAAGGCTAGAAGCTTATAATCACATTTTCTTATGTGTTTTCTGGCTTATTACGAGTTTAGGCCTGAATTATATTACTTTATATATCAAGGATATCATTTTGCAACCACATTTTGTATTAAAATACTATTTCTTTCCAGTTCTTTAGCCGAAATACTTCGTCTACAATGGTGTTGTATAAAAATAAGTTGCAGGACTGGAAGACTGTGAACCGACTGTCAAATTGATTAATATGTTCAATGATGCCATCAAAGCATTTAATTCAAGGACTCCAGTGGAAAGTCTAAGAATTGATTGTTCTGAGAAACAGGTAAATAATCATTATTAAAAGGTTTATAATAACTAACATAATAAGCCTTGAGTCATAGTTCAGTCTCTGACCATGACTCACAGTTGTTTTTAATATAAATTTTCTAATTTATATTATGGATTTTACCATTGACGAGGTTAAGAAGTGGGATTTATATGTATTTTTAAAAAAATTACACTTTTTTAATTGATGTAGACTCTTTCAAATTGATTAAATCAACCACATCAAGAATATTGCTTGAAAATGTCCCAAAAGAGGAACGAAATATTGCAAAAAACATAGTATGTGTTTTTTATTTAAAACTCCCCTGAAGACCCTTTTTTAAAAGTCATCATTAACATAACAAGTTTTTCTGGACCATGGGTGAGAATAATTTTAAATTTATGTATAATTTGCATTCCAATTCACTGGTTCCACCTTAATGTATTTTTTATTTATACCAGCTTGAACTACCTGGAGGAAAAACAGTGGTTGTTCATTCCAATCGACTAAAAGCTAGCCCGAGATTAGAAGATCCTATATCAGACTATCAGACAACGAAATGAGAGGAGCCGGACATAATGAAGACCTAAGACAGGAGGAGTCAGAAATAACTGACGATGAAGGGCAGCCATGGATAGACGGTGATCAAATTCCCTGGAACCCTGCAAGGCCAACAGATGAAGAGCACCAGAATGTGGACCAGCCTGAAATAGCCAACTCACCCAACAGAACCAGCCCTCAAAGAGAGAAGCCTATCCCACTCTTGGAGAACCCAGTTAGGACTCCAAATCCACGCCGAGCCATGAGTCCTTGGTAGCCTTCCTGATATAGTGAGGACGACAATTCCAACCACTCCTTATCTGAGCCGGAAGGACCTACCGAGACATCTTGGGCACCTAGTGGCGACGAAACGAGTCAACGGGAGGAAAGGCAGCGATCCCCCTACCTCCTACGCCACAGAACCGACAGAGTCTAGCTATCACAGCATTATTAGTTTTTCATGTTAGGTTAGGCTTAATATTAGTTAAGATGTTAATAACAAGCTAGGCAAGTTATGAAGTGTAACAAACGAGTTAGGCTTTACTACAACTAAAAATTACGGAATTTGTTCAAATAATATTTGATGTGTCATAGTTTTTTTTATTTGATTTATTTCAAACTCAAATACAACGCAAAATGACATAGCGGTTCCGTCTTAAACAGTTCACCCTAATATTTCTACCTACAATTTCTTTTTCCCCGTTAAGACAGGTTTCCGTGTTATACAGGGTCCGTTTTAGTCAGATTTTACTGTATTATATTTTTTGTATTAATAAAATAATTAACAAATAATGCTTTGTAATTCATTGGCACAAATTTTATTTTTTGTTATTCGAAAGTACAAAATTTTCGAAAAATCAGTGATGGACCCCGGGCGGCGGTCGCCCGGTTTGCCCATGCCTGGCACCAACACCAGTTAGGGTATCAAATTCGTTTGAATATTAAAATATTAAAAATGTTCTTAAATAATACACATAAAAATGTATCAGTTATCACGAATGGATGCAAATAGGTTTGTTTAATGATTTAATTAAAAGATATGGAGGCTATTCAAAAAATCGTTTAGAAATTCAAGTTTTAAGTTTTTGGTAGTTTTCATACTACGGAAAGTTAAAATTTTAATTTAAATCAAATTATAATTATTATTTACTTCTTATAATCATTATTATTTACGTGGTTCATATCCCTGCGCTGGAGTGTATTTTTCACTGTCTGTTTCCCGTAGCAGTGGCGCACCCAGGGGGAGGGGGGGGGGGCACGTCCCCCCCCCCCCCCAAAGCCAGACCTAAAATGTAAGTATGCAATTCCGCAGCACGTGTTAAAGTAATAGTGTTGTGATAGTCAAAAAAATAAATAAATAAATAAGTACGAGTAATTACATATATACCTTGTTTAGCCCAACATTATTATTATTATTATTTTTTTGCGTTTAAAAAGACCTTTCGCAAGGAAGACTTTTTTTGTACTTATTGACTGGACTATTATATACCCTACTATGTTTATTTTTAACCTAATACTATCAGCTAATTTCTGTTAAACTCACAACATTTGGCGTACGTATTTTTTTTTATTTTATTTTATTTTTTTTTTGTTAATTCACATAACAAAAATATTTGCAAAATGTACCAATTTATTTTTGGCTACTAAAATAAAACATTAATCTATTATATAATGTACAACTTTTAATAATAAAATATTATTAGTATGAATATAATTTTGTTTAAATAAAATACCCCGGTCTTCATGTCCCGTTCATAAAAAACTTAAATTTATTTGTATATTATAACACTTTAGATGCTCTTAGAATAGGATAAAAAGACGTTTTCAAGTAACGTAAACTATAAAAATTTTCTCGGGGGAGGACCCCCGGACCCACCTAAAAGCGAGTCAGCCCCCCTTCAAAATTGGCTGGATCCGCCCATGGTATGAAGTAATTTAAGAACAAAGAAACCCAGACTGGTTAATTGTCTGTGATTATGCTAAGCCCACATTACATCCAGTTCCCCACTTCCCTTTTTTTTAATCTGTGCCCCTCCCAAAAATAAATCCTGGGTGCGCCACTGTCCCGTAGTAAATAATAATTATAATTTAATTTAAATTAAAATCGTTTAGTTAAAGGTACTCAGCCACACTTTGTGGTGAGCCACTAACCTTATCTTCCTCACGGCGGATGACTTCAAACACTAACCTGCAACAAAATAGGTAAATATGTAATTTGTTTTTTAGAATAAATTTAGTTTAAAAATAAGTTAATAATAATATAATTACAGTAAAACCTGGATATAGTGACCACCGATGGGACCGACCAAAAGTGGTCACCTTAGGCAGGTGGTCAACATACCCAAAATGAGTATAAAAAAAAGTACTCATTCTTAGTTTTACTAAAATGTTACACAAATAATGGGTGAAAAGGAACGTTTAAAAAAATTGGTCAGAGTCAACTCAACAAACTTTCTCATATACGAATTCATAATTATTTAGCCCAGTGTTTTCCATTTATTAGTTTTCGTAGGTACATGTAATTATTATTGAACATTTTATCAAAGTGTATCATAAAATAATCTCCTCTCTTCGTCTGCGTTTAAAGCTATTTTCTCGGGAACTAGATTTTTTCCCGGGAAAACGGCTTATGTCGTTAGATTTGTATTTAAATGGACTACATTTTAGAATTTTTTAATCAATATCGTCGGAATCGTTTTGGGGGGTAGAGCCCCCAAATTTGGAGCTAAAATTCATTTCTCGATTTCGCCTCGGGGTATGATTTTTCTGAACATGCATGCTAAATTTCGTCAAAATCGGCCCAGTAGTTTAGGCTCCACGCGATTAGACTAAACAGACGACAGACAGACATTTTTTAAAAAACCACTTTTTTGGACTCAGGGGGCTTAAAAACGAGTAATTCCATTAAAATCTTAAAATCGAATTTTCGCGCCGCCGCAATACTTTCTCTTTATATGAGAAAGTAAAAAGAATCACATAATTTGTAATTAAAACATTCCTAAAATATGAGTAGCTATTTCTTTACAATTTAGGCAAAAACGAGTTGAGACATTTTTCTATACAAATATTTTACTTACGATTAATGGTAAAATCTAAAAATTGTTTGATGTAATTTCAGCACAAAATACACAATGCATGTAAAAACACGAAAATTAAAAAAGAATACACCTTTCACCTTCTAAATCAAACTAACACCTGAGCAAGAAATAGTTTGCTAACAGAAAAGAAGGAAATATTCCAAAGAAATAAAAATGCAGTGAAAAAGAAAAAAAATACAGAGTAATAATTATTTACTCTATATGGTTAACTCTTAAAACCAGTAAGAATTATTTTATTTGATTAATTTCTTTGAATTGAAATCCTTCTTAATAATTCGTATAGAAACAGAAAGAAAGTAAAGTGGGTTTTAGTTTTATTCACATTGTAACAACTAGTATATGAGTTCTAAGAAATTAAATTAAAAACCAAATGTTTTAAAATTATTATAGGTATTCTCACTAAACTTATATTATTATTTTTTATTTTTATTTTTATTTTTATTTTACTTTGGTCACTTTAACCAAAATAAATTTCCTTCAAGGGACCAGAAGAAAGTGGTCACTGGTCAAAATAGGCAGATGGTCACAATAAGCAGAAGAAAATGCACAGGAAGTATTGCATTTCTTAAGGGACCATGAAAAGTGGTCACATTGACCAGGTGGTCAATATACACGGGTGGTCACTTTAGCAGGTTTTACTGTATTATAATATAGTCCAGGGGTTCCCAACAGGGTCCAGGTGGACCCCTTGGGGGTCTATGGAAATTTCAAAGGGGTCTATAGTATTCCAAGGATCTACTGGAGGTCGTTGATAAATATAAAAGTTTGAACATTGATTATTTCAAGAATCTAAAAGAAAAATTTGCGTATCCTTCTAAAAGCCGAAATTAAAATTAAATCACTTCTTAACCCGTCAACTTCTGTAAATAATGCTAGATGTGGATTAGAAAGAAGCGTCTTATAATGTTTCTTTGTTAATTGCAAAAGCCGGATATACTAAAAAATTCTTATTTGTATATCCTTACATTATTGTTATTTACTTATTGAAAAATGTAAGGGGGTCGATGAAGAAAATAATTTTTTTAAAAGGGGTCGATGAAGGAAAAAAGTTGGGAACCCCTGATATAGACCTTCAGTGTGTTCCAAAATAGAGTATCTTAGAGGAAACATTTCCTTATGTTAGGGTTTTCGAAAAAAAAAAATTATTTATACAAATTCATGCTTCAATCCAAAATGTAGCGTTGTGTTGAGATATTTTTTATTCTCCCCCCCCCCCCATAAAAATTTGACAAAGCCAAACACCAGTATATGTTTTTGTTGAAAATGTTCAAAATAGAAATAATATGCCAATGAGGTGGAAAGGTCAACATTAAAATCTTAAATAAGTGTTCGCACCAGGGGGAGGTTTTCCTGACCTGGCCACGAAAATTGTGAAAAGAATAAATAAATAATAAATGCAGAAATATGTTTAGTGGACTGTAGGTATTGAGCATAATAATGTACATAACATAATAAGAATGGCCTGATAAAAGAAATTATCTGTTGGAGAGGTGAGGTGAAGTGTGGTGAGTTGGTGCCGTGGTGATATGTTGAGATGCCGGATGCCAGCACTGATAAATACCATTTACTTCCCTGGATTCCATGGAGAAGTAAAGGCTTGTTTTCTGGATACCAGATAAACCGGATAAATCCTGGATGCCTAGGATTTATCCAGATAAAACTTGAACTAAGACACTTGTCATGAAAAATGGCCACTGCTCACATTGAGAGCTAGACTCACACTTGGTTCCAGTGGCGCACCCAGGATTTATTTTTGGGAGGGGCACAGAAAAAAAAAATAAGGGGGGGGGGATGTAATGTGGGCTTAGTATAATCACAGACAATTAACTAGTCTGGTTTTCTTTGTTCTTAAATTACTTCATATCGAGGGTGGATCCAGCCAATATTAAAGGGGGGCTGGGCTCTCTTTTAGGGGGGTCCGGGGGTCCTCCCCCGGGAAAATTTTTATAGTTTACGTTACTTGAAAACGTCTTTTTAGCCTATTCTAAGAGCATCTAAAATGTTATTATATACAAATAAATTTAAGTTTTTTATGAACGGGACATGAAGACCGGGGTATTTTATTTAAACAAAATTATATACATACTAATAATATTTTATTATTAAAAGTTGTACATTATATAATAGATTAATGTTTTATTTTAGTGGCCAGAAAAATAAATTGGTACATTTTAAAAATATTTTAGTTATGTGAATTAAAAAAAAAAAAAAAAAAAAAAAATACGTATGCCAAATGTTTTGAGTTTAACAGAAATTAGCTGATAGTATTAGGTTAAAAATAAACATAGTAGGGTATATAATAGTCCAGTCAATAAGTACAAAAAATAGTCTTCCTTGCGAAAGGTCGGGTATCTGCAATTTTTAAAATCTTATTTCTACAATTGAACCCGTTTCCAAATTCATTAATATTAATTATTCGATAATTAAAAAATATTCTAATGGGACTGCTACTAACTATTTTAATTAAATTTAAACGCCACGTCTTTTTAAACGCCAAAAAAAAAATGTCGGGCTAAACTAGGTATATAATTACTTATTTATTTTCTTTATTTCACTATTACTTTAACATGTGCTGCGAAATTGCATACTTAAATTTTTTATCTTTGGCTCTGGGGGGGGGGGGGGCACGTCTTTTCTAACCCCCCAAAAAAATAAATGAGGGCTAAACTAGGTATATAATTACTTATTTTTTTTTTTTTTACTATCACAAAACTATTACTTTAACACGTGGTGCTTAATTGCATACTTAAATTTTAGGTCTGGCTTTGGGGGGGGGCACGTGCCCCCCGTGCCCCCCCCTGGGTGCGCCACTGCTTGGTTCCACACACACTCACAATCTGCCCTTGGAATCTTCCCTCCAAGAATTTGGGCAGTTAGAGTTTGAATATTCAAACTTGGAAGCAGTTCTGCCAGTGGGGTGAGATCGGAAAGTCTAAACAGAGATCTAAGTAGACTCGATCTCTGAATGAGTCTGGTACTCTGTATTGCAGGGTGGTGTCTTATTTCAAGCTACATTGAACAATAAGAACCCCCATTTTTTTGTCAGAATCGTATAGCATTACTTTAAGTTTAACTTAAACTGGGTTCCCAATGCCCTATTCAAAGAAAATATGTAACAATAGTGTGCCAATTAGTGTGGCACATAGCTTCTGCTCGTCCTATCACGTACATTTTAATGATGTTATTCTTTTACAAACCATTATCTTCTAATTATTTTATTTTTCCCTTTTTCTGCTTCCGAGCTTACCGAAGAATTTTTTTTGTTTCCTAATTCAAAAATTTCCAGACATAAATCTGTTTCAGACATACAGGAAAATGTTTGGTCCCGTGTCTGTCTGTCGGTATATCTAATATACCTAAAACTTTAAAAGCACTCATCACATATTTTAGTAATTTGGATGGTTATGTCAAATTCCCATATTAATTTCAACCGTTTGCGCTCTTTAAATTTTGCTGGATTGATATTATTTATGTAAAAGTACCAAACAATTTTGATAATTTTTTTTTTTTAAAAAAGAGGGAACAATTAAATTAGACAATAAGGGATTTAAAAGCATAAAATCAAAAAAGTAAGAGATAGGATGCGAGGAAGCTATGAGCCAAACTAATTGGCAAATCATTTTTTAAATTTTATAGATTTTTGCAACCTTAGTTATTATTTACTTGGTAATTTTCTAAGAAACAGCATACTTGGGAATACATATATTAGAGGGTTCAACACTTTGAATGTCCTGTATGTTATTACATATTGGAAACACATTATTTATAACATAGGGCAAGGGTGTTCTTTCTTGCCTTAACCAGTGTTAATCATTCTAAAGAACATACTTAACAGAAAATAAATATGATTTTAGCATACCTGATGGGTAGAATGGAGGTGGCAAAACTGCGAACTGATGGATGCATAACTGGAACCACTCACGCACAAGTTAAAAATATATATGATCCTAAAAAAATATATACTTTCAAAATACTGCGCACTCAATAAAAAAATAACACCCGCGAAATTTTAAAAGAATTTAGAATAAAACCACCGCGCAGCACCATACCTATTACCCCTGAAAAATAAAATACAACATATTATAGTAATAAATAAGTAATAACCAAAATCACAGGGAAGTACTTTTTAAGGATTCGTAGGTTATCGCATAATACGTTATCTTATTATGAAATAACAATTCTTATATTTCCCCTCCCTCCCCTGTGTGAAAGTATAAGAAAAATAAAAATAAAACAAATAGAGTAAATAGATTAAAATAAAATAAATAATTAAAAATCCTAATAGGGAATCTAAACTACTTCTTATAATTTTTAAATAATCAGGAAAGATTACCCATTCCGCAGCAATTTAAATATAGGAATAGACAAACTGAAGTAAATTATAATAGAAAATAGGCTGTTCACGTTCACCATTACTGTTGTAGTGCATAAGTGCAATACTTTTACATAAATATGAATCAAGTATACATTTATAATTTATTAAAGCCACCATCATGGTCAGGAAATTAGATCATCCTTTCAGCTGAATTTAATCGCACAAAAAAAGTTAAAAATAGACTATGCTTGGTAGAACTTTTTTTAATATTCTATCTTTCATTCGATTTCTCAAAAACTATTACATGAAAAATATGCAGCATTTTAAAGAGGAGATTATCTTTTTGCAGCCCTCTGTAAAGCTATTTGAAAATTAAAAAATATTATAATAAGCTGTTTTATTTTAGTAAAGTGTAGAATCCGCAAATTAAAAAATAAGTTCGTGCAAGTAGAAACAAAATTGATACAATTTAAAGTAGGCGAAATGTGATTTTTTTTCTTTCGGAGTGCTTTTACACCCGAAGACTACTTTAGATCTACTACTTAGCCGGAAAGGCAGGAAAAACTCTTCACAATTATTTGAAGTGTTAACATGTCTCACATGTGTCCCTTCTCGATTTTGATGGATTTAAACCAAATAGTAAACAATCACTAGTTGAGCACATTTTAAATGTGCATAAACAAATTAGAGTGGCACATAGGCTTCCTCGCATCCTTTCCAGTACTTCAATGATGTTTTGCTTCCACGACTAATTATTACCTAATATATTTACCCTTCTCCCTATTTCTTTTTCAATCTTTTAAAATTCATTTTTACATAATACATAAGGGTGATTCCAATTTAAAGGGCTATTTTGGAATCTAAAATTGGACTTAGACTGAAAATTTTGACTTTTTAAAAAAATGCAGGAAAAATTATGGAATGTTCTCAATTCTCAGACTAATTTCAGATATATTGCAACATGCGGGACAGATGGGAAATATTTTTTTAATTTTAGGCCGGAATTAAGTTTATTTGAAACATGGTAATTAAGGCACGTGAATTACACACTTTAAGAAAATATTGTGGCCAGTAGTTTAAAATAAAAATCCAATTTTAATATACCATTAAATAGCACTCTTAAAAGCCTAAACAATGAACTATAACTTAACCTAAAAAGTTTTTGAAAATTTAATTTATAAATAGTGCATGTTATCTATAATAACATGCACGGTAATTACGTTTAAATGGGTACGTAACTGGAAGAACAATTGGAATTAGCGCTAGCTCCCAACTGAAGGGTTCAGCTCATCCCCAATCAACTGTTGCTAGAAAACCAGTGTTGCGGCATTGCAAAAATCTCTCGCCACTTAAAATCTCCCTGCTACAACCAGAGTAGAGTCACATTTTTATAATGCCACGGTAATTACATTTATTTAAAGGACAAACTTGAACTTGAAGTTCCGTTTAGAAATAATTTATTATTTTTAATAACTAACACATATTTTAATCCTGGTAGAACCCTAATTCAAAATTATCCAATATGTTTTTGAATAAAATTATTAATGTATGAGCTAGAGTGAAGTGAATAAGAACAACTGACTTAAGGACAGCCACGGTTGTTGCAAAATTGCCTTTTGAAATTTTTTGTAGCGATTAAAATTAAGCGGCGCATTATTTTTTTGCTTGGTTGTAGTTCTGTAAGCTTAACTGAGTTCTGAGTTACCATGAAGAAAAATTCTGTCAATTATGTGAAAAACGCTCCAGTTATTCATCTAGGACATGAAAATTGCACTTTATATTGGAATCACCCATAAATAAGCCCATATATGAAACATAATACACATACACATGATACATGAATTAAGCCCCGTTTACACGGTGACAGTTCTCTCACGATAGAACTATCATGTCAGTCACCGCGATAGAAATGTCGGGTTGTAAGGTAGACAGTCTACAAGCAGTTTGAAACGTGTGTTGACAGTATGTCAAAATTCAACAAAAAGTGCGTCATGACAATTTGTTATAAAATATATATATATTGAACAGAAGATTTAGATGGTTGTAAACAACAAACTATGCTATATATAATTTGAGGCAAGCTGCAATGATTATGATGATGACAATGATGCGTTAACTAACTAATTATCACGTAAAGGAATAACACAAACAGTCTCTCCACGTGAATTGAAAAAATGTTGTATTGCCAAAGCAGCTTTCAGCCTTCAAAAGGCCATCATCATCATCAGTGCCTAATGCAGAAGAAGAAAGTTACATTAATAAAAATATTTAGTGAGTGGCGAGTTTACTACACGTCAGAGATCGACGTGGGATATCTAGCATATATATTACGTGGTTTCTTTATAAACCTAAAAAGCTCAAGAAATCACTTAAAAAGTTAATGGTTAGATTACTTGTAAGAACAACTTCATAAGACTATTAGTTCTTATACCTAAAATACTTAAATATTAGATCAAATAGAAAATTAAATTCTTTCTTTGTTTTTAACAAGTCTGACGTACATTTTTACATAAATCAATAATTAAAATTTTAAAAATAATAAGCATTTAAAAACCCTGGCAACATCTAACATCCTTCACACCAAGATGCTGTGCCCGCCTCTATTCCTTTAGAATGTAAATGCACCTCTCTTCATTTTCTCTTGTTTCAGTATGTAGCTTGATGAGCCGTCGGGTGCCATCTTTTCCTTGACTAATATAGACCACTAGAGCTAGAGGTCACTCAACCCTTTTCTGAGAATCACTACCAACAAATATTAATTTGGATCTCCGCTTTCCCTTTTGGTGGTCTCTTGGTGCTTAACATCCTGATATATTTAATGTAGAACCGCTTCTTGAGGCATTCCAATATTTTGAGCCGATAACGGAGCCTCTTATTCAGCTTTACTACTTCGATCAAATCAGCTGTACTGGACTTCCCGCTCTCATGAAAAAAAACATAGCTGGTCATAAAGAAATTAACTCACCCGCAACCTCTGAAAAGAAAGTTTACGGACGAGTATTACCCTTATATTATAGGAATTTTAATTATTCATGTTTTGTCTGTAATAATAATTTTGAGGGAAATTTTTCATTGAAATGTGTGTTATGTAATTTGTCTTAAAAATGTTATAGTTATTATAAGTCATTAAAATAGTATTGTTAATATTTTGTTAAAATTGTATTATTTTTGTATCCTGAAGAAGCCATGATGTGGTAGCGAAATATAGCACTTAGAAAAAGAGAGGAAGTTTTCTGTTTTATTTATTATATTTAATACTATCATTATCATATCATTTCATTATATTATTCATTATTATATATTATATCATTTAAAAATAATACCAGCCCATAAAAACCAAGTTTTTATTATAAATCCTTTATATTTTTGCATTTTGGTTGTGAGGGGAAGTATTAAATAATTAGTTATATTTAATTAATAAATTTGTTAGAATGTTTTTGTATTGGTAGAGAGTCGATATGCCAAGTTTCTGACTGTGACTGGAAGAGGGTTAACTCGCCCTCCAAAGATTTTGAATACCCACAGATTAATTTATTAAATTTGATTATTATTAATTTTTTAAATTTCATTATTCCATTCATTTTAAACAAGAAATTAATTAAATTTAAAAATTAATTAATTAATTAATTTGTGTATTGCTAGAGAGTCTACGTACCAAGTATCATCTCAATTGGATGACTGGAAGAGGGTTAACTCGCCCTCCAAAGATTGTATATACCTACAAATTAATTAATTAAATTTTTATTTTATTTTTATTACTTAATTTTTTAAATATTTAATTAATCCATTCATTTTTATAAAGATAATTAAATTGAAAAATTAATTAATTTGTTAAAATGATTTTGTCTTGGTAGAGAGTCTATGTGCCAAGTTTCAGCTCGATTGGATAACTGGAAGAGGGTTAACTAGCCTTCCAAAGATTTGACGACAGGCAAAATACCCGCCTGGGTGGGCGGGTGCCCACTGCCCACCCAGGCACCCAGCCACAAAAGTGAAGTTAATATAAAGGATTTAAAAATAACAACTCAAAAAAGGCCAATTTTACAAAAAAAAAATTAAATTAAACTGTTAAATTTTGGGTGTGTTGCCATAATATTTTATTTGATCTCGGAGTAAGATTCCCTCCCCTCATAAAAGTACAATGCACATTCGCAAAATTGAGTTATTAGAGAGCCAAGTGATTTAAATTTATAACTATTGTGCTTAGAATTTGTATTAATTCGTGTATTTAATTTAAGATCTCCCCAAAGCTTTGAAACAGTGGAGAGTATTTTTAAAAAAATATGTTTTGAGTTACAAGTATCCATTTTCAATACAGTTCATTTAGAATAGAATGAATCCTGGTCTAGTGGTTAGAATATCTGACTGTGTATGGATTATGTATGTGTGAGGATTGGTTCGTATTTTGTATTAGTGTGTAAACATATAATACGTATAATAGAGAATAGAGTATAGATAGAGGCTAGGAAGGGTGGGGGTAACGGAAATCAAACTAACAAGTAGAGCCGAAAGGATTCTTCGGCCCTACTCGAAACTGTTCGTTTCTCGAGTCCTACAGGGCCTCGTCTATCATCAACTTAAACCCCCATCATGAAAAAAAAATCATAACCTCAACTTTTTACAAATTCATCATACAATTTAAGTATGGAAATTCAATAACATTTACAAAACTCAAACAAACCACATCAAACTATAAATTAGTAAAAACTATCCGATAAATTTTTCCAGTAAAATTAACAAAAGGTAAAGGAACATTCCCACTAAATCACATCATACCAAATATCGTCAAAGCGGCTAAAATACATCAAATTGCGTCAAATAAACAATACGCAAAGATGAAACAAGACCGAGACAACAAAATTCAGTAAGAATTTTACAGTAATTCATCAATTTACCTGAATTTTGACGATACAAATGCAGGAAAGATGTAAACAAAACAGTACGAAGTACGAAGATGAGATCGAGGCCGGATTTGACCTAATTTACTCGTGACTCTAAAAATCAGTGTTACCACTAAGTCCTTAAATTATAACATCAAAAATGCATTATTATTTTCCCCCTTCTTATAATATTATCATTATAAAAAGTTGCCTTTTTAATTAACGATATTATTTTAAATGCCAATTATTGTCATTATTTTTCTTCTCCCCCTCCCCATAAATATAAATTATCATTTTAACTATTAAATTAATGATAAAAGTCTAATTTCCTATTTTTTTTTAACATGGTGTGTAGTGCAGTAGTTCATAATTATTGAACCAAATGTATGATCGGTTTCTAGTACATGGTAGGCAAAGATGGATACATTTAAATTTTTTTTGGTGTTAGTCTTAAAATTTTTTGCCATTAAATATAAATAATTTAATAATATAATAAATTTAATTTATTTAAAGATAAATAATAATAAGATAAATAATAACTAAAGATAAATAAAACTCCGATCAATACTAAAAATAAATGAGAAAAAAAGTAAATCATAAATTAATATTATGTATGTAACCAGGTAAGGTCGGGCAATCAGGTTAGGAAAATAAGTAAACACATCGCTGAGCAAAAGAATAGGAAATTAGACTTAGTAGAAAACTTGGAAATTCAAGGAGCTATCCAACTGCAGCGCCGGTGCTACACTTTTGGCCACCACAGGCAAGACGGTTTTTGGCCGCCCCATTGAAGTAGGAATATTTTGACGGAGGGGGGGGGGGACAATAAGAGGAGAGTAATGTTTTAGGGCTTCCTTACAATTCTGTGTTTAGGTTATTACACAAAACATAATTGGAAAGTTTCAAATTTTTGTGTTGGGTATTTTTGAGGATACAGATGGTTTAAAGACCTTCAGGCACAGTCAGACAAACGCAAGAAATTATAAGCGCCCTCGGTTTGGTTTCGTCTAAGGACCTTAAAAACGGATATTTTTTTGCAATTTTCAAGTTGGGTGTCATTTTAAAGGTATTGAAATTTTGATTACAAATATATATCGCGTTTCCAAAATGGCGGTCATTTTTTCCCCCCAAAAAATTAAAACAACGCAAAATGTGAATTGTTATGAAACACGCCTCCTCTCATATGTTATTTTAGACTAGATTAATAAGTAAATTTTTACTAAATAGCCAACTTTTGTTAACTTTGGGCAGTCTCGTCTTTTTTGGTTCTTGAGATCTAACAGCTTAAAGTATGTATTTTCAACTTTTTAAAATAAAATATTTTTTCCTCTTTCAATCGTCCTTACAAAGAGCTGAACTAAGTCTGTTTGAAATAACGTGACTGCTTTTTAAAATGGTGCAGAAACTAAGAACCTACCCGAAATGCGATTAGCTCGGCTACTAAACTAAAACGAAACCTGATAAGGTATTGTATAGGGGTGTTCACTAGGGTTCCATCTTAAAATGAATGTTTATTAATGTCAACTCAGTACCCAACGCACATTATTATCGTTTTGCAACTATTGATTTTGTTTTTCAATTTATAAAAAAAAGTCTGTGTGAGGCATCGGCCGCCCTTTGAGTTTGGCCGCCACAGGCGGCCGCCTTCCACGCCTGTGGGTAGCGCCGGCCATTATCCAAGACACAAATATAGAATGTTTTAATGAAAGATCTAACCTTAATCACACCACCCTTGTAAAACCTAAAAAAATAATTTTGTTAAATAAAGTATATTAGTTTTAAGGTACATACATATAATTTTGTTTAGCTTAAAACAGTTGAAAAATAATGTCGTGCCATAGCTAAGCATTCACATCTCCTACCTTACCTTTGGTTCCTTAATCCTTCTGCAGCCCTTATCTATGACTACTTTGTACGGTTATTTTAAGTCATTAATAAAAAGGTAGCTAGTCTTTCACTTACTATATGCTAACACTTACACTGAAGATTAATTAAGATGATTATCAAATGTCGAAACGCGTTTGTTTATAATTAATATAAAATTGCGGTGACAATATTGTTGTGGTAAGTTTTATTAACCTCTCTAGTTATTATCGTAAGCTTAAATATTATTGTTTAGACTTTCATTTTTGACAAGGTGGTGTTTAAAACTCATTTTAATAAATAAACACTAATTATTAACGTTCTTGACTAGTATAGTGGTGGTCACGTCGCAGTATTTACTCTGCTCTGCCATCTACGTGATTATAACTTTACATATTTTTTTTTTTCTTCTTAAATTGTATTGAGACACACATAATAATAATAAACAATTTTTCTTTATTCATCATGATCACCTCTACTGAGGATCTGCTGTCACTGATCCTGTGACATTAAATGACATATTTATTTAATATTCTTAGTTTTACTGCATCCCTGGCTAACAACTTCAGGTGAATTAATTATGTTATCAAATGCATAAAAAAAAAAAAAAAAAAAAATCATTAGCCTTACAACAATGTTCAAAAAGAAAATGTATGCTAATATTATAACATTTATTTTATTATAATACAACATTTACATATTGCAGAATGTAAATATTTTGAAAACTTGATGGTTATTAAGTCTATTGAATCTTTTATTTTGATCTAATCCATTTAGAAATTAAATGTAAATCATTCTAAAATTCTAAGATTGGAATGGTCCAGGCAAATTAGTAAAAAACAAAAAAAAACAAAAAAAAACAGCAAATGGAGGAAATAATTGAAGCGAGCGTAGCGAGCTTCCTACATTCAAGGAAATATGCTCCGTGTCTGTCTGTCTGTCTGTCTGTCTGTCTGTAACGTTTACGCGTGTGACGATAACTTGAGTAAAAGTTGACTGATTTAGTTGAAATTTGGTATACATGTTCCTCTTACTAATACTCAGGCTAAGTTCGTTGGACAGCGTGATCCGTCCATGAGTTCGCGCGCAACGCTCGCGTAAACGAGAGGTACAAAAATTAAATTGGAATTTCAGGACGGGAAAAGATTCTATCATCATCTACTCGATGAGACGAACATTTTTTTCAAATAACATTTTTTACTAAAAGCAACAGCGACACCGCTATGACTTAATAAAGATCGCTAAAACTATTAAATCGGACCTAAACGTTTATAATAGAGAAAACAACCTTTTTACCGATATCTTACGTTCTAACGAAACGATTTTAATAAAACTTCATATACACCATCTAATGCACAATTGAAACAGGTATGCAAAATTTCAATTTGATACATGCAGTAGTTTGTTTGTAGCAAAGAGATACAAATTATAAATATTGAAATAGAGATGTGTGGTTAGAAGAATAGTAAGAATGCGGTGTGGTTCCCTTACTACTAGCCGCTGCACTACTACCAGACCCATTATCTATCAACTCATCATGATTCACAATAATCTTTTTTTCAATATTCAATACATATTTATTACTATACGCTCGCTTCAATGATAGAGCCACGCGATGCCTAGTTTATTAAGTTTTGAAACTTTGTGAAAACACTCTTAAGGGGTGTAGTAGTAAGAAACAGTAAACTTTCCCCTCTTTGAGGGGGGGGGGCGTTCCCCCTCCCTAAATTCCAAAATTTGGATGGTAGGTCATAATTAGCCCATAAATTTCAACCTTCTGCGCCCATTTTTTTATCTTCCACATGCGCACAAACATACATCTATTTACACCTATATCTTCTATTATGGAAATTGGAGGGTTTGTCGAAAGTAGCCCACAGATAGCCCCAAATTAATTTCAACCGTAACTCCGCTCTTAACATTTGCTAAATTGGTTTCCTGTCTGTCTGTCTGTTGATAATTTTTTTGTCAGCCAATTATGAATTAAAGTATTAATTTAGCAACTTGTAAAGAGTGCAGACGGTTGAAATTAATTTGGGTCTATTTGCGCCCGCAATACTTCCGACAAACCCTCCAAATTTCATAATAATCAGTTGAGTACTTTTGAAGATATAGGTGTAAATAAATGTATGGTGTATGCATGTGGAAGATAAAAAAATGGGCACAGAAGGTTGAAATTTATATGGGATCAACAATGGGATAATTATGACCTACCATCCAAATTTCGGAAGAGTTGTTTTTAAGATATGTTGGTTATGTTGGTTCGCTAATGGATTTTTTTTTTTTTTATCTTTTTCTAACTACAATATCTCGAAAACGGTATGTCTCACTTTAAACATGCATAGGACCTTTTTTGTGCAAAATTATGTGAAAAATATTTTTAGTAATAACACTTCTCTTCAAAAAAAAAAAAAAAAAAAAAATACACCGTTTTGCGTAAAAAGTGAAAAAAGTAACAACCTCCAGGCAAAGCCAGACAAACGCAAGAAATAATAATTAGGTTTGGTTTCGCCTACGGACCCTAAAAATGGATATACCTAGAGATTATGCAAATTCAACAAAAGTTGGCCTAAGTTGGGAAGCTTTAATATTTTAAAGTATCCCTTTTAAGTTGGGAAAAATAGTATTAAAAAAAAAAAAAAAAATAGGCCTAAACCGCTGTTATAACAGGGCCATGAAACTGAACTTTGGGAGTGCCTATATTAATGTCATATATTTAAATATGCAAGCCGCCTGTGAATGAGATAAAGGAAAGAATTACAAAAGCCATTAACAATATTGCAATGCTAGAGAATTTATAAATAGAATCGAAGTTTACAAATCATCTCTATCATTTAGTTTTTCAAACACTGTCAAGGTTTTTTGTGATATTTGTTTTCAAATTAGAGGATCGTTTGTAATTAGATTTATAAATATTTTATTTATTAGTAACAAAATATAACTTGTTACATTATAAATTTAAACTTATTTCTTTTCTTATGGTAGCTTGTTATTAGATTAGTAATTTATTTTGGTTTAATTTCAGAATATAAACTAAAATTAAATATTTCAAAATAACTCATTTTGACACAATATTATTCCACACCATCAAAATCAACTGTAGTTAAAACTTGGAAATTTTTTAAAGATTTCAAAAATCAATTAAATAGTATCATTGACAGTATTAGTTTTTCTAAAACACAAATAAACCAATTTTTCTTCATCAGTTCTCACTGGTCAGTGGCACACTCTATATATTGCAATGTTTCGGTTTCATTACTGGAAGCAACTTCAGATTGCTTTCCAAAATGCTTGAGCATCTTCATGTTGTTTCAAAAAATTCAAATTTATCTTAAAAACCTAGGCGTACAGTCGATTAATTTTTTTTTTTTTTTTTTTTTTTTTTTTTTTTTTTTTTTTTTAATGATAAAAGTTGCAAATTCAATGATAAAGTGGCACTTCTCCTTAATGAAGGTACTAAAAAGTAGACTCTTAAGTCGAGAATTGAACATCAAAGTTTATCTAACTGTCACCCGACCTGTTGTATTATATGGATTGAAGACTTGGACTCTAACAAACTGTGATGAAAGCTGCTTACGGCGTTATGAGAGAAAGCTATTGAGAAGAATTTTTGGCCCTGTGAACGAGGATGAAAGAGAGAGACTTAGGTGCAACTATGAGTTACATATTCTCTACGGCAAACCCGACCTGGTGGCTGAAATTAAGAAAAATAGGCAGAGATGGCTGTCACGTTGAGAGAATGCCAGAGAATAGGGGGGCTAAGAAGTTGCATGATGGTAAACCTGGCGGAAGAAGACTTAAGGTAGTGACACACTTTGCCACCCCAGTGGCGCCACCTGGTTGATGCCACTTGCTTCCACCTCCTGTCTTGCGCCACCCGAGTTTTTACTTTTTTACCAGTCGAGAAATGGACCCAGAGGAGGTAGCTGTGCTTGTTTATCATTATTTTCATGAAAGAAGAAGGGGAAAAAGGCGTTTTTGGGTTCATCCAATAATTTCAGACAAAAAAATACTAGTATGTTTCATACAGTGTACCCCGGTATTAAAGAGGACAGTAACAATTTTTCAATTTTTAAAAATTGAATTTTCAATTTTTTGCCGAATGTCGCGTGGAACTTGCAACGAATTGCTTTGAATATTGAACAACAGTTTGACCAGTAAAGACACTTATATGATGGATGCAGTCAGCCCCTGATTTGATTTCCTCTATATTTGATTGAAGGAATGGGGGCTGAGTGGCAAGGACTCGGGTGGCACCGTCTGACAGGCTCAATTGAAATGGGCTACCCTGGTGGCGCCACCTGTAGGTGGCGGCTAGACCCTTGGACGGTTTTTTCTATTCTCATTGCTACCCGGGTGGCGAAGTGTGTCATTAGCGTTAGAGGGCGCCAAGACAGAGATTGCTAGACAGGTTGAGAACAATCTGAGGAGGATAGGGCCAAGGAAATGGAGGGCCGTTGCACAACAGCGGGACCTCTGGAGGAGCGAAGTGCTGCAGGCACAGGCTCTTCAAAAGCTTTAGTGCCGAGGATGATGATGAAAAGTAAAATAACATTTCAGGACCATAGTATATATATTTTACAATATAAAGTATTGTATTTACTATTTTAGGTTTGTTCTCTAAGCATTTCACTGAAAAATCAGAAAAATCATCAATCTAGATTCTGGATAGCACAATAATTCCAGAGGAAAATTAAGCTAGAAAATCCAATTATCATAAAACTGAATTTTTATTACAATTTGTAAAACAGTTAGGCAAACGTTTCGACATGGCTCATGATCATGCTTTTAGTACAAGTTAGATTCAACAAGACATTGATTTTATGATAATTCAATACACACTAAAAAAGGAAAAATATAATAATGACTAAAAACATTGTTAGAATCAGATTAATGTGCTAATACAGATGAATGTGTACAACAGCAAATTTTATTTTAACACTAATTAGCAGTAAAATACTACTTCTTCGCATCAACAGAGAAGTAGAGTAACAGGAAAATATATTGTCGTTCCTGCAGGGAACGACAAAAAGAGATATTAGCGACAATAACCTGCACCCTTACTAAACATGAGCTACAACCCTCAATTACCTTACTTAGATCAAACTAGCGAGAGAGCCAGCATGGCCGTGTGGGTTAAACCACGTCTGGACGTGGAACGAGATGGGGTTCGATTCCTCGCCGTGACGCTCTGATTTATATGGCTCACTATTGATCACATCATACTCCGCCTAACCTAATTGAGGTTTTCTGTGGTTTCCATCAATTTGCTAGCCAAATGCCAGGTTGGTCTCCTTTTAAGCCAGTCCACAGACTGCTATGATATCAGTTAAAACACCAGCAAACAATCCTTACAAAGATCCCATCAAAAATTCCCATATAAAAAAAAAAATAATAATAACAATAGTAATAATAAAATATATATTCTGAAATTATCCAATACACCCAACCACAAATTTAATCCTTTACAAAATATTAAAAAAATTAAAAAAGGCAAATAAATAACTTATCTACATGCTACATCTTCTCTGTTTAACTTAAGATGAAAATAGCATTTTGGAAAACTCTAGCTAAGACAAAACAAAAAAAATGAAGTTTATTTTATAGTTTGTTATATACTTTAGACTCACTTAATGGTAAAAATTAATTATTGCTATTTCTCCATTTAATGGTAGTACCCTTAGCAGCTATATTCTTCAATGATTTGAAACTGAAGTATTTCTTCACCTTCAGGTAAATTAAAAATATTATCAAAAATAATTTTTTTGAACCTCTGCAAACTCCAGCTAAACAAATCAAAACAAAAAAGTTTTATTTTACAACTCTAGACGCGGTTAGCACAGAAACATTATTTCAAAATATATTCATATAACAATGTATTTATTCCTAAAGTAGGCTAAACCAACATGTTTAAAATGTATTGTAAGTATAACCTTTTTTCTCTTCTTTTTCTTACTGTTCCAACCCTGCAGTATGCCAGTGTGGGTGCACTGTAATACTAAATAGTAAAAGACTAAGCAACTCTTATAAGGAATGATTTTATTATTATATTATCCCTTCCTACAACTTTTAGTGAAACCGTCCCCAGTTCACTGTAATGTTTTGAACAATTCTTGTCAATTCTTGCAGCCACATAATATTTGATATCGAAATCACCCTTGGGTCTGTGGGACCCTACCCGTCATCTCACATCAGTAATCAGGCAATATTTTATTACATATTCACTTCTTAATTTTTGTTCTCATTTCATTAAATTAGTACTTTTTTATTATTTATGCCAGGTTGCTTATTTTTTTCAATCAATTTCTGGTTGTTTATTTGATTCCATTTATTATTATATTTGTTTTAACTGAACCTCTCATTAGATTATTTAGATCAGAAGAAGCTGCTGTAGAGGAAAATATCAAATTTTGGAACAGCAGAGTAAAGCCAGTAATGCTATATGGATGTGAAACTTTCGGAAGCCTGACTAGTAGAAATATAGAACTAACAAGCTTACGCTTTTAAGGTGAAAGTATTAGTAGTATTAGTAGCTATGTTTCCTATAATCATGTAGGCCTAGCAATTAAATTAAATTCCTAAATATGTAGTTTTGTTTCTAAAGCCTTCTAGGAATAAAATCAGGACTACATATATTATACATCATTAATTCCATTACTAAGAATATAATACTCTCCAAATCGTAGTTTGTGTTAAAATTCAATTCTATACTCTAGAAAAGTGGCAGCACTGACAAGATATCCTTTCTTGTATAACCTTTTTGTTGTTTTCATATACTCGAAAAACTCGTTAAAAACATGTGCCCGGTTTTATCGTATTTCTTGTTTCTTATGTAAAAGACTATGTTTATATTATACTTGTTATTAATATAATATAAGTTCAATTGTGAATGTGTTTTTATAGGTTATGGGCCCAGATTTACGTGAATTATAAGTGACTTTTGATTTTATTTTTAAATCATAAGCAACAACGTGGTGATTGGTGATCTCAACTGCAGCAATGGCTGACTCAAAACATTTTATTCCACAAATTACCTTACTTGATGGTAAAGAAAATTGGGAAAATTGGAAAATAAAGGTACGTATGATCTTTAAAATGTTTCCACCGATCATCGATATAATTGACGGTAAAAGAGTGAAACCAGAAAACATAGAAACAAACAAATCTGAAGTTCAAAATTTTGAAAAATCTGATAACCATGCTTTGTTGATAATGTCTAGTAATATGAAAGAAGATATGTTCTTTAAGGTCAGAAGATTTGAATCGTCTCGAGATATGTGGCTAGGTTTGTGCCAATTGTTTGATACTGTTTCTGAAGACAGAATTTTTGATATGTTCTCTAATTTCTTTGAAGATAAATGGCTACCAGATGATGATGCAATAGGGTTTATTACGAGATGTACTAACCACTGGATGCGGTTGAAAGAGGAAGTTGACAAACAGCCAGATGGTAATGAAGATATTTTACTGATTTGTAAAATACTAAAGTCGTTGCCTGAACGCTTTAGCCCGTTTACTGCAGGTTGGAGACTGATAAGTAAAGATTGTAGGAGCCTAGATAATTTGACACAAAAACTTTGTACTTTTGAGAATAATTTGTTAAAAGATAAACCTGAAGAAGCACTGTATACAAATAATAAAAATAATTTTGGAAACCCTGGTTATCAGAGACAATATAATACTGGTCAGCTTAATAGAAACCCACAACCAAACAATACTAATGCCAATAGAAAGTTGATTTGTGCATACTGTGATCGACCTAATCATAGAATTACAGAATGCAGACATTGGTTGACAGATGGTAAACCACCTAAACCTGCGAAAGCTAAATTTTTACAGAGCAACTCTTCTGAAAGTACTACATTGATTGCTGTGTCTACCCTAAATGAAGCCCTCTCGGCAAATCATTTTGATGACAATAACTGGTATGTAGACAATGGCAGCACCGCCCACCTTGCAAAATATAAACACTGGTTTCAAAAGTTCGAACCATTTCAAACCGAACATGGTATACTTACGGCTGATGGCAGTCTCATAAAAGCTATCGGGAAAGGATCAATTGAGGTCACAGCTCTGACTGATGGCATCTGGAGAACAAGGGTGCTCACAAATGTCTGGTATGTACCTCAAATTTCTAAAAATTTGTTTTCTGTGCTTGCAACTCAAGACCACAACCCTTGAACCAAATTTGTTTCAACTTCTACTGCATGCAATTTATATGATCTTGATTCCAAAGAAACCCTTATTAGTGGTATACGAGAGAGAAATGGGGGTCTATATAAATTACTAATAAAAGTAAACGAACAAGAACCAATTCAGCCAGAAGCTCATTTAACTACACACCAAAGCACTTTGCAGTTGTATCATGAACGCTTTGGGCATCAAAACAAGCGTCATGTTAAAGACCTAATAAAAAGAGAATTAAACATAAATGTATCAATTGATGGTGAATTGTGTGAGGCATGCGCTCATGGAAAAATGCACAGAAAAAAATTTGGCACAAGGGAAAGGGCCAAAAAACCTGGCCAATTAATCCACAGTGATTTATGTGGCCCTTTTATAGAATCAAAAAGTAAATTTAAATACTTTGCTGTTTTTAAGGATGACTATTCAAGGTTCAGAAAAGTATATTTTTTAAGATATAAATGGGAACTAGTATCCAAGCTCTCAGAATTTCTTGCGGAGGCAAATAGTGCAGGCCATACCGTTGAAACCTTCCTCTGTGATGGTGGGGGAGAATTTGATAATGAAAAAGTGCATGAACTACTTAAACAACATGGAATTGATGTGAGGCATACGATGCCATACACGCCTCAGCAGAACGCTGCTGAGCGCGAAAATCGTACCTTGGTAGAAATGGCCAGAACAATCATGTATTCCAGAAAAGAACAAGGCCCCTTAGATAAACAACTGTGGGCAGAACTCATAAATACATCAGCCTATATCTTAAATAAAACCGGTGTCTCCTCAATTGAAGGGAAATCTCCCTGGGAGCTGTGGATGGGGCAGAAGCCAAGCATAAAAAAATTAAGAATCATTGGATCAAAATGTTGGGTACATGTTCCAAAACCCCGCAGAAAAAAATTTGATAGCAAGGCTGAAGAGGGCATATTAGTTGGCTATGAACATAATGATGGGTACAGAGTACTGTGCGGGGATAGACTTATTCGCTCACGAGACGTTATATTTGAAGAATCTGTGATTAAAACTGAGAAAAATTTTCCAAATGAAATAACAAGACCAATTAATGATGTATACATAGAACAAACTGAAAAACTTAAAGAACCTGAAGTACCTGCAACATCACCAGGAGCCGATGATAATCCTGCCACGCAAAAAGAGCCAAACAAAACTGTTGAAAATGCTGAACAAAATCATTCCGAAGAGGAACGAGAAAACCAAATAATTTTTCCAAGACTTAGAGACAGGAATAAAATTAAAAAACCAATTAAATTTGATGACTATGTTATGCTGTCAGAAGAAATACCTCATAAAATCCCAAAAACATTTAAGGAAGCTATATGTAGTGGGTGGAAAGAAGCAATAGCAGAGGAACTAGAAGCTTTAAGTGAAAATGATACCTGGGAGGTAATATCCAGACCTGAAAATACAAACATCATTGACAGCAAATGGGTTTTTACCGAAAAAGAAGTAGATGGGAAAATAATTAAAAAAGCCCGCCTGGTAGCAAAGGGATTTATGCAGAAAGATGTTGAAGAACAGTTCGCTCCTGTAGCAAGAATGTTAACAATCAGAACTCTATTTGCAGTTGCTCTTCAGAAAAGTATGAAGGTTGAGTACTTAGATGTGAAGTCTGCCTTCCTAAACGGTGAGTTAAGTGATAATGTGTTTATGAAAATCCCTGAAGGGGTAATAAGTGATAGTGATAAAGTGGTTCGTTTAAAAAAAAGTCTATATGGCTTAAAGCAATCAAATTTATGTTGGAATAACAAGTTCAGTGACTTTCTGCTAAATCTTAATTTTAAAAGATCACATGCTGATCCATGCTTGTTTTCAAATAATCAAATGTATATTCTGTTTTATGTTGATGATGTTTTAATTTTATATGATTGTGATAAAAGGTTAATTGAAGTAAAAGAAAAACTTATGAAACAATTTAAAATCAAATGTAACAGCTCGAAATCAGAGTTTAAATTTTTAGGAATTGACATAAAAATGTCAAATTCCAAAATAATTTTTAGTCAAAAATCATTAATCATGAAAGTATTAAAAGAGTTTGACATGTTAGACTGCAAAAGTCAACCAATTCCAGTAGAGCCAAATTTGCAACTTAGTACTGACAGTAAAATAGATGAAAAGCTCCCTTATAGGGAACTACTAGGAAGTTTGATGTATATTATGCTTGGAACTAGACCTGATCTTTGTTATAGTTTATATTATTTCTCTAAGTTTCAACATTGTTTTAACAAAACCCATTGGTTACTATTAAAAAATGTCTTAAAATATTTGAAAGGAACAGTTGATTTATGTTTGGTTTACAATAAACAAGAAAATTTAGAGCAAATGCTAGAGGCATACAGTGATGCTGACTTTGCCAATGACACACAGGATAGAAAAAGTGTGTCAGGTTTCACTATTCAGCTATTTGGAAATAACATTTACTGGAAATCTAAAAAACAGTCAAATATTGCATTGTCTAGCTGTGAAGCTGAGTATGTGGCAATGAGCGAATGTGTCAAAGAAATTAAATTTGTTACTCAGCTACTTAAGACTTTTAGCTTGGAAGCAAAACCTGCTACTCTCTTCGAAGATAATCAGTCAGCAATTAAGATGGCAAAAACATGGGAAACAAAGCGTAGCAAACATATAGATGTGAAGTATCATTTTATAAAAGAAGAAATCAGAAATGAAAATGTAGTTGTCAAATATGTTCCCACAAATTGTCAAATTGCTGACATATATACTAAAGGTCTACCTCAGACTAAATTCAAACAGTTTATTAATCTAAATGGTCTAGGGTTCAATAATGTTGCAAGAATTGAGGGGGAATGTTAAAATTCAATTCTATACTCTAGAAAAGTGGCAGCACTGACAAGATATCCTTTCTTGTATAACCTTTTTGTTGTTTTCATATACTCGAAAAACTCGTTAAAAACATGTGCCCGGTTTTATCGTATTTCTTGTTTCTTATGTAAAAGACTATGTTTATATTATACTTGTTATTAATATAATATAAGTTCAATTGTGAATGTGTTTTTATAGTTTGGAGTCTATCTATATACAGTAGAGTCTCGCTAATCCAGGTGTGACGGGACCGGACCCTTCCGGATTACCGAAAGTCCGGATTAAACGGAATCAGTTTTAAAATGTCTATAAAATAAGTTTTAGTTGGGTAAAAATATTTAAATCGAGATTTTTATCGTAAAAAAATACTTCTATTAGTCTCAAAGACTGTTCTGTCACCAGTCCGAATATCAAAAAAATTAAATTAAAATGGCAATCTATTACGCAGGTGCAGGTATAGAAGAGACTTCTAGGGAAACAAGCTATGTTCCGAAATAAAATTCGAGCAACGCCTAATCATTTCACAAAAAGTTAAGACATTGTACACTGGCGGCTTGGCTAAATTTCACGGAACTCCGTTGAACCGCCGCTACGTGTTTCTTAAAATCCTCTCCTCATCTCATATATAATTTTATTTTCTGGAATACTCTACCTTTATATCTTCCGCCCTACATTTCTATGGAACCGAAACAGATTTATCCATGTTCTTACTTACATAATTATTCTAAAACTGTTTATTTTTAACAGAAATACCGGGTATTCCTCGTGATAGAACGTTGGAATGTACACCTGTAAACTATACTAGGAACAATTTTATAAATGGTAATAGACAATAAAAGCAGAAACCCCGATAATCTCAACAATTCATAAATCTGAATAGCCCTGGTTCCAAATTGTACATAGTTTTTGGCCCGTCCGGATTATACGGATGTCTGGACTAGCGGGGTCTGGATTAGCGAGACTCTACTGTATTTAAAAAAAAAAGCCAATAGAAATGAAGTAGTATAGTAATAACTAACAATGCAAAAAAAAAAAAAAAGTAAAATAAATGAGAAAATAAACATAGACAAAACCAATTAGACTGGGAAGTCATTGAACAATCATCAACCATGATGGTGCATTAATTTAATTACCAGTCTCTTCTCTGAATACGGCAGTTGCACCAGTAAATAATTAATAACTTTAGTTCTTGTACAAATTAATAAAATAACAAATACTCAATTTAAAGAACATTAGTGTGATGTTTAAGCCCCCCAATCAGAAATTAAAATCGGTCAACAATTGCGGACGCCATAAGCGCTCAAAGTCAAATTTCTTTTAAAAAAAACAAAAAGCAAATAGGTGTATTTAAGGTAGAACCAATGGAGGTACGACAAAAAGTCATAGTACCAAAGTTGTAGATCTTTTAAAATCAGTTACTGCTGATACGACTTACTGTTTAGCCACAATAAGCCTCCAAAAAAACTTTAAAGTGCATCCACCATCTTTAATTTTTTAGTGGTAGAGGGGGGGGGGGAATATATTTTTTTAACTTTTCGGATTTTTCCAATCGGCTTGGGCCAATTTCCGACCAAACGCAAAAAACCGCAAGTCTCTAGGTGGTCTAGAAGTACCCAAACATTTTGAATAGTGAGTCTATGAGGTTTGTTTACGGTGGGTCAACCTAATTTTTTTAAATTATGTTTTATATACTTTTTTTTATAAAATTGTTAATAACTTTGGTTCTACTCAATATTTTTAGATGAAACCAAGCCAACAAATTGCGCAACATGATTGCGCATACCCCTGAAACAAATTAATCGATTTCATATAGTCAGTTTAGCGCCTATAAAGTCTGACTGGGGCGACAGACATACACACATACATGAAAAACGGTAAGGGGGAATTCGGTTTTCGGAATGTGTAAAATGAAAAAGTATCCAACAAATTTTCAATTCGGACCAATGTACAGACAAAACTTTAATTTTATATATATAGATGAGGGTTGCTGTCAGAAGATGGAAAGGAGTATATTGCGAAAAAGAAGAAAAAAGAGGAGACCAAACAGATGGATAAGAGATAAAAACTGATTTGAGATAACTGAAAAAGTGATTTGAGATTAGCTCTAAGCAGGAGCCTAACTCCTAGAATTCCTCAGCTTTTCAAACAAATTCGTGCACAAAAGTCACACTGAGAAAAAAAAATTGTCGCTTCAACATACATTGGTAATATTTTACCAATATTACCAATAAGGGGGGGGGGTCAGTACATGATACAAGTTCAGGCTAAGTAGTCCGCAGTCTTCAACAGGTTGAGACTAGTCTCCAAGACAACCTTCACTATGTCCCTTCAACTTTTTTCTTCTTTTTTATTCCCTCAATAACAAGTGCGATTTTCAAATCCCCTTGAAATTGCCATAACACATAATGTTGAATTAACCTCTATAATGCGACTATTATTACCCAAACAACCTCAATAACACGGATTTTTTTCCAATTCACAACGTAACTCAGAACCTCTATAACAAGTCGTTTTGGGAAGTCAACCTCCATAACGCGACTCTATACAGGAATGGGTCAACATTGAACAAGTCTAGACTTGGAAACCCCGCCCTCGAGCCTTGATAACAGGACTGATAGCCAAAATAACCTTGATAACACGACCCTCAACAAAATGAGCACCTCGATAACAAGACTGTTTCCCTAATCCCCTTGAGACACTTCTTATCGAGGTTCTACTGCATCTTTATTCCAATATTCTTAACAACAATAAACGTAGAGGAGACGTTTTTCCTGATCAAGCTTTATAAAGCAAATGAAATTTCATTTTTGGAATGGTAGGAAAAGTAAATACCGCATTAGGGGTTACAAGATAAAAAAATTGGTATGCAAAAAGGATTGGTAACAAAAAGGGTTTTGTTGGTATAGTGAAAATGAAATGATCTACTTTTTAATACCTTTCATTAATTTAAAAAAAATAAAATAAATAAAAATTCTATTAGGTAGGTACTTGCTTAGTTAAACATTGCACTTTTATTATCATAATAAAAAAAAATAGTGAGTGAAATGAAAGAGTTGTTGAATATGTATACATTTATAGTATACGGGTTTCTCTTACAACTGTCCTAGAAGATAAATATTTATCTCAGAGTTAAGGTTGATTCAGTTTTGGGTCAATTTGGTTAATTTGGTTACATGTTACTACAATTACTTTGATGTTTTAACCACCATTAACCTCACCCTAATTTTGAAAGAACCTAGAGTACCAGCTCATAAGGAAATAATGATCAGTACATACCTCTACAAATAATCTATTGCTAAGACTTAGAATAAAGTAACCAAGTCCTCAAAGACCTATTTTAAGAAGATTACACTATTAAAGAAAAAAGGGTCAAACATTAAGGGAAAACTCAGTTGATCTCGAATTAGATGCCGACTGTACATACTTGCATTGAATTGACATAGGAACATTTTAGATTAGAGGTGGTTAAAAATATCAAAAATATTGACTCTAGCAACGATTTATTCACGCCAAAAAGATTAGTCAAATGGACTATAACCTTACCCATGTAATTTACCGTCCAAAAAAACAAAACGTATCAGTAACAGTAACACTAATAAAATTATAACGCATGTAGTTGAGTTAGTCAATTGAAAAAAAAGGAACGAAACCATCAAAAAGTTTTGAATTGCACAAATGAACTAAATTAGTCCGTAACTTAGAGTAATTATGATCCTCGGATACATAACATACATTAATAAAGTGTCGAAGAGTAAAATAATTGTATACGAAAAATAATGCTACCTATAAATAATTATAGATAATTATTATAGAATTATAAATTATTATAAATAATTATAAATATTATAGATAATTATTTAATAACTATTAAATAGGACTAAGGTCCTGCAGTATCAAGAAAATTTTATTTATTCAAGAAAGAAATAACAAATGGGTTTGAGCTTACCTTATAATTAAATTCGTCTTGTGTTAAATACGTTTTTAGATATTACTCAAACAGTAATTAAGAGAGTCAAAATGCAACATCATAAAACATTAAACTTTCACGTCGAGGCAAATCCTGTGGGCAAATCTAAATCAAATTAATTTAGAAAAAATCATGAACCTGAAAGCAGTAACGAAAGTGGCGAAAGGCGCGAATTTAAAGGATCATAAGTTCGCCCAGGGTTGTAAAAGGCAAAACAAAAAAAACTGTTATAGTTGACATGTCTCCTCAGATATTTGATATAAATAATATATGTGTCTCCAATTAGTTTAAAATGTTTTATTTGCTTTCTTTATTTCACAACTATCTTATACCGTTTAGGCTTTATATTAGGTTATTATAGGTTAAAGACTAGATCCTTTTGGATCGAAGATCGAAGTTCCTTTTGCACGTAACAGCGCCGGGAGTCCGGAAGAGATTCCGAAAAAAAGACTGGTAACAAAATCAACCGTCACAAAATCGACTGATGTGGATGTGATGACGATAACTTGAGTAAAAGTTGACTAATTTAGTAGAAATTTGGTACACGGTACGCATGTTTATTTTACCAAATGCCCAGGACAAGTTCGTTGGACAGCGTTATCTACCCAAGCATTCGCGTAAGTAAAACGTAAGCTAAAAATGTAAAATTGAAAATTTTTAGGGCGAGAAAAGATTCTACCATCAGCAATTCAATGAGACGAACATTTTTTTAGAGCTTAAACAGACACAAGAGAATAAAATAGCCTGCCCATCCATTATTGCATCATTTATTTAATTTCTCCCCTTCCTTTTTTTATAAAAAAAAATCTGCCATTTTTGAATTTGTTACACGAATAAAAGTATCAATATAGCAACGTTTAATGTGGTTGAAATTAGTGTGGGCCCATCTGTACAGAAAAATTGAAAAAGTTAAAATTCTTTAAAAATTCAATTTGCTGAATTCCTAATTTTTATTATCCTTTAATTATCCAAGTTGATTATTTAATTAACTTAATATTTCAGGGCACTGAATCACTGAAATATTATGAGCATAATATGTACATTTGATATCTTTTAAGTGGGTAAAAAAAGTAAATTAATATTTCAATTATGAATAGGAAGGAGGAAGTAATATAGCTAAATATTTTTGATTTGAAATTCTCGGACTTCAGGAATTAGTTCCTCTTTTTTCTGTTGTTGGAGGAGAACCACTGTATTTCTCCCACTCTAGCCTTGTCAAATCTCGTTGAAGAGGGAGATTATTTATTTCTGGAGATAACCTATTATTGTTATAACCTTTCTCTATTGTATAACCTTTTTTATTCCCTTTGGAGTGGAAGTGGAGTGAATTTTGTGCAACCTTTTGTTTAAATAGTGATTATAATACCGAATTCTACTTTTGTGTTTAGTAGCTCTTAATACAAAAATGTTGAGTTCTTTTAATTCTTCTCGAGTGCCTTTTTGTAAACTAGTTCACGCTTTGATTCCAGAAACGGTGTACTTGGAACAAGTCCGCCACCGTACAGGTAAACATTGGAATCCGAAGTTTAAAAAACTTCGTAATTTAAAATTCGTTAAAGTAGATTTACCCGACTTTGAACTTCTTCGTAAACCTCCTGATGAACTAACCAAAGAAGAAATCAAAGCTAAAATGAAGGAGAGGGGAATCCTTCCTGATAGGCCGTGGGTTGAAAAACCCATGTTTATTAGTTCCACCGGTGCTATTTTTGAACCTTACGTTCCTCCAGAGGGTGACGGTAAAGTATCCGCCATCACTACGACGGGTGCCAAACAAAAACTTGAATTCATAGAAAAGAAAAGCAAATCGATGATGGCAGTCAGGAAAATCAGGTCTTTTGAAGAGAATTTTGAATTCTGGAGTTTCTTAGAAGAGGCACAGAAGATCTATGTGGACGCCCACGAAGCCATGATTAACAAAGATAGAGATAAACTCATAGAATTTGTTACTGAAAGAGCCTATCCAGAAGTAGTGAACAACATAAGGGATAAGACAGTAAGATGGAAGTTTTTAGAATCCTTAGAAAAGCCTAAAGTAGTACATGTCAGGTGTACCGATGTTCTCAGTAAAGAGAATATATTTAGTCAGGTTACAGTAAGGTTTCACTCTCAACAGATCTTGGCAGTCTACGATAGATTTGGTAGATTGATGCATGGTTGTGAAACTACTCCTAAAGATGTTCTTGAGTATGTCGTATTTGAAAAACATTTGGCTAATAAGTATGGTAAATGGAGGATACATGATAAAATTATTCCAGATTGGATGCCAGCTGCTGAACCTTCTAAGAAAACAACCATACTGTCTACTTCAGATATATTCTCTAAAGATTTAAACCCTGTGCAAGCTAATGTATAGATTTTTTTTTTTTTTTTGTTTGTAAATATTCGTTAATTAGAAAATTAAATGTAAATTTATAGAATTTTTTTTTCTTTGATTTTTATTTATCATTATTCATACATATGATTCTTCAATATAATTTGAAATCATAATAATTACGGGTACATTTAATTATAATGTTCTAATCCAAGCAAATGTTAGTTCAAATAATAATAAAAATATATTTGTTACTAAATGAGAATTATTGGATAGTTTGTCGAAAGTAGCCTGCAGATGGCCTCAGATTAATTTCAACAATCTGCACTCTTTAAATTTTGCTAAATTGATACTTATATATATATGTAAAAAATTAAAACGATTGACAGATTTAAAAAACAGGGGAAGAATGAAATAAATTGGATAATAATAAGTTTTAAAAGCATAAAATCATTAAATTTTTATAATATAGTATGCGAGGAAGCTATGTACCACACTATTTGGCAGAGTATTTTTATTTATTTATTTTTTTTTTTTTTAGATAATATAAACACTGAATAACCAAAGAAATAATAGGTAATAAATTATAAATACCCCCGTTATTTGTAATAATTAGAAAGTTTAATGTAATATAATTAAATTCGAACCCTATCTTTCTGGAAACTATACTAATTATAATCAAAGTCGTAATCGTATACTTATAATCGAAGTCGTTGTAAATTAAAAAGTAAATCGCTCCATCATGCCTAAAAGAATAATCACTTGAAATGCAACAATTATTTATACAAGGTGACTGGCGATAAAGTTTGGAAAAGTTATAGGGCATTAGTACCCATCATATCTATTATAACTACGATTATTGCATGAATCCTAGTTGAACTCTAGATCAAGAATAAATCTGTATTTTGAATAACAAATAAGTTTTTTCTCCCCTTCCTTCTTCGTCTTCTGCTTTCCTTAACTGATCTGCATGTTTTCTTTTAATTTCATTATTTATGTTTACTTTATATGACAACTCTCCTGCTCTTTCCACTACCGTTCCTTTCTGCCATCCTTCCTGTCTGTCATTCTTTACCCATACTTTTTTATATTTTTCAAATTCTTTTGCTTTTACCTTCTTATCGTGATCTTCTTTCATTTTAAATTGATAATTTTCTACTCTTATGGTATGATCAATTCTCAACTTGTCCTTAACCTTCTTCCCATTAATAACTCTGAGGGTGTCTTTCCTGTCATTCTGTGTGGTGTGTTCCTCTATGACATAAGGAATTTCTGCATTTTTAATTGTATGTTCACAGCCTTAAGCAGCGCCGGCGCTACAGGCGGCCGCCTGGGGCCAATTTTGACAATTTAGTGTCAAGAATAGCTTAAAAAAGTGTTATTTCCATTTTACCCCCCTTTTATATGAAAATATGATAAAAGTGTACATAACAACAATTACTGTACTCTTAAAGAGCTTTCCAACGATATGCATCTTGAAGGTTAAATACTATTTTGTACCCCTGAGTACCAATTTTTTTCACCCATGCAAATTCTAAACCAAAATTTTCCTATATTATCATAAGCCAATAATATGCAGATTTCTTTGAAAATTCGCTCAATAAGTCATGGTGCATGAATGGTTTTAATTGTTTTCTCTCCTAATCCAAATAAAATAAAAATAGGTGCGAGAAAACTCATACAATGTTTTTCATATACGAATTCAGAATTCCAGTGTTTTCCATTTATTAGTTTTAGTAGGTACATTTAATTACATTTTTCCTTAATCTATGCTGCCCCCCTTTAAATTGTATATTTTTTAAAAAATTGGAGTCTACAGGGGTAATAAAAGATTCTATTATTTTTAATTAAAAAAGTGATATTTCATCCCATGTTTGGGATATTCTCAAACCTTTAGTTTAGTCATGTTGTTCCTTTATTAAAAGTTTATGTCAAATTTTAAGAAACATTACTTATTGTAACTTTGTCCTGAAACTGAGTCCTTGAGATCTAGCATCTGACTCTCATTGAACATTTAATGGTTCCTCGGCGGAGAATCGAACCCGGGCTCTCTCCGTCCTCCGCTTTTTTCTCAGGAACTAAATTTTTCCCGGGAAAACGGCTTATATCATTAGATTCGTATTTAAATGGACTACATTTTAGAATTTTTTTAATCAAAATCGACTGAACCGTTTTCGAGATATAATTTTTTCAGAGTTTTAGGGGGTAGCGCCTCCAAATTTGGAGCTTAAATTTATTTTTCGATTTCATCTTGGGGTATGATGTTTCTGAACATGTATGCCCAATTTTTTCAAAAAACCAAACTGAGGACACTTAATTTCTTGCATAGTAATCAGGTTTGTCCCTTCTTCTAATCTTCGTTTTCTATGTGGGTCGATCAAGGGTAGTAAATAAGTATTTTAACTAAGGTGAAATCGTTCTTAAACTTGGCTATATTTCGTATTCGCAGCGAAATATAGCCAAGTTTAAGAACGATTTCACCTTAGTTAAAATACTTATTTACTACCCTTGATCGACCCACATAGAAAACGATAATTTCTTGCGTTGTCTGACTGTGCCTGGAGGTCGTTAAAGCATCTTTATTCCCGAAAGAACCGAACACAAAAATTTGAAACTTTCAGTTATGTTTTGTGTAATAACCCAAACACATAAATGTAGGAAAGCCCAAAAAACTGACACTTCTGCCCCCCCCCCCCCCCCCCCCCCCCCCCTTGAGATTGATTTAACCTAAGGTGGGTACCGTAGGTTAAATCAATCTCAAGGGGGGGGGGGGCATGCCTCTTGGGTAAGAGGCATGCGGGATGAATCTGCTAAACCCACCTGTCTAATCAGTAGGGAGTTTTCTGAAGATGTACATGTTCATCTTGGGAACCAGCTGGATATAGGTTTTGATCATGCATCTTGGGCTAGGTGTACCATCCTATTTGGGAATATGAGGGAGAAAGAAGTACAATTCTACTGTACATGTGCCTAGATAAATAATCATGTATGAAGTCTTTCCTCTGTACTGATTCGGAGGACTGTAGTTGATGTCTTGATACTGGATATTATCATTGTTCTTTATGTGTAGTAGTTTTTTAAAATAAAGTAAAATTAAACTGTCTCTTCCTGTAAAATAATATTTGTTTATTTATCAAAACAGCTTTCTGCCTTTATTAGGCGAGTGTGGGGCCCTAAAGCATATAGGCTTAAATCACTGAAGAATCTTATCCTTAGAGAATCGCTCTAGTTCGTCTATAATCAATTCTACGAGTTTGAAGTGGGTGTGAAAAGTTTCTCCCTTCTATCTCGCTTATGTAAAGTGCAAAAAATCTGAAAAAAAAACTCCTGAACATTCTTCGACCAAAAGTAAAGATACCACTTTTTGGAAATTTTTTTTTTTTTTTTTTTATTGACAAAATACGTTTTTTTATAATTATGCTCTTTTCGATGTATTTATTTGTTTATAGTCTGGTTCAGTGGCAAAAATACTTTATCAGAAGTTTGTTTATGTGTATTGAGAATATCAGACCCATAGAATTAATTCAAAGTAGCCTTTTTAGAATTTTAAAAAGCACCATCAATAGGCACTACTTAAACAATACTGTGTTGCCTATGGACCCTCGCTGTATGCTGACTAGTACACACTTGACCTGTTTATTTAAATGTAATGTGTATATTTTTGAACCTTAGTGCTTGTTTCTATGCCCTGATGATGGCCTTATAAAGCTAAAAGCTTCTTTGATAAGTAAATAAATATTATCAGAGACAGTTTATAGGAAATCATTAGGATGACCTCTATCATTACACATATTCCTGAAGCAGTTTATAAAAATTTGAAATTACCATCCTTTAAAATTATTAAAAAAATTTTCGGGGTTAAATTCAGAGAACTTTTGCGTTCTTCCAATTTGTCTTCTGACAGTAGCAATCTGAACAATAGTATTTTTTCTGATGAAGAAGACGACATCTTACTGTCTTATTTTTTCGATCAAGCAATCAAGAAAAACTAGTGAAAACTACAGTGGCCACTCTGGCTAGTTTAGTGAGGGGGTTGGTTTTGTGGTTGCTTAATGCATCTTCGGTGTAAGAGCGTCTGCATCCAGGCACCTAACACCAAATGGTAGCCTTTTAAACCTAAAGTAACCTACATATGTTATTATTGTAAGTGCCTCTTGACTTGATTCCTCCACTTCTAGCTGCAGGCAAGGATCTTTTAGATCTTATGGCGTATAAAACTGTCCCCTCAAAAATATTATAAAAAAAAAAAATAAAAAAAACTAATTAATTAACTATCACTAAAAAAAAACTATCTTAATTTTGAGATTCCATTCTTTTCCTGATAGTACATAATTTTGCCCCTTTAGGAAGTGGCAATTTAAAAGCCATAACCCAATCAAGACCGAACAATGGATAATAACACTTAAGGTTATTATTATTATTATTTTTTATTTTTATTCTAGAATGTTTTAACACCTCATTACCTTTTGTGCTTTACCTTTCATTTCCAAGTGTAAACCTGTATACGCTAATAGATTTAGAGTCGGTAGTCACTGAGGTTGGTCTGTTTTTTCCAACAGTGCCACATCAATTGCTGTTGTTGATGCTCCCTGGTCATACAGCTTAGCTACTTTCATATTATTAATGTTTACATCAATCGTTATTGCGCTAGGTTTTCCTTAGGCTCTAATTTCTTGTATTATGTCGTCTTCAGAATCCTCAGGTTCTGGGTATTCTTTTTCTACGCCTTGTTCAACTGCCCTAAGATTCCCATTTCTGTTTTTAAATACAACTCTTTCTTTAGCTATGCATACCCTGGCAAAAGGGTTCTCTTTTAGACAAACCAAACATTTCTCATGTCTGGTGTGTTTTTCCTTATCTTGATGCTTTTTAAAACCAATCTAAACATTACTTATCTTTCTCAAGTATTCTCGGTTCTCTACTTTTCCTATATTCTATAGTTAGCTTCTATTGCTCCTGAACCTTAAGTGCACTTTCTTTACTTAAGCTACCAGAACCTTGACCCTTTTCTTTTAGGCATTTTAACTGTAAAGAAGCTTGTTCTAAACTCTAAACAGAAAGCTGTCCCTTCTACTTCTTTTAGAGTACTTCACTGTTTGTTGGGAACTGTTTTATTAGGTCATGTTGTCAGTCTGTGTTTCCTTTCCCTACAAAATAGCTGATCCCTATTTCTCTCTTCTACCCAAGCTAAGGACACTTCTGAAAGGCGATTACAATTTTATTTCCCACTGGCGCATCTTATGGATAAGTTTCACTGCACACTTCTCCATTAAAAGTATTGCACTCTTTGCAATACTATCTCTTTGTATATTATATAATTAGCTTATGAGATATTAAAAAAGTTATGTACAAGGAAATATATGTTTATTTTTATTTTTTATAATAATATCTATTATATACTAAATTATACAAAATCATATATAAAAATAAGAACCAATATTATAGAAATAAATGTATCTTCTTTTATAGCTATATCTAAATTATATATTATTTACATAAAAATTTCTCATTAATTGTACATACTGAATTCTAAATATAGTCCAGGAGATAGCAAAAAAAAAAAAGTCTGACTAACATAAAGGCCTACTAACTACTTTTGTACTCAGGATCATGAAAAGCACATTGTCCACCATAATAGGCGGGACATGGCTGCTCTCCACCGGTTTGTTTTTTTCAAATGCCTATTGCCTATGTCCTGCAGACGAACTAAGCCGACCTCATATTTTTAAAAGGGACTAAAAGATTAACTTGTATACAAAATTCTAGCTATTGTCGTTCGTCTGACACTTTTTTCACGCTATCTCCTGGACTAAAAGAGTAAGTTCGGAAATACTACTTACATAGTTTTCTTTATTTTTTTAAAAAAAACTTCTAACCAATGAATGAAGATCTGACTCAATATCAGAAACAAAAACATATACTTGGAGACTTAAAGCCAATAATATCTAATCTAAAATTCTAGAAGTTACTATTAAACTTTGGTTTCTTCAGTACAATTGTAATTTTATATTTTATTGTACAAATGTCTTACGTTAATATTTAAACATTTTGTAGTGACCTTAGAACAATTCCACTACTCAGAGCTTCCAAGGGCATAAAATTTATGGTAGACATCCTGTCAAAATCTTGAAAGGACAAGGCAGTGGTCCTGTAAAAATATTTTGGGCTGTATAATAAGGATGAGATATATCTCCTAGCATGTTCAATCCCGTTTGGCGCTCTCTATTCATTAAATAATTTTAGAACCAACCTAGTTTTTAACTACTCGGCTTCTAGCCTGCAGTAAATTGCATTTACTTTATTTGTAGAATAGGTTAATTTGGAGGGGGTAACTTATTATATCAATCATGGTTTTCCATGGGAGATGCGGTTTTCAAAACCAGGTCAAATATAAGAAAGAATTATTCTAATTAAATAATAAGTTTACAAACTTTAAAATGAAACTAGATCATTTTTAGCTTACATATTTTCACAAATATATATTTTTAAATTAATTATAAAAAAAATAATAAAATAAAAAAAATTATATATTACTGAAACCAAACAATAGTTTTCAGTATTATACTGTAGACGGCATGGACTTTCGGGCAATTATTTCCTAATCAATAATTATATTCATATTTGTATCTACAAACTACTACCACTAAATAATGGCTGTTACTACACATATTTGTTCTAAATAGTTTTTAAAATATCTTTTTCTGCTTATAAAAAAATTAAAGGGAAGTACTTTATCCAAGTACTTTTTAGAGTTTCGAAGATTATTAAAAATCTACGTTATAATGAAGTAACATTTTTCTATTTCCCGACCCTGCTCAATAGTATGAAAATAAAAAAATATTAACAAATTTAGGCGGAATAAGGCCCCAAAAATCAAACAAAAAATTAATCCCTGTTCGATGCCCTGAGGGGTCACAATGTTTTTTATCGGTAATATTCGGACAACAAGGTAAATTACATTTTTTCGGAAAATTTTCATCGCTCTTAAATAAGGTATTAAAGAGCACATGAGGTACATGAGTTATTTCATAACTTTAGGACTAGCCGTTATAGGTTGGTTAGGGGGGGGGGGATTTTTTTGGGTATATTTTAACTGGTAAAACCCATAACGAATGCAAAATTTAAACAAGCATATATATATTTATAAACTACTCGTCAGGATCTTTTCATTTGATACCCGACCCTACTGAAAATATTAAAAAAATAAAAATTTGGGTGCACTGCCCATGTATGGTATTTGCATGAATTATTTTAAAATTTTAGGACTAGTCGCCATAGGGTGGTTGGGGGGGGGGGATTTGTTGGAATATATTTTAACTTATTAAACCAAAAAAATACGAAATTTAAAAAGCATATAATATATATTTTGTTTCCTACTCAGCAAAAGCTTTTATTTGATACCCCACTCGAAAATTTAAAAAAAAAAAAAATTGATATTTTACGATTTTGGTAATATTCATACTACGGAAAGATTAAATTTTAGTTTAAATCAAATTATAATTTTTATTAACTACGGGAAACAGACAGAGAAAAATAGACTCCTTTCTTTTTCTCTGTCTATTTCCCGTAGTTAATAATAATTATAATTTGATTTAAAAAAAAATATTTGAGTTTACAACACTTTTACAAATTACGCATGCGCTTATTAAATTTTCAACTTCTCTACATTTTTCCTTTGTGTGGGTCAAAAAGTTACGCCATTATTTCAAATATCAACATTTTAGCTTAAACAGTTTGGGAGATATAAACCAACGGACCAACAAATACACCACCCTCGGTATAAGGGTTTCGAGAAGGATCTACGAAACCCTAAAAAGTAAAATATATTTTTAAGTCCAATACATGTCCACTAAATGTTTTTTGGTAAAGCTTGGTTTCCTCTGGCTTGCTCAAATACTCATATAAAAACTTTATCTATCCGTTCATATATTTATCTATCCGATATGTATTTTCATTTACAAAAAATGTATTGATATATTTCACTATTGTTGTGGACTAATTAATAAATTAACAGTTGTAATTTCATTAGATTATGTTAAGGCTACACAAAAGAATAGTTTTCTCTCTACCCTGTGGAAGAGATATAGATAATAATTTCTTCAATTGTTTTGATCAAGGGACTCATTTTATTCTTTTTGTAGTTGCTGTGGAAATCTTTATTGGACTAATTGACCTTGAAGTTAACAAATAGCATTATGTTTAATACCCATTTAGAACAACTTTTCATGTAAATTACCTTTCATTGTGCTTTAATATATTACTCGATTTATTTATAGTTTATCAGCTAGTGAATAAATATCATCTACTGATTCATTTTACTTATTTATAAAAATTTCTTCAAGTGCACTTATTAATATTTTCATGCTTATTATATCGTATCTCTTGAGAGAACTAATTTAAATTATTACAAAAATTTATAGGTAAGGTACACATTAGAGAAAGATATTAAGGAAGTAAATATAGAAAATATTCCAGAGGTGATCATCATATCCATGAACATTTTAGCAGGATGGGAATGAGGACGCCTTAGAATGGTATTCCAGTCTTTGATTATAACAGCTCCTGAAACCACTAAAAGTATTCCAAACAGGCCACTGAATATGCACATCTGAAAAATAAATAGTATACATTTGGATTAAGATGTGATTCAGTAGAAGAAATTCGACCAATTGTAAATTACTCCTTGAATTCAATAGATCAAAAGATTTTCAAATACACTTTCTTCGATTTTTTAGCATCTACAGAAATGAGACATAATAAATTATAATGGTCATTCGTCATTCTCAAATGCAGAGGAGAGCTCCTAAGTAGGGTTGGGACTTCGATTCCGATATATCGAATATATCGATATTTTGTATCGATATGTGATCTTTCGATATATCGGCAACATCGATATTTTTTTTAAAAATATCGAAAACGGAAAGCGGTGACCATCAGTAGAAAAAACTCCGATATATATTAAGAACCTCGATATTGACTTTCGATATTTTCACTAATAACGATCGATGTTGAACCACTCGATATCGATATTTTCTTTCGATATCCCAACCCTACTCTTAAGGCCTTCTCTCTGAGAGCTCTCAAGGTCTTGATGGTCTTTATCGGGTATACCATATGCTAACTTAGTTAAAATAGTTTTTAATCAAATTCATTTCCCTGCACACGAAAATGAAATTAGGGTGATATCTCTTGGTCATATTTTAAAGTTTTAAAAAAAAACCAGAATACCCTGAACAAAAAATCAAGAAAATTTTAGCATATTTAGAGGTTTAAGATAACAAGCAGGAGTTTTTATAAGGAATGACTTTTTTCGAAAACCCAAAAATAAGAAAATTTTCCCTCTCGGATACTCTATCTAGAGACACACTTGTATATCAAAGCACGGGAATCCAGAATCCAGTTAGAGCATTTATAAATGTTAGGTTATGCTAAACCCGCATCCCGAATAAAATATTTCAAGGCCTTCAATATTTTTGCTACGTTTTTTTTAGCTTGCTTGCTTTCTTGTTTGTTTGTTTGTCCGGTACAAATCTGGCAATCGATTTCTAACTAACTTCCCGAATAGCTAGACATTTGAAACTTTTAGCATAGCTCAGAACACGATGACAATGCATTATTTTAATACTTTTAGCCATCTTTCAGCAGAATTTAATTGGTTTTCAGAAAATTTTGCTGTATGGAAAGTTAGTTCGGAAAAAATCCGCCAGTTATTTTATTTGTTTTGCCATATCCCATATTTGCAATCTTCATTTTGACGGGTTTCAAATTTGTGATTTTTATAAGTAAGAGATAAACATTGAATGACAGCAAAACAGAAAATATATCGATTATATTATTTCAAATATATCGATGGCACGGTTTAGATTTGGTGTTGGGGAGGTCCGTTGTACAAAGATTTGTCCTTTTATAGGTTTAAGATCAGAGCTCTCTAGATGGTTGTCATTTATGTGAAGTAAATAAATTCGGAACTATTTTTTTTCACTATCATTATATATTATACAACAATAACAATTATATTATCAACATTACATACGATTCAACAGAAAATTTAAAAACGTAGTATATAAAAAGTTCTTTTTATCTTGAAATTATTAGTTTTAACAACAAAGTTAAGACTTTGGTAATAAATATTTCTAGGTGCGCTACTGCACTAGACTGTAATATTTTATATAACTTACAATATACATAGCGTTGTAATACTTACAGCTAGCTTTGAAGGTGGTTGTCCTCTTAAGTGACTTATGATGATAATTATGTCGACTACAACTGGCATGATAAAACTAGTATACACAAAACCGACTTTGTGCACACTAAGGAACAGTCCGTTATCGTAGGGTACAGCGATGAGAGACAGACATAGGATACATAATAACTAGAAAAAAATAAAAATAATTAACGTATTAGTAAGTTAAATGTATATTATTAGTTATAATTGCGTATTCCAGGAAGGAATTTTTTTTTTTTATTTTAGTCTTGCTTTTTCATTTTAATCAATTTGATTCAAAACTTAATAAGCGCATATTAAATTTAATTTAATTATTGTAAAATATGCATCCCTGAATATAACTTAGCAATATGAGAAAATTATTTAATTTGAATAATTTATAGCACACTTCATGCATGAATAGAATTAAGCTATATTAATGCGAAGGTATTACTTCCAATTTTCAGATTTTATTAAAAAATTTAATGCACAAAAATTAGGGTGCGAACATAAATTTGAAGCATGTATTTAACAGTTAAAAATTAATTAATACAAATTCGAATATAATAAACATGTGTGGGGTTTGAATTAGAAGCAATACGATAATACGCTGTATATCTATTTTGTTTTCATGCTATTTTTAAGTATTGTTCTTAATATTTGTTTTAGTTAAAAATGAAATTAGTATAGGTCGATCAAATATAAACGGGCCTTTTTCAATCATTAATTTTTTAAAAAATGCAGAAGTAATGACTACGTTTATTTATTTATTTTTTAATTTCTCCCAACTTTTAGCAATTTCTTTTTGTTGTTTATCCCGTTATCGTAGAATGAATGAAAGCGGGTATGAAGCCAGTTGAGCAAGACTTCTGTGGGTGGTGGCGGGCGTTGGGTCTAAGTAGTCCCTCACTTTTGAATAACGTCAAACCGGCCGAAATTCGACGCCGACTTCAGTGTCAGTTCATGGAAGATATCCTCTTATGGATAAGGATAAACATTTGGAGCAACGAGTTTCGGCAAGACTGTAAAAACACTGAAAACAAAAATCATATTCGACGCCCACGAACTAGACCCTTTGTAAAAGTTGGAAGCAATGCATTCTGAAATGGGGAGACTATGCAGAAAAATGAATAAATTTCATTACTAAAATAAAGACCCGTTTATATTTATACGACCCTATTAATTAAATATACAAACACTCTTCGCCAGGTAATTAGATAGTCAAAACACGTGTTTAAGACCGCTACCACTTGTTTAAGTTCAATGAACCCAAAACCCTTTCTTTTTTTACTGTCACTCATTTTTTCACGTGTTTAATAACATACCTACATTTTCTGTTTACTCTGTTCATTCAAAAAAGGAAAGCATTACGCAATCCTCTTCCAAAAAAAAAAATGGTAATCTCTCTTAGTATACAATTATATTGTGGTATTATATTGGTTGAGGCCTCTACCGATGATTTAACTGGAGTTTGCAGAAGTGCCAGTTCTTTTCGAAAGCACGGCAGTTTCAATAACGGCAGGTTTTTTCATCCTCTCGGAAAGGGAAAGCGACAAGTGAAACCTAGATGCCGAATTCTAACCTTATATTTACAGCTTTTAATGTTTTTTTTTTTTTTTTTTAGCTTTAGTCTAATGCCTTATTATTACCTACAAGATATCTATTTTTTTTGTAAGTAAAGCCTTCTTATTGGGATTTTTTTCTTAAAGTTGAAATAATTAATAACATGTTGGTTTACTGGCCACAACTACACCTATACTATAAAATATTTTTCTTTCGTAAAGGAATTAAATAAAAAAATCATTATTACCACTTATTAAATGTATTGAAGGAGGCTTTGATTGCACAGCGGCAGAATTTATAAACACTTTTAGTTGAATTTCCTAAATTAACTGGTATGTTAACCAACGTAATAAAGAATTTATAACTACAATCAATCGTTTGAGGAATAACTACGGAATCTGTCCCAAATATTTGCATATGATCAAAAGGTCAGAGACTAATCAGTGTGAAACGTGTAACGAGTTAGGAGACTTGGAGCACATTATTATGAAGTGTAAAAAATTTGAAGACCGTAGAAAATTACTTTTCGACAACATACCAAAATGCATGAGACTCCTGGACTTCAAATCTCTCCTCAGGAGCAAAAATGTAAGAGTATGTGAAGAATTATATGCGTTTTTGAAGAAAAGAGAAATTAAAATTTAATATTGTGAACATTTAGAATTTAGAACAATTATGGTTGAATGAAGTAAAGTCAATACCAAATTAAGGGGAAAAAAAGTTAAACTATTTCTATCTGAAGGATATTAAATTGATAGAAGTTAGAAGGCTTGGTGTTACCCTAACTTCCTAGAGCCTGAAGTTAAGGTTGTTTTAAGACTATTTTATAAGTACTAATAAATGTTATTAACGATATCTACTTTCTGTTTAAGATATAAATTCGGTTTTTTGAGAGAGTAGATTATTTCTGCGTAAGTAAAATGTTAATTGGTTTCGAACCATGCTCAACAAATGAAAATATCCTATTATTATTAATATAAATATCTTAATATAGTTCTATACCCTTTTGGATTATAGATGGTTACAATAATTTTAAATAAACAGGTCAAGTATGTACACAGCGAGGTCCACACTATATAGTGTTTAACTTTAAAGTGTATAAACAGTGTATAATTTTTTAAAATGCTAAAAAGCTTACTTTGAACCATTCTAAGGGTCTGATATTCTCAAAACACACTCTGATAAAGTATTTTTTTGCCACTGAACCGGACTACAACCATATAAATACATCGAAAAGACCATAATTATAAAAAAACGTATTTTGTCAATAAAAAATAAAATAATATTTTTTTCGAAATTTCCAAAAAGTGGTATCTTTACTTTTGGTCGAAGAATGTTCAGGAATTTCTTCAGATTTTTTGCACTTCACATAAGCGAGATAGAGGGGGGGGGGGGCACGTTTTAAACCCACTTCAAACTCGCCTACGCTCGCCCTATCAAAGTTATAACCAAAGAATGATATATTTTTGTAATCAGCTCGATGTACCCTTTCATAATGATACCCCTCACGGTGTCGAAAAAAAAAAAAAAAAATTAACTTTTTTTTTACCCTAATTTTTTTGAAAAATATTTTGTTTAAGTCGCTATATTTTTAAAATATGTGGGCAGGTACGACACATACATGCCAAATTTCAAAGTGATTGGACGAAAGGCGTAGCCGTGAGAGCACGCTAGAGGACGGACGGACAGACACACGCAGGAAAATTTAAGGGTCCTTGGTTTTGCCTACGGACCCTAAAAATAGACATATATACTGAATAAAATAAATTTTATAAAATCTTACTACTCTAAAATAATACCATATTAAAACAACGCGATATTAATAAAAATAATTAGTACTAAGATATAATGAAGGCACAGCAAAATTGGCACATTATAAAATTTGAAATTTAGTTAATTACTTTAAAGTTTGGAATAATTATTAGTAAACATGATGATCAAATAAGTAATGGTATAATAAATGTTAAAATAATTCGGTTTTTTTAGTGCCTTTGTTCTATATATTATTTTTGTATATTAAGTATTGTTGCTTATCTTAGACTCGTCAAGGCTCTCAAATCTTACGCTTCAGCTTCATTGGGTAGATTATGCTATTTATCGTTTATTGTCGTGAATACCGACTTTTGTATGTGTTTATTATGATTCATTCGTATTGTTCAATGATTTTATTAACACCTCATGCCTCATGTAATATTTTTCTTCTTTTTTTACGGTTGTTCGCATTATCGAAGCCAGACTAACATGAATCCATTTGAGTCAGGAAACGTGACATTCCTTAGTGTTCAGTTCTTAACGAGAGGAGACCCAGGAAGTATGAGTCAGTCTCTAAAAGACTCTTAGTGCCATGTTACGAGTTTTCCGAGTGTATAAACTCAACTAAATTAACGCAGTCTTAAAATAAGTTAATGTTGCTTGTTGCTTCAAGGTTTGTTAAGAAGTAGCTCACTGTTGAATTAGTCTTGTGCGTTTGCGTCGTAAAGCGTGTCAAATAGTCTGCTTTATCTACGCTTTCCCTTAGTTTGAAAATGAGTTTAGGTAAACTCAGACACTGCTTTATGGGCCTTAATCTTAATAGTATAGAATAAATAAGACTTACTTATTGAAAAATAATATTTGAGAATATAAAGGACAAAATCCGGTGTATTTAAATTAAATGGAATTATGTTTGTAAATGACAAATTAAAATGTGAAGGAGAGCCCAGTTTGGAACATAAATACACGTTATAATTATTTGAAAGTGACTCGTCTCCTTTGTCGATCTTTTTAAAGATATCACCTTAATATTTTAACTAAATTATTAACTGAACCATAAAACCTCCAAGTACCAGAAAAATATACAATTAGGTCGAAATATTTATTAATCAGTAGGTAACTTGGTGAATGCTATACGTGTTTTTAAAAGTTAACCTACATGAAAGAGACTATTTATTTAATTATCCGAATATTTGAAGAACAATGTTGTTTTATATTGTTCTTCGTGTAACAACATACAACATAGCTATGTGAAGCCTTTTTTTAACAACTAATAAGTTCACTTAATATTCAGTTCTTGTACTTTCACTTTAAAACTGTACTTTTATTGACCTTTGTATTCGTGTTCATTTTTTATACTTGACGCATTAGTAAAAAAAAAAAAAATTAATATTCTATTGACATCTATGTTTTTGTTCAAGACTGTTGTTTAGCATTGTTCTATTGTTCTTTTGTATTGCATTTGCCCCTAGAGTAATGAGCCTTATGGTCACTTTAAATGCACTTAGATACTTATATGTGGAGCCCTATAGTTGTACTGTACATACCGTGGATATGAGTAACGACAATGACATTTTATAGAAACAATGAAGTACTCAACACTATTTATTTTTTTGATTTTTTTTAATTGGTTTAAAAGTTTTTTTAAGATTGGGTATGTCCTTAACTAAATAATGTTTAATAAACTTTATATTTCTGTGTATTTAAGGCAAATATCATTCACAAGGACATTAAATGTTGGTTCTAAATTGTCTAAGATTATAATAATTTTAATTAATATTGATACATATATCAATAAATCACTTTATCGTCACCTAACTACAATGATTCATTCGACCGTATTAGGTATTTAGTGTCAGTTTACTGATAATGTCGCTAATGTTTTTCTGTGTCACTGAGTTTACTAATATTAAAGTGCTTAAATATTGTAGTTTCATAACAATAGGCTGATCCATTTTGCTTTTAGTCATTCCCTAAGAGTATCTACCTCAAATTTTCTGTTGAAATAAACTTAATTTTTTTACAAATATTATAAGAATAATAAAACATCCAGCCACTACATCAATATTTTTATACAGTTACAATTATTGTCGGGTCATTTGTACCAATCTATTCATGTTATACAAATGATTTTAAAGAAATATCACTTTCTAATTCTTTCAAATTTCATTTAGACATTTCAATTTTATTTATAAAGATAACTGTATTATCAATTTTAATCAAAATAGTCTACCAATTTGTGTGGCTCAATGCTCTTCCTTGAGTCTTATTATTGGTCGAATGGTCACTTGAGGCTTGGATCTGTTTTGATTCCCAGTGGGGTCACATCTATGTTTAAGCAATAAAAAAAGTTACTAACTGTTACTACTAAAAAGTATTAACTTTGTTAAAAAAAAGTTACTAACTGTGTATAACTGTAATAACTGTGTGTAACACTGTTATTCATAAAAAGTGTTAATAAAAAAGTCTTGGCCCCTGCGGAAGAGAAAGGAATGGGCTCTTACAATAGACTTACAATGGGCTGATTTTGACTTACCACCCAAATTTTTTCGATTGACTAACAGTCAGGAAACCAAAATTGTTTTCTCATCTCTAAATCGAATTTCTGTCTAGGTATTTTTAAATCCGGTGACAAAAAAACGTCATTCTTCAGAATCATTTATCTTTCACTAAATCAAAAATAAAAATAACCATGCATTTTTCAGTAATTATGAGAAATAGTTGAGCCACTATTTAAGACCTGAATTGGTAATTATTGACATAATGTTTATTCGCACTGTAATAAGGGGGAACAGATTTTACTGTTAAAATAAATAAAAGATGTAGAGATTGTAGATGAATTTTATATATTCATATGCTCGTGGAACAGACAACTCTCATTAATGAGACAGCAATTATTAGAACAACTTGTTTGTATTATAAATGTTCTATTTATTTCTTTTCAAATACTAAGATTCTTGTTTATAATTTGTATTATAGTGTTTTCAAAATGCTTTATATTTATTGCTTTGGCATGTCGACCTAAGTTTTATTTTTAGTTTATATATTTAATTGTTTTTCTTGAAGAACACGACAAAAGAATGAGACATCTCTTGGCATTAAGAGTCTGTTAATTATCTGGTTTTATGTAAATGCGATAAAATCCTTTTGTTATATCTATTATATTCAGTAAAACTAAGAATTTTATTGATATTTTGCAAAATCTTTTAAAGTTTTATATTTTCTTTATTTTCACTCAACCATATACCGATTTGAATACTTATTACAAATTTGCTAAGAATAGGTACTATTAGAATCTAAGTTTAGGATACATTTTTTTAAAGAAATCAAATTTTGACGTAAAAAATGTCCAAATTTTTAAAAGACTAAAAAAAATATTTAGTTTTAAATTAAAGAATTTAGGAACTTAACTTAATGTGGAGTTAGACATTTTACCTGATTCTTAATAACTAACAGATTTGGTGATTTTTTGGCTCCAATTTCGTTTGATTTTTACAGTAAAATAATTTATACTTTCGGTTAAACAGCCTGAAATCATGCGAGAAGCAAATAATTAAGATAAGTATTATGTTCTTATTTTTTTCGAACTTTATAGGTATGAATTAATTATGATTCATAATATGACTAAAACTTCTTAAACAGCCCCGTATATTGGTGGAAAAACATAGTAATATTTTAAATAGGCTCCGTAATACGTAATATATGGCTATACGTAATGTTTATAAACAAAATAAAATGTTATGATAGCGCGATTTAGATAAAAGATGGATAAAAAAATAATTAATTTACACCTTCAAATGTAATAGAGGTATTAATAAAAATTTAACACTTTTATAACTGTTTAATTATTGCATTATTAATAATAATAATGATTTATTTACAATCAATTAGTGATTTTTTGTTTTTAAATTAAACCTTAAGTATGTAATAAGAGTGTGTTTAGACGTCGAAAACATGACAACAAGACGTTCATCATATACAAACATTATATGTTTACAACGTATCAAAATAAAACTATAAAACATTTTGATTTTTGTTTAATTATATTTATTGACTTCATTCATTGATGGAATTTATTTTTTCACTCGAGATTACAATGTGTCAACATCTACCGAGTGTTACCCTTTTCACGGCCTCTTAAAGTGTTAATTCAATTGCTCCTAACATAATTATTAAACAAGGTCATCGCATTAAGTTGCTACTTTATTTACCTTGCCTAACTTAATTATCAATACTCCTATCTCTTAATAATTAACAAATTAAATTGCTCACGTCCTTGTTCCATGAGATAATTCATAATAAAACAACTTCGGACGATGTTTGAACTTAAACCACAAAACTGCATATTGAATTCACAACACTTTGTATATATCCCGAATATAATAAATAAATTGATTTTGATACTTAAAGATTTTTTAAGAACATGTTCTAAAAATGTGACATTGCATGTGTATGTACATAAAGTTATTAATGTATTTAAGCTTAATTTGAATTTGCTTGGAGATTGATTGCATATTTCGAGTATTATTAATGAATAAAAAAATCATATTATGTAATAAATTACTTAATTAAATTTATAAAAACGCACTGCACTATAATTGTTGTTGTTGCACTAACTATTGTTGTTGTTGTTGTAGTTGTTGTTTGTTGTGTTGTTGTTTGGTTTGTTCAGGTTTGAGAATGTGTTAAAATATAACAATAATGTCTTAATGGCTTGATGACAGGTAATTAAGATTACGGGAAGATATATTATATTATGCCTAGGCATACGTACTTATTTAGCGGTAGAAAAGTGAAGTGAGTATAGGGGGCGGTGGCAGAGACCCTTAGTTATAAAAAATTACTTTAATCAACTTATCAATATGGTAAACTGTTTGTAAAACATTTATAAGCAATTGCTTTTTCTATCTTCAAAGATTGTCTTTGAAAAATATTAAAATAATTCCGATTTAAATATTTCTCTCATCGAAAAGTCGTATCCACTGAATATTTATAAGGGAGAAGACAAAAGATTCAATTATCTTCCCATATTACCGATGATAATTAAGTTTATACGTTTGAAGAGAACAGATAAGAGTTATAATTATCTGTCATTTATAAACAAATGAACCCTTAACAACTGAAGTTGTCAGTCATTAAAATGCTGAAGAGAATCATTAATGCAAAGTTTTTGGCTACTAAGTAAAACCATAGAAGAAATGTTGGCTTTCATCCCATTGAACTATATAGACCTACATAAATGTCCAATTCTATCTGTTGTTCTTAATACTTGCCAACATAAGTTGATTTTATTTGAATGAAATCATGTTAATGATTATTTCATTTTTAATTATTTAACCCACGTTAATAAAGCCTCAAATAATTTTATTTTATATAGTATAAAATTTTAAACAGGCTTTTTACTTTTTAAAGTTTTTACTTCCTTGCGATTTTGCTTATTCTGTAATACCAACATTTTTGTTACTGCATACAATACAGAAGTGTTGGTATTGCAGAAAAAAAGGATTTTAGAACACTTTCAGACCTATTAATGAGGTGTTTTACCTTTTATTCACTTTTAAGTAATAAATATTCTAGTCAAAAATTTAGTTTTATTTAAGTTATAAAAAAATTGAAGTTTCATAATTTGATTTGATGGTTAGGATCCTGTAAAACCTACAAACTTTAAATATAAATTTTATTATTCTTAAATTAGGTTAACTCTGACATTGAAACCAAATTTAAGCTATATCGGTTCCTATAAACAAACATATATTTTAAATCTCATTCGTCATAAATTTCTTAATGTATAATATTTTATATCAATGTAATAATAATAAAAAAAAGTACCTACTCTCTAATGATTTTTTTATTTTTTATTTAATTAGATATTAATTTAATTGTTGCTATCTCTTCTTCTTATCTTTGTTTTGTTATGATATTTAGAAAAGATGTTATTTTAAGTGAAACAGTTATTTATTATTATATTGCCATAATTATTGTAAAAATATGTGTCAAATAAATAAACAGAAAAGTGCCAAAAAGTGCAATAAGCTTTTTGGTTATCAATTACAACTAAATAAATATGAGATAACACCTTTGAGAAATATATTGGTAAATATTAGTGCGTAAAAAATACATATATTTAATTTTTTTAAAATACAAAAACAAAACAAACAAATATTTTTTTAAAAAAAAGTTCCTTGTAGCTTAAACCTTGAGCTTCCTTTTCTACTTTTATAAGACAAAGGTGTAACAAAATATCGGACCCTCCATTGTCTTGACTTAGTACACAAACCTAAACAAAAAACATTGTTCAATCTAACCAAAATAATACTTTTAGAATAACTTACTTCACACGGAAGTTCCTAAAATGTATATAATTATAAGTTTCCAGTACAATTATGAAGTATTTGTCTTTAGTTGATGTCCATTCTTCATTCTGAAGATTATTTAATTTTCTATTCTAAAAACTAGAATGTATTAGATAAAGAGTTCATGATCTAGTTGAAGGTTAAATTTTTTCTACACTAGGTAACTTCTAACTCATTTAATAAACTAAAATTAATAACAGAATGTGAAGACGATCCTTCACAAAGATATTTCTTAGGTAACCTTGATAGCATTCACACGTAAATAATAAACAAGATTGAATTCATTCACAAGAAGACTTTAGCGGCATCAGAGAATAAAAAGTCAAACAAAATCTCTACTTCATCTTCTTTCAAAATCTCTAAGGAAATATAAACCTATTTTTGTGTTAATATCTACAAAATAAATAAATAAGTCCACGAATGGAGTTGCATATACGTGTATTTTCCAAAATGTTTATATTTTCCAAGAAAAGTCACTCTTCATAAAATCTCCTGCCTGTTCTTAAATGAAGATTTATAGCATTACTTTTTGTTTAAAATGTACCCTGTACCCAAAAAGTACAATTTTTTATAATCGTACAAGAGGAAACCGGACCAAATTTCGACTATTCAAAAAAAAATTCTTTATAGCATAAAAATGTCGAAAATCGAATTTCAAAAACCCCCCCTCCCCACATTTATAAAAAGTCATATTTATCTTATTTTGATAAAGGGTTGATTAGGGAGGGGGGGGGGGTGCATTAAAAATTTTGGTATAACTTAATTTGATAAAAACAACATGAAAGCTACTATTAAAGGGGAAATGTTCAAAAATGATAATTCTTTTATTAGAGAAATAAATAATATTAAAATAATAAATAAATTAAAACGATTTCCCCTGTAATGCTTTCATACTGTTTTAACTAAAAAAAGCAATACCACAACTTTTAATGCACTCAATGAGAATATAAATTGACCCTTCCTTTATTAGAATCAGACAAATTTGACTTTTTATAAATGACAGGGGTTGGGGGGATTTTTGAAATTCGATTTTCGACATTTTTATGCTATAAAGAAATTTGGAATAGTATTTAACAAAAATTATAAAGAATACTTTTTTTGAATTGTCGAAATTTGGTCCGGTTTCCTCTTGTACGATTATAGAAAATTGTACTTTTGGGTACAGGGTACATTTTAAACAAAAAGTAATACTATAAATCTTCATTTAAGGACAAGCAGGAGATTTTAAGAAGAGTGACTTTTCTTCGAAATTTAATTTTTTTTTTAGAATTTACACGAAAAGGCAACTCCATCCGTGGTATAAAATATAAAATATTTATATAGTGTTATAAAATATTTAGTTTAGTAAACATAAGTTTTAAAACAAAAATTAGATTTCTTCTGCGTTTATTGTTCTTCCTTCTGCATGTTCACTTTTTTTTATCTATCTCTATACCTTGAACAGTATTCATCCAATTTTACAGAAAAATTTGAAGCGTTGTCAAAAGTGGCCCAAAGAAGATTAAGATTTTTGTATAACTTTATCCAAATTAATAAGTTTTACTAGGTCTAATTTATCCAGTACAAGAAAATGATGTTGTTTTTCTATCCCCCCCTCTCTATTCTATGTCCCTCACAAACTCAAAAATTGTCTTAAGACGCGAGGAAGCTACGTGCCTCACTAAGGCTGACTATTTTCTAATTGAACGTAAGTTGATTTAAAAGTATTAAAATAATAGTTGGCTATAATAGAAAATGTACAGTGACAGGAAAATCTAAATTAACTCCTAGACCAAGAAGATTTCAGTGAAAGTTCTACGAATAGATACAGTATACAGTTAATAGGGTTGTCGAATCCAACTAGAAATAATTATTAGATACTCAATAGTTTTAAATTTTTATTGCTAAGATTTCACCAAAAGAATACAATTAATTAAAACTTTACTAGAATCAGTAAATAAAGCTCAAAGCGTAAGGTTTATTAGGTTTATAGCAAAATATTGTAGTGAATTATCGTTTAGAAATATGTACATAACTAGAGAGTGCCCTTGCCACTTTGCCACACTATACTTGAGAATATTTTTTTTTACTCAAATGTGCTGGTTGCATGGAATATCAAGTAATTGTAAAACCCAAATGGAATTATAGTGAGAACCTTAATTCCACATCGTAGTGACACCTTTCTGCAAAGAATGTTAAACATGTTCTCGCAAAACTCTGGCAAAGATCGTGAGAAAGTGACACCACTCCTATCTAGTTACAATTCTCTTGTAAAGAGAAAAAAAAAATATCTAAATTTTTGTTAGAAGATCACAATTTATTAGGTTACAGTTTTAATATGTTATAGATATATCTATTCAGTAAATTTAGTTTGTTATAAAAATCCGTCTACAGTCTTTATGCAGAGGCGTGGGGCCTAAACTATACTGGGCCGATTTTAATGAAATTTGGCATATAGATTCAGAAACATCATACTCTGATGTAAAATCGAGAAATGAATTTTGGCTGTAGATTTGAGGGCGCTACCTCCTAAAAACTCTAACATATTAATGGAAAAAATAATCTCGAAAACGGTTCCCGCGATTTTTATTTGATTAAATTCTAAAGTATATTTAATTTAAATTCGAATCTTACCATATAGGTCTTTTTGCCGGGAAAAATCTAGTTCCCTAGATATTGATGAAATTAAATCTGAATTTAGGTATTGAAAATCAAAAACAAAAAGTAAACAACTACCTGTTTTACACTTTTTACTTTCTCATATAAAGAGAAAGTATTGTGATGGCGCGAAAATTCGATTTTGAGATTTTGATGGATTTACACGTTTTGAGGTCCCCTGAGTCCAAAAAAGTGGTTTTTAAAAAATGTCTGTCTGTCGTCTGTGCAGACGCCTGGAGCCCAAACTACTGAGCCGATTTTGACGAAATTTGGCATACATGTTCAGAAAAATCATACCCTGAGGCGAAATCGAGAAATGAATTTTAGCTCTAAATTTGGGGGCGCTACCCCCCAAAAACTCTGAAAAAACATGAAAAAAAATTATTTCTCGAAAACGGTTCCGACGATTTTGATTAAAAATTCTAAAATATAGTCCATTTGAATACGAATCCAACGATATAAGCCGTTTTCCCGGGAAAAATCTAGTTCCTGAGATATTAGCTTAAAACGCGGACGGAGAGATCCCGGGTTCGATTCTCCGACCAGGAGAAGTTATTTTTATGATAAATTTTGATGAAATGTTCAATAATATTTAAATGTACATTTGAAAACTAATAAATGGAAACACTGGGCTAAGTAATTATAAACTCATATATGAGAAAGTTTGTCTGAGTTGTCTCGGACCGATTTTTATAAATATGTTTATAAACAAAATATGTGAGAAATTTTTGTTTAATTTATCGGTCCGATTTTTACTTCTTGACGCAGGCGAAGAATTGAACAAAAGAATAAACAAAAAATTAAATTTCAAACGCTCTTCTTATATATTTTGCCCTTCTTTATATGGTACTAGCTGGATACTGTGCTTCGCTACGGAAGGTGAGAACTTTCCGGGAAAAGCAGCGGTATTTTCCTTCTGTATTCTTCATTTCTTTTCACATCCTTAATCCTTGGGTTGAAATTGGAATTATCTTTTATTAATATACATGCTTACTTCCAAAATACAACCCCTTTTTCAAGTATTAACTTCCTAACTCAGGAGATCGGTCTGGGCTCAACTCTCCTTCTTCTCTTACGTTGTCCCTATGTTCCTTTTAGGGATACAATGTTATAAAATCCCTATTGGCAGCTATTAACATAATTTAGAAATTATTATACTACTTATACACTCTTAGATTTTATTTTAGCGTTTTAAAGAAGTGAGAATAATTATATTAATAAAGGTTTAGGCATGGTAAGGTATGATTTATAAAAAAAATTATTTCTTTTAATGACTTATGAACTATTTAAATTATAAATGTGACATTTGTTTAAAAAATAAATCTAATTTTTTTTTGACAGAGGTGAACAGTTCTTCCTACAGAAATTTTCACAAAACATAAAATATTGTCTGTTATTTTTTCTACAACTTAGGTTAAATAAATTTTTTACAAAAAATAAAATTATAATTTTGAAATCTATTTAGAAGCCTTGTTCGTCTCCCCATATTGAGCTACCAAAATGTTTTATAGCCTATATTACCCGCAGAATTGAGCTTATCATTGTGGCCAAAAACCAACAAAGCCCAATCGGATAAATGTACAGACACCACTCCAATCTTATATATATTTAATAAGATAACATATTAGTATACTTAAAATTTCCACAGCAAGTCTTTAATAGAATAATTAATTAATTGAACGAGTGTATGGAGTTCTTCATTTCAGAGACTTATTTATTTAACGAATTTTAGTTTAGAAAATGTTGTGTCTGTCTGCGCCAATCACGTCCAAACGACTGGTTTGTTGGTTTTTGGGTACAATGTTAAGCTCAATTCTGCGGGTGTTATAGGCTATACAATTTTTTGCTAGCTTTGTATGGGGTGCAGAATAGGGCTTCTAAATAGGTTTCAAAATTCTAATTTTTTTTTATAAAAAATGTATTTAACCAAAATTACAGAACTAGACAACAGCTACAGACAACTTTTTTTGTTCTGTGGAAATTTCTGTAGGAAGATCTGTTCAATCGCTGTCAAAAAATATTTAGATTCATTTTTTTTAAACATACTTTTTTTTTAAAAAGTTTATAAATCATCAAGAAGACATTTGTTTATAAATCACATGCCTAAAACCTTTATAACATAATTATCACCACTTCTTTAAAACGCTAAAATAAAATCATCAAGTGTATACGTAGTATAATAATTTTCAAATTATATTAATATCTGCCATAGGTATTGTACAAAATTTTATTCCAAAGAGGAACATAGGGACAGAGTAAAAGAAGGGGAATTGAGTCGAGACCGTTCTTCTAAAGTTAGGAAGTTAATATTTGAGAAATGGCTTCTATTTTGGATGTAAACATATAAAAGATATATGTTTAATACAATGTTTATACAGAGATAATTCCAATTTTAACTCAGGGATGTGAAAAGGTACAGGGGGGGGGGGGGGGATACAGAATGAAAATACCGCTGCTTTTCCTCAAACATTTAAGTTTTTTTCATCAGTAGTCGTAATTAATCAGTACTTTGGTATATTTGCAAATTATATTATCAAGGGGGGGGGGGGGGGGGGGTATAGAAATAAGGGGAGGGATAGAATATAAATATTCTCGATTAGGAAAATAATAAATAATTTAAAAGTTTCTTGATGGTAGGTTTATAAACCCATCTGTTGTGAGTTAACTTGTTACTTTAAATATTATTATGTCAATTGTCAATATAGATTAATAAATATAGATATATTCTGATATCTCAACTAATCGTTATACATATATCATAACATGGCGCAGTCATAGGCAGTAGTAACTATGCTACCAAGCAAACAGAACCCTGGAGCAAGTTCAGATAATGACGAAAGTCAAGACGACAAAGACTCTGTTACTCAGAGAGACTTAAGAAGGATAGAAAGAGAGAGAGTGAAGGAGTTAAGCAATATAGAAGCCCGTTTTTCGGAACAAGTTGCTGAACTGAAGAAGGTAATAGTCCAATTAATCGGCACTAAGGCCATTGAGACAGATGCAGGAAAAACTGACAAACTCAAGTCAAATAATCAAAGAGAACCTGACGAGTCCATGTGCCTTCGCCTGTCTAGTGGCGTACCGACTCCCGAGAAACTACATGAGTCTGTTAATCTCGGTCAGTTAAGGGACTGGAGACAAAAATTTGAAGGTTATCTCCAGTTACAAGGCTTGAACGTTCAAGAAGCAGGTCGGGTAACTATATTATTGACATCGTTTTTGGACCAATCAATGACAGACGTGGTCAGGATAGTTCTCAAGATAGAAGAAATATCTAAAACAACCGCCAACACATTATTGGACCGAATCGAAGAGTACCTAAAAAAGAAAGAGAATGGACGGATTCGCCGTTGTCACTTCTTAAGAAGGAAACAAGAAGAGGGTGAATCGTTTTTAAATTTTTACCGGGAAAAAGTTAAGCTTTTTAAGCTGACAGAACCGTGCGAACATTGTCATGATCGATACCTTATAGATCATCTTATTGAGTCGCTGAACGACACAAAATTAAGAAAGAAGTGTAGGATGTTGTCCGATACAGCTGAGTTAAGAGACGTGGTAAAGCTGTGTGAGATGGAAGAGGCAGCGATAAGAGAAGAGGTCCAAACCACAAAGGAAGAAAGGGAAGTTCTTAAAGTGGCTTCCAGAAGCGCAAGCAAGAAGTCATGCCTACGATGCGGCAATGGCTGGCACCAGAGCTTAAAGGAATGCCCTGCAAGGGATATTATTTGCAAAAACTGTGGTTATAAAGGACACTACTCTACACTATGTCGTAAGAGGAAGGTAAATTCCCTTGAAGAGGCAGATTCAGAAGGTGATGTCAAAATTGGATGTCTGACAGTTAGCTCGGTAGAAGGAAAAAATACGTTTCAAAACTCTCGTCACATGTGGGTCAATGTAAAACTAAATAGTAGACCACATTGCGAGGTGAATCAAAAAGCCACCCCAGATACAGGAGCGGAAGTCTCGGTAGCGGGGGAAGAATTTTTAAGAAAAATGTCATTAACTAAAAAAGACTTACAACATTCAAAATTAAGACTAGAATCTGCAGATGCCAAAAAATTGTATGTATCAGGCTGCATAGACTGTCACTTAACTTACGAAGGACGGAACGCAGACGTTAAAATTTTTATTTGCCAAGGTGTTAAAGAGTTGTTAATAGATCGAACTACTTTGATGAAACTAGGAATTATTCACAAAGAATTCCCAAAGCCTATAGGAGCTGTTATAAGAAAAATTGGACCAAAACTGAACGACTGTGACGACCCTTCTGAAGAACGAATTACAAATATTAATTAATAATAGATTAATTATAGATTAATAAATATAGATATATTCTGATATCTCAACTAATCGTTATACATATATCATAACACCATCAAATTAAAAATAATTCACTCCGCAGCGAAGCAAGGGTATCCAGCTAGTTAATTATAAAGTAAATAAGAAAAAAAAAAAAAACTCACAATTTCCAAAAACCTGGCTATAGCAGGCGATGCAGATGCTATACTCAGTTGAGTCTGCGGTTCTTTTTGAAGAGTTTCCGCCTGCATTTCTTCTTGAGTCATCCTGAATAAAATCCAATTATTATGTTGACATTTTTATTATTATACAATTTCCTTTTGTTTATATTGAGATTTAAGTTCTAAAATTTTCTTTTATACTTTTTATTTTTTACTATTATATCTTGAATTAAAATTATTTTATGCAAGGAAGAATACAAATCTTGAGTATTGTAAATTGATAATATTAAAAACCTCTCTTAAAAATTTTAATCTTTCGATCGCAATATACTTTTCAATGTTCGGTATATAGATTAAAAAAAGTTATATATATTTTATACGTGTAAATTGACAGACTTAATAACTATAAACAGTTGAGGTTCATGAAATGTTAATATACACTTAAATACGGTTGAATGTTGAACGTTCCTCAAAGAGCGGACCTGATGGAATGGCTAAAGAACGTAAGCTGCGTATGCAATTATGTGGGTAAGGCAGAAAAGCCTCGGGCCTTGGTTTTTGGTCCCCACCACTGAATCTACCTGTTCCAAGATCCCACCTCCTACTACCATTGACTTGACTCTTACTATGTCGCCGTACTACTATCACCTTTCCGCTTACTACACTCGTAGTAGTAGAATTCTGTGGCTTTCATTTTGCTGTTACTATTGTTTTTACGAGTTGGTATAGAGGAGAAGGCCACCAACCCTGGTAGAAACGCTACGCTTCACGACATCCTAACTGTTGACATTTATTAATCTTCTTCTGCCATTGTAAAACGGTGAATATTTTTTTTATTTTGGTAAAATTATATTTTTGCCAGATATCTATTACTGTATGCCGAAAAAGAGAAGTAAGAGAAAATGTTATGATTTCGGAAACCTCGAACTTACGAAACGTGTGAGTGCCACCAATTTTATATTAATTAAAATATTTAGTATCTTTAAGTCAAGACCCTAAATTTATTTAAATACCTGGTTGAAACACAGGGCCGCTGAGAGGATTTCTACCCAGAAATCCCTGGGCAAGTTAGCATCAGGGTGCCATTGAAGAAATAACGGCGGAGGGTCCTCCCTTAGAGAATTTTTTAAAATTTAAGTGCAAAAAGTTGAGTTTTAAGGATTTCTGAGGGCAAGTATCTCGTTCCAGGAGAATATTTTTGGTGGGGGCGAATTTTGAAGTTTAACTAAGATGGGCTAAAAAAAATTAATAATAATTGAGTTGTTTTGTAGCTGGTAAGTTTCACTAAAAAAACCCTTTTTTTACACTTTGTATTTTGTATAATACATAATATACAATAAAACGTAATATAAACATAATATAAATTGTTTGCTAAAATAATGAGATTAAGAGAAAGCAAATAAAAATAGTCAAGTAACGCATTTTATTTACAAAAATTGCATTACAATTAGAAATAAAAATGTAAAAGTTACAATATGGCAGTTTCTCTCCAGTAAATTAACATTAATAAGAATAAACTTAACTAACACTGACCATATTGAATAAGATGAAAACATCACAAAAATCTAAGTAACAAAATGAAACACAAGAATTCAAACTTCCACACTCATGCCACATTAAGGAATAATTTTTAGTTAGCATCAGTGTTGTAGCTAGGGCATCGTGAGCCCCTCGCCAAAAATTAAGAACAAATAAATGTGTTCAGAACTGAATGGTACAATGGAACAATGGTACAGAAGTATTATTCTAAGTTAGATTTTATTATGCTCTAAAGGGGCCCCAGCGACATTGGTACCAAGATAGATTTCAGGTTTTTTTTTTATTTGGGGGCCCCTAGCACCGGGGGCCCGACCGCAATTCACGGGCCCATAGTTATGGTACTGATCACAATGTCCTTCTTGCCTTTTTGGTTGTTAAAAAATTGGTCGCTTCCCAGGGGCCGGTGCCCCCTGGAGACCCGGGCCCCTGGGCAATTGCTCCCCCTGTCGGCAGCCCTCTAGAAACATAACGATCAAAACAGTCTGCCAATTCGTGTGGCACATAGCTTCCTCGCGTCCTATTTCATATATGTACTTAAATGATTTTAAGCTTTTACAACCTATTTTTGTCAAATTTATTTTTTTACCCCCGTTGTTTAAATTGTTTAAAACCCTGGCGCTGGGGGCCCGCCCGCAATGCGGGCCCATAGATACGCCACTGTTTGTGCGCATGTAAAAGAAAAACAAAGAATGTTTAAACTTATATGGGACCAACAATGGGCTAATTATAACCTACCCCTACCATACAAATTTCATTAAAATCGGATGTTAAGTTTTAAGATATGTTGGTTCGCAAATTTTGAGCAACAAACAGACCGACACGGAACCAAAAATGTTCCCTGATGTCTTTAACGGAATTTTGTCTTAGAAAATCTGAAATTTGAAACAAAAAATTTCGTTCTTCAGAACGATAACATAGCTTCCCTTACCTTCGGTAAGCTAGGAAGCAAAATTCATGGACGGAAATCTATTTTAGACATCAAGAAACTTTATGGATTCGCATCTGTCTGTAGTTAAACCATTTTTGTGAACCACCATATCTTAGAAACTAATCGTCCAAATTTGATGCAATTTGGATGGTAGGTCATAATTAAGTCACTGTTGGAATGACAATATTGAATTAAAATAAATGTGACTCCGTAGTATGAATACTACCAAAATCGTAAAATATGAAAGTTGGTCTCGGGCAGATTTATGATTGGTTAAAACCGTAACTGACTTTTATTCAAATAAATTAATTTGACTTCTTTGATCTTTAATAAAACTTAGTAATCTGTTCTTTTTTTTAAATTTATGAGTACTTGAGATTATTTTCAGGTTTAATAATTGTACAATACTTATGATAATAATTATGTTTAATGAAGTCGATTAAGTGTACAAATTCATCAAATTTCTTATGGTGATGTTTTCAAATTACTGTTGAATGAGGTAAAGCTCTTCAAATAAACAAAATAAACCAAAGAATATTTATTATTGAAAATAAAATTAAAATAAAAAATATAACATTTTATGAGGAGCCATATATTTTTAAATGGACTGAAGAAAAAGTAAACCTTTATTTGAATTTTAATTCTTTTTTTGTATTTGTTTTTTTCTTATTAATTTTAAACTGCTAAAACCAATTTATGTTTTAATTTTAGAACTTTAATCAAAATGTTTTTATTTCCGATTAATATCATTTAAATCTCTCTTGTCTAAACTTCACCAATTTTTAATAATTATAACCCTGGATGGTTGAACTGAGGTACACGGTGCTGCCGAGAATTGCTAGGCAGCAAGAGATTATATCCCTTTGTCAAACAGTACATTTGTATGATTTATATATTTGAGTGATTATATATGCATGATTTGTACTTAAGAGAGTTGATATCCCTTTGTCAAAATAATACATTCCAGTAAGGCCTGCATTCATTTCTAACCTCTTCCTCTTTCCTCTCACAGCACCGTATTCTTCAGTTTTACCATAAGATTATAATGTATTCGCATTTCTACTGTGTTTGAATCTGCCTAAACGTTTTGTTATTTATTTATGTTTCATTTACTATTTTTAATTTACTTTCTTTCACGATATTCTAATAATTAAATTGACATTAAATAAATCCATAATTATTTATTTATTTATTTATTTTACTCACTGTATTTGGTCGTGCTGTTCATTTTCCATACTGATGACTATAATATGAGATGAAGCTCGTGACTCAAACAGAACTGAATAAACAATTGACCAAGAAAACCCATTACTGGACGGTGCCTTTAATTTAAGAATAAAAAAGCCTTACCGTATTGGAAGCCTTTGGTCGTTGAATGAATATAACGCCCACATAACATGCTTCTACTTTTATGAGACAATTAAACTACTCTGTGAATTATATTTATTCTTTACGGAGCGGCCGCTTAAAGTCATTCAAGAAGGTATTCAAAATTACTGAGTTCTACAAAATCTTGAATGCAGTGGACTAAACCAATATAAAATCCATTCAAACCCAAAATGCACCCAACCTATTCATCGAAAATATTTAATTTTTTCCAAATTCAATATAATATGCAATTGTATATTATGATTATAATATACACATTGGTCACATAATGAACTTCTTAGTGATATAGATTTGAATTGGGCTAAAATTTAACCCAAGATGTTTTTTTTAGGTTGCGTCAAAAATGTCTAAAGTTAAGTAATATTAGGTAAAATGGTGTATGCGCTCCCCCCCTTAAAAAATATCTCGCACATAAAAAAACCAACCTGTTTTCAACAATTCAGATTAAAACTTTGAAGTTAATTTAAATACCAATTTAACCAAATAAATCAATATCCACAAAAAATTCAAATTTCTGAAAAAATTTCGAAAATTTATAATAAATAACGAATGGTTATTTTTACAGAATTTTTTAATTGAATCAAGCGCAAGCGAGCTTCTTATACGTTCAACAAATTATGTATCCTGTCTGTCTGCAGTAACGTTTACCTGTCCGACGATAACTTGAGTAAAAAAGTTTACCGATTTTGTTGAAATTTAGTATACATGTTCCTTTTACTAATGCTCAGACCAAGTTCGTTGGACAGAGTTATCCGTCAAAGAGTTCACACGCAATGCTAAACGTAAGCTTCAAATATAAAATTGGAATTTTAGGACGGGAAAAGATTCTATCATCACCTATTCGACGAGACTAATATTATAATTAACAAATTACTTTTTTTTAGTAAAACCAACAGCAACAACGCTATGAAGTGATAAAGATCGTTAAAACTATTAAAGCGGACCTAAAAGTTTAAAATAGAGAAAACGTTTCTACCGATGACTTACGTTCTTATGTAACGATTTTAATAAAACTTCATGTACATCGTCTAAATAACGATTGAAACAGGCATGTAACATTGTAACCTGCTTCAATCATATTCTTTAACAGTAAACTCATTTTGATTATCTATTTTTCTCAATATTCAATACATATTTATTGATTATGTAGCTTTATCATTACCATTGAAGCTCGCTTCAATGATAAAGCCAAGCTTTGTCTAGTTTAATTTTCAATAATAATTAACGTCAACAAAGAAAACCCTTAATAAACTACTAATAGTGGAAAACACTGGACGAATCATTTAATGTATATGAAAAAGTTTAGTACGAGTTTTTTTATTCTAAGATTACAACACTGTTCATATCAAAGCTAGCTATTGGCCGCGGCAGTAAGAGATATTTTAGATTTGTTCAGTTTGAAAAACTTCTAATAATAGTAGAGGAAAATATGTTAAAAGTTTATTTGTGTCTTGTGTCAAAGAACAAGTCATTTTCTCTTTTTCCAGTCGAAAATTTACTTTTAAATATCTATTAAGATGAATTCAAAGCTGAAGAAAATTAATACCTGATAAAAGGATACTCTTTAAAGTCTACAGACAGAAACTAACAGATAGGCCAAAATGGCCGAGAAAGGTAATAACTGCTCCTTATTATACATAATACCAATGTATTGCCTAAAAAGATCGATTTTAACAAAGCTAGCAGCATTTTTTTTGGTACAAGAGGAAATAAGCTCTAAGCTAATGGAACACAGCCTTTCAGGATGCTTAAATTATTACTCAATCAAAGAATCGAAGACTAAACCTTATCACGCAAACAAAATAAAAATAATAAACCCCTACAGCCCTAGTATAGATCCAGGCCCCGATTTACCAATGGGCAGACTGGGCAATAGCTAGGACGGCAATTTCTGGGGGGGGGGGGGGGGGCGGAAAATTTTAGAATAATTTTTATTATTATTTCCAGAACAACGGTAAAAAAAATCGGGAACGACACAGGCCACGCATTTTTCCGAAGTTGTTGCCGAGTTTGCTAAGAAAAAATCAAGAAAAAGGTCCATGTAGTAATTAAAATCAAATTATAATTATTATTAACTACGGGAAACAGACAGAGAAAAAATACACTCCAGCACTGGGATTTGAACCACAGGCCTCTATATAGAGATATAATTTGATTTTAATTAAAATTTAATCTTTCCGTAGTATGATATGAATACTACCAAAATTGTATAATATGAATTTCTAATTAATTGTACTAGGTACAGGTACTAATTGGGTACTTTATAATTATAAGCGTTATTTCTCAGTCTAGTTCTTTGTCATTAATGTTGACTTCTCAGATTTGTGGAAAATTGAAAGCTTAAATTCGGGATAAGGTATCAATAACGTCAGAGAAAATCATTCTCCTGCGTAGCTTAGTTGGTAGTGCGCTATACTGGAAATATAGAGGCCTGTGGTTCAAATCCCAGTGCTGGAGTGTATTTTTCACTGTCTGTTTCCCGCAGTTAATAATAATTATAATTTGATTTTAATTAAAATTTAATCTTTCCGTAGTATGAATACTACCAAAATCGTATAATATGAAGTCCATGTAGTTATTTTAACTAAAAGTTATCAACAAAAGTATAGAAAATGATTATATTACAGGCTATTCACTTACTGTAATTCATTTCATCAAAAATTTGACTTCTTCCTTACTTTCAGAATGTTTATGTTTATTTTATATACGAGCTGTGGACAAATTCGAAGGTAATATTTTTCATATGCATATCTAAGTATCTATTTCGTTTGTTTCCTCTTTGGTATATAACACAATTTTAATCCACGTGTTTATTTATTAAAAACAAATTGATTCTACACTTCAAAAATTGGTACCAACTGGTACCTTTAAAATTATGTTCATGTACGTTTGCAGTTTGCACTAAAAACGTAGTTATAAAAAATTAATATTATTTAAAAACGAAATAAATATAAGATACTATTCAGTAATCTCAGTCCTTTTTTTGGGGGGGGGGGGGGGGGGGGTACAAAAGGTTTTGCCCAGAGTACAGCTTACCCTGCTAAATCGGGACCTGTATAGATCGATATATTTACAAAAATGCATTGACTTATAGTGAACTGGGCATAACCAGGCTGAGGCAAACGGACTGCGTGCCCAAGGGTAGTGGATTGTAAGGGCAGGTGGTTTTGCCCCTGGTGATTGAATATAAACTAGAGGGCACTGTCAGCCCCGATTTTAGGTACCTTGCACCCTGGGCAAAGTCTTTTATAGGCGCTGGGCTGCTGAAGGAGGGGGCGAGTAGTTTTTCGACTCCAGAGGTGCATCAATAAGAGCAAAAAAAAGATTGAGACCCTTTTAATTTCGCTTCTGGTCTTCCGGTTACAATGATCCTTCCTCCTCCCCCACACATTTTTACAAATGTCATGAGTTTGACATCAGCTTGTTACATATGATGTGAGAAACTGTCCATTGACAGTACTCACCGTGTTAGAGACATAAATATTACATTAATTAATATTTAATAGGTCACAGAGCTATGCCTTTATAAGCATCGAGCAGGGTTACCAGGGATAAATGGTGATGTTAGATTGTGGATTAAAGGATTAGGATGATGGGAGATGGAGTTACGGAAAGATTTATATCGAGAAGTGGCTAAGTCACGAACGAAGGGATTTGTTCTAATTTTTAAATTATTCATGCACCTCATGATGAAAATTGGCCAATAAAAATGTCTGGAAAAAATGCAATTTACCTTGTCCTTGTGTCGCGTTATTAAAGAAGAATATTGTGATCCCCCAGGGGATCTAACCTGGGACCCCTAATTCCACTTGGTTTTTGTTTTTTGGGGCATTCCATCTAATTATTTTTTAGGGTCCGTAGGCAAAACCAAGGACCCTTATATTTTCCTGCGTGTGTCTGTCCGTCCGTCCTCTCGCGTGCTCTCACGGCTACCCCTTTCGTCCGATCACTTTGAAATTTGACATGTATGTGTCTTGTACCTACCCACATATTTTAAAAATATAGCGACCTAAAAATAATATTTTTCAAAAAAATTATGGTAACAAAACTTAAGGGTAAAAACTTTTTTTATTTTTTTTCGACACCGTGAGGGGTATCATTATGAAAGGGTACATCGAGCTGATTACAAAAATATATAATTCTTTGGTTATAACTTTGATAGGGCGAGCATAGGCGAGATTGAAGTGGGTTTAAAACGTGTCCCCCCCCCCCTCTATCTCGCTTATGTGAAGTGCAAAAAATCTTAAAAAAATTCCTGAACATTCTTCGACCAAAAGTAAAGATACCACTTTTTGGAAAATTCGAAAAAAAATATTCTTTTATTTTTTATTGACAAAATACGTTTTTTTTTTATATTATGGTCTTTTCGATGTATTTATATGGTTGTAGTCCGGTTCAGTGGCAAAAAAATACTTTATCAGAGTGTGTTTTGAGAATATCAGACACATAGACTAGTTCAAAGTAAGCTTTTTAGCATTTTAAAAAAACACCGTTTATACCCTTTACAGTTAAACACTATATAGTGTGGCCTACGGACCCTCGCTGTGTGCTGACTAGCACACACTTCACCTGTTTATTTTGTTTTTTTATACTTTCATATGGGGTGTGAAATGTTATTTTATAATAAGTTAAGGTATATGCTTAATAATCAGGAAAACCCTAAAAAGTACTTGGATGCCAAGTACTTCCCTGTGATTTTTATTAATGTAATTCATCTATAACTTTTTTTTCTATTCCACTCGCCTTTGATATTTGTTTAAACAGATATGTGGGTCTTACTCGAATGTATTATTTTGACAAAGGGATATCAACTCTCCTATGTATAAATGATACAGATAAAATCTCTCAAATGTATAAATCGTAAAAATGTACAGTTTGACCAAGGGATATAATCTCTCAAGTGTATAAATCAAGTAAAAGTTTGTCGCCAAGCAATTCTCGAACACACCGTCTTCTTCAGTTTAGCCAAAATTTGTATTATTTTTCTATATTAATTAAAAAACTTTTGTAAACAAACGAGTCTAGTTAGTAAGAAAGAGAAGGGTAGACTAAACTAAACAGTTGTAGGAGTTAGAGGTACCCTCCCCTTTTTTGTTGTAAAGAGAAAGAGAATCGAGCCCTACTCTCTTTCTCTCAACAGTTACACTGCAATTTTAGTATAGAATATGCCTTTTCAATGACCTGTGTAATCTGAGCGTGTAGTCCAGGAGATAGCGTGCAAAAAAGTGTCTGACTAACATCAATCTAGAATTTTGTATACAAGTCAATCTTTTAGCGCCTTTTAAGAATATGTGGTCGGCTAAGTTCATCGGTGGGACATAGCTTGGCAATAGGCGTTTTAAACAAACAAACCGGTGGAGAGCGACCATGTCTCACCAATTATAGTGGACAATGTGATTTTCATGATCTTGAGTACAGAATTAGTAAGTAGACCGAAAATCAAGTTGATGTTAGTTTGTCCCTTGACAGGTATCCACGTTGACTTTTAGTAATATTTGAATAACTAACCTATCAAGTGTGAAAATAATATCGACTTGATTTTTGGTCTACTAACTAATTCTGTACTCAGGATCATGAAAATCACATTGTCCACCATAATTGGTGAGACATGGCCGCTCTCCACCGGTTTGTTTTTTTCAAATGCCTATTGCCAAGCTATGTCCCGCAGACTATCTTAGCCAACCACGTATTCTTAAAAGGCCCTAAAAGATTGACTTGTATACAAAATTCTAGCTTGATGTTAGTCAGACACTTTTTTGCACGCTATCTCCTGGACTAGTGTGAGACATGCCCATTTGGGATGGGGCCTGATGCCAGTAGCCGGTAACTTGGGGCGTGGGGCATATAGATAGCCTAGAGCCAAGGGCTTGTGGCCTAAACCTGGGGTAAAGGGCTAAGGGGGCTAGAAAAATAGGTACCTATACACTGAGAACAGACACGTTCTTAAACATAAACAGAATATCTTAAAGACATAAACAAAAGCATGTTCTATGTTCGGACTTAGTCTATAACTAATACATCAAGATAATTTATTTAACATTTCATGTTTGCTTTTCACTGCTTTTTTAGGCTATCTGCTTCCAATTTTCCTGACATATTATACATTTTTAAAAACAAGAAAATTTTACCTTTACCTTTTTCAAAAGATGAGACTAACCGGGTTTTTCTATCAAATTTGTATTCTAAGATTATTAGACTTTGAAATTTTCAGATTTTTATTTATTTATTCACTTTTGAGACACTGTATTCTTCAGTTTTACCAAAACTTTTTTAATAATATAACTAATATATATGGTATTATTATTTTTAATAATGATACAGTGCAAAAAGGGAAAGAAATTAAGATTTAAATCAGTATAGAAATACAATTTATTAAAGAAATTGTGGAGGCAGGCTCTTCCTCAGTGACCTAGTGGTTTGTTTGCCTCTTTAAGGCTGGGTCACACATGTCTGCACCGTATGATGGCTAAGTGTTGGACAACACATGGTGAGGAATAAACCTAAGGAAATTTAAGGTGTAGTCCCCATTTGTCTGCACTGTGCCCTCACCAGCACTTTGATTAGTTCAGTTCACTTTATGACGGGAATGTCCTTCATTTAAACTACATCTCATCTAGATGTCTTCAAATTTCTTATAATTATTCATTACATTAAAGTTTTTAAAAATTCAAATTTTCAAAGAAAATTAAGCTATTGCAATGGCTTCAACATTTTTTAATGCGAATTTTTGAAAATTTTCTTCATTGAAATCCGTTTTAGACCATTCTGGATCGATTCCTGAAATTTAACACTTTTTTTCATATATGTATGTATGTATGTATATATATGTGTCTCTCCAAACGATATCTCACGCTAGGATGTACTTAAAAATTCCAAACAAATTTTAAAATGTCAATAATATCAAAAGAAAGGATGAGTTCGTTGGCCAGAATTTTTGGAGTGCCTAAAAACATGTTTTTTCCATTTTACCCCCTCTTATATCAAAAAATGAAAAAAAATGTACATAACAACAATTACTGTACTCTTTAAGAGCTTTCCAACGACATGCATCTTGAAGAGTTTATACTATTTTGACTTTTGTACCCCGTACCCGTATGTACGATTTTTTTTCTCCCCTCCAAATTCAAAACCAAAATTTTCCTATATTATCATAAGCCAATAATGCGCAGATTTCTTTGAAAATTCTCTCATTAAGTCATGGTGCATGACTGGACTTTTTTGTTTGATACTCTTCGTTGAAATGGAGGTAGACAAATTGATTGAATTAATACAAAAATTCCCAGTGTTGTTTGAACAGTCAATTAAGAAAATTAACTTATTATAATTAAAATTATATAAACACTTTTTGTTAAACTTTTAAACATTTTGTCACTATGAAACAGCTGTATGAGCATCAAAAATATACCAATTTAGAGTTGAGGGGGTGCAGTGCAGCCTTTTGTGGTCCGGCCTTTACTTCAAGAATATATTTCTTACTTATATAATACATGTTTAAATAAAAAAATAAATAAAGAAAGAAAATGATATTGTGTATTAATTAAAAAATAAGAAATACTTTTTTATTACATAAAATAATTCACATGGTTAAAATGAAAATAACAAATTACAAATTAGTATTAACATTTCCATTGATAATACAATATGGTAAACTAATACTAATATGTAGGTTTGGTTCAATATTTCTACTTTTTTAAGGAGGGCAGTTTATATCTTAATAAATTATTTGACTAATCATAAATGTTGTCATGAACTTGAATTCAATTTGTTATAAAGTATTCTAACTATAGATACTGCTAAAATAGTAGATAATAATGAATTATTATATAACCTAAATCAGTGTATTTGAAATTGTATGTTAGTTTAAAGCTATACATTTAAGACTACTAGAGCTTCCTTTATTTGTTAAAATAATTTTAGAGCTAAGGGCTAAGATGTGAAGACATCCATATAGTAGCTAGATTTTTATATTTGTAGCATGCATCGCAAGAGCTAAGAAAATCTGATATAATAATATATTCATTCTGTTAGGGACTGAAGCTACCTTTCCTGCCTAGATAACTTTAATGTACATTACTTTACAATTACCCAATATTAAACTAGTAATTCAGATTTTTAACTGCACATTAGTGTTTGAATATCTTGCGTAAGGGTAGCCACACCCTTACAAATATCTTGTGTTAGTGTAGTCACACGTATATAAGTTGCATCAAAACAAACAAATCTTAAAGAAAATCGGAAGGGGAACTCTATTTTAACAATAAAAATAATCGTTAAATATGTACAGCAAGCAGGAGGCTAATCATTTAATCCTCTTTAATTATTAATTACACTATAGTACGTACCTAATTATTTAAGTTCAAGACCAACAAAATGTTAAACAGAGAGTAATATGAACACTTTCAATAGATAATGAACAATTACAAAGTTTTTCTTTTCAAAAATACAATCTCTATCATATTTTCTAATGCAAATTTATTTTAGGTGTAATATTTTCTCTCCTCCATTAAATGCTTAACCCTTTCATTGCTGTGGTGCTGACAAGGTCATAAGCTCAGCATGCTGGTAGTCCTATTTGTCTAAGCTCAGGGTACTAAAATAATTCAAATAAATACTGGCTTATCAGTATACTCATTCATAGCTTTCCTGGTACAACAGAATATTACTATCAGACAAGTTAACTTGTCTATAGCAGTGAAAGGATTTATCTGTAAATTTGTTTGTTAAATAAATATGTTTATTATTGTAGTTTATAAATCCTTTATATTAAGTTCAATTTTGTGTGTGCCATTCTTCTGTTGCAAAATCTTTGGAGGGATAATTAACCCTCTTCCAGTCATCCAAGTGAGCTGAAACTTGGCACATAGAGTCCTTATCAATACAAAACATTCTATCCAATTAATTAATTAAAATTAATATTAATTAATACCAATATAACAACATTATATTACTTATTGAATTAATCAATTACTTACATTATTAATTAATAAATTGATTAATTCAGAGTCATTGGCAAGTTAATTTGTTAATTAATATATTGATTAATTATCAAATTAACTTGGCGATGGCTCACACAACCAACATGCATAAATATAAAGGATTAGCTTACTGTTCTATAATCATTTTAAGTTAAAAGCTCCTCCATTAAATACCAAAATATTTATTTTTAAAAGTATAAATTATAATAAAAACATATTAATCTCTGATTCAGAAAAGAACAGACTTGACAGAGGGGAACAATCCGTTTGGAAGTCAATGTCAGTGAGAGCTTGAATTGTTTCTCAAAAGAAGTTGGTTGAAAATGCAATGTTTTAAATAAATGTCATCTGTTCTTTTATGAATTACAGTATACAATACTTTTCTAAAGTAAGACAGAAACATACACATATGAGAATAAAACAAAAATTATGGATAACAATAACTGATGAAAGACACTTGATTAAAAATAATAAAAATTATATTATTATTTAGATTAATTTATTATTTATATAAAAAAAAAAAAATAATAATAAGTACACCAATTTCTGTTTTTCCATTACCTCCAATTGCATTTTTTTTTTCTATTACATTAACAAGAAGAAATCAAAGTCATATAAATAAAGGGTTGAATAAAGGTTTGAGATCATCAATAATTGATTATTTCACAATATTAGCAAGTGATATTTATTGAATCCCACTTAGCAAAGAATGCTCTTTTTTTCTTAAAATATTTACTTTCTTCATACGAATTTTTTTACATCTAAAAGTGTTGTTAAAAATTATTATGTAAAATATTTAAAGCTTTAAGTGTGATTCAACTACTAGTGTAAATAGTACACAAAGAAAGTATGTAATTTAATATTTATTTGGATTTTCCTTGTAGTGCATAATATATATTATTTTTAAACTGAACAAAAAATAAATAAATAAAATAAAACAAAAAAAAGAAGTGAGAAAAAACTAAAATCTATTTAGGCCTGACATTTAGTCAAGAAAATACATTATTTTATGGTTAAAAAATTGTTTTACTTCATTGACTCTACCTCCACTTAATTTATAAATAAAATTCTAAAATTATGTTAAAATATTAAGAAGGGATATAAACTCAAAGATAAAAGGAAGGAATTTATCTAAAGATTTTTTTTGTTAACTGCATATTGAAAAATTTACAGTGTGACCTTAAATCATTATTATAATTTTTACTCAATATATTTAGACCATTTATGTCATACCTTTGTTCTTTCTAATTTATACTCATATTTATCCTTCCTGACTATAGTTAGTGTAATATAAATATCAGGATAACATCCACAAAAAAGGATTACATTGTTTTGTTCCAAGTTTAAGAATATTTTTCCATTATAAATAACCTTAAATTTGAGATTGCAATTGATTTGTTTTTACAAAATGGTTTAAATTTTTAACATAGCTTGAACAGCCGCAAATACGATTTAGGATATTATAATTATGAAGACCATTATAATAAATAGGTTTTGTCCTTACATAATTAGAAATTAATATCTTATTTGAAACATAAATATACCTTATTGACTTTTCTTTCTGACGGTAACCATGGTATTAGTTAATTTAATTAATCTATCCGCACTCATTTTAACTGGAAGATAGATTAAGGTTCAAAACATTGATTGGGATATCACTTAAAAACATTTTAATTTGATTACACCTTTCAATGTACATTTTTAGGTGGATCCTAACAAAAGTTGAAAGCAAGTTTTATGAAATTTATCAAGAGTATCTTCCCTTCTGGAGAACAAAACATCCAATTTATAGAGCAGTATTTTCAGGAAGGAATATTGGTTACAGGTAAGCTCTGTAATTATCTCTACTCTAAATAAGTAAATTTAAGGTCTAACATCTTGCTGCTACCTTATAATTATCAAATCAAGGAATCTATATGTAAGAATTACACCGATAAATTAAAAATAACTTTTTGTCAATCTTCAGTTAATCCCTTTAATATTTTGTAACTTTTTTTACATATTTAAAACTATTTAGGTGGACATCATTAAAACATAAATGTACCCTACAATTTCCATGATCCACTTTATACAAATAATTAATTAATTTAATATCCAACATATATTTAATGTAATAATGCACTTATTAATTCAAATCTATTACAAATAATCTTTAGTTAAAATATAGTATTTATTACAATAAATATAATGAATAAATAAAATATTAAAAAAAAAATATTATGAGAGAGAAAATAAGGTTTTTGAGATGTTAATATAAAATATTGCACTAAATTCTACATTTTTGGTTAATCATTTCTGTATGTTTCAGTAATTTTAAATATATATATATTTTTTTTTTAAATACCAAATAAAATTTAAACGATATATTAATTATTAATCCTAGAAGAACTTATCACAAATATTTATTGGATCTGAAGATCTTTTACACTGATTTCACCAACAAATAATAATAATAAATTAATAAAATATGAAGTCTCCTTGAGTTCATTTAAACTTTTAAAAGGTTTTATGTTTTGCTAATGACGGTACATGGCTATAAACAGTTAAGTGATTTCCAGATCTATAAAGTATCATTGGAGAGCTTTTTCTAGCTGATGACTCACAAAAATTGTGAAAATAAGTAATGCATAAACAAAATTACTGCAGTAACAAATAAATTATGTAAAAAAATACATATTTATATCCTATTAAAATTGCCTTTTTTCCATTTTATTTAATTTATCCTTTTTTTCACTAGCAAAATGATGATCCAAATCACATAAATCACAGTCTCAAAATACAAGTTGTCATTTTTGGCATTCTACATAACATAATATACTCTTTTTTCATATAAAAATTCTTTCATAACTTTATAAATTTTGAAGTTTAAAAATAGAAATAATTACAAAGTAAAAATCACTAAAAAAATAGTCAAATGAAACTTGACCTTTTTACACCATACATTTGTTATCAGCTTCAAGTAAAAAAAATAAAAACAATGCAAGGCAGCTAATTCATTATAATTAAACAAATAAAACTACAATATTATACATTAGTACGTCTTTTCGATTTAAACTAATAATAAATAATGCCTTTAGGAAAACCAGATTCACTATTTTGACAATAATAAAAAAAAAAATGTTCAATTGAAAAATGATGCTCAATTTTTTAAGTGTTTCTGAATTTAAGCAAAAGTGGTTAACCTTAGCTAGTAATATGCATTCATATTATAGACTTATAGACAGGACTTTTTGACAAATTTGAATAAATTTACCCTGTTTGACCTCATGATTGATACATCACCAATTCAATTATTTGCTACACTTTTTTTTATCTTTTACACACTCATAGAATACTTCTATGTCCCCAAGTATCCTAGTGGTAGAACTGCAATATTAAATCCAGATACTTTGAGATCATTTTCTCTAAAAAAAAAAACCTGTATTGCTCTATGAATCTACAATAAAGGTACCTACATAATAAATACATAAATATTTTATAAAAAAAGACAAAAAAACAATACACTTCAATCTGATTAAGACTCAATTGAACAAATATTTTTTTTATTTAACACTTAAATTTTAAAAACCAGAATCTTAATTTTTTTTTTTTTTTAAAAAAAGCAATAAAAAAATAAAATAAAATAGGAACATAAATTTAAAATTAGAGCCATGGTTGACTTTTATTAAAAAGCATTTAATGACAATTTTAAAATGAACATTATTGTCACTCTTTGGTCTTCCTGTAAGAATAGTCTTAGAGGCATATCAATATAGGTTTTTAAAAAGATAATAAAACTGTGTAGTTTTTGTGATTTTGATTTTCAGGCAGACCTGTGCAAGTTAACCTTGCAGGTACACCAGAGCATGTGTAGCTCCCTCAATACATCAGATCAGTGCCAAACTAACAAACAAGACTAGGTCTCTTAAAATACACTCGTATTTTTAATACTTGATAATATCTTTCATGAAAGTATATTTATTTTAAGAAAATCATATTTGAATTTCTATTTACACTAGCAGACTAATTAAATGTTTACAAGGCTATTAAAATCATAACTACAAAAACAAATTAAAATGCCATACATTTTACAATTATGAAGAGTAATTCTTAGGTGCATTTAAATGACAAACGAATATTAATTTAAAAAAATAAAAATAAAATAATAACAATAATAATATGAAAGTCGATCCACCGAACAAGGATATTTTGCGATATTTATTAAGATAAAAATATTATCTAGACCAGGGGTCTCCAACCTTCAACCAAAAAGAAGGGCCGGATCTAGGTAAGATGGTCTAAAACGGGCCGGATGAAGTAAGCAATACTCAGCTACCATACTTCACAATGGTAGAGAACATCCAGGAAGTATTATCCATTTCAGATAGGAAATTTCAGATAGAATCTTACTGATATTTTTTGGTGGTTGAAATGCCATTTGAAAATTTATTATTACGTTGCATTGTTTAAGTTCAAGGTTGGAGACTCCTGATCAAGGGGCACACAAAATCATCTATATATTAAATTGATCAATAAACCTTTACAATTTCACTCATTCATCCATTATGGACATAGTAAGTCCTTATTCTATGCATAAATTACTAAATTAATAATTTCCAAGAAAAGTTTCTTTATTAAAGATCTAATATTAATATTAACTTAATCGAATGAAACACTAAACACTTTATTTGATCTCTTGATTCTTAAAGCCTATTTTTTTTTTTTTATTTTTTTTTTTTTAATAATTTTTTTTTTCTTTCTATAAAGCATTTTTTAACTTCTACTATAGAAGGTGATGCATCTTAAGTTTTCCTTTTAATTAGCCATATTTTAAGTAACTAGAAAATTATTTTTTTAGCCAGTACAATTGTTATAGTGGTGGGAATAAATTTAAATCACAAATAAACAACTTATAAATTTAGTCATAACTTATTTTATGTAGTAAATATACATAGAACAAAAAGAAAATTACTAGTGAAGAGTTATTGTTATTAAAAATGTTGCTTACTTTGATCATCACTAGACAGGTCATTAGATTGGCAGTTGGCTTCATGATGAAGTTCGAGATCTTTTAATGGCTAACCATGTTCCTTCATTAGGAAAACATGTACTCACCTGAATACCTCTAATAACTGGGAGCATAATGCCCGACTCAAACCCATCGAGATACCATTAAAAACCTAGAAACTTCATCAGTCAATGTGCATTTAAAATACTAATTCCCATAAAAACAAATAACAATCAAATGCTAGAACAAATATAAAGCATTCTTAAAAAGTAATAAATAATATTCGTTCCAACACAACATTGAATAATAAAGCAGAGTTAATTGAACATTTTAAGTTTGAATAGGCTACAAAACTAATTTTCTGCAAAAAAAAAAATAAATAAATAGCACTTGTAACAATCACAGCCCTACAAAACACCCACAAAAGGTACTAAGAAACTATTGATGTTCAGATACACATTTTCACCTTAATTTTTATGCCACCAACGAACACTTGTATTAAGCATATCACACATTATATAAGAAGGATGGCGAGGCTGTTAAAAGTAATTGACCTCATCAATAACTGATAACTGATACCATTAGTGATATTCTGAAGATGACTTAAGATATCACATTATAAACACAAACAATTTATGTTTCATTGATCACAATACTTCTTCTTCTTCACTTATCCCACAGCCTAAATCACACATAAACAAGGCAAACATTCTGTATGAATTTAAACAAATTCCTTATTAAATGTTTCCAAATCTTTAATACTAAATAGTTTTAGCCCATTGTGAAGAAAAATACAATAAGATAAGAATAACAATTGCAGAAAAAAGCTTGAGAGAGCCAACTCTCAAAATAAAATATAATACCAAAACTTTACAAGTGAAACTTAAAATAAATATAATTATATAAACACATAGTTACGAGCTTTATGAATAGGCTACTTCATTAAAACCTTTACATTAAATGTTATAATTATCTTGGTCAATTATAAATTTTCAAATTAGAGCTTGTTATTAAAAGGAATAATTCACTAAGTATGTATATTAATAAAAATAAAGCTTACTGTCAATACTTATTGATTCTGGAAATTAGAAAAATGGTTTTTGCCATGATGATATCATCAGCAGAATATAGAAAGCAAGAGGTCTAGGTGAATTTATGAATTCAATAAAAAGTACGAGAATGAATGTTTTCAGCTGGTGATATGGCATTTAGGTGAAATAGGTTCATTGATATCCAAATTAGCAAATATCAACAAAAACTCATTCTTTGAATACAACTTTGTAACATAACTCTTTTATTAACTTCAAAAAAGTAAAAACTTTCTTAACATAATTTAGTAAATAATAACATTCTGAATGAAAAAATTAAAAATATAATTATTTTATAAATGGAGTTACTTGCAATCTAAAAAGAGGAGCTGTTGTATTTAGCTAAAAAAAAACCAACTTTTCACTATATAAAAGGAGAAAAAATAATTTTCCTATCAATATTACTTAATAATATTAAATATTATATTACTATTTTATATATCAATTTAATGATGTTCAAAATTATAATTAACCCTTTTACTGCTGGTGAGTCTGAGTGAAACAGTACTGCTGGATGCAGAATCATCACTAAACTGTCCCTCCATGTGGCATTGTTTTACATCTACACTACTTTTTATCCGAATATCTGTCCAAGGCAACGACTTTAAAGGTTACGCAGTTCTACAAGCATTTTACCTTTTAAAAATAAAATCATGGAGGTGTCATCCAGCCACGTGAAGAACTCAGTAATACCATAAAAATCACTAGAGATTGCTATTAGTATGGAGGTCCTTGACACTCACAATGCCAGTCCAAATAACAAGAAATATCATGACGAGTTTCTCGTCAACCACAATAATGGCATGTTTTTTTGTATGACGAGTTAACAACTCGCTCTGCAAAAAATCATCCACAACTTTATCCTGTCATCAGCAGCAAAAGGGTAAAGTAGAAAATATGCTAACCATTAAACAGAATAAGGCTAAAAACACCATAATGAAATTTATAGATTTTATCACAATGAAAGACTATATTAACTAATATCTATAAAATATATACATATATATATATATATATTTTTTTACGTAAATAAAAAGTAGAAATAATTCTAATTATTTAAAAAAAAAAAAAAATATCAAAAACTGATAATATTATCGGAATGTGTGTAGTATTTTTATTAAACAAATAATATAAACTTAAAAAAAGATCACAATTCAGATTAAATTATCAGGATGCATTAAAGTCATGATATTCTTTTTAAAAAATAATAAAATAAAAACAAAATCTCCTCATGAAATAATATTAAGAGAAAGTTTGGAGAAATCATATTTAACTTAGTACACTTGATTTATGAATAAAATTATTCACATTCATTGGCTTTAATTTTTGGTCTATAATTTCAAAAATATTTGAGAATAATAAATCGTTTTATACACCTGACAATATAGATAATATTTATATAATAGCTTTTAAAGAATCAAAGAGATCAATAAAAGTTTTTTTAACCCTAGAGTGGTACTGCTTCATCAATTTAACAAAGAGTTGTTTTTTTCTGTGAATTACAGAAGTTTAGAAATATAGAGGGGGTTGAGACCTTATCTATTCCTTTACTGAGGTATTTTCATGCCAGTCGACTCTAACTGCCAATGATACCTCGTTTGTCGCTACAATAATTATTTTAAAAGTCACTATCGAATAAAGCAATACCTTCCCTGAATACAATAAAAAAATCAAATGCTTCTTGTAGTTGTAATAATGTTGTTACTATCGATGACACTTCTGAAATGTAAGGGAGAATCGGATATTTTTGGAGCAACAAAATATAATATTTTCTTCTTAGCTACAAATTAACTTTCATTATGTCAGGCTATTTTTTACACTACAAAAATATGGTTTATTAGATTTTTTTTATTCCTTAAATTTATATTATCTACCTATTTGACATATATATTTTGATTTTTAAAATAAATGTAAAACAAAGATAATGAAATAATTTTATTTTCCCTTCCTTAAGGAAACATTTGTGACTGGTAGAGAAGGAGGAACCTACAGACTTTGTCAAACGTTGACAAATTAATTATTACATTGAAAATTTAATATAAATTGAAAGATAATTAATTTTTGGTGAATGCTAGTAACCCCCTCCTAAAATTGTTTAACATTTATTCATATATGCTCAAAATAGTATGCAATAAATATATATAATGGTGAGGAGCATGGAATTATTATCATAAGTATTGGCTAAAAGTGGCATTATATAACTTCGTAAAAATTACGAAGCAGTACCAATAGCATAGTAAAATGTGGCAGTACCATTCTAGGGTTAATAAATTCAACCTATAAAATATTGCATTACTTATCTATAAGTCTAAAAGAAACAATAAAAATAAATATATTATGTATTTGTGATTTTAACTACCTAGAAACAACAGTAAATCTAAGGAAAATTATATTACAATAGCAAAAAAAAGTTAGAATAATATTGGAATTATTTTAAGTACTTGGAATTAATGATTTTTTAAAAATATTTAGACCTAAAATGTCTAACTCTACTGAATGAAGTAAATATACCGAAGCTTTTATTCGTAGCTGTATAAACTATTCTGGTGGTTTTGGTTTAAAACTAATGTTGTTTTCCTGCAATGAATCCCCGCCATCATTCTGACCTGGGTTTAAGGGTAGCTAAGTTTTAAATGCGCCAGCTTTGGCCGCTTTGAGTATGAAATTTTTAACAGTGGTTTCATCCAGATCAGCAAAACCCTTGGACTGAACGACAGCTGTCATGTGATTCAGTGAAAATCGAAAGCAAAATTCTTCTAATTCCTAAAAATATGAAGAAATAAAATAAAAAAAATATAAAATGATTTTGAGTAAAATGTAGTTGTGAAATTACAATTTTAGTTCAAGCAGTATTGAGTCAATTAGGTATGATCAAAAGATGGGTATAGTGTTTTTAAGTTAATATTAATAATTTCATTAACCTGGCAAACATATTTGGGGTTGGTATTCTTAACAAGTAAATTAACTTATAAATTATTTGCTAGCTCAGTGTTTCTCAATCTTAGTCTACTTTTTTTGCTAGGCAGCATTTAAATAAAAAGCCTATTTCCCTTGTAAAACTTTTAATAAAAAAAAAATATATATATATATATATATATATATATATATATATATATAAATATATATATATATAAATATATATATATATATATAAAAAACAAAATAAACTAAAAAGCAGACATTAGTTTCAGTTTCTGCATTTCCTAACTGAATGATCACGTGAAATATCAACAAATTGTAAAGAAAACATAGACACTATAGACACTGATTAGCCCAATTTTGTAAAAAAAAAAGAAGTTTGGATTATTATTGAGGTTGAAATGTTTTTTATTTACTAATTCATTTAAGGATATTTCCATTATTTTTTGGCAAAAAAAATGTACAGTCCTAGTACTAGCGTTATTAGTAAATAATTCAGAACCAAAGAAATATAAAATGTCAACCATTAAATACACCCAGGGCTAATAACTATACAAATGTGTCAATTGTGAAACAATTTGATTCTTTATTTTTAAAAACTGTCCCAAAAATTTCAAATTTAAAAAAATATTTTTTTAAAACTAAAATTTACAATTAGTGTAGTTATCAAACCGTGTTGTATTTAAAGATTGACATTTTTTTAAACAATTTTTTGAAGTAAAAGAACTTTAAGGACTATAAATTAAAAAAAAAAAATCATATATTTTCAAAAGTAGACAAAATTAACAGAATGGTCCTAAAATAGGTAACTAAGGATAACTATGGAGGTAATAAAATATCACAGGTAATGATCTAAAAATTACAAAATTAATTATCAAAGAAAATAAACTCTAAGAAAATGTAAAAAATGAATAAAGCTTCACATCCATTTTACGGAATCCTAGCACATTTAGGTTGAGAACCCTTGTACCAAATTTTTTAATCATATTTGTAAGATAATAAGATATGTTTAAATTAAATAAATAAATACCAAAACAAAAAGTATCAGGAAAGTTACATATTGTTAGCACTTCAAACTTATGGCTCAACTAAAATGAGATCATAAGCAGCATTACTTTCATATTTAATACTCTATACACCTTGATCTTTTTTAACGTAGTGTTTGAATTCTTTTTAATGTACTAAGACTTACTTTAGCGTGAAATGTCAATGCTGTATAGTAGAGAAGCGCTGCATTTTCCACATCTATCCCCTGTCTAATAAGCCTTTCACACTGGCGCTTGAGAGAGTCTTCACAATAAGCGTTAGCCAGATCTAATAGCTCTGAAAGTCCATAATCTATATAAATAAAAGTATATAATAATGAGCAGAGTGTTTTCAGTTTAATTTTATTGCTAATATATCAACTGAATCTATTACATTAAATATATTAAATTAATTATAGGAAGTTGTTGATAATTTTTTATTTTTTAAATAATCCTGTTTTGATGAATAAATTTTAGATAATTTTCCCCAAGTATTATTCATTCTCGATAACTAAGCCTTTAATGTATACAGGAGGTTAAATTATCAGAGATAATTAGCCTAATTTCCAGGAGCTAGGAGGATTAACAATTTTTTGAGGATGCTCAAACAAAAATTGAGTAAGTTGACATTTTAGGAAAGACTTCTCTTTAGATTAGATTATTCAAGTCTCTAAGTGGGTAAAATAGGGGAAAGGTAAAACAAAATGGCGTTAAACTTCTTTCAAGAAAGCAAATTTAAAAAAAAAAAAAAAAAAGGCTTGCTCTATCGATTTAAGAAACTAATTTACAAAAGTCCAATGGATCATTACTGCAAAAAAAAAAAATAAAAATAAATAAATAAAATAAAAATGTTTATATTATTATAATGGTTTTTTAACAATTTTCGTAACATCTGCTCAATAAACTTAATAATACCCTAAGAACATAAAAGTTAACTTTTTAAATTTGTAATAAAACAAAAATAGTTGGCAAAAGTATTAGTCATTATAAATAGAGTAATATGTACATGCAGATTTATTACGCAAAAGAGGACGGCCCAGATCAAACAAACTAATGCATGAAGAGATGCTAAACTCAGCGCATACTAGACACTCATTTAAACTTAAACCACTTAATAAAATTGTTGTGTCTGAGTTTACTCTATTTTCAAAAAATTATTCCCTAGAATATGCTGAAATCAGCACTTGTTTTTGAAATATCAATATGCTAGATGAATCTTAAGGTGCAACATCAAAACACTAGTAGCCCATGTTGATTAAAAGACATTTCAACCCTTATAAGGTCATCATCAGTTTTAATTTCTAAAATTACAAATATAATCGGTTACAATGATTTCCTTAATTACTCTAAGGTATTACTGATAATTTAACAAAATCAATTGAGTGGATAGAGGATAGTGATACTTACAATAGTTGTTGTACAATAATACAAAAAGTTGTACAAACAGTCTTCAAAAAAAAAAAGTGTTTTTTTAAAATGACGCTCTCTTACTGAATAGATGAAGGGAGACTTAACTTAATCAACATAGAAGATTAATCTTTTAATATCACACCTTAAGATCAATCGAGCATATTGATACATGAAAAATTATTACTTTAATTATTGTAAACATAACTTACCTAAAGCTTGTTCAGGAGCCAAATCCACCTGGTCAGTATATAAGTACAGTAAGAAAGCACGGTATACTGGATAAGAAAACTGAGTGATTTCTAAGACACTAAAGCCAAATAAAATCAACATTGTATACATCTTAATAGATATTTCAAATAAACAATAACTCTAGGCAGTCAAATATCATTTATACTTAAGGCACAAACAGAATTGAGGGATCTTCATAATTTATTTGTTGACCCAATAGTCAAAAAATAAACAATGTTCACCCAGCATCGCCATATAATATATAGTAGCTGCTTATGTAAAGTGGTGACGAACTGGTTGTGTGTACCAAATGTAAGGTTTATACAGCTATTAGCCAAATGTATGGTTATACAACTGATAAAGTGGCATAAACCCCTTGTCATCCATTACATTTATAGTTGTATAAACCTTTTGGCAGGCCTAGGCCCCCATGGGCTGTTGCACCACAGTTTTTTTTAAATTTAAATATGATAAATTAAACAAGCTTAAAACGGTAATTTAAAAATAATGGTTAATTCCTTACTTTTTGCTATCCTCTTCCCAATGATATTGAAACATAGAGCGAAAATGTTCACACCTTATCTTCAATACAGACTTATGTACGTAGATATTTTTATTTTCTACCCTTATAATGAGATCACTGGTATCTTGGTCATCAAATGCATTCTTAATGCTATCCTCAACCTGAAATCGTACAACACAAGATAGGTAGTAGCAAAAAAAAAAAATTAAAGAAAATATAATATTTCATTGTGTGTGGCAATGGAACCATGATAGATAGAAAGAAAGATGGGGTTTTCTGGGTTTGATAATGGCTATAAATGCACGTCCAGAACCATGGGCATATACAGAGGGGGGCAAGGGGGAGCAGCTGCCCCCCCTTCCAAGATGGAAAAACAAAACTTTTTCAATTATTGATGCTGTATTTAAATCCCATAATATCTCCTTTAATTGATTTATGTTTAAACATACTTAAAACTGATCAATAGTTGTGGTTGGAATATTCCAGAATCCAGAAGCGCTATTTATCAATTATGTTTGGTTAGAGTCAGTTTAATTATTACTTTTGAAATGGCCCGGGAAGATAAAATCTGTTGATTGCCATCTATCAATTTCCTTGTTTCTTCTATTCCGCAGTCAATTTCTATTTTTTTTTTTTTTTTTTTTTTTTTTTTTTTTTTTCACTTCTATTTACAGCTTTGTAGGGCTTGAAGGCCTTAATGCAATGCCATTGAAGATTTTGTGTCATCCTTAGACCTATAGGCCCTGATAAGTGTGTGGGGTTAGGCTTCGACAGTTGTTCCACCATGTCTGGGAAAGAAGGAGGTGTGCAGGCGATCCTGCGGCAAAAGTACAAAAAAGCCTTCTACTTTTATTGCTCCTCTCACAGGCTTAACCGTGTCTGTTTTAATTTGAAACTGCGTTGGAACTATCAAGGAGATAATTACATTTTTTCGTGAGTCTGTTTTACAACGCAAGCTTATTGCCAATATTCAAAAATTATGTGAGACTAGGTGGTAAGAGAAATATAAAATCATCTGTGGTTTTAAGGATCATTTCGTTGATATTGTTAATGCAATGGAATCATTAGCTGAAGAGGGAACTGCAGCAACCAGAAAAAAAGCTTATCAATTGCATGCAGTGGCGTGCAGATCTTCCATTTATTGTCTCGGTATTGCTAAGTATTCTGCAATACTGGAACCCGTAGCAAATGCACTTCCATTGAAGGCTCTAGACATTGTCAAAGGCAACAACCATATTCAGTCTATTCTTGACATGCTACAACTTCATCGAGAAGATGCGGAGAACGCCACAACTGGCATGTTGAAAGAAGCAGGTGACATGGCTTCGCATTTAAATGTAGACATAACCGCCACTCGCGTTGCTGGCCGAAAGAATCCTAGGAGCAATCCTCCAGCCGAAAATCCATCCGAATTTTGGAGAAGAGCTCTGATAATTCCCTACTTGGATTCTATAATATCTTCTTTGGAAGACATATTTTCTGTAGACAAATTGCTTGCATTTTCATTGACAAATTACCATCTAGTAAGATGAGAGATGTTTCATTGGAGCAATGGAATGATAGTATGTTCTTCATCCAGTGTAATTTTCTACACTTTTGAGAGAATAGAAGGTGAAAGGGACTTGTGGTTCAAAATGAGGAACCAGAAACAGGAAGCGCCTGAAATAATTATGGTTTTAAAAAAAAGCAAATTCTTTTTCCCGGCAATTAGAAAGACTTTGCTGATGTTGCTTTCGCAGCCCTTCTCAACATGCACTATCGAGCGTTAATTTAGCTCCCTTCTCCGAATCAAAACATGGCTAAGAAGTACAATTGGTGAAAACAGATTAAATGGGTTAGCCATGTTAAGCATTCACCGACAATGGGTTTTTGCTAACAAGGAGCAACAAGGGGAAGCTGTATTTAAAAAATTTGCTTCTAATCCTCGAAAATTATAGTTTACAAATTAGGTTTTTTTTTAAATAAATATTTGATTCTTACTTTGGTTATCATTATTATTTTTTGCCAAAATTATACTGTTCAGCAGGGCTCAAAACGTGAAAAAAATACCAATAAGACGGCAAACTAATTCTCACAGCAAAAATTTCCAAGAGTAAAATTTCTTATTTTTAGCCATAGAATCCAAAGCTAGTCTAAAAAATACGGCTTTCTATTCACTTTTTTCTATTATGTAAACTACACACACTTTTGCTGAACACAGAAAATGTTTAGCATTTGTTCTGGAAGCGCATTTATAGCCATTATTGAACTCTGAAAACTGCATCTCTCTATCTATCATGATTCCGGAGATATTTCGCTGTTCTATATTAGTTGGGACACCCTGTATATATGTGTGTGTGTATACAGTAGGACCTCATTAATCCTAACCTTGGTAATTCAAATGCCATGGTAATAAAAGCGCATTTCATTGAAAACATAAGAAAATTAGTAATTGTTTTCATTAATTTCTATCAGTTTATGAACAGTTAATAAATATTCATGGCTGTTTTAACTAATAGGCAAGACTAGGCGGCCGCCTAGGGGGGCTACATTTTAGGGGCGGCAAAAGGAAGAGGATTAATTAAGCGTGCGGGTCAAAAAGATCTTTATTACTGAAACAGAATTCCTAATAGGAGTGCATAGTTTCATGTTTTTTACATTTTTTATTCAAAAGTAATTGGAACCGTACAGAGCGACAGACTGATGCAGGCAGGCACAGAGAATGGTTTTCCTAATTTGTTTGTAGTTCTTCATATCTTTTTGGCTTTACTGATATCAGTGGCAAGTGCAGAGAGGAGATTTTAAAAACTCAAATTAATAAAAACCTACCTGCGTAGTTCCATTAGCCAATAGAGACTCGGGGGACTAGCCTCAATCTTATTATAAAAAGACAGTACTAACCAACTTGGCATTAGAGATTTTAGTAAAGACTTTTCCTAAAATAAAAGCATATAAGGTACTAAATAGCGAATGAAGGTTAAGAGAAAAAATCTAATACATTAATTTATTCTAGGCCTGGTGACGGTAGTAATAGGGAGGGGGAGGGGCGTTTTTAAATTCTCGTCTTGGGCGGCAAAACACTACTACAGATAATAACAATGATTTACTCTGCAATGGAATTTTTTATTCAAATAATAATATTTACTCTTTTTAGCACATATTTCAGTCATTAATACAATTTAACAGCATCATATTTGATAATCCGAACCACCCCTAGTTCCAATTAGTTTAGATTAACGAGGTTCTACTAAATACATATATTCAAGAATGCTCTCTGCTATTAAAGCTACAGCATAAACTTACTAACTTACATTGTACTGTAACAAATATAAGTTACCTTGGTTCCATTATCCCATGAAATACTCAAAGGTTTATAACTAACAGGAGGAGTTGCAAAGCAAGCAAATACTTCATGCATTGATGTAAATGGAGTTAGTATAACTTCAGACACACTTTGCCCTTAAAAAACAAAAAGTATTAGTAAACAGTAAACTTTATTAAAATTAAAAAAGATCTGTTTTGTAACAACATGGTAATAAGCCAGATCATAAAACCTTTTATTAGAATTTGGCTTTGAATAACAAAAAGGGGGAAAAATAAACAGTTTCACACCAGGAAAAATCTCATTTATAGTATGTTTTCAGAGAATATATTTAAAAAAGAAAAGTGAAAACTTGTGTTAGAGCCTTAGCTTCTTTTTTAGTGTTAGAGCAGTATTTGCACTCACACTAAAATAACTCACGTAAAAGTATGCTTGTACACAAACAAGAGTTCAATTTTATTATCTCCAAGGGATTAATATAATTACATTTTAACAGAGTAAATTACAAAATATTATTCAATAACCACTGATTTGAGATTAAAATCTCTCTAAAAAAAAAAAAAAATATCTTACCTTTGCACTGTCCCCACATGTAAACTTTAGAATTTTGAGTCATGGCAACTGAAATATGGCCATAATGGTGAGCAGCTATATCCACAACCCTGTCAATAATACCAATATATACTTATTTATATTTTTAATTAATTTAATTAATAACATGTGTTTATAATATTTATAAATAACTCACTTCATTAGTATGCAATACAAACCTTCCAATATGTTCCAGGACATGCTCTGGGTTCAGGATATTAGTTTTAGGAGGCAAAGCAAGCTGACCATATGTATTTGAACCCCAAGCATACAGCTTTCCCTCGTCTGATAATGCAAGAGTATGAGAGAAACCACACACAACCTAAAAAGTATGTAAATAAATAAAATTAATTAAAAACTGATGAATATGTTTACTAACGATAAAGTAAATATTTTTATCTACGATTGATACAAAATATAAACATTGTATCTCTGCTTAGGTGCGTAGAAAGTGATTCTTTACGTACTTTTATTCATTGCGCATGCGTGTCTCATAGTTCTGAAGAATTCCTCTTCTTTACCACCCTAAGGCGGTAAAGAAGAGGAATTCTTCAGCTTTTCCCTAAGGCGGTAAAGAAGAGGAATTCTTCAGCTTTATGCACGATTAGCGAGTTTGTTTACATTTAACAAAACTAATTTGCTGTTCTTTTATTAAAGTAACTGTTTATATCGAGTTTTTTTGTGAAAAACAATGAGTGAATCAAGTGAGTTTGACAAAAATGTGGAGAATAATACTCCTCCAGAAAAAATTAATTCGGCAAAAAATACAACTCAAGATTAATGCCATCATTATCAAGAGAGAGATACGAACTTACATACAGCAAGTTTCTTTTCTGTATTTATTATTTAAATCTAACAATCGTAGATAAAGTAGGGTACGCAACTTTTTATATTTTGCATTGCTCGTGCGGTTTTACTACCCTCGCTGTTGCTCGGATGCAAACTCCACACTCGCATGCAAACTCCACAATCGCATGCAAAATGCTACTTCCCGCACTCGACGCGTAATGTACTATAAACAGTTTGCATCAGCCTCCTTACATATACACAGTATTAAAGGCAAGCTTTGTCTTCCAAATGGCCTGGAAAACAGATCATGAAGGCTAATTCCATAACTAGCAATTTTCTCTACAATATGTTATAAAACTGTTAAGTATCAATGTGAAAATATTGCATATATCGAAAAAATACTGCTCAATTTTCCCTTTTTAGCAAATTGTAAATAGCTTCCCTCTGTAAGTCCTAAAATGTGATCTACAATAATTTACCTCTGAGGCACAGATTAATAAGTGTTTTAATCCACTTTAAAATGCTATTAAATTGTAAAACATGTTTTTGCTATAAAACATAAATCCATTTTGATGAAAGGCTTAAGCTAATAATCCTGTTGCTTTAAAAATATTATCTTTAAACTTTAAGCAAGCAGAGGGAAAATGAGGTGGTTTGGTCATGTAGTCAGAATGGAAGACCACAGGATACCAAAGAAAGCTATGGAGGCGAGGTGTAAAAGAATACGGCCAGAAGGCCGCCATAGAGCAAAGTGGCTGGGCACCCTGGTTCCAGTGTTTGAAAATCAAGTAAAGCTAGGTCAAGAAAAGCTAGGTCAGTGGCCTCAGATAGGCTGCGATGGCAACGCCTTTGTGCATCCTCTACACCAAGAGGTAGAAGAGGGACGGAATAAGTAAGTATCTTTAAAACTTTAAATAATAGAAAGACTTGCAACTTTTCATCTGCCAAGCAGTATTACTGATAAAATTTAAAGACTGTCAATACTAGGGATGGGAGGAACGGTTCCATGAGTGGAACGAGTTACAACTTTTCGTTCCAAACCAATAACTAGTTCCAGGAACTAGTTATTTTTGGAACGTATCAGTTTATGTCCCAAAGAAACAGTTTCTTTATACTTCACGTGTTCCTGAGTCTAGTCCAGGTTCGTTCCACAATAAGTTCCTTTTCTTTATTAAATAGTTTCACTCTTCACTGACGCTGACGATAAAAAGTTGTAATTAAATACAAACATTTATAATAATAATATTAAGATCTCTTTATTTATCTTTTTATCTAATATTTTTTTATATTGATATTTTAATTACAACCAAGTAAACAGTATAATAAAAATGTTTAAGATACAACATTATGGTAACCACTTAAAAAGTATATTTTATACCACTATTAATAATATTTTTAAAAACTAGAATATGTTCTTTTCATAACGAGATCCTAAAAGTAAACAAAAAAGAAATTAAATTTCACCCGTTTATTTGGTATTATTTACTAACTATTTACTAAAGCGGAAAATAAAACTAAATAAACGAAACGTGTGGCGAAGGGCGAAAGCGACAAGAGGAAGTTGACTATGGGCCTAAAAGAAAAAAGCGGCAAAGAGGCATCTACGTCGAAAGAGAAAAAGATAACGCTTCACTATAACTGGAGTGATTCAGAGACTCGAGCTCTCATCCCCACTCCATTACTCTACTCTACTATACAAATCATACACGTTTCGTTCCAGCTTGGCTGGAACTGGAACTTGGAACGAAAACTATAGTTTTCGTTCCTCGCGAAACGAATCTTTTACGTTCCCTCCGAGTTACAGTTTCGTTACGTTTTCTCGTTCCCGTTTCCTCTTTAATCAGTTACGTTACACGTTGCGTATTGGCACGGAACGAAAATCATCGGTTTCGTTCCAAGAGAAACGAGTTTTTAACGTTCCCTTTAAGTTAGTGTTTGATTTAAATTAAAATTTAATCGTTCCGTAGTATGAATACTACCAAAATCGTAAAATATGAATTTCTAGTTGTTTAGTTTCGTTACTGTTTTCTCGTTTCCGTTTTCTCTTTAATTAGTTACGTTTCGTATTATGTTGCTCGATAATCCTTAAATAATATTATTTTATTTAAAATGGTGGTAACAAATTTGTATCGAATTCAAACAATAAAAATGTATTAACTAAATAAAACTAGAAAGTAAAATAAAATAAAAACTTCAAAATCGTTCCAAATATAACGTAGTTCCATGAAATCCTGGAACGATTGGAACCGTTTCAACATGGGAACTAGTTATTTTTATAGTTACGTTCCGTTCCACCCATCCCTAGTCAATACCAAATATTAATACATGTTTTATTTTTATTGAACGAATGTAGTGAGTTCTTCATTTTAGACTTGTACTTTGAAAAGTTTGTGTGTTCGTAAGTCTGACGGTAACTGGCGTAAACAATTTGATCGATTTGAATGAAATTCAATCGAATTAAATTGAATGAATATTGTGCATAAGAAAAAAACGTTTAAATTGTTTACCTTAACAATAACAATGTTGCTAATAGCCACTATTTTGCAAGGGGTGACTTGATTTACACTTCCACCATTTCCCAGTTGTCCATTTCCATTACAACCCCATCCATACACCTGAAAATTAAAGTGAATATAATTACAGTGAACGCTTCTTAATGTAATCATGATTAATATTATCAAGTACATAGTGTGATCAAAATAGCTTAGAATGGGCCCACCCAATACCAATGCATTAAACATTTTCCGGTTATTGTTATCAATAAATTGTTTGTTGTGATCAAAGTCGAGATCGCTGGATTTTTTATCATTTTCAGTGTGAACATTGTCTCAGTGAACATCCTATTTTTCTCAGATAGTAAACCTCACCTCCCACATTACTGTGAAGGAATGCAGTCAGATCTCAGATCGTGAGTTTTAGTCTTTCAATGATTCCTATTCTTTCATCAACAAATTTATATCAATTCGAAGATTATTTGTTTTATTTTTAAACAAAGAATGAGCCCTTCACTCTTCCGTGATCATGTACATTAATTTACATACATAATATGTATGTATTGTTATATATTACATGTATACATATATTATAGTGGCCATATAAAGTTTACTCCAAAACGGGACATTTCGAAGACTAGGACAATTTTTAAGGAACAGTTTAAAAAGCCTGTAAAAAGGAACAGTTAAAAAAAAAAAAAAAAAAAAACAAAGTAAATATGGCATTCAGAAATAGGTGGGGCAAATAATGCAGATTTACCCCTCACAATAAATAACATACTATTCGTCATCATGTTGAAATGAAAAAAAAAACAATGTCTTCACCCAACGTATTTGTAATAATAACTTAATTGCCACATCACTGTGAAATGTGAACAACTAATTTAGAATTTTAAGATGGCTATGAAGTAGCCGAAACTGGTTATTTATAACTGTTATTACAAATACTTCGAGTGTTTTTATTCTCTTCCTTTTCAAAACGATGATGAATTAATATCACAGATTGGAGAAGCAAACTGTTGATAAATAAAATATTTATTCTTAAGTTTTTGGTAGTATTCTTACTATGGAAAGAATTAAATTTTAATTTAAATCAAATTGTAATTGTCATTAACTACGGGAGACATACAGAGAATAATTAATATAAAAATGCCATTTTTCAAAACTGGTCTTATTTTCAACCTTTTAATTTTTTTTTTATTAATTTTTTTTATTTTTTTTGGTTTCTGTATCCTTTACCTTAGTTGTATCTATGTGCAAAATTTAGGGAAGATTGAATGACGGGAAGTGGTTCAAAATTGGGGTAATAGGTGTGCGATGAAACTTAAAAAGCAAATAAATTTGAAGCCATTTTTTTTTTTTTTTTATTTTGGTTTCTGTATTCTTCACCTTAGTTGTATCTATTCGCAAAATTGGGGGAAGAATGAATGACGATAAGTGGTTCAAAATTGGGGTAATAGGTGTGCGATGAAACTTAAAAAGCAAATAAATTTGACGCCATTTTTTTTTTTTTTTGTTTCTGTATTCTTTACCTTAGTTGCATCTATGTGCAAAATTTGGGGAAGATTGAATCACAGGAAGTGGTTCAGGCGCTCTTACCAACTGAGCTCAGTAGGTAAGAGTGCCTGTAACGGATATATAGGAGGCCCGTGGTTCAAGGCCCGGTGCTGGGGTCTATTTTTCTCTGTATGTCTCCAGCAGTTAATGATAATTATAATTTGAGTTAAGCATATTTATTCATTAAGTATGGGACATGTTTTTAATTTTCAAGTTTTTACTCAGACCTTTTGTTAAAAAGTCCCATTTTTCAAAAAAAAAAAAAAAATATATATATATATATAACGGGACATTTTTGGAAACCTACACGACGCTTTCAAAAGATTAAAATAACAGGACTGTCCTGGCTAAAACAGGATGTATAGCCACCCTAACATATATGTATATCTCCAAAGATTTATTTTGTATTGCTCCTAAAAAAAAAAAAAAAATAAAAAATAAAAAATACTAAAAATAAATTTTATGTAAAGTTATCTATTTTGCAATTTAAATTATTTTTTATTTTCTAATGTGTCATCACACCACTCAGTATAAACACAGTCTTGTTTACAATTTTTAGTTTTACTTCCTCCTCCTGTGGTACCTTTTGCTTATTATTATCATTTGGGTAATGTTATGACTTTCTCTGGGTCCAAAGTGATCACATTAAGTAGCATCTACTATATACTTAAGATTAGTGTAAAAAACCTTTTAACCTTAACCGGTTAAAATCATAAATTTATGGCAGCATCTGGTCACACCTCTTTTTCTTCATTTAATCTTTATCACTTCCCTCAGACCTCTGTGTTTCCTTTATCTCTCCAGCTATGTCTGAGATCACATTTTTGTCAAGTATCTTATCCCCTCAAGTTGTTTGGTGGCTTTTCCAAACATGCTTCTGATATACACCTTTATTTCTTACAATGTACACTAGCTTATCTTTAAAGGTAGCCTTGCTTAGAGTAGTCTAGTAGCTCAATCTGATTGTGCTTAAAGATTCTCGCTCTGCTATTAGACCCAGTAGACAACTATTCTATAGGTAGTCAGTTTGGTGACAATATTTGTACAGGCTCTTCAAATATCACAAAACTCTATTAATTGGTGGTTACCTCTCCATTATTGGTGACGGCAATGCTAGATGTCTGACCACAAGCTATGCCAATAATAAATTTTCCACCTATAGCAGAATTAACACGTCTAGGACTGTTTTGATTCGTATTGGCTCCAGATCCAATTTGACCACACTTGTTTTGACCCCATGCAAATACCTAAAAAATAATAAAATAAATTATGAAATGCATTGGTAAATATAGCAACATAAAATACTTACATATATTGTAGGTGGATCCTTTTTTGGGTAAAATAATAATCATATAAAATATTTACAATAAAATGCTTATATTCATTTTTTAGATTCTTGATTACTCTGTTAATTTAAAAAAAAAATTATAAGAATAGAGTTGCTTTAAGTGCAATTGTCCACAGTATTTGCATACCTCTCCTTCGTTGGTTAAAGCAACACAGTGATGACTGCCACAGGCTATTTCTACAACAACTTTATTAGATAAAGCTCCCTCTACTCGAATAGGACTCTGAGCCTGTGTTGTAGTACCGCTGGCTAGTTCACAGTATCCATTGTGACCCCAAGTGAAAAGCTCACCTTTAGATGTTAAAGCAACCACATGAGGTCCACTTCCATAAGCAAAACCTAAAAGGAAATAAAAACTTTTAATTGACATAAATAAAAAACCTTAACCTACTTGAATGAGTTCCTAAATCCAAATATAATCTGTTCAGAAAAGAAAAGAACACTCAATAAATTGGAGATGAAGCCACAGAAGCATAAAAATCAATTCTATTCAAGTTACAATTCTAAACAATTAAAACCACATATATCTACATCCAAGTTATAGTGAGGATGTATAAAATTATTGTAACTAACAAATAGCTTGTTTTTTGCAACCTTAAGAAATATGAAAAATAGAAGGAAGATTTTAGAATTAGAACTACACGGGTGAACCAGGTGCTAACAGAGTACATCTTAAGTAAAGATATATACCGGGGCCAAGATGAGAGTAGGAGCCAGTGAGGGCTTGAGATTTTTATGTTGTCAAACATCAAAATCTAGAGCTCTCATTGGCTCCCCACCCCAAGCTTTTTATTCTCCCCACTTTCAGAATTAAAACTCATCTTGGCCCCAGTATAGTTGTTATAAGATTATTGCCTTTCTTTATCCAATAAAAGTGAAGTGAAAGTAAAACAGTATTCATGACATCTTATTTTTTTAAACAGAGAATAAATTATATATACTGAAATAATGTTGGTCTAGAATTCTAAAGGGTAGGCAGACTAAATCTAATAAATCCGAAGAGACTGGTTTAAAGATTTTGTAAATCATGGGGATCATTGTTAAGACATTTACTCAAGAGAATCCATTGAAGTCTTGGCACAACAGTTTCCTCCAAAAGATCTAGACTTTAGAAGTTTTTTGTCCAAAAGTTGTTAAGACGAAGGAATATTAATACCCTTGGTCTAATAATAGACGTCGGGCAGCGCAATCTATAGTTTTACCGAATGAGCTGCCATTTTTAGATTTAAATTTGGTAAAACTAAAGCAGCTGGAGCTGTAGTAGAATGGGCAGGGCCTCACTCCAACGTATTTTTGACAAAGGGGTATCAACCCTCCTACATACAAATCACACAGATATAATTTATAAAATGTGTAAAACAAACAAATCTACTATTTGGCAAAGGGATATAATCTCTCAAATGCATAAATTAAGCAAAATTATGCTGCCAAGCGATTATTGACAGCACAGTCTTGAAATTTCCTTTATAATTATTTTAAAAATACAGTGTATTCTTTTAAGAAATTTAATCATCTTGAAGGTAGTTATTAGGTAATGGAATAAAAATCTTCAATGATCAGTGTATACAAAAATTATTATTTACTTACTGACAACACCTTTTCCACAAAGTTCATGAATTTTCTGAGGAGTTAAAGTACTTTTAACATCACCAACTCCTAAGCAACCGCATGAATTTGAACCAAAAGCGTAAACATCGTCATTCTTCATTACCATAATAGCTTCATTGCCTTGACTTCCTGTAAAAATAAATAAATAGCAGGCTCAGCAGAATGTCACTTTAATCAAATTAGCAAAACTCTAATCTTATTCATTTTTATTTTCCATGATAACTTGTGATAAACTAATTTAAAAATAAGATTATTATAAATCAAATTACCAAAAACACAAGCGAGTTTCATTTCATATATAATTTCCATATCTAAAAGGGAAAAGATGTGCCATTTCTTTAAATCCATTTTCTTCTGAATTTTTGTAAATTTAAACGACTCAATTTTTAAAGAAATGGGATTCTTTTGATTCTATTAAGCATTCTAATGCAACGCTTTGTACTATGTACCTAATATTATTTCCTGGTTAAACTGAAGGTCACGAAGTTAAAACAAGTAAGGGCAAAACATTAATAATTAAAATTTACAAAATAGATTCGGTAAAAGAAAAATATAATAATAAACAACTGCTGTCAATGTCATTCTTCTTCTTCCTCTTCTTCTATATCAGTGTAGGTATTATATAACTTGAAACTTATTTAACAAAAAAAAAAAATTATTATTTCAAATATAGTTTTCTTATTATTTCAAATTCATTTATTATTTGAACAAAACTACAATCATTATTATTAAGAATCACAAATTAAATTAAAATTTAGTGGCAGATGAAAATTGAATGGGGGGAAGGGGTGAGGGGAGCAGCTATCAAGCAGAGTTGCCAATCTAACATTGCTAAATTTCTTTTTTCTAAAGCTAACAAAAACGTAAAAGAAAAAGCAATAAGTTATCAATAGTTGGCATTACTTAATCCTTCGTCTAGCAGTTTTGAGTCATCATTAACTTATTTTATTATTGGACATTTTTTACTTAATTCTTAATATTGTTAATTAATATAATCTTTAAAGTTATCTGCCTTCATTATTTCAACATAAATTAATATGATAATTGCTGTTAGTTTTAAACGTTTTGATTGATTAATTTAATTATTTCAAAATATTTCTCCGTCGGTGCAGAAACGACGTAACTACAAAAACAACACGTCACAAGTGTCCAGAAAACCTGATGCATCAAATGGAACAACGTCAACGTCGCAATGATAGCTTGCATCTGCATCTTGTACTTGTACGTCAAACTTAATTTATTTTATTTCCGAGCTTACCGCTGATGATTGACATTTTATTAAGTATGCCTACAATTTCAAAGATTCCAATCAGAAATCCGTTTCACACGTCAGGGAATAATTTTGGTCCCTTGCCTATCCGACAACATTTTCTGATACTGATAACCAACTTATATTGAAAATTAAACGTCTGATTTTAATGAGATTGGAAAGTACATTGGTCAGAATTATCCCATTATTGTTCCCATATTAATTTCAAACTTCCGCGCACCCACTGGTTTCTCTTCCACATGCGCAAAACACTTTTTTTTATAACACCTATATCTGAAAAAGTACTCATTCGATTTTTATGAAATTTGGATGGTTTATCGAAAGAAGCCCATAGATATCACACATTAAGTATTGCTAAATTGGTAATTTTATTAATATAAAAAGCAAAACAATTTTGACAGTTTTAACAAAACGAGAGAAAAATTTAATAAATTAGACAATAATGGGTCGTATAAGAACAAAATCATTATAGTACATTACGTGTCTGGTGCGGAAAGTAGCATTTTGCATGCGAGTGTGGAGTTTGCACCCGAGCGACAGCGAGGGTAGTAAAACCACACGAGCAAAGCAATTGTACGAGCAATACGATTGTTGAATTTTAATAATAAATACAGAAAAAAATATTTTATAAACTTCCTGTATGTAAGTTCGTATTTCTTCTTCGATAAAGATGACATTAATTCATTAGTTGTATTTTGAGCCGAATTAATTATTTCGGGAGGTGATTATTCTCCTCATTTTCGTCGTCATGACATAAATCAATCATTGTTTTTCACTAAAAACTTGATATAAACAGTTACTTTAATTAAACAAACAGCAAATTAGTTTTGTTAAATCTAAACAAATCGCTAATCGTGCGTTAAGGTGAAGAATTCTTTTTTTACCGCACTAAGGCGGAAAAAAGAGGAATTATGAAACGCGCATGCGCAATGAATACAAGTAGTAAAGAATCACTTTCTACTCATTTAAACAGAGATACAATGATTATATTTCGTATCAATCGTAGATAAAAGTAATTTAAAACTTATTATTACAGGATGGTATGACCACTTAATGTGCTCTCTGTTGTTAATAAATCAAATATATCTTACCTCACTGGGGATAAAATCTTGATGGAGTATGGGCCGACAGGAAAAATAAATTACACAAACAACTCTATGAAAAATATGGCTTGGATATTTTATCGCAGAAATAACCGTCTCACAGTTTTGAAGGTAAGCCTTTTTGTTTACTGTTTTTCTCTTACTTATCGTGGCCTAATATATGTTTGAGGTTGATGTCTGATGTTTGATTTAATTTTAATATTCTTATAAAACACAAACAGTTTTCTCTCCAGAGGGAGATGTTAGTTATTTAGATATAACTGTTAGTTACATATTATTTCGAGTTATTTAGACAGACGGACGAACGCAGGAAATCATAAGGGTCATCGATTTTGCCTAAATAAGTAAACGTTCATTATAATCACAGGTGCAAAAACAAAGAAAAATAACTAAATATTCGCCTGAGGCGATTACACGCGACCTTTTTGGTAATCTTTTAACAACAACGAATATTAGAATGTGTTAATTGTCATTAGAGAGAAATTAATATTTTATTTTCTACTGAATAACCTCTAAAAAATGATACATGTATATTTAATTAATCTTTTTATTGTTACACTTACTATAGAATACAAATTGTAATCAGCAATCCTACAGCATATACTATAATTTACAACTCACAACGATAAATAATTATTAATATCTATATTTAAGTGCCTATATTAGATTAGATAACTCTTTCACTGGCTAATAGTTTAGTTTGCATTGACCCCTAAATTTTAATCGCCTAACTATTTTATTATTGCATATTTAAATTGATTTAAAAATAGAATGGAATGTGTTTTGATTTCACAATAACATTTATTTTTATATAATACATATTTATAATGTATAATCTGTTTATTTTTTTTCTAGAGAAATACGAAAATGTATCTTGTAACATAATAATAAAAATATTAAAGCCTAATTTATTTGATTTTAAATTGTTATTTTCATCTGCTTGAAATTTTAAAAGATTAATGTATATCTAAAAAATATTATTCAGTTTTACTCGCATATATTATTACTAGCTGGATACCCGTGCTTCGCTACGGAGTGTTATTTTAATTAGATAAGTTTATAAACTACCATCAAGAAACATTTAAATTATTTTACCATGCAAGAATATCTATATTCTATCCCTCCCACTTATACCCCTCTCTTTGATAATTTGAAAATATCCCAAATTTACCCCCCTCCTAAATGTAAACGTGACAAAACTGTACATAACAATAATTACTATGCTCTTAAATATCTTTTCAACGATATGCATCATGAAGGGTATTCATTACTTTGACTCCGTAATCATTACTTGTACCCGTACAACTTAAATCATCAATCTTAAATTTAGATTTCGAAAATTCATGTAGACAGTGACCTCCCTCTTGCTTTGAAGGAAAAGTGTGTAAATATTCATAAAATTGGGGTAAAACTGTAGATTTGTATAAAAACACCCTCATACAGACTCGATTTGAGGCGAAACGTCGTTCCGGGACCTCTCTCTCTCATAAATAAAAAATAAAATTATTGGCACTAAGATATTTTTAAAATCCTTAAAAATTTTGTTTGAGTGACTGCAAATTTGATTGAGGACATCATGTACATATTAAACTGACACCATAGTATTACCCTAGACTAGCTCGCAATTTATTAACAAAGGTTTTTTTTAATGGCAAGGATCGTATTAAATAAGTACTGTACAGAGACGCTGGCGCTGTGCCGAAACTCGCCCAGGGCGAGTGAGACAGGGAATGTTTTGTTGATTTAATTATTCGTATAAACCTAAGTACCAATTTATTTATTGAGAGCATTATAACAACCCTGCTAATCAAGAAATTGTTTAAAAAAAATTCTATTTAAAATTATATAAGTTTCCACACGAAACACACCTGAATCTGAATGCAGTGTGGGTTTATGTCTAAAACTGCTTAAAATTCTGTTTTTGAACGTTTATTTTTCAAAATTTTCCCGGAGGGGGGGCCCCCGGACCCCCTTCTATAGGGGGGGGGGGGGGATAGAAAGAGGGTAGGTTGTAGTTCCGGCCCTTCAATTTCTCGAAATCGAGCACTGGATATAGCTATAATTTTCCATTTTACCCCCTCCTAAATAAAAAAATATGGCAAAACTGTACATATCAACAATTACTGTACTCTTAAAGAGCTTTTCAACGATATGCATCATTACTTTGACCCCGTATTCATTACTTGTACCCCGTACCCCTGCGTACCAAAATTTAAATTTCGAAAATCCATGTAGACAGTGATGTTTTCCTTGCTTTGAAGGTCAAGGTTACAAATTTTCATCGAGATCGGACTAAAACTGTAGATTTGTATAAAGAACATACACACATACGTTGACTTTTATATATATATGGCCCCCATCTTGAATCGTAATGCCCGATTGGTTAACCAAGTTAACTTTTAAATTTCAAGGTTCTAGTGCAATTGGTTCCGGAGATATCGTCTTGTAATTTTGTATATAAATGGCCATCATCTTGATTAAGGATGGCGGATTTTAAAAATATTTCTTAGCGAGCACCTAGAAGATAAGAGGAACACACCTACAAAATTTCATGGTCATAGGTCCAGTGGTTTCAGAAATATCATGATGTGTCAGTGGATGAGTGGTATTTGGATTTTATATGTATTGATAACTTTCCAATTCTTAGTTATAGATATTATGTTTACCCTTCCTGCAAAATATATGGTAGCAATAGACTCTTTAATCCATTGAATGCGTAATCTAATTCATGAACCTACCTTAGTGACCGAATAGAATCTTTAAAAATAATTAAAAAAAAAAAAAATTGATCCCCTGTGGATACAAACGTCAGCGGGCCTGACGGAGCCTTGCAAGAGGGTTCTACTCGAGGCACGGAGAATAGAGCTACAGAGGGCTGAAAGAAAGGGGCTTGGATCCACCCGCTAGGCGCGTTAGCACAGCATGGATCCACAGTGGATCCACCCCCATTGAATGGGTTAAATACTTTAGTGATTATCATACATGTAGTAATAATTGCACAAAAATTGTTTTAAACAATAAATTAATGAGTATTTTGTATTTATATCGTTAAAATGAATGAAACAGTTTAAATAAAAATCTTCTTTTTGGTTTGATATAAAACTTATGGTGCCATAGTCATTTTTATTATGAATAATTTTTTTTCTATTTTATATTGTAGCTTTCTTTTGTTAATTATCAATACATACTTAGATGTATATTAAAGCTAATTACCGCACTCACTCACTCATCAACCATCACTGTATCTCAGAAACCACTGGACCTATATCCATGATTGTATACCTAATTAATAATTTTGTAGGTAGGTTCCTCTCAACCCCTAGGGATTTGCTGAGAAATATTTTTACGATATTGATTTAAGATGGTGGTTATTTATATGCATAATTACATCGCCATGTCAAAATAAGCAAAACGTTACTAAATTATGCAATATGGGTCACAACAAAAATCCGGAATTTCGCTCCAACTAGAGTTCTCAAGTGCACGAATCCATCTAGATAAATAAAGCTAAGATGGAAGAAACAGCTGATGGCTAGAACTAATGTCACATATAAAAATAAACATACGATGTAATTAAGCGAAACATATTTGGTCTAGTAAATGAAGTTGACGATAGTGGGATGTCCGCAGTGGTGTCATGGTGCCAAAACGCGGCGGAACGCCGTTTCGGCACTGGTTATTGGGATATTTTTTTTTTTTCTTTGGGGGGGGGGGGGGGGGGAGCAATGCTATAGAATATAGAATGTTATGTAAATTAATTATACATACCAGATTAATCCTGGTATACAGTTTAATCAAACAACTAAAAAACAGTTATTTTAGACTTAAATATGGCTTCTTCATTTACGTTCTGAAAAACATATTGAAAATCGACAGCGAGATCGTTGCCGCGTTAATAGATATTCAAGGGCAAAGGTCGACAAATTCGTATTTTTACGAATATCTCGTTTCCTATACCTTGTAAACCAATAAAGTGGTTATCAAAATTAAAGATAACAAAATTTCCCACAAAAAAGTTTCTTTCATTTTTTACATACAATGAACGGTTTACAAAATATAGGGCGAAGAATATCTATAAATATTTGGTATCCATCGTTGTACCTTTTACGTATTTTTACAAATATCTCGCTTCTTATGCCTCGGACACAAATTAAAAATAAGTATCAAAAAGAAATAATAATAATGTAATGTACCAAATTTCAGATCTCTAGGTCCACTTGAAGCTGAGATAATAGAATGTGAATAAATCCAAGATGGTGGCTATAGTTCAATATGGTGGCCATATATCAAAATCAAAATGGTCGCACTTTTCTATTTATGGTACACTCTATCTATGTACCAAATTTCAAATCTCTTTGTCTATGGGAAGTAGGAGAATTAGTGATCACTCAGTCACTGTCACTCTTAGTTTTATATATGTATACAACATATATATATATATATATATATATATATATATATATATATATATATATATATATATATATATATATATATATATATATAGATAATAGGAATATCTGCAGGATGTTACTAGAAGAATTAAGTACAACCATATTTATTAAAATGTAGCTCTCGGATGTTTGCAAAAAGGTAACTGCTACTAAAAGTTTCAATATTGAAATAAATAAAACTCCACAAACACCATTATCTCCAAAATATATGTATAATAAAAAGTCAACAATCTCCAATGATACAATTACAAAGTTATTACACAATAAGACAAATAGAAATAGATACCGATACCATACCCATAAACCACCGCTCTCAGTGGCGCATTCAGGAGGGGGGGAGGGCACTATTATTATGAAATTTTGATGGTTTGTCGAAAGTAGTCTGCAGATATCCCCAAATTAATTTCAACCGTCTGCGCTCTTTACATTTTCTAAATTGGTTCCCTTTCTGTCTGTTGATCAATTTTTTGTCTGTCTGTTATGAATTAAAGTATCAATTTATCAAAATGTAAAAGCGCAGACGGTTGAAATTAATTTGGGGATATCTGCAGACTACTTTCGACAAACCATCAAAATTTCATAATAATCAGTTGAGTACTTTTGAAGATATAGGTCAAAATAAATGTATGTTTGTGCGCATGTGGAGGATAAAATAATGGGCGCAGAAGGTTGAAACTTATATGGGATCAACAATGGGCTAAGTATAACCTACCATCCCAATTTCATTAAAATCGGAAGTGTTGTTTTTTAGATATCTTGGTTCGTAAAAATACGTTTTATCTCTATCCCACTACAATATCTCGAAAATGGTATGTCCCACTTCAAACATGCATAGGACCTTTTTTGTGCAAGATTATGTGAGGAATAATTTTGGTAATAACACTTCTCTTCAAAAAAAATAAACCGTTTTGCGTAAAAAGTGAAAAATAAGTAAATTTTGGATTTTAAGGAGGGGGAGGGGGGGACGCGCCCCCTGAAGAGGGGGGAACTTTACTGTTTCTTACTACTACACCCCTTAAAAGTGTTTTCACAAAGTTTCAAAACTTTATAAATTATTTCCCCTATTATTCCTTATTTTCCTGGACTATAACTTTTAAACTAATTAATGGAATTTCAACGGGGTTTTTAATATTTGTTCCTTATTTTTTACCGGTTCCTACGATATACTTTGACATATATAAATATGTCAAAAACATATTTATACTTTCTGTATTATTAACCACCAAAGTTTCAAAATTCAAAATCAATAACTTCAAAGTGGCGGCCAATAACAAAATTAAATTTTGTGGATTTGTTTGTCATACAGAGATACAGTCGTGCCAAATTCAACTCTATCGGACCACTTTTTGACTTTTAACGATTTTTTAAAAGTTTTGCTGACTCAGCAAACTGGGTTCAAGATGGCGGAAAATGTTGTTTTTGCGGGCGGCACAACTAGAAGTAATGATTGATTCCTCTGCCAAGTTTCAACTCTCTAGGATACCCTGAGCGCTACGGTGATAACACCCATACACACATACAGACGTCATGCCTCAGGAGGTCTTAAAAACACCCAAAACGGATAATTCACTTGAAATCTCGAAAAAAAAATTTGGGTGAAAACATAACTTTACTTACCATAGGTGAGGAAAAGTAATAACTGATTATATACCTAGTTTTGCCCGACCTATTTTTTTGGCATTAAAAAAAGAATTAATACACCTATTTTTTTTTGGCATTAAAAGAAGAATAATAGAAGTAAGTAAAGTTATCAATCCGTTTAGGTCAAGGATCTTATAACTTATAAAATAGGAATGGAGCGCTAAGTAGGTATACCTCCTGGGTAAAAATGTGTCACCAAGAACTTGGAAAAAAATCTACATCAAATTACGACTGCGCATGCTCAGAACTTTTTAGTGGGACAAACTTCTTTCCGACTGTTGTCCATTGTTTATTTTGAATGAACGGTTACAATATAACATTTTTAAACTAAGTTTTTAATTAAATATTTTCAATTTTAAGTTTTTGGTAGTTTTCATACTACGGAAAGTTTAAATTTTAATTTAAATCAAATTATAATTATTATTTACTACGGGAAACAGACTGAAAAATAATTGGCCAGAGCATCTGTACTGGAAATACGGGAGACCCGGGTTCAAATCCCGGCGCGGGAGTGTATTTTTCACTGTCTGTTTCCCGTAGTAAATAATAATTATAATTTGATTTAAATTAAAATTTAAACTTTCCGTAGTATGAAAACTACCAAAAACTTAAAATTGAATTTCGAATTGATTGTACAAGGTACAGGTACTAATTGAGCAAGATGTGTAGAATATACAGGTGGTGACAAAAGGCCTTCGGACCCGTCCCTATAGACTAGACTAGTGTGACGTCACTCGACTTCCCTACAGCTCTCTTCTACCCTACCTAGTATAGCACTTTTAACTTAACATACTTTTCATTTTTTTAATCAAATGAAGTTACTCCAAGCGGAATATTTTAACTGTTCTATTTATTTCATTAACTAGTTTATTTGTAGTATTATTTTATTGTTATGTATTATTTTGTGGTACTCGGTTTTATCCTACTTTCCCCTACATACGATTGTACGCTATGAACACTAAAACTATATGTATCTAATGTATGTATTTATTTGTGTTGACAACTAAATAGTTTTTCTTTTCTAAATAAATAACATAAAATAAATATATATATATATTTTTTCTTTTTTTTTTTTTCTTAATAAGTTGGTGGGGCTTAGCCCCACCTGCCCTTAAGGGCGCGCCGCCACTGGTAATACTTATCTTATAGTTTAGCAAATAAGATGAATTTGAACTAGATAGGAATTACGTTTAAATAAGCCTTCTGCTGGTTTTGAGTCTGAAATGTAAATTGCGAAGTATTAATGTTAAAATCAAAGCTGAATATACAGAGTTCTTTTTATAAAACTTTTTACGTTTAAGTTATTGATTCTAATAATAAAAACATTATTTATGCAGGAGTCCATTTAGGGGTCAAATGTTGACATTTTAGGGTCAAAAATAGCATAAAAACGTGTTTTGTGCAATTTTACTCCCCTCGTATATGAAAAAAAATGACAAAAGTGTACGTAACAACAATTACAACAGTACTCTTAAAGAGCTTTCCAACGACATGCATCTTGAAGGGTATAAACTATTTTGACTTTTGTACCCCGTACCCCTGAGTACCAATTTTTTTTTTTTTTTTCATTTTCTGAAAAGTAATATCTTAACACGTTCGCGACGTAATGTACCACGGGTGGTACATTGCGGTTTAGCTTAACACCCGTCGTGCTCCACCCGTGGTACACAACGTCCGTTCAAACAAATACAAATCTACAACCCCAACGCCTGAATTTAAAGCCAAGGCGATGTTTAGCGGCTACAGGCAAAGCTCTTGTACCACCTGTAGCACACGTCGTTTTTTATTTTGATAATTTTTTTGTCTGAATAATGTATATATATACAGTATGTCCACGGATTGAGTTGCCTATACGTATAATTAAAAAAAAAATGAAATTTTCGAAGAAAAGTCACTCTTCATAAAATCTCCTGCTTGTTCTTAAATGAAGATTTATAGTATTACTTTTTGTTCAAAATGTACCCTGTACCCTGAAAGTACAATTTCCTAAAATCGTACAAGAGTAAACCGGTCCAAATTTCGACTATACAAGAAAAGAGTATTCTTTATAATTTCTTTAAGATACTATACCAAATTTATTTTTCCCATAAAAAAAATCGATAATCCAATTTAAAAAATCCCCCCCCCCCTGCCATTTATAAAAAGTAAAATTTGTCTTATTCTAATTTATGCGGGGTCGATTGAAAGGTCTATTAAGTGCATTAAAAGTTGTAGTATTGCTTTTTTGATAAATGCAACATGAAAGCATTTATTGAGAAAATCGTATTTATTATTTAAATATTATTTATTTCTTTAATAATAAAAAAATATCATTTTCAAACATGAATTTATTTTCCCCTTTAATACCTTCCATGTTGTTTTTATTAAAAACCAATACCACAACTTTTAATGCACTCAATGAGACCTTTAAAGCGACCCCGCATAAATTAGAATCAGACAAATTTTACTTTTCATAAATGGCAGGGGGGGGGGGATTTTTTAAATTTGATATCGAACTTTTTTATGTGAAAAATAAATTTGGAATAGTATTTTAAAGAAATTATAAAGAATACAATTTTCTTGTATAGTCGAAATTTGGACCGGTTTACTCTTGTACGATTTTATGAAATTGTACTTTCTGGGTACAGGGTACATTTTGAACAAAAAAAAATACTATAAATCTTCATTTAAGAACAAGCAGAAGATTTTATGAAGAGTGACTTTTCTTTGAAAATTTAATTTTTTTTGAATTTACACGTATAGGCAACTCAATCCGTGGACATACTATATATATATATATATATTTATATATACATTATTCAGACAAAAGAAAAAAAAAAATATATATATATAACGCCATTGAAAATGCTTTATTTTACGAAACATAATACACATATTATAAAACAAAATGCAAATATTATAAAATATGTTAAGGAAAGCAATAGAAAAAGAAAACATATAAGTAATTGAAGTATAAACTTGATTACAAGTACATAAACAACTAGTTTAGGCATGAATTTCATTGAAACACTCTAAACACATAGGGGGTTTCTTTTCACACTTGTCACAGTAAGTTGTTACTCGTTTAGCTTTTGTCCTTGCTTCTTTCGCTCCTTTCTCTTTAGCAATTGTATTGTAACATGAATTGCTCCTCTTCCTCGTAGCTCTGGCCGGGCCTTCATTTTTTTTGATTTGGTGAATCTCTCCTTTTTTACTAGGTTTTCTTCTTTCTATTCTAGAGTGAACTGACTCTTCACCAAGTATTTTCATGATAAGTAATTCTCTGAATTTTAAGATATAAATTTTATTCTCATTGCTTTTGTTTAACCCAAGAATTAACTACACTAGTTCCTAGTAACAATTCAAACATAACTTTTTTGTACCATTTAATTGTCTTGTGCAGTCAAGAATAATATGATGACATCTGATCAGAGACATCAACACCTTTTTTTGATCTGTTATAATCAGAGACGGGACGGGACGTTTATGACTTTTATTTTTCCATTTCATGACCTTTATTCTATGACTTTTATTATCCTGTTTTATGACGTTTATTTTAGAAAATCGGTTGTATGACCTTTTAGCCAAAAGTATGACGTTCATTTTCTGTGAAAATTTAGCCTTTATTTGAAGCATTTCGTTATTTTGGAGGGAGACCGTTCCAAAAAAGATTTCAATATTTCATAAATACAAAATTATATTTACAATATATGAAATAAATGATAATAATTAGCAGAATGCTTCAACATTGTAAAAAGTAATCATGTGTTGTTCTATATTCTCCAGCATTAAATTGGTTCTTTTGTCCGTCAGTAGAATTTTAAACTTGAAAAAAGACCTTTTGACGTCGGCAGATGAGGTGGGAGCAAATTTCATGCATGACACGTCATTTGCTTTTGCTTTTGCACGCCCTTCAGCCGGGCAGCTATGGCCTGGGCGTGTTCCCACCCAGGATTCCTTGAGAGAACAAAGTGAACTTTTCTTTCACCTTTTCCCCCACTCTTCCAACCCAATCGGTACCGCAAAGGGTCTTGATTTTTTCGACGCCGTTTGGAAATAGCATATTCTGTTTTTGCAGACGTTCTATAATGTCAGGAAATGTCCCAAAGTTGTCGTTGATGTAGTTCAGGTGGGTTTCCAGTCCTGGAGCCTTTAGGGCTTCTTTTGCATTGCGAATTGACTGCGCCTCTCCAGCATCCAATGAAGCTAAGACCTTGAAGACTTCAGATACAAAGTAGGTGTAGAACTTACCTGTTTATCACATGGCTTACAGAAGAATGTTTCACCTTCCAAAGAAAAGTCCACCTCCTCTGACAACAACTTACGCTTAAGCGCTAAGTTGTTTGCAGGAGTTTTCGGTATTCTGACACGAGTAAAATTAATCACGAAACAAGTAACACGAGTTGTCATCAAATGAGCAATTAAACATTCTACTGGCTTACCATGGATTTATAAAAAAAATCTTAATTATGGAACAGCCTATCAGGAGACTGCCTAATCCAATGGGTTTACTATTGGCTGATTGGAGAATCTATCTTGAACTACCTGGATTCTAATTTGAGTTGTTCCAAGAAGGAGCCGATCAGGAGCCCTAGTTTGGAATAAGGGATGACCGTCGGTGCCTCTCTGGTTGTAGGTCATGCGTCAGGTGTGCACACCTTGTATAATTTTACACCATATTTATGAGATTTTGAGGGTAAATATTGTCGAAAAAATAATCTACCTCTCCAAGGAACCATAGTCTCATCTATTACAACTTCTCTTCCAGGTGTTAAAATGTCTTTAAATCTTTGGCGAATTATATCAGTGATGCGTCTAATTTTTTTTAAGCCTATCATTTGTAGGATTTTCATCTTCATTATTTGTAAAATGGATGCACTTGAGTAAGACATCAAATCTATCACGTGTCATGACTTTCTTTATCAAGGCTTTGCTATACATAAACTCAGAAGACCATTCAAACGCAACCATGAGGACAGCCAAAAGTTTTTTAATTTCTTCTCTGTTTGTATCATTCCATTTTCTCATAAGGGATCTACGTGGCAGATCATGACTGTCAATAAACTGCCTAGCGCATCTGTTAGTTTCTTCTACTATAAGATCTATAATACCAACATCCACGATCTGACAATAAATTTCACGAGGATTTTTAGGTCTGTATTACCCAATTTTATTTGTTCCTGCACACTGTAATGGAAATTATTACTAATGGTACCACATTTTCCCCCAATGTCCGGTTGCTGTAAACCTGGCTTAGCTGCAGGACATAATATGCTTCATTTTCTGGATCAGATATATCAGAACCGACCTCCAAGTCTTCAAATTCTTCAGAGGATTCATATTCTATTCATATTCTAGGTCTGATGAAATACAGTATGACTCCAGAATCCTCAAAAAGATCTGGTTCGGATTCTGAAGAATGAAACAAAAAAAGTTCATCATATGGAATTAAATCAGAATTCGCAGTTTCTGGTGCAATAGCAATAACCGAAGAATCGTTAATAATAGTTTTAAGTTTCAAGTGATTGAAGACAACGTGGTGATGGTGAGGTGGTATAAATTCAGCAGATGATGTATTTGGTAATATTTCATACGGTGTAGGTGAAGGTGGCAATACATCATTGGATGGTGTAGGTGGTACAATTTCATCGGATAATAAATAAACCATTGTGGAAGGTACTAATTCATCGGATGGTGAACTGGATTCAGCGATGCATCCTTGAAAGGATCTGCTGCTGCTATTTACCTTAGTGTAGAATATACTGACACAGTGTAAGAATATTTCTCATTAATGCTAAAACCCGTGTAGCACCGTCTAAAGTGCAGACTGTTCCCAGACTTGAACTTATAGGGGCTGTTCTGCTCACTCAAACCTTAGTTTCTATACGACCACTTTTATCAGAGCTTTCACTTTCAGATAATTCAATATATCTCTTCACTGATTCGACCATAGTGCTTTACTAGATTCGAAAACCTCCACATCTGTTGAAACTTTTTATCTCAAACCGGATTTCTACTATTTTAGACCAAACTTCAACATCTCAATGGTATCACATTACCACAGATTTAAATATCAGTGACATAGCCTCGCGAGGGGTAACTCCAATAAGACTTCTCATAACCCTGCCTGATCCACAGGTCCATCATGTGCTTATAAACCTCCTACAGTCTGGCCTATATCTAAGTGTTCTCCTATTCCTGATGCTGATTTGCCAGAAATTAAAACTTTAGTTTTACTTAATGAACCAGTTAGTGATTTTACTTCCGTATTGCATACATTTTTCGCCTAGGCAAATGACAACGCACATTTGGATATATTTTAAGATTTTTATTCAATATCCGTGCTCCTGATAAACTTCGGACAGGCCCACTTACCGTTTCTGAACTAAAATCCGCCTTAACAACTTATATGAGAAAGTAAAAAATCATTAAAAATAAATTATCTCACTTTCAAGAGCTATTTACTCTAAATTGCAGTTTAAAGAAATTATGTACAATATGGAGGGTTTAATGTATATATTGTATACATAAAAGTATTAAGTGGCCAAATGGTAAATGACCAAAAGCATAAAATAAATATTTTATGCTTAGACTTTAACACTTTAATAAAATATATGCTTCATATTTAAGTCAAAATGTAATTTTGGGCTTTAAAATTTTAAATAAAAAGTACGGCTTAAATTTGAAGCAAAACATATTTGTTGAATGTAAGTGGAAAATTTAATTATTTGCGGATAATCAGTGGTTCAATTTTTATTTTACAATCTACTCTGAAGGAGGGAGTGCCAGTTAATTTTAGAAGAGAGAATTTTTTTGTACGAGTTGACGGTATCCAAGCTCTATTCATAATGCATCAAACAAACCGATCACAGAAATTTAATAATTCTATGTTATACAACATTTATACCTGCATGCATCATCTATAATATATATAAAATCCAAATACCACTCACTGACTCACTGACACATCACGATATCTCTGAAACCACTGGACCTATGATCATGAAATTTTGTAGATGTGTTCCTCTTACCTCCTGGTGATCGCTAAGAAATATTTTTAAAATCCGCAATCTTGATTCAAGATGGCGGTAATTTATATAGAAAATTCGACATGACGATATCTCCGGAACCAATTGCACTATAACCTTGAAATTTAGAAGTTAGCTTCCTTTTATGAAATTAGTAACTTTTTATAAATGGTTTGCCAATCGGGCATTTTGATTCAAGATGGCGGCCATTTACGAGTGTATCTTATATAAAAAGAAGTGCCTGTATGAGGGTATGTCTTTTATACAAATCTACAGTTTTATCCCAATTTTATAAATATTTACACACTTTTCCTTCAAAATAAGGTGACGGACACTGCCTACATGAGATTTGAAATTAAAATTTTGTGGTACGGGGTACAAATGTCAAAGTAATGGTTACTCTTCATGATGCATGTCGTTAAAAAGCTTTTTAAGAGAAAAGTAATTGATGTTATGTACATTTTTGTCACATTTTCATTTAAGAAGGGGGGGGGGGGGTAAATTGAAAATTATATCTATATCTATATATACGGTGGTCCAAAAGTCTCCCCGCTCTTAACTTTTGAACGGTTTGAGATAAGTTAATGAAACTTGGGGGATCTCTACCATGCAAAGGGAAGTTTGATTTCATGCAATCGCCCAGTAGGGGCAACCACCCACTTCTCCCCCAGGCCTTCCAACTTCAAAATTTCAAATTGGAGTGTATATTTTTGATAGCATATTAGGATTCTACGGTGAATAATAATAAACTTTTACTTAAAACTTTTTTTCTATCTCCAATATGTTGCCCCCTATAGGGAGGCAAAGGTATAAAAATGGTAGATTTCAGCGCCTGGAGGCAAAATTATGGTTGCTCTGGTACGCGAGTGGATGAATACACACTTCATGGTACAGATCCTCCAAGTTCTATTACTTTATTTCAAACCGTTTAGATTTTATAGGGATCTAAGTGTTATTTTTTTACTTATTCGGAAGGGTTATTTTGCTATCTTAGCCCCCTGTGGGGGGCAAAATATTGGAGATAGAAAAAAAGTTTCAAGTAAAATATTATTATTTTTCCCCGTAGAATCCAAATATGCTATCAAAAATATACACTCCAATTTGAAATTTTGAAGTTGGGTGGCCTGGGGCATAGAGGGTGGTTGTCCCTAGTGGGCGATTGCATGAAAACAAACTGTCTCCCCAAGTTTCATTAATTTATCTCAAACCATTCAAAAGTTAAGAGGGGGGGTGGGAGACTTTTGGACCACCCTGTATAATAGTCAACGTATGTGTGTGTGTATGTTCTTTATACAAATCTGCAGTTTTAGTCCGATATCGATGAAAATTTGCACATTTGACCTACAAAGCAAGGGGAAGGTCACTGTCTACATGAATTTTCGAAATACAAATTTTGGTACACAGGGGTTCGGGGTACAAATGTCAAAGTAATGAAAACCCTTCATGATGCATACCGTTGAAAAAGGTCTTTCACATACAGTTATTGTTATACATATTTCGGGGGGTAAAATTGAAAAATATATCTAAAAGTCAATTATGTGTGTTCTTTATACAAATCTTTATAGTTTTAGTTCGATCTCGATGAAAATTTGCACACTTGACCTTTAAAGCAAGGGAAAAATCACTGTCTACATACATTTTTGAAATTTAAATTTTGGTCAACAACAGGGGTAAGTAATGAATACGGGGTCAAAGTAATTAATACCCTCCATGATGCATATTGTTGAAAAGCTCTTCCTTGATGCATACCCTCCATGATGCATATTGTTGAGTACAGTAATTGGGATATTTGCAAATTATCTTATCAAATAGGAGGGGATATAGAAATAAGTGGGAGGGATAGTATCTAGATATTCTCGCATACTAAAATAATTTAAGTTTTTTGATGATAGTTCATAAACTTATTAAATTAAAATAACACTCCGTAGCGAAGCACGGGTATCCAGCTAGTAATGTATAAATATTATCCTTTCATTGTAGCTATTTTTGGCATAATTATTAATCCTATGAAATCGATTAATCATAAAGATTAAACTATAAGGCATCAACTACAATAAAAATTTAAAATACAACGGGGGCACTTAAACTGCTGTGAGCCGCTAATTTATACTACTTGTTAAAAGATCAACAGAATTTTAGCACACTCCTCACTTTGAGATAACTAATTAATTAGAAACCTGTTTTAAAACTTATTAGACTTGTAATGCTAAGATTGTTATAATATATATATATATATATATATATATATATATATATATATATATATATATATATATATATATCCAAGAATAATTCAATGCGAATAGTGTTAGTGAGTTGTAAGTTAGCTTTAAGTTTTAACACAAAATATAGTATCTACTACATATTATATATTTAACCAAAATTAAATGGATAAAATGTATTAATTGTATAAAAAGTTTAATTAAATAGTTTATTATATTTTATATTACTACCTACTCTAACATATTTATATAAGAATTGGTTCATTGAATCACACATTAAGCGTTATTCGTACATACACATACTCGTGTATGAAGGTCATATCAGTGTTGAAAGCTGTAAATTTGTGGTATTTTTTATGAGGGGGTGGGGATATTTCATGATAAGGAAAGGCTTATGGTAGGGACATATTTTGTTTAGAAAAAACGCCGCTAGAAGGAGTATACGATTACCTAATTGATTAAATGATTGATAATGAAGGCTTGTCCATTGATAGAAATATTAGTGTTATTTTGTGTTTAAAAAAAGTTGTTAATTTATTTACCATTGATAAAGTAATATAAAATAGTTTGTTATGGGAGGTAGAGAGTAAGGGCTCAATTATGGAAGGGTGTATTTTAGGTGGGAGGGGAGTGCGGAGAAGCATGCGCGCGGATTGACGTCAGAGAGCCCCCCGAGTCAGAGGCCGAGTGGGTGCGCGGTCCCGAACCGAACATCGTCCGGTTTAATCGCGCCGTTTCAAAACCTCAAGAAAAAGGATTCAAGACAAGGATTGTACAAAAGTTAAAAATGTGTGGTCGGTTGGTTTAAGACAAACGAGGTTACCTATCGGAGGGCGGGATATCGGGCGTGACATGAAGACGGTCCTTGTGTGCGAGTGAGCGCGGGGCTGGTACATCGATCGCGGGGGAGATGCGGTGGCCCGGGTCCTCGGCAGACGCGGTGACGGTGACACGGTGACGGAGGCCCACCTGGCCTCCCGGCCTCTAGCCGCTGCATGCTGCTACCGGGCCGGAACGACAACGGACAGCATCCGGACATGGATCCGCCGGACCTATCGCACCTCACCCCGGAGGAGCGGCACATCATTGAGACCGTCATGATAAGGCACAAACAGGAGGAGCAGAGGGAGCACGAGATCATGAGGTAGGATCGGCTCTAGCCTCTTGCCCCATGATAACTTGTAGATAGGTTATTAGCAGTGCTGTATCGGGAGGGAGGGTGGTGGGGTAGCCAGCCTAGTGCCCGATCGATGTCTAGAGCGTGGAGCGCCCACCTGGACTATCTCCACCATATCTCTCTCCCTCTCCTTTTCTCTCACCCTCTCGCTTACATTCATACATTTTATCGTCGTTCAACTATAATTTCTTGGATATATCAACAAATAATGCTAGACAGAAACTAGCAATGATTCAAAATAATTGAATAAAATAAGATAAAGCATATTTTTTTTCTAGGTCGAACATTTCTCCACCTGCCCTATATTTCTTACTCAACTCTCCATCTCCTTTGTACTTCAATGTAATATTTGTATGTTCTTTTTTACAAAAGGCATATTTTCAAATAGCTTTAATTAAATAAAAGGTAACCATGGTAAAAATAAATGAAACGTTTATTTCATGAAAAGGAAATTTTAGAACCTTAATAAGGTTCTCGACAATAAATATTCACAATCTATCTACTTCCTTCTTTCATTAAATATAATACTTGAATGAAATCCCCTGTATTATTGATATACTATTAAATTAATATTCAAATTTCTTTGACAATTAACTAATTAATTATTAATTAAATAGGATTAGCGAAGTAAATGGAGAGTTTGAAGCAGAAATTTAAGAATTCCTTAGATAATACAATGCTCTTCTGCAAATCAGATGTATGTAAACTATAAAGTGTACATATTTATGATATATATATATATATATATATATATATATATATATATATATATATATATATATATATATATATATATATATATATATATGTGCGTGTGTGTAAACCAATCTGCATTTTTAAACATTTGACCCTATTAATCTCTCTCCTTTAAAGTCTACCCATTACAATTAAATGCTCGTTTAAAAGGGTGTTTAAATCGACCCTTGTAGAATTACTAGGATACGTTTGAACTATTAGAAATAAAACCTAAGAAGAGAATCAAGTAAATACACTGAGGTCTCTAGGCTGAGAGACGCACTCTTGATTTTAGTCAATAGTGACTTGTTGGTGACCAAGTGACTCCTGGTCATCTAAAGTGAATCAATTTATCAGATGGACGTTAAAATACTTCTAGACAAACACTGTCAATTATGAAAACTACTAATTTACATATATTGTTGTTTGAATTTACATTACATGCTTGTTTAATTATTACATTTCATCCTTGTTGTATCTCAAAGTATAGGTAACTGTAAAATTTAGTCCAATATATTTTTAATTGAGGGAATATGCGGTGCTCTTCTATACCAGTGTTATAAAACGATTAAGTAATCTTTGATGTATAACAAATGAATTCTCTCCAAACAAAATTCAATAAAGTGGACCTAATAGTTTTGGTATACATACTTATTGAATGACAAAATATCTTCCATTATAGTTGGTTTTACCAAAATCATGAATGGGAATATGCGGTGCTCTTCTATACCAGTGTTATAAACCGATTAAGTAATCTTTGATGTATAACAAATGAATTCTCTCCAAACAAAATTCAATAAAGTGAACCTATAGTTTTGGTATACATACTTATTGAATGACAAAATATCTTCCATTATAGTTGGTTTTACCAAAATCATGATTGAACTTCCATGAAGAATAATGTATAATCAATTAACACCAAGTATAGACGTATCAACTTCTGGCTTGAATATTGGCATTGTTTTTTTAGATTACTTTACAGCAGAGCAGAAGAGGGTGGATAGCTATCAAATGAATAATTCCTCTTTTCTTATTTTTTTTTTTTACCTCTGAAATGAGTTTTATGTGAAATGGTTTTTTGATCTCTAATTTGCTACAATCAGTTCACAAGTGTTCAATATGGTTATTGATCACTAATATAGCATTAAATAGCACTACTATGATACTATATAGCAGTAAACCCTACTATTTTAATACAATATTAATTTGATATAACTAAGCTGCTTATTTTATTTATAATCTGGAAACATTATTTCCTATAGGAGAAATCTCAAAAAGTAATCCTAGTTTATTATGATTCACGAATTTTGTTATTAAGTTGTTATAGATCGCGTTTTTCTATTAACCATTTTGTTTTAATGCGGACATATAGATGAATCAGAGCTAAACTACCTCTTGATTCATACTTTACGTCATTCGATATACGCTGATTAGTATTTTATAGGTCTAATTTGATACTTTCTTTTGTTCTACGTTTTTTTTGTTGTTTTTTTTACTTTGTGCAAATTTATTACTCTGGCTTTGTTAAAAATTATAAGTAGTATAATAGTTAATTTATAAGCTTTTATAAAGTGAACCGGTTTAGGAGACACTATTCATCACTATTGATTATACTAAATTTAAGTGTAAATATGCTAATCTTATTCTGGCAAGTTTGACAAGTTAAGGGCGACAGTAATTTAAAATTGATTATAAAAGCTGATAAAATCATCCTTAACATTAGCAATAAGAATGGGTATTATAATACGTAGCCTAATAGCATGGAAGTCATGTTTTTTGCAAACTTAATTGCTCGATTGTTAATGGAAGTTTGGAACTCAGTAACTTAATCCCAAAATTTGATCCTATAAGAAGAAAAATGTGATTTTTTGTGTTATAAATGGTAAATATTATTAAATTCAAATTATTTTTTCATTTGAATCCATGATATGACCACATTTACTCATGCATAACTCTTATCTTTCTTTTTCTCCCTTGATCTCGTCGATAGTCACATTAGAGGAGGAGTGGGAGTGGGCTGGGTTTTGGAACTGAGGGGGTGGGAAGGAAAGGGGTGAGCTCAGTGGAAGCTCATAAATGGCGAAAGTAACAGCTGACAGTGAATTTTCTATAGCGTGTGTGGGTTCAACAAGTCTAGTTCGGGAAAATCTTCGAGTGCTTGATCATCGTCGGGAAATGCCTGTGCGCTGGCCAGGGTGAGTGTACTTATCACTTGCTCATTATTTTATTTATGTAAATCTCGTGTGACTAATTATATTTAGCTGTTTCAGATTTTTATTTGGAATGTGTACTTTAGGTTTACTATGTAAATGAGAACCCTAAGAACAAGAGTGTGTAGAGTGTAGATGCCGACTAATTTTTTCTCAGTTAATTTACTATTACTAATTTAATTTGTTTTGTTTTGTAAATTCATTCAAACTTTTGATTGTGGATTAAGTAAAATTAATACTGACCTACCTTAATAAATAATGATAACCATAGTCGGTTAAAAGTATTATAATAAATAATTTAGTTAATTAAATTATAATAATAAGAGTTGTAAACAAGTTTATTCAAAAGCAATCTTATGTAACAGATTTGGGAATTTGGTATCTACTAATCTAGGTATTATACAGGTTCGGTAAATAATAATATATGTTATAAAGTTATCTTCATTCACAAAATTGAATTCAATGTAGACTAGATGTTTATTGATAATAATTTCAAAATAAAATCATTTGAATTGCTTCAATATCTCCAAACTAACAAATATGTATAGCAAAAACATTCGTGCAGTTTCATTTTATCGTATTTTTTAAAAATAACCAGTTTATAATACTTAAATTTCAAGTGTAAAAATATTTTATGAATAATAGTTTAAATTCCAGCTCTGTGCCAAATAGTATATTATGTTATTTTCATAGGAGCCTTATTAATTTTCAAATATTAACATTTAATTATAAAATTTAGAATATTAGTTATAAATAACTCGTAGAAGTTTTTTTTTTACAAAAATGGTGTCTTCAGGGGTAATAACAAAGCAATTTTTAATAATTTCAAGATAAAAAGAACTTTTTATATACTACGTTTTTAAATTTTCTGTTGAATGGTATGTAATGTTGATAATATAATTGTTATTGTTATATAATATATAATGTTAGTGAAAAAAACAAATAGTTCCGAATTTATTTACTTCACATAAATGACAACCATCTAGAGAGCTGATCTTAAACCTATAAAAGGACATATCTTTGTACAACGGATCTCCCCAACACCAAATCTAAACCGTGCCATTGATATATTTGAAATAATATAAATAATATAATCGATATTTCCTGTTTTGCTGTCATTCAATGTTTATGTATCACAAATTTGAGACCCGTCAAAATGAAGATTGCGTAAATATAGGACATGGCAAAACAAATAAAAAAAGCTAGCGGATTTTTTCCGAACTAACTTTCGGTACAGCAAAATTTGCTGAAAACCAATTAAATTCTGCTGAAAGATGGCTATAAGTATTAAAATAATGCATTGTCATCGTGTTCTGAGCTATGCCAAAAGTTTTAAATGTCTAGCTATTCGGAAAGTTAGTTAGAAATCAATTGCCAGATTTGTACCGGACAAACAAATAAACAAGAAAGCAAGCTAATAAAAACGTAGTAACAAATTAGGTAGATATTTCATACCTTTTATAGGATATTCTCAAAAATTATTGAGTATTTATTTGTGCTGTTCCTTCATTAGTAAAAGTATACAAAATAAATAAATTTAAAAAATCGGGTTCCGGGTACCTCAGAACTCTTCCTCTCTTCGAAGGCCACTAAATTGGCCTCTCCTGCTGCGGAGCAGGAGGAGGAAGCAGCATTGGGCAGTACTTGGATGGGTGATCGTTTTGAACTAACTGATTTTTTTTATTATCATTTGTCAAAAAAAAAAAAAAAAAAAAAAAAATAGAGATTATTTTTATTTCTTTTATTTCATCTATTTAATTATTTGAATTTCGGCGGTATTTTGACAGATGTAAACAAGTTTAATAAAAGTATCACAAAAATTAATAATTCTGTTGCATTTAACTTTTAAAATAATCTATGGAGTTGTTCCTTATTTTACCGGTTCAAACGATATGCTACCTATATATCAAAATCGTATTTATACTTTCGGTATTATTAACCGCCGAAGTTTCAAAATAAAAAAAAACGATAACTTCAAAATGGCGACCGATATCAAAATTATATTTAGTGGATTTGTTTGACATAGAGAGAGGTACATTCGTGCCAATTTTCAACTCGATCGAACCGCTTATCGATTTTTTTTTTTATTTTTGCTGACTCAGCACACTGGGTTCAAGTTGGCGGAAAATGTTGATTTTCCGGGCGGCACAACTAGAAGTATGGACTGATTTTTCTGCCAAGTTTCAACTCTCTAGGTTAAATTCCCTATGCGTTAAGATTATATATAACACACATACACATAACACATATACAGACATCATGTAGAGAACCACTCAGGAGGCCTTAAAAACCCCCAAAACGGATAATTCAGTTGAAATCTCGAAAAATAAAATTTGGGTGAACACATTACTTTTCTTACCATAGGTGAGGAGGGCACAGTTTAAAAAATAAGGGGAAGGGGATGTAATGTGGGCTTAGCATAATCACCGACAATTAAGCAGTCTGGTTTTCTTTGTTCTTAAATTACTTCATATTAAATTCTATATTAACCATCTCTTGCTACACTACATAATAACAGTTATGGAGACATTGTCTTATCACAATATTAAGTCTTAGTTAAAAAACACCTTTCACAAAAAAAACCTTTCAGAATAACTCATTGATTTTCAAATTATCAGCTTCTAAGCATCTTTTAAAAAACTATTCTAATGATTACATTTTATTAAAGTAAAGCTATAATTAAAATAAAAACCCTTAAAACAAGAAAATATTTAACTAAAAATTTATTTAAAGATGTTATATTGTCATTGTAACCTTTCATTCAAAATAAACAATAGATATCAGTCGGGAAGAAATTCGTCCCACTAAAAAGTTCTGAGTATGCGCAGTCGTAATTTGATGTAGAATTTTTTCCAAGATATTGGGGACACATTTTTACCGAGGAGCCGAGGAGGTATACTGATTGCTCCATCCCTATTTTATAAGATCCTTGACCTAAACGGATTATAACTTTACTTACTTTTATATGCTTCTTTTTTTAATGCCAAAAAAAAAAAATATGTCGGGCAAAACTAGGTATATAACCATTTAATTCACGGGGGAGCCCCCCCCCCCCCCCTGGATGCGCCACTGTGTATGAATGCTCGGGTCAAATCTTGCGACTGAAATTTAAAGCAGTTATCCTCAACCGATTGAATTAAATTTTGCATATGCGTACAATGCATGGTTTGCTAAGTGATGTCATTCTAAATTCCAATATGGCGGACTAGTTATTTTTTTAGCACGCCCATGATATGGGTATCAAAGGGAAGGGTGAAGGGTTTGCTGAGAAAAATACGAATAAAAGCTGGTTTTTAAAATGTTTTTTACTATTATTTATTTTTATTTATTAAAATTTTTATCTCTTGCCTGTCCAAACGAATGGAAACTACGCTACTGTGTCGATTTCGATGAAATTTGGCATATACATACATGTTTTAAAATATTGGCACCATATTTCCCCAATACGAAATCGAGAAATGAATTTTAGGTATCGATTTGGGGGCGCTACCCCCCAAAAAATCGTGAAAAAAATTATTTCTGAAAAACGGTTCCGACTATATTGATTAAAAATACATAATATACTCAAATATAGTCCATTTAAATACAAATTTAACCATATAAGTCAGTTTTGCAGGAAAAATCTAGTTTTCAGAATAATGATGAAAAAACTGTTGAATACTTTAAATATGTTTGTTAATAAATTGAAATAGGTATTATGGGGTTTAATTTTTTTTATATAATATTTATTATTGATATTAAAATACTTATTACCTTATGTAGAAAATAGTTGTTACAATAAAGAGTATCTACCCCCCCCCCCCCCCCTCTTGCGATGATTCTGAGCCCTTCCTGTTAAAAATGAATTCCTGGTTTCTCTTCCACATGCTCGCAAAAATACATTTATTTACTCCTATATCTTAAAAAGTACTCTCTATTTTTAAAGCCGGCCATAAACGGTACGGTATACCTTACAGGTAAACCACAGGCCAAATGTACAGGTGAACCGTAGCGTGTGTTCTATCATAACTGTGCAGTTATGTAAAGTTATGTTTTAATTTGACAGCACACACTCTCCGATTTACCTGTCTGGTGAACCGCAACGTTAATGACCGGCTTAAAAAATTTGGATGGTTTTTCGGAAGTAGCTCATATAGGTCTGTCATATTGGTCTATATTAATTTCCACCCTCTGTGCACATTAATTAAGGCTAAAAAATTGATACTTATATTCCTATAAAAAATAAAAATTGAGAGATTTATAAACGGGGAAGAATTGATGGGTTGTAAAAGCATAAAATTCTAAAGTATGCGCGATAGGACTCCAGGAAGCTATGTGTCACACTATTGTAATTCGCACACTATTTTTAATATTATTTGTTTTTTATTGGCTTTAAAAATGTTTAACATTAAGGCTATATACATATTTCTCAATTTGTATTTTGTATTTACATGTTCTCAATTTGGTTAAACCCATTTATTATTTATTACCTCTGGTCTCTGGGTTGAACTAAAAAAGAAGCCCCCCTTAAAGCAGGGCTGAAAGAAAATTCAGACAGAAAATATAAACAAGAGGTTAAACTCAAGCAGGTTAGACTTTAATTTTAGTTTTAGTTACTTTTTTATTTTACCGGTTGCGTGATATCGAGGTTTTTATTTTTGGTTTAAATTTGTACTTTGTACGTAATAATAATTTGTTAATCCTCAAGTAAATGATAAATAATGGTTTAATGCACAAGCCTATTTAATAACAGTGACAATAGTATTTTGTTATGGTAACCAAGGAGAATAGTTGGTTTGAAAGGGCGGTCGGAAGAGATCGACTGAAGATTGAAGATATGTCTATACTTTTAGGTAGTACCTTTGTTATTTTCTTTTATATATATAGGTTTAAATCGTATTAAGAAGTAACTACGTGAAGTGTGAATTACTCTCAAAATTAGCTATTGGTAATTTGGGATGTATGTCTATAATTATTCGGGTTCGTGATTATTACATTTATTAGTGTTATTTTTAAATTTTTAATTTGATAAATATGAGTCAAGAGAAAGTGTACTTTAATTTAAATTATAATAACAACTTTAATTTTTACTGTACAAAATGATTTTAAGTAATCTTCCTTTCTCTACAGGTTATCTATTTAAAATCGCTACATTGACAAGATTAATCACACTTTATAGGTAGTTAAAACTTAAGTAATAAAAATAATAGACTATTGGTCATTTCATAACTTAGATATACATTATTGTTTTTGTCCCTATTCTGATTCTGCAGTGTCCTTTCTTAATGACATATTTTTATTGTAATTATCAATTCTCAATCTTTTAGTATTTTCTTGGCGGGAAACGCTCCCAAATTATGAGCTTTATCATTTTAAATTTATCTCTCCAATTAGTCTCGGGGAATGAATTTTCCAATTCTAAAAGAGTAAATTATATAAAGAGATTTTACATAAAAGTGTAAAAAATTAATATAATAAGTGGGTAAATAATGGTTTCCCCAGGTGTGTGTTGCTAGACCTATTACCCGCCAAAATCTCAAGCTCTCATACACTCTCCTCCCATTTTTTTTCTCGATTTTCCTAAGCTGTCAGAGTTAAAAAGTATAATGTGTTTACTATAGTGAGGAAAAAGTGAACTAAATTTGACAGTTTCTCTGATGAAACAAACAAAATTAATCTCTTAAGCCTAGTACACACTAGGACTCTTTCTTTAGATCCATTTTAACGCAACATTATGCTAAAGAATCCCATTTCAGACAGGACTCAGCCCAGTGAAATGCCAGAGTTAAGATTCATTGTTCTAGACTAATCAGGGTGCAAGTCGACCTAACCCTGCGACAATGAATCTGGACAAAGATTCTACAACAGTTAATAAAAAAAAGAAAAAGAATCCCAGTGTGTATTAGAGCCTACAGAGAGCCGCTTTTAGTCAAATTTTTATATACTTGTTCAACCTTAAGATAGGTTTTATATACATATATGTACAGTAGAGTCTCGCTAATCCGGGTTTGACGGGACCGGACCCAGTCCGGATTACCGAAAGTCCGGATTAAACGGAATCAGTTTTAAAATGTCTGTAAAACAAGTTTTAGTTGGGTAGAACTATTAAAATCGATTTTTTTTATCGTAAAAATTACTTCTATTAGTCTCAAAAAACCACTATTTAAGGTCTGTTCTGTCACCAGTCTGAATATCAAATAAATTAAATTAAAATGGCAATCTATTACGCAGGTGGCAGGTATAGAAGGGACTTCCATGGAAACAAGCTGTGTTCCGAAATGAAATTCGAGCAAAGACTAATTATTTCACAAAAAGTTAAGACATTGTACACTGGCGGCTTGGCCACTCCAACTTCACGGAACTCCGTTGAACCGCCGCGCCGCTACGTGTTTCTTAAAATCCCTTCCCCATCTCAGTCATATATAATTGTATTTCCTGGACACTACCTTTATATCTTCCGCCCTACATTTCTATGGAACCGAAACAAATTTATCGATGTTGATGTTCTTACTTATTGATAATTATTCTAAATCTGTTTATTTTTAACAGAAATACCGGGTATTCCTCATGTCGGAACGTTGGAATGTACAATGTACACCTGTAAACTATACTAGGAACAATTTTATAAATGTTAATAGGCAATAAAAGCAGAAACCCCGATAATCTTAACAATTCATAAATCTGAACAGCCTCTGGTTCCAAATTGTACATAGTTTTTGGCCCGTCCGGATTATACGGATGTCCGGACTAGCAGGGAGACTCTACTGTATATAAAATCCCAATAACACTAACTGTCTGACACATCATGATATCTCTAATACCACTGGATCTATGACCATGAAACTTCATAAAAAAATTATTTCTGAAAAACGGTTCCGACTATATTGATTAAAAATACATAATATACTCAAATATAGTCCATTTAAATACAAATTTAACCATATCATTTAACCAAGTCAGTTTTGCAGGAAAAATCTAGTTTTCAGAATAATGATGAAAAAACTGTTGAATACTTTAAATATGTTTGTTAATAAATTGAAATAGGTATTATGGAGTAAACTTCAACTCTTACCCCTTAGGTGTTTGCTAAGAAATATGATTATAATCCATCATCTTGATTAAAGAATGCAGCCATTTATGTACAAAAGAAGAAGGAGAATTGAGGTCACAATGATTTCCTGAAGTTAGGAAGGTAATACTTGAAAAAGGGCTTCTCTTTAGGTTATAAGCATACTTATTAATAAAAGACAATTCCAATTTCAACCCAAGTAGGGGTGGGGTGTATAGAAGAAAAATTCCTCTGCTTTCCCAAAAAGTTAACTTTAAAAACCGTATCCCCTGTAGTCCGAGACTACTAATGATTATTTTATCCAAGGGGAGAGGATATAGAAGTAAGGGAGGAGGGATTTAGGAAACTCTGTGGCATCTAGATATTCTCTCATTGTAAATTAAAAATAATGCACTCCGTAGCGAAACACAGTAATCCAGCTTGTAAGTACGAGGGTTGGTCAATAAGTAAGGTCTCCAACACACTAGCTTAAGCTGACAGTGTCGGACGAGAGAGGTATGCCGTCTGCCGTGTCCCGTCATCCCCCTCTTTCAAACAAACCATCGCTGAATCCTATGATCCTTTTAGTTTGCCAACTACAGCTGTTTGAAATGGATCTCTTGATTTCCATCCCCACCAAGTGCGGCCTCCACGAAGTCATACAGTTTCTTACAGCAAAAGATGTTCCGCCGATTGAAATTTACTGGCAGCTTTGTAAAGTTTATGGAGAGGGATGTATGGACATGATAAATATGCGTAAATGGGTTTGTGAGTTTCAACAGGGCCGGACAAATATTCATGATGAAGAGCGAAGTGGCAACAGTTGATGAATTGGTGCGACAAGATCAACATGTCACTATTCGTGTACTTTGTTTATTGCTTCTTAACCTTTCAAAAGGTTCCATACAGACCATTTTGATCATAAGGTTTGTTTCAACCTTTTGTGCCTATTTTTTTTTCTTCAACATCCACTCAAACATACAGACATTTATTTAATCCTATATCTTCAAAAGTACTGATCTGATTTTTTAAAAATTAGGATAGATTCTCGTAAGTAGGCCACAGATAGCCCCACATTAATTTTAACCATCTACGCTTATTATATAGTTTTAAATTGATACTTTTATTTATGCAAAATATCAAAACAATTTTGACAGATTTAAAAACTGCTAATTTGTGTGACACATTTGGAAACCTATCATTGTCAAATTTATTTAATTTTCCCCTGTTTTTTAAATCTGTCAAAATTGTTTTGATTTTGCTTCCGAGCTTACCCAAGGGAACAGAAGCTATGTGAAAGTTCTGAAAACAAAAGTTTTGTCTCTGATTAAAAAAATTCTATGACAGATATCCATTTCAGACATCAGGGAACATTTTTGTTTCCGTGTCTGTCTGTCGCTCAATTTTTTTTTGCCAACCAACATATCTTAAAAACTAGTCTGATTTTAATGAAATTCGCGTCTGATGTCTGATGTTAATAAAATTTGGACAGTAGATCATATTCAACCCATTGTTGGTCCTGTATAAGTTTCAACCTTTTGGCGCCTAAATGTTTTTCTTCAACATGCGTACAATCACACATTTATTTACTCCTATATCTTCAAAAGTACTCATCATCTAATTTTTAAGAAATTAGGATGGTTTGTCAAGCATAGCCTGCAGATAGCCCCAGATTAGTTGCAACCATTTCTGCTTATTATAATGTGTTAAATTGATACTTTTATTAATGCAAAATATCAAAACAATTTTGACAGATTTAAAAATTGCCTGCCAATTAGTGTAGCGCATATTATGGAAACCTATTATTGTCAAATTTATTTAATTTTCCCCCCATTTTTTAAATCTGTCAAAATTGTTTTAATTTTGCTTCAAAGCTTACTTCTTGTGAAATTGTTATTATTCCTACCCTATAATTAGCTTTAGCTAAGTGTCTTTTTTGTTGTGGTATGTGTAATATATATGTACTTAGATCCTAACATTGGCTCAAGTTCATTGATTAAGTACAGTTATCTATAACATCCATGTTATTATACAACTTGCTTCAACTAAGCTTTACTTTATCAATGCAACACTCATAATTTCTACTTTAAAAGTTATTACACTAAGAAGTAAGCACACACTTAAAGAAGGGCAAATTCAGAAATTTATTATAAATGAATTAGGTATAAGATGAAATTTTTGACCAATGATCAAGAAAGTATTGTAGTAATGAATAATCATTATAATGTAATGACTTTTCACTACAAGGAGCAATACTGGTACAAGTACAAGTTGTAGCTCTTGGGATTTTATAAAAACTATTTCAATGAAATCTCTTTAGTTTTTTGTTCCTCACACCTGCACCGAGATTGTTGACTGGTGACTCTTTTTTTTATTGAATTAAGGGACCTTAAAATGTGGACCATTGCAATACATTCTCTGTATACACACTTGGTGTATAAGGAAGTTAAAACAGAAGGAATTTGGGTGTTCTTATATTTTGGAATTGGAATATTCTTGATCAAAGTGGCCCTTTTTTAGTTGTTTGGAGATTGATATATTTTATCTTAGTATTTTTCTTAGTGGTGAAAGCACATAATCAACTAAGAGGATTTATTTAAAATCTTATGTTGACTCTAAGTGAGATTATTTATTATGTAGAAGGACATTCTTAAAAACATAAAATTTATTAAACTCAAGTGGTAATTGATGTGAATGGGCGTTTTTTTTAATAAGGTTGATTCACCTTCTCTAATAATGATAAAAAGACACTGTTGCACCCCTTTTGAGTATAAAAAAGAGCTTTCTCAGTCTTTTATTTCTCTAATTACAGAAAAATATCAGTTTTGTTTAATATTTTCAGTGATTAAAGGTATGTTTTCCTAGATGCAACTCCACCGACAGATGCTGAGCTATAGTCGCTAAGCGTTAGTTGCTAACCGATAGTCGCTGAAATAAAATTATAAAGGTGTTTTCCTCCATGCGTCTCCAGCATCTATTGCAACACATCAGTATGTAACTAGAGGAAACAAGTCACAAGTATTGACGAAGCCAGTGCAGTCTGGTGCTAATATTTGATACGTTATTAATTACAGCTATTCATGGCTATTAATCAAAATAAAAATAAAAATATATAGAAGTTTTCAAAAATAAATGTATTAAAAATGAAAAAGAGCAACAATGAGTTTTTTCCTATCAAAATAACTGAATTTTCAGTGACAGTGTTTTATGACACATTTTTATCAGTCTTTAAATTACACAATTTACAGATAAATGATTTGATCGACATACTCGGAAGTTGGAAGGCTTGTTTACATTCAGAGAGAGAGCAAGAGTTAGGTATAATAACCTGTACACGATAAACCTTCCTTAAATCGTATTTATATTATACAGTGGTAAACACAAATAATATAAATTAAATCGTATTTATATTATACAGTGGTTTTGTTATAAACGACTGTACATGACACTAAAAAAAACAATACTAGCTAACTCCTCAGATTGTCATATCTTCTTGTCGACCTTTAGTTATTGTCCCTTGTCTACGATTATATCTCCCTCACAAGTACAACGCTACAACTCTAGCGATTCCAGCAATTATCGCTAGAGTCGTTCAGCTAGGAAAACGGTAACATGTTAACTTAGAAGAGGAGTCCTAACCACGCAACTATCGCTGAGCATCTGTCACTGGAGTAGCATCTAGGAAAACGTACCTTAAGGCTGCTTTTTCTTTTTTATGCCTCTTGTAGGAATTGTTTAGGAGTCTAGATCATCTTTATACAGCTTACTAGGGGACAGTGTATAAAATTCTCTAATGCAATCACATTCCTCCCCTCTTTACTCCTTTCTAAAGCCCCTGATAATAACATATCGGTTGAGAGTCAGTATTTATTGAGGACGACAGTTTTGAAAAGTTATTTCTATTATTTTTAACAGAAGTAAATATTTCTCTTCTTTATGAATAAAGAGGAAAATTCTGTAAATCAAAATAGTTATTTATGCACTTAGGGAATAATGTAAGATATTATTTCCCGCGTGACTGAGTTGATTCCTGAGGCAAAGCCGAAGGAATCAAGGCAACTAAATCCGGAGGCGAAGCCGAGGGTATTAGGTATTTTAATTCCCGAGGCGAAGCTGAGGGATTAATGTCAATTAGCTCCCGAGGCGTAGCCGAGGGAGATAATTATAAGAAGGGAATAATAATGAATTATTCTCGAGGTACATACAAAATTTTATCTCCAGAAAAAGCGGTGTATAAGATTTAATCAATAAAGAAAACATTTGTATTTCTTTATTCAACGAATTAAATACAAAAATAAAACAACATAAATTATTTAAAACAATTAATAATCACTTTTAAAGTAATACAAAAAAGTTCAACGAAAGCTAAACAAAAGTAAACAAAGCATCGTAGAATGACTCGCAATACGGCTGGGAGTTTTAAAGCAGTGTTGCCAACCTGATTTCAATCAATTCACTATTTGCCATTCATTCTCTACTATTTACAAAATAATTAGGTTTGTGAACGTGGATTATAATCCCGTTTTTACATTATTTCCCAGTTTTCACATTATTTTCCCGTTTTTAAGAACAGGGATGAAAAGACCAACATTATTACCTATAAACTAGCCCTGAAAAGTTACTTTTCGTCCCTATTGGAGATAAAAATATGTATATGCTTTGACATTAACCCTTTAACTGGCACACTCAATGCATTTCAAAAAGCCAATGTGCTTCACTCATTGGGTATGAAAGAGAACTTAATAATTCTTGTAACAATCAATATTCAGTTAGCTGTTGATCCATGATAAGAGTAATAGTTTTGACAACATATTTCACTGTGTCCTGTGCTAGCATTTTGCTGTAGAATGTATATAATAAAATATCTAAATGCTCTTATGTTCATACTGATTATTTGGAATTAAATATCTTCTGTGTGACAGTTATTTAGTAAAATATCATAAGCCTCCCTTTTTTTTAAAAACAAATAAGACAGTTGGATTGGGCATTCTATACACGAGCATTGAAGTAATGCTTTATTATTATGACAATAGCTTATATAAAAGTTTATAAATTCAGTTCAAATTGGGTAAACATATTCTATTTTGAAGTAATAGAATAATTACCGTTATTTAGTAAGTTATGAAATAAAGAGATACTTACTGTCGATATTTGCTTGATCTGAGGAACACTGTCCGACTATACGCCATCATTAGCAGAAGAATGTAGAATTCTACATATTTTTCTTAAGTCAAATTGAACTCCTAGGCTACATGAGAGAGTGGATATTCTTTTTTATTAAATAATAAATAGTTGATTGTGTTGATATGCTAGCAGCATTCCAATTTTACTTGGAAATTTGATTCTTTTCTAACCAAAACAATGGTATGCTCTCACAGCTATGCTTGAACAGAGATAAAAAATTATCATTTTTGACTGATAAAAAAAAAAATTGTCTGGTTCTGGTCCATAAACTGATAAATATCACAGCTTTAATCCCATTATTTGTTATAATTGTAATAATTATTATTTTTATATATTTTTTTAACTTTCTTCTGATTTGATAGATAATGTCTCAGGTTCTTTAAGTTTGGTAATAGTTTTTCTTAACTTGTTAAAGTGACTACAATGGAGTTTTTTTTTTTTTACTAAAGCTATTTGAAACTGATAAATTGAGATTTCCTGGAGTAAACACTTCTTGTAAATAAATCTACACAATAATATAAACAACGAAGACGTGGTTTTTTCTGTAGTTAGTTTTGTTATGTTGAATATTGAAAAAAAAATAAAAACAATAATCATTAAGTAAAATACAATACTTACGCCAATAAAAGATTTTTAACGAAACCAAGAGGCTAATGGCACCATTCAGAATACTATTCCGGTAGGCAATTCGTATGAGATTCTCAAATCCAGTCGTCAGGCACCATCAGTCTCCTTGATTATTTTTAGAATCAAGCGGCTGATGTTACATTGCGCTATAATATGGTCTCATTTAAAATTATGCTTCACACTACAAACAACCTGCTTGCTTTATTTACGTTATAAAATTAATTTATAATAATAACTATAATATCATATTATAATATTTAATAGTAAATATACTATTTTATTATAAATATTTTTATTTTCCTTAAATAAAATATTTTAATTATAAATAATTTACTAAAAATATTAATTTACTTTAAATTTAACTCTTTTCAGAAATAAACTTTTTCTCACAGCCTTGTTAAATGAGATACGCTCATAGTTACCTATAACATTTGTTAGTTTTCCTAGTTAAATACTACTCCGCAAAAATATATCTCGCCCATTTTTTAATTGAAATAAATCACAAATTTGAATTGAAAACGAGGACGAAGGCCTGCGGTGAAAGGGAGCAGATGTGGGTAGAGTGAGGAAAAATGCTGCTAAGATCCTGAATCTCGATACTTCTTTGAATCTCATTCACGAAAAGTATTCGCAAATCCTTAGCTGGATAAAATATTTTCTGATTTAATTGAAAACTTCTAGAAATCCATGGTGTAAATAAGTTAGTAGAATTCATTCTTTGATTTCTTGGTAATATGTATTTGTCAAATTGTATAATTCAGGGTCTGTTGTGAGAAATCAAGATTGAGCTTAAACCAATTATTCTTCTCTTCATAAGATAGTTTATCAGGTCTACCTCTGTCCATCCTTGAAATACCACTGTAAGATTGTGAAAAAATAATAATGTTTTGGGTAAAATATGCTCATTTTAAAGATATCCAGTAAATAATGCAATGGAGTCACAATATAAGTAGTTTACTTGGGTTTTTATCTTAGTGGTTATTCTTACTTACTTTACTTTCTGTAACGCTACAGTCGAGGTGGGCCTTAGAGAATGAAATAATTTTGAGTTGATAATATATTTTATTTGAGTTTGTCGGACTGAATTTTTTCTTTCGAGTTACCCCTGTACTTGCCCAAAAACAAAAAGCTGTAGATATCAAACTGCAAATAAAAAATTGTACGTTTCTTTTTCCTATTAAATTTAGGAGCTTACTATCAACTGAATTTCGGTTGCTGGAAGATCCACCTTGGAATAACAAGACATTAAATATAACAATTTAGTAACTAAATTCTTGTAAAAACAACATTAGTTTTGTAATTACCAATATTATCTTACTCTCTTTGTGAATTTTCTCTTGTTTGGATCCATTAATTTTACTTTTTATTTTTTCATGTTTTACTCCGAAACAAGTTTTTTCTTTTCTTCTATTTCTTTTGAATAAATAAAAAAAAAAAAAATAATAATAAAAGAAAAAGAGATAATATGTGTATGCATCTCTGATAGTAGAAGAAAACAATTGTGATGAAGATTACTTCATCTTTTACCATTGTTGAAAACTTCTTATATTTATTGCTATATTAATTTGAATTTAAATGTCCTAGAGTTATGTTCATTCAAAACTTTCAAAATTAGTTCTTAATAATAGTCATGTATGTCTAACAATTTGCATAATAATTTCTTCATATTTTACGATTTTGGTAGTATTCATACTACGGAAAGATTAAATTTTAATTTAAATCAAATTATAATTATTATTAACTACGGGAAACAGACCGAGAAAAATAGACTCCAGCGCCGGGATTTGAACCACGGGCCTCTATATTTGAGCGCTATACTGGAAATATAGAGGCCCGTGGTTCAAATCCCGGCGCTGGAGTCTATTTTTCTCTCTCTGTTTCCCGTAGTTAATAATAATTAAACTAAAGTAGGTAGATGGATCCTTGTTAGGGTAAATAAAAAACTTTTCTTCACATTAGTTTAGGCGTTGGCGACGTTTCGACCTTGCCGGTCATTTTCAAGCCTATAAACAACATTTATTAAATTTTTTAATAAACAAACATACGTATGCTATAGTTTTCTTGATATCAGTATAAAAAATCTCTCTAATCCAAATTCCTTCAATAATTTAATTAAAATTTTTTAAAATTTTTACCTGGTAAAACGAATAAAATTACATCATCTGTTTCGGTACTAAATTCAGAGTCAAGTATCACAAAGCTTCTTTGTACGTCAGTTCAATCTACAATCATAATAATAATTTAACATTCAAAATAACTAATAGTATATTCTAATTTATTAAGTATGAATATAATCCGCTTTACATTACCATCTTCAAAGATGATTTCGTTAAAAAACTAGATAAGAGATAAGTATTCTTAAAACGACATTAACAACTGTATAAAACTAAACAAAAATAACAAAGCACTAATCATAATCATCACCATAACACAAAACATTCCATTTCATAATTAACATTATCACAGTCTCAAAAAACAAAAAGTTTTAAATCTAAATATAAATTAAAACAAAAAAGACTAGAAAAGAACAAGTTTTAGAACATGGTTTTGTTTACATCATGTAACCTTCCTGGTTTGATAATCATGTTATCATTATTTATTTCATTTTATTAAAAATTAAAAATACATTGTTATATTTGATTTAATTTAAGTTACAAGCCTTCTAAAAGCCTTCTATTAATTTCATACAAAATTCCCTAGGGACATCCTTTTTTTAATGTACTGCTAATAGTTATTCTGGTTATTGATTAAACAAGTTAAAATTAGTTAGTAAATTCACATGCAAAGGGGAAATTTATTTTTTATGAAATTTTAAATGAAGGTTGATTTTAACATTCCCAAGAGAAATCATCTGAAATTGCAGTAATTTTAATGTTGGATTTCTATTGTTTTAATTTTTTTATGCCCTTGATTTTAATCACTTTATTCTCATTAATTTAATATTAGTTTAGAAGGGCAGTTTGTAAGGAGGGGGTAAGTAAAGGAGGTATTAATAAAGAGCCGTAAGGGTTGAAGTCTGTTCAGTCTCTAGTTTGGATTCAAGCTGCTAGTAGCCTGCTCACCTTACTTTTGGTTTACTTCAGATTATATCTATTATTCCTGTTTTCAAGCAAGATGTGCATCATTCAATTGTAAGTTAAATTTAAATAGTTAACTATTTTGAAATTAACTAATTGATATTAACTTTGTGCATAGGCTTCCGCGGGATGGTTCGTAATTAACAACTCGGTTTTCCAGTGAAATCTGTAAGGGGTTGAAGCCCGACGTTTCGCTTCCAGTACTGGATGCATCATGCATCTTCAGGGGGAGTGTATCTTGTGTTGGCTTCGAGACAAAATCACACTGCACCACACCCCTGAAGATGCTTCCAGTAGTGAAAGCGAAACTTCGGACTTAAACCCTATCGTGACGCGGATTTCACCGGAAAACCATAAGTTATTGATTATTTTGAAACATGTTGAATAAAGATTTATATAAATTTTAGCGGGTTTATAGTTATTAGCTGTCTCTATTTCATGCATTGTTTATTGGTCTTTCGGTATTTCTTTATCACTTTAAATATTTGAAGGTTGCCTGCTTAATATTTTCGTATTTTGGTACGTCTATTTAATTTGGTAAAACAAATAGAACCAATAATTCAGGGAAACCAAAGTTTAATTTAATCCTACAAATCTAAAAAGTACATATTTATACAAATCGTATTATATATTAAATTAAATTTGTACATTGGAATTTATTTGCTTAATTTAATTTTGCAAACTTCATTCGAGTCTAAAAATAACTGCCTTAATTTTTTTTTTTTGTAAAAATGTCTGACATCTTCGCTATTCAATTTGAATAATTTCCGAGACTTTCCCTTTCCGAGAAAACTTGGTTTGAGATTAATTTAGGAGCAATTTAAATTAGTACTTTAAACTTCTCATATGCATGAATGCAATTCTCGCGAAAGACCCCTTCATATATGAAGCCATTCACTATCGTTTCTAGGAAACATTTCCATTTGGAAAATGACGAGATCAAATCACATTCTCTTAGTCACTGTAACCAACTGCGGTGATGTACGAGAGCCTTGTCTTCTGTTTATACGTATAAAATTGTGCTGAACGTAGAACTTTTTTGCCCGAATTGAGTATTGGTTTTTTTAATTTAATTTATGTAGTTTTAAATAAATACAATCTACAAATTGTTCAAAATTAGAATGGCGTTGCAGACATCTGCTTAAATTAAATAAAAAATTAAAAAAAAAAAAAAAATCGTATACATTCATCTGTTTTAGTACGCTTTTAGATTTTTCTCAAAAAACGTCTTATGTGGAGATGGTAACTTCTTGTATGCTTTTAAAGCTCGCCCTAGTTTTTTTTACAAAGGCAAAAATTATAATTTGTACGGATTAAAAAAAAGTAAAGTAAGCTACATATTTAAAAAAAAATCCTTCTTTAATAAAACTAACAATTGTTTTGTGTACTATGTTGAGTATACTATGTATATACTCAATATAGACTACTTAATAATTAACGTCGCTTTCTGACAGAGGCCCACAATGTATCTTGTACATGTAATGTCTTTTATAATGTAATTTAAAAATATATGATCTAAAACTATAATCTTATACAGGGTGATTGGCGATATATGTACAAAAATAAATAGGGTGATTCTGAATCTCATTGGCTACAAAAAAGCATTTAAACCATGGGTCTATTCTCAACCGTTTTCCCACAAGTTTTATGATTTTTTTAAGATCGCATACCTTTGCTCATAAAAACATGTATTGTTCCAAAAGTATAAAAGCTAGAACAAAATATTTGATATCGTTATAATAATGACAAAATTTCCTACAAGAAAAGTGAAACTTTAATTTTCATAGCCTCAAATTAAACTACAAAAAATGTATACAAATTTTATTTTTAAGAAAAATATTACCTATTTTTTTTTGTGGTTCCATAACTTGGTAAGGGACCGAGCTTAAACATGGCGGACTTTTGGGAAAACTTCCTTATTTACTAACGTTTCGATCAATATTAATATTATTACCCATTCATAGGGCGAAATTTTAGTAAACTTCGCTGAAAGTAAAAAAAGAAACGTGATCATTGTTGCTATTGTTGACATTTAAATGAGTATACTAAACCAATCGTACTTTTATTAATATGCTTTTGATTTTATTTACTCACCTGTGAGTCAACAATAATAGCAACAAATAAACACGTTCTTTTTTACTTTCAGTGAAGTTTACTAAAAATTCCGCCTTATGAATGGGTAATAATATTGATCGAAACAATATTGATCAATATAATATTGATCGAAACGTTAGTAAATAAGGAAGTTTTTCCTGAAGTCCGCCATGTTTAAGCTCGGTTCTTTACCAAGTTATGAAACCACAAAAAAAAATCTTAAAATAAAATTTGTATACATTGTTTGTAATTTAATTTGAGGCTATGAAAATTAAAATTTCACTTTTCTTGTAGGAAATTATGTCAGCATTATAACGATATCAAATATTTTGTTCTAGCTTTTATACTTTTGGAACAATAAATGCTTTTATGAGCACAGGTATGCGATCTTAAAAAAATCATAAAATTTAACGTTGTGGGAAAACGGTTGAGAATAGACCCATGGTTTATATGACGTTTTTTGTAGCCAATCAGATTTAGAATCACCCTATTACTTTCTCATATAAAGAGAAAGTATTGCGATGGCGCAAAAATTCGATTTTGAGATTTTGATGGATTTACACGTTTTGAGGTCCCCTGAGTCCAAAAAAGTGGTTTTTAAAAAATGTCTGTCTGTCTGTCGTCTCGTCTGTCGTCTGTGCAGACGCCTGGAGCCTAAACTACCGGGCCGATTTTGACGAAATTTGGCATACATGTTCAGAAAAATCATACCCCGAGGCGAAATCGAGAAATGAATTTTAGCTCTAAATTTGGGGGTGCTACCCCCCAAAAACTCTGAAAAAACATGAAAAAAAATTATTTCTCGAAAACGGTTCGGACGGTTTTGATTAAAAAATTCTAAAATGTAGTCCATTTGAATACGAATCCGACGATATAAGCCGTTTTCCCGGGAAAAATCTAGTTCCTGAGAAATTAGCTTAAAACGCGGACGGAGAGAGCCCGGGTTCGATTCCCCGCCCAGGAGAAGTTATTTTTATGATAAATTTTGATGAAATGTTCAATAATATTTAAATGTACATTTGAAAACTAATAAATGGAAAATACTGGGTTAAGTAATTATAAACTCGTATATGAGAAAGTTTGTCTGAGTTGTCTCGGACCGATTTTTATTTTTGTACATATATCGCCAATGACCCTGTACATGTATTTAAAACTAGACATTTATTTTTTACTGTTATAACATTTTATCTGTTAGTGCTGTTATTCGCAAATCAATGTGTAGTTAGAAAACGGCGTACACGGTGCACTTAACCAACACATCATACTTGTTGAGAGTGTTTAGTCTACTCTCAACCATATTACACTAGACTAGTTCGTATTATCTGGCCGTATTCGCTGTTATGTTCTGTAATTGTAATATACGAAATATTAACCTCAAGCTCTTACTAGTAAGGGTCAAGTGACAGATAGGAGTAAATATTGAATAACTGATGTTCCTTTTTTTTTTTTGGAACGAAGTTCCTTATGGCACATTCTGGAGCCCGGGAGTGAATCCGAAAAAAACGACCAAAATCACCGTCACGCAAAATTTTTTTAATTTATTTAGTTTTAATATTTACTCTTAATAGTTTGGAGAACAAGTTGATCCGTTAAAATGCTATTAGTTTTTTACTTTTCTAACCACTATCATCTTAAATAGCTCAATCTAGATTACTAATGTGTCTGCTTATTTTTTCCTCGGAATCCTCAGCCTACTAGATATATAACGTAGAAATAGTTTACTAATAATTGGAATTCATATCGTTCAAACAGGGTAAAATCATTCCTTTATCAAAGCTTAGTAATGAATATATTAATAATTGCTTTCGAGCTTACGGAAGCGTTGTGATCAATCTGAAGAACTACATTTGTTTCCGAATTTAAAAATTCCTAAACACCAGAAATCCTTTTCAGACATCAGGGAACATTTTTGGTCCCGTTCAACATTTTCATGTCGTTCGAGATTTTAGCGACCACCATATCTTAAAAACTACTCCTCCTATTTTAATAAAATTTGGAGTGTATGTCATCATAAGTCCACTGTTGGTCCCATATTAATATCAATCTTTCGCCTATTGGGTTTTCTTCTACATGCGCACAAACGTCTTTGTTATTAACTATTAACACCTTTATCTTTAAAAGTAACGTTATCCGATTGTGAAGAAATTTGAATGGTTTGCCCCCTTTCAATTTTAAATATGATTTACGTGATATTGCAAAAAATAAATGAATAAATAAAAATAGTCTGTCAACTAGTGTGGCACTAGCTTCCTCGAGTACTCTAATCATGTTATGCTTTAACAACCCATTATCATCTAATTTATTTAAGTTTTCCCCCTTTTATTTCCGAGCTTACCGACGGGTAACGGAAGCAATTTAATCGTTCTGAAGAACGAAAATTAGTCCCATATTAATTTCAACCGTCTACGCTCTTTAAATTTTGCTAAATTGATGTAATTAAAATCGGACGAGTAGTTTTTAAAATGTGTTGATTCGTAAAAATTGAACAGGCAGACACGGAACCAAAAATATTCCCTGATATCTGAAACGGATTTCTGTCTAGGAATTTTTGAAATCGGAGGAGATATAACAAATCTTTCTTTAAAAAAAACGTTCTTTAGACCGATCCCAAAGCTTCCGTTATCTTCGGTGAGCTCGGAAGCAAAAGATGTGACCCCACTGGGAATCGAAACAGATGCAAATGTCATGCGACCATTCGTCCAATAACAGGACGCGAGGATGCTTTGTGCCTTGAGCATTAACAGACTAGTTCTTAAAATAGTCTGACAAAATTAATAAATTCGTCAACGTGTTTATTGAAAATGTACATTATTTTGTTAAATAATATGTTTTTGGATCTTTGAAAGGTGAGTAAAATTAACAATTAGTTAATTTGAAATTAAAGTTATATTTCACCCATTACGGGCATCATCAGACCTAAAATAATTTTTTTTAAATTAAACATTAACAAAGTTATAACTTATAAATCTAAAAAACACCAAATCACTTTACTCATAATATTGATATGATTTTTACTAACCTCAAGTCTATGATTTTGTATAAAATGTTACTTATTTTTTCTTAAACAATTTGAAGTATGATATATAATAAAATAAAATAAAAATACACATGATCATCTGATCATATGAGTCAAACAACATCTACCACATTTAGAATACATATATATACCTATAAACAAAAAAATCCCTAAACAGGTTTGTAACAAAAAAAAGAACTAATTATATAATATTTGTTTGACTAGATTAACAAAATCCATTAAAATAAAATTTTAAAATACCTAAAAATTGAACTAAATAACATTTAGAGATAACTTTTGAACAAGTAAAAAAGCATAGTACATGTAACAATAATTTTGAAATAACAATATCCATTAAAAAATTGAACATAGCAAAAATAACTTTTGACAAATGCAAATAAAAATAAAACCCCATAGTAACAACAATTTTTTTTTTTTAAAAATACAAACATTATAATTCATTAATTATGCTTTGGTAAAATTTGTTGTAACGTTTTTTATCGGTCTTAAAATTCATGGTAGCTTTTGGAACGAAGTTCCTTATTGCACGTTCTGAAGCCCGGGAGTGAATCCGAAAAAAACGACCAAAATCACCGTCACAAAATAACCGTCACAAAATCACCGTCACACAAAATCTGTCACGAAATCTACCGTTGGCGATAACTTGTGTAAAAGTTGACCGACTTAGTTGAACTTTGGTACACATGTTCATTTTACCAATGTCCGGGACAAGTTCGTTGGACAACGTTATCCGCCCAAGCGTTCACGCGCAACGCTCGCGTAAACGTAAGCTTCGAATTTAAAATTGGAATTTTTGGACGGGAAAAAATTCTAACTTCATCTATTTAATGAGACAAACAACTTTTTAAAATATTTTTTTTTAGTAAAACGTACACCGACAGTACTATGAAGTGATAAAGATCGCTAAATTTATTAAAGCGGACCAAACCGATTAAAATAAAGAAAACAACGTTTTTACCGATATCTTACGTTCCAACGTAAAGATTTAAATGAAACTTTGTATACATCACCTTCAGTACATATGAAACAAGCATGTAACATTTCAACCTGATACAAGCAGAAGTTTTTCTGAGTTAATGATTTATATTTTTTATTTTAATATTTAATTGGAGTAATATGCCGACGGGGCCTGGGAGGACAGTTCTTTTTCGTTCTACAACCATCTGCTTTAACTATAAATTTATCATTAACTTTTTTCTCAATATACAATACATTATTTATTGAAAGACGCTCGCTTCAAAGATAATAAAAATATATTTATTTAATTTTGCCTTAACTCCGCTAGTACATATAGTTAGTTACTTTTAATTTTTTCTATTTTCTAACTCCACCATGTATACGTAGTTATTACAGCGATTTTATACTTTATATTTAATAAAAAGCGTAAGGAACTTCGTTCCTACCGGGTGTCCCACGACACCACACGTATTTTTTCTTTAGTTATATGGTAAGCTTCTAGGTACATACATTCTTATAACATTATTAGTTTCTCTGTCTATAATTTTGACAACTTTCCTGAAGGTCTAGAAGTTGGTTCTGTGTATTCCATTCCTTGTGGGGATTGTGAGCAAATTTATATTAGAGAATCAAAGTGAACTTTCAATAATAGATTAAAACAGCACAAATATAATGTTAAAAATAAAAATAAAAATACCGCATTATCAGTTCATGTTAGAAATACTGACCACTCCATTAATTTTGAAAATGCCAAAATTATAGACAGAGAAACTAATAATGTAAAAAGAAAGTACCTAGAAGCTTACCATATAACTAAAGAAAAAGCTACCATGAATTTTAAGACCGATAAAAAACTTTTCATCAAATTTTACCAAACCATAATTAATGAATTATTCAAATTAAAAAAAAAAAATAACACTAAAATTCATTAATTATGCTTTGGTAAAATTTGTTAAAAAGTTTTTTATTTTTTTTTTTTATGGATATTGCTATTTCAAAATTATTGTTACATGTACTATGTTTTCAAAAGTTACCTCTAAATGTTATTTAGTTCAATTTTTAGGTATTTTAAAATTTTATTTTTTATTTTAATGGATTTTGTTAATCTAGTCAAACAAATATTATATAATTAGTTCTTTTTTTTGTTACAACCCTTTATAGGGATTTTTTTTTGTTTACAGGTATATGTATTCTAAATGTGGTAGATGTTGTTTGACTCATATGATCAGATGATCAAGTGTATTTTTATTTTATTTTATTATATATCATACTTCAAATTGTTTTAGAAAAATATGTAACATTTTTTACAAAATCATAGACTTGAGGTTAGTAAAAATCATATCAATATTATATGTAAAGTGATTTGGTGTTTTTTAGTTATAACTTTATTTATGTTTAATTTAAAAAAAATGTATTTCAGGTTTGATGATGCCCGTAATGGGAAATATAACCTTAATTTCAAATTAACTAATTGTTAATTTTACTCACCTTTCAAAGATCTAAAATCATATTATCCAAAAGTATCAAAGGTGAAAACTAGAAAGAATTATCTTCAACTTGTTGAAGCGAGCGTAAGCGAGCTTCTTACATTCAACGAAATATGCATCTTGTCTGTCTGTCTGTCTGTCTGTCTGTCAGTAACGTTTACGCGTGTGACGATAACTTGAGTAAAAGTTGACCGATTTAGTTGAAATTTGGTATACATGATCCTCTAACTAATACTCAGGCTAAGTTCGTTGGACAGCGTGATCCGTCCAAGAGTTCGCGCGCAATGCTCGCGTAAACGTGAGCTTCAAATTTAAAATTGGAATTTCAGGACAGGAAAAAATTCTATCATCACCTATTCGATGAGACGAACATTTTTTTCAAATACATTTTTTTAGTAAAACCAACAACGACACTGCTATGAATTAATAAAGATCGCTAAAACTATTAAAGCGAACCTAAACGTTTAAAATTGAGAAAACAACCTTTTTACCGATATCTTACGTTCTAACGTAACGATTTTAATAAAACTTCATATACATCGTCTAAAGTGCAATTGAAACAAGTATGTAAAATTTCAACTTGATACAAGCAGTAGTATTTGAGTAATGAAGTGATACATTTATAATATTAGTTTAAAAGCTATGACGGGTGGTTAAGATTCTTATAGTCGTATTGTGTGTAGGTTTGTTTAGGAAGTAAAGCTTTGTACCGAGTACCCCCACTCTACCCCTCGCTACCCTCTTCCACTTATCTTCAACTATGACATTCATCATGATTAACAAATTTTAATATTCAGTATTTTATTGCAATACGCTCGCTTCAATGATAGAGCCACGCGATGCCTAGTTAAATAACTTATACATGGCCTTAGTTATAATAGCGTCGTACTAAAAAAGCAGTAATCCTTGGAACTATTCCCGGATTTGGTAATAGTAGACGTAAAAATTACCCCACCGGTGGTGATTTTTACCTGTATTTTCTCCCTTTCCTCTTTAATAATGTTTTCATATTTGTTTGTTAATCACCTACGTGTTACAAAATAATTGCATTGCGTACTTTTTTCTATGTTGGGAATCATGTTTTTCTCGTTTTATTTCCAACGATATAGTTAAGGTAAATATTTACTCAGCGTCTAACATCACACTGAGAACGATTAGTTTTTTAATAACGAATAATTTCAATACGTGTGATGTTTAACGTTTAACACAATAAAACACGCCATTGCACTAAAACTGTTAAAATGTTAAGCGGCCTATACGCATGGGAACCTGGTTCGCCGATCTCAGTTTCCCTTTTTGTGGAGGATAACGAGCCAAGTTCTTGATGAACTTTGGATTCTATCATGTTGGAGCATGGTTTGCCGAACCGAGATCAGCGAACAAGGTTCCTATTGGTATAGGGCGCTTTGCAGTTGTGTATTTTTGAACGTTTTGAAGTATTTTTAGGACATTCTTATAGTAAGGCTTTTGTATATACTATTTCTCTCTCAGTCACTTCCACTTTCACTTTGCATTGATTGCCCTTCCAATTTCTGTATTCCAAATTTAATCTCGGACAATTCCTATGCGTTTCATATTATATATATTGATAGGAGAATATAAAATAAAAAAAGAAATGTATATATATGAACAAAAGAAAACAGCAGAAGTAGGTGGAACAAGTGAAGTAGAGAAGAAAGCGTGCGAGATATTCGTTTTGTGAAGGAACAGAGGGAGGTGGGGGTAGGGAGAGGGTCTATGTGTGTATGGGCAAGGGTAGATAGTGGAGCAGCCCAGAGTTGAAGATAAGCAAGCACGATTGAATACAGCTACCCCCTCCCGACAAGCCGTGGTGGGGAAGCAGACACTACTGCCATCTACCGGCAAGCACCAGGAATCAATATCACAACTATTGAGTCGGGTCCGGAGCTAGAGCACTCCGTCTCCCAAATTCCCGAAAACATGGTCCGACCTCCATCGTCTACACATACCGGTAATAAAAATACTTTAAAACCAACCACCCCTACTCCTTTTTTCCCCTTGTAATAACTTCCACCTCCCTCTAATCTGATTTACCTGATTACGCGAAAAACTAATCTAGAAATTCAACTCGAAAACCTGGACTTTATTTATGGAAGGCTATGTAACCCAGCAGCAAACTGTATTCTCCCTCATCCCGATAAATGACCTTCACAATGATTTCTATAAACCTTTTCTAACACTAACCCTCATGTAATTACATATAACCTAATCCAGTAATAGTATACAATCATATAATTTCATATTACCCAATCCTGTAATTGTATAATAAAATTAAAACATATCAACCCTAGACTTTCTTCTGGCATTCTTGCACAAATCGATACGAATAATCAATACGTAAGATAAAAGATAAAGAAATACGACTTTGATTCTGCTCTACGTCAGTTGTTTACAATGTACTTACCAATAATTACATCATCATCAGGTAAAACAGAATTCATAGTTAACATTTAAATGATTTCATGTTAACTTTGTTCTAGTCTTGTTTCTTACTTAATAATTTAGTTTTAGTGGTTTTTAGGCTTGAATATATCTTTGTGCAAATGAGACTGAATGCTACCTTACAATTTTACCTTATTTAATACCTGTCTAACTATTCAATTATGAATTGAATGAAAACACCTTACTATACTACTATCTCCACTCTATTTTAGAACTAAACATGTATTATTTTTTCTTTCATCTTAAGCATAGAGTTCCACTTGAAACTACTCCTAAAATGTAAATAGGTTTTGAGATTTTCATGTAGATATGTGAGACTATATAAACACTTGAATTATTCTATATTTTTTACTTTATTTCTTTTAGAATCGCAAGAAAATTACTTGATAAATCATGTAAATATTTTAATATAAACTCCACAAATTTAAAAATGTTATATATTTATACATATTAGTAAAATTATATGTATTAGAGGTACTTAAAAGGAATGCATAATATAAATGTATATGTAAGTAATAATATGTAAATAAATAAGTATTGACGAGATATATCTACTCCTAGTATAAATTTAACCTAGTATCTTGATAACATTTTCTTTGGAATATTTATTGTTCAAGTGGTAGTCTTTGCATGACAATCATTCGTAGCAAAATATTACTTTTAAAGTAAATATATACGTATGATTACTATTGCATAAATTACTTTATACTAAATAGATGACATTTTTTATGTTACATTCTAGACATATTTTGATTTTTCTTAATTAGAATTTTTTTTTCTATGGATAACAATGATCAGTAAACGCGAATATAAAGTAAATACTATTAATGACTAGACTTATACTTATATGATTAGAGTGGTATAGTAAAACAAATAACTCTACAATATAGTCATCACAAGGGTCGACTAAAATATTAACTAACCTGTTTCAAAATTACATCACCACAACATCATCATCAGTGTTAATATAGTCAGATCACTACTCAACTCTTACTACATTAACGGTGATGAGAATATAATTTCGAAACGCTTTTGTAAATATGTTACTATAAAATTATTATGGTGACAATATTGTAGTGTTATATTATACTAGCCCTCTCTATATAGTCATAATATGAAGTAGAACCACAATATGTCAATCAAACTAGTCAGTTTTAGTTTTATATGTCTTACATCCAGACATATTTTGATATTAAATTAGGATTTCTTCATTAATAAATATTTTTATCTTTCGATTACAAAGCCCAAGGAGCGATACAATTTATTATTAAGTTAATATAGTTAAATCATTATGCTATTTAGGGTTAGACATTTTAAAAGGTTAACTTAGAAATGAAATTGTAAAAGTTGTGGATATGATTTTTTAGGGTTTTGTAGATACTTCTCAAAACCCTTATGCCGAGGGTGATGTGTCCGTCTGTCCGTCGCTCTTTGGTTCATAGGGCCCGAACCGTTTAAGCGAAAGTGCTGAAATTTGAAACACTGGTGCAACTTTTTGACCCAACCACAGGAAAAAATAAACAGAAGTTCAAAATTATACATGCGCATGCGCAATTCGCAAAAAAGTGGTAAACTCAAAAATTTATATTTTTTTTTAATTTTTGAGTGGGGTATCACATGAAAGCTGCTGAAGAGTAGGACGCAAATATATAGACGCTTTTTTAAATTTTGCATTCCTTATTGGGAAATAAAATCAAAATAGACCCAAAAAATTCCTCCCCCCCCCCCCCAACCACTATATAACGGCTGGTCCTAAAATTTCTAAATAATTCATGCTAATATCTGATTGTGGGGCGATGACAATTCCGGGAGTTCGTTTCCAGTTTTTAAAAATTACCAATTTTGTGCGCGAAAATTTGAAGTGCACCCAAAATTTTTTTTTTTTTAATTTTGAGTGGGGTATCAAATGAAAGCTGCTGAAGAGTAAGATAAAAATATATATTTGCTTTTTTAAATTTTTAATTCTTTATTGGTTTTATAAGTCAAAATATACCCCCAAAAAAATCCCCCCCCCCAAACTCTATATAACGGCTGGTCCTAAAATTTCGAAATAATTCATGCTAATACCTTACTGTGGGGCGATGAAAATTTCCTGAAGAATGTAATTTATCTTTTCGTTATTACCGATAAAAAACATTGTGACCCTCCGGGGGATCGAACCCGGGACCCTTGAGATTGAAGAAAAAAATAATTATTTTATAACGGGTATGCTTAATTATCTACAAAACCCTAAAAATTACTTGGACGCAAGTACCCTGTGATTTTATTTTATTCTTTTATTTAAGTTTTCGCTTTTGTTACAGATATTAGATATTAGATAATTCTGTTTTCATTTAAGATAAAAGAAAGTAATACATACATTGAACCTTAAAAAATCAATCCCCAATGTTATTGTAACATGGATTAGACACTAAGGATTAGTAATTAGACTTTTAGGATATTGGATTAGACAGAGAATCCCTGAGCGAAAGTTTCAATAATATATATTTTAAACAATTTAATCTTTAAAAATTGGATTTGTTTGATAAATTGAAGGTTCAATTTTCGGCGGTGGGTGAATTTTCATATGACTGCCTTCCTTTGGTATTAATAGCCTTATGCTGTTGTATGTCTGTCTGTCTCCCTTCGGTATTACTGGCTCTTTGCATTTTTATATGTCTGATGTCTGACTCTATCGGGTATTACTGGCCCTTTTCTATTTTTTGACTTATGTTAATTCAAAAAATATTGCCTTTTGAAGTTTTTCTCCTTTCTACACGCATTTAACACACACACACACACACACACACATATATATATATATATATATATATGCTACATTTATTTAACTTGGTGGAGTTATTCTTTTACATGCGTTAAACGAGGTGATTTATTCTTCGACACATTTAGTGAAGTGAAATTACTTTTAAATGTACGATGTATGCCATGTTATAAAAAAAAGTTAAATTTAAGAATTTAGACTGCCAATTAATGTGGCACATAGCTTTCTCGCGTCCTATAGAAAAAATACTTCAATGATTGTATGCTTTTACAACCCATTATTATCAAGTTTATTTAATTTTAAAATTTTTTTAATATGACAAAATTGTTTTGTTTTTTTACACGAAAAAAGTATCAAATAAGCAATATTCTATGTGCGCAGGCGGTTTAAATTAATCTAGGGCTACTATAGACAAACCATCCATATATCTTATAAATCAGATGAGTACTTTTGAGGATGTAAGTGTAAATAAATGTATGTTTCTGTGCATGTAGAAGAGAAACAAATGTTGCTACAAATGACAACAATGGGCTTAATAATGACCTACCATTCAACTTTTATTAAAAACGGATAGTTGTTAAGATATGTTAGTTCACAGACATTGATCGAAAGACTGATAGAAACTAAACCAAATAATGTTCCCTGAAGTTTGAAACGGACTTCAAACATCAGGAGTCACAAGTTTTCGTTCTTCGGGTTACCTAAGATAAGCTTGGAAGCAAAAATGTGATTCTAAGCTGATAAATTATTTCTATTTAAGAAAATATCTATGGAGGTGAGATTGCACATCGAATGAAAAATAGACTGCCAATTAGTGTGGCACTTACCTTGTTCAAAAAAAAAAAAAAAAAATCATGGTGGTTGCCCAATCATTTGTGCGGGTTAGTCCCTGACTATCCACCAACTCTGGGCCAAATTGGTTTGTTAAACCTTGAGAAATTTATGTTTGGTGGATTTTTTTACCTTTGAGCTACTATAAATCTAATTACAATGACATTCATACATTCATACGTGACCGTATGTGGAGTAACTTACTCAACTCCTGAAAAGTTTATCGAAATCTGATAAAAATTGTGAAAGTTATGAGTGTGGCAAGGATCCGTGGACAGACAGACAGAAACGAAACTAATTTTGTTCAGGAAGGTCTAAAACGTAAAATGGAGGGGAGAAAATGTTACCTCCCACAAAGGAACACAATGCTTCCGCTATAGGTAGACTCGGGAGCAAAATATAGCTGTGTTGGTATAACACATATAAGATAAATCATTGTTTGTTTAGTTATTTCCTTATATATCATGAAATTTCCTGTCTCACAGATACGGCTTTGGCCTTATTTCTTAATTAAATGGAGAAGAGTCGTGCATAATATGTCTAAAGGCTACGTTATTGTTTGTAAAAGCACCCCATAGGTATAGGCAACCTTTTTTATGTACACTGATTTAGTTCACTTAATTAACTAAAACGGATGTATTTGAAATAAAATACATTAAAATGAGGCATTAAGACAATAATAATTGTAATATTTACATAAGCAGTTCTAATCTCCTATATGCTTATAAAAAATTACCAATCAAATATTATATTTTGATAAATAAATTACAAAACGTTGTTTTCCGAGCGGAACGAGTTCTCTGTTACAACTTGACACTCGACCGTTTCGCATTTCTTTGTTTCTGTCTGTAAATTTGTTTGTAACGCTGCCACTACCAATCTCGTTTAAAATTTGGCATTGAAGTTTCTCGAAGTCATTCAAATAAATGTGTATAGTTTTTTTGGATGCGAGATCTACTGTTCAAAGTTATACTTTCGTTTCCATTTATAGTATTGATGTTATATAAACTTAAGATATGATAAATCTATTGTTGTTGTTGTTGTTTTGGTAATTTTATAAATTAAGACGTTTTCGTATTACGAACACTATAAACATTTCACAACTGTTTATTATACTTTTTGTAATATGTTAAATCGTATGCAAAGTGTTCCGTTTTTGTATTAGCAATAGGTAGTTGTTATAAACGGATATCACGCGAGCCTTTTAAATTAGACTATAGTTGGCAGAAAGTGTAGACCACATAACTATTCCCCGACCTCTATGTATTTTTGTGTAATAAATAAAATATTGTTTTTCATTGATATTTTTCCATTTTCTTTTTTGGAATTGAATTTAAACTTTGAATCGAATGATTTATGCAGAGGGAACGTTTAATGCTTGTTATTTAAAAATTTAGGTGGATCAATAATTTTGATAAGGGAATATATAAGTCTCACGACGATCCTCGGACATGGAGTAGACTCACCTTTCTCTAAATCTTTCTATAAATGTTATGTAACTGTATATGTAACTAATTTTCTTCCGCAATAGGCACTGATGGTGGCCTTTTGAAGGCTAAAAGCTTTTTTAATATTAAAGTAATTTCAAGTGGAGAAACAGTTTGTGTTATTCCTTTATGATGATCTCCACAGACGCTCCCATATCTAACAGTAGTTTTAGTGTCCGTAGGCAAATCAAGGATCCTTATACATTCCTGCGCTGGTCTATCTGTCTGTAAAGCTCCCTATCGACGATCGAACATGTTGGTCCATCCTCTAACTGACTCCAATCCAACGGCCATCCCAACATGTTGGGTGTGCACCATCCACTACCGAGCATGTTGGTCCAACATCAGTTAAGCAATGGATTTTGAGTCGGCTATATAGACTCTGTATGTGGTGGTGTTTAGTGTTAGTGTTTAAGTCAAATGAAAATCCTGTCAAGTGCTTGCCAGCAAGTTACTAAAAGGGATTCTTCGCTCATAAAACTTCAAAAAGAGAAAATTATTTTTAAACTAAAGTATGTATAAAAATTGCAATTTTGAGAAGCAAGATGTACACATACATATGTATATTATTCTTTAGTATCTTAGGTATGCACTTATTTGGTCTTTTAGGGGTAAAATGGGCGCCATTTTGGAAACGCGATATACGTTTGTGAACCAAATTTCAATATCTTTAAAATGATACCCAACTTTGTGTGTTAGTTAAATCATCTACTCCCGTGGAGTATTGGTTAGCGTGTCTGTTTGAAAATTCAGAGGTCGAAGGTTCGAAACTCGTCCAGAAGTAAGACTTTTTCAGGTAAAAATATCTCTCACTGGGTGAGTCTCGATACGAGAACTTCGTTTCACGGATGACGTTTCATCCAAGCCAATTTACACTACCGCGGCTAATGAAGTTTTACTTAAATAGTACATTACGCGTCGAGTGCGGAAAGTAGCATTTTGCATGCGAGTGTGGAGTTTGCACCCGAGCGATAGCGAGGGTGGTAAAACCACACGAGCAATGCAAAATGCCGTTTTCGCACGAGTTGCGTACCGTACTTTATCTACGATTGTTAGATTTAAATAATAAATACAGAAACAAATAAACTTGCTGTATGTAAGTTCATATCTCTCTCTTGATAAAGATGGCATTTATTCTTGAGTTGTATTTTTTGCCGAATTAATTATTTCTGGAGGAGTATTATTCTCCTCATTTTCGTCAAAGTCACTTGATTCACTTATTGTTTTTCACTAAAAACTCGATATAAACAGTTATTTTAATAAAAGAACTGCAAATTAGTTTTGTTAAATGTAAACAAACTCGCTAATCGTGCGTAAAGCTGAAGAATTCCTCTTCTTTACCGCGCTAGCGTGGTAAAGAAGAGGAATTATTCAGAACTATGAGACGCGCATGCGCAATGAATATAAGTACGTAAATAATCACTTTCTACGCATCTAAACAAAGATATAATGTTTATATTTCGTATCAATCGTAGATAAAATAACTTACGTGTTTGTTAAAATTTATCTTTTTCTAATAAATTAGAAATTAATCTTAATTATATATTATTAGAGGTTAATCTTTTAAGAAAATTAAGCTATTATTGGCTTAAAAATTTTTGTAATGCTGATTTTTGAAAATTTTCTCCATGGAAATCCGTTTTAGACCATTCTTAATCGATTCCTGAAATTTAACACTTTTTTATGTATGTATATAATACATATATATGTATATATTAAGTGTCACTCCAGGCGATATCTCACGCTAGGATGCACTTAAAAAATCCAAACAAATTTTAAAATGTTAATGATATCAAAAGAAAGGATGAGTTCGTTGGCCAGAATTTTTGGAGTTTATTTAGGGGTCACATTTTGACAATTTAGGGTCAAAAATAGCATAAAAACTTGTTTTTTCATTTTCCCCCCTCTTAAATATGACAAAATTTTACATAACAACAATTACATACTCTTAAAGAGCTTTCCAACGACATGCATTTTGAAGTGTATATACTATTTTGACTTCTGTACCCCGTACCATATTTTTTTTTTCACCCATCCAAATTCTAAAACAAAATTTTCCTATATTATTATAAGCCAATAATACGTAGATGTCTTTGAAAATTCGCTCATTAAGTCATGGTGCAACTGGTCTTTTTTACTCAGGATCATAAAAATCACATTTGCCACCGTATTTTTGTCTGTGTACCATATTTATTTTTCACCCATCCAAATTCTAAACCATAATTGTCCTATATTATCATAAGCCATGATAATAGAGATTTCTTTGCAAATTCTCTCATTAAGTCATGAGTTTTATTAAAATTACAATTATTGTAAGAGGTGTGACGGATTGGGTTCAGATGTTTATAAAATTTCCAATAATTGATAATTTATTACTAAATGTATAACCACGAACCTGTATGAAGTAATTATATTTATCGATGTTTTCTTCTTATCTTGAATATTGAGACAGTACAACTTTATGTATGTAAACTAAGTTATATGTATTATGATGAAGTTAGAGGCACTTTGACGAAAAATTAAGTTATATGATTAAAGTCTATAGTGATATTTGACCTCGGTAGCAACCATAATTTAATTAATGTAGAAGGTGAAAGTTAGATTTTGTTGGGTAAATAATTTATGACAATCTTTTATTTCTTATTCACAGTTGGGAACTTCCTTCCCGATTATAATAATAATAATAATATTTGGTATAACTTACGATGTTAAGTTGTAATCATCCATAGAATTAAGATTTTGTATGTTATTGAATGGTATTTTACTACGTTTTTATTAGCTTGCTTGCTTGTTTGTTTGTTTGTTTGCCAATACAAATCTTGCAATCGATTTTTAACTAACTTCCCGAATAGCTAGACATTTGAAACTTTAAGAATAGCTCAAAACACGATGACAATGCATTATTTTAATACTTTTAGCCATATTTCAGCGGAATTTAATTAGTTTTCAGCAAGTTTTGCTGTATGGAAAGTTAGTTCGAAAAAAATCCGCAAGTTATTTTATTTCTTTTGACATGTCTCATATTTACAATCTTCATTTTGACGGGTTTCAATTTTTTTTTTTATTAAGATATTAACATTGAATGGCAGCGAAAAAGGAAAAGTAAACAAAGATATAAATTAATTGACGTGTGACACCTAGGTTTGTTTACTCTTGTGTCCTAGGTATCGGTTTCATTTTTCTGCATCTGTACTTCTTTACTTGTTCATTTTTCTTTTTCTTCTCTTGCTGTCCCTACACGGGGGGCTTATCAATGGCACGGTTTAGATCCGTTGTACAAAGATTTGTCCTTTTATAGGTTTAAGATCAGCTCTCTAGATGGTTGTCATTTATGTGAAGTAATTAAATTCGGAACTATTTTTTTTTCACTAACATTAAATTATAACAATGACAATAATTATATTATCAAAATTATATATGATTCAACAGAAAATTTAAAAACTTAGTATATAAAAAGTTATTTTTATCTTGTAATTGTTTTAAATTATTACAATTCAAGGTGATTGATAGGTATTAAAAGGTATGTATAGGATCAGGCACAACTTTGAAGAATCTTTGTTCTATTTGAAAACAACATTTTCAACATACGAAGAAAGTTTAAAAGGCTTAAAGACTTGTTCTCCATATCATGGAAGGGTTTATTCCTTCTCATATCGCTGTGTAAATCCTTCTTTCTCCGAAATCGTCACGCATATCGTGTGGCGAGTATGCCATCGTGTCAGATCGTCGTACCTATTTGTTAACAGTAGTTTTTGTTATACTATTTTCCATAAAACGTTTAACAAAGCTTCACATTTGTTCTTAGCTTTTTAAATATCTCTTAAGGAATTTTATAACTTATAATTTCAAGATAAAAAGAACTTTTTATATACTACGTTTTTAAATTTTCTGTTGAAACGTATGTAATGTTGATAATATAATTGTTATTGTTATATAATATATAATGTTAGTGAAAAAAAAATAGTTCCGAATTTATTTATACTTCACATAAATGACAACCATCCAGAGAGCTGATTAAACCTATAAAAGGATAAATCTTTGTACAACGGATCTCCCCAACACCAAATCTAAAGCGTGTCATCTATATATTTGAAATAATGTAATCGATAAATAATATAATCGATATTTCCTGTTTTGCTGTCATTCAATGTTTATCTATCACAAATTTGAGACCCGTCAAAATGATGATTGCGTAAATATTGGATATGGCAAAACAAATAAAATAACTTGCGGATTTTTTCCGAACTAACTTTCCGCACAGCAAAATTTGCTGAAAAATAATTAAATTCTGCTGAAAGATGGCTAAAAGTATTAAAATAATGCATTGTCATCGTGTTCTGAGCTATGCTAAAAGTTTCAAATGTCTAGCTATTCGGGAAGTTAGTTAGAAATCGATTGCCAGATTTGTACCGGACAATCAAACAAACAAACAAACAAACAAACAAGAATGCAAGCTAATAAAAACGTAGTAAAAAATTACCGGTTTACACAATACAACAATAACCAGTTACCAGTTACAAGAAATCCTGACTTCTATTGAGGAAAATCATTTAATTAAAGCTTGATCTCTGAATTAAAGCCTATGCAAATCAGATCAAAGACATTCTAACAAGGGCTTTGAAAAGGTCTATGTTAAATAATTTGTATTTGTTTTACAAACAATAGTCACCATATTTAGGCTATGTTTATAGGTTTACCAATTTTAATTAAATGTTAGGTTTTCTTAATTACTTTAACCTTTTATTTAATTGTATGTTATTTCAATAGAATTTTAATTCATTCTTTAAATATTATTATAAATTGCTTTCGAGCTTACTTTAGGTAACGGATGCTATGTGAGCGTTCTGAAGAACGAAACATTTTTAGGTCTCCGATTTAAAAAATTCCAAGACAAAAATCCGTTTCAAACATCAAGAAATATTTTTGGTCTGTCGGTCTGTCGCTCAATTTTTGTGAACCAACATATCTTAAAAACTACTCGTCCAATTTTATTGAAATTTGGATGGTTGGTCATAATTAGTCCTTTGTTGGTCCCATATAAGTTTCAACCTTATGCGCCTATTTGTTTATCTTCCACATGCGCACAAACATACATTTATTTACTCCTATATCTTCAGAAGCACTTATCTGATTTTTATGAAATTTTGATGGTTCGTCGAAAGTAGCCCGCAAATAGCCCCAGATTAACCGTGTGTGATATTTAAATTTTGCTAAATTAAGACTTAAATACATGCCAAAAATCAAAATAATTTTCACAGATTTAAAAAACGGGGAAAATAAAATAAATTGGATAGAAATAGGTTTTATAAGCATAAAAACAATAAATTTTACGTTCTATAGGACGCGAGGAGGCTACGAGCCACACTAATTGACAGAGTATTTTTTATTTTAGGAGTTAATAGTTTATAACTACCTCAAAATATTTTAAATTTTCATGTAAAATGAGGTTTTGTTTTTTTACCGAGATATGAATTTGCAACTTATTCATTTTACATAAAATTGTGTTACGTGAAAGTGGTTTTTAAAAAATGAACTCTGCAAACGCATATAGAGCCTCAAATAATTCTTTATTGTTATCCATTAAAAATACCTATTTAACTGTCTTAGTCGTTATTTAAAGAATAATTTAGTTTCCGAGACATTGAATAAAAATTAATGTGACACCCTTGGGAATCGAAACCGAAAACATGAATGCAACCCACTTTCAGTTGCTATAGTATGCGGGGTCACGTTTTACCTTCAATCACAAATCTTGTAACCTAAATATGACTATTTTTGACAACCTTGGAAGATGAAACTTGCCCAAATGATGTATTCCTGATGTGACAATGCAATAATCTATCATTAGATAATTATTTAATTTACTAATTATAATAATTAATTAATTTACCTCCAAATCTTGTTACCTACATTTGACTTACTTTCCAACTACCTTAAAGCTGAAACTTGCATAGATTATGTATTTAAATACAATAATTATTAGTTAATTGATTTATTTATGTAAATTGAAACGATTGGATTATGAAAATCTAGAGTGTCGTTTTTATTACATTTATTTTTTTGTTTTAAATTTACTTTTTTAAAAATGTTTATAATGTTTAGTCCAGGAGGTAGTGTGCACAACAGTGTCTGACTAATATCAAGCTAGAATTTTGTGTATAAGTTAATCTTTTGGTGCCTTTTAAGAATATGTGGTCGGCTAAATTCGTCTGCGGGCATAGCTTGACAAGGCATTTGAAGAAAACCAACTGGTGGAGAGCGGTAATTTCCCGACCAATTTGGTGGAAAATGTGATTTTTATGATCCTGAGTATAAAAGACCAGTCATGCACCATGACTTAATGAGCGAATTTTCAAAGAAATCTACGTATTATTGGCTTATAATAATATAGGAAAATTTTGTTTTAGAATTTGGATGGGTGAAAAAAAATATGGTGCACAGGGGTACGGGGTACAGAAGTCAAAATAGTATATACACTTCAAAATGCATGTCGTTGGAAAGCTCTTTAAGAGTATGTAATTGTTGTTATGTAAAATTTTGTCATATTTAAGAGGGGGGAAAATGAAAAAACAAGTTTTTATCCTATTTTTGACCCTAAATTGTCAAAATGTGACCCCTAAATAAACTCCAAAAATTCTGGCCAACGAACTCATCCTTTCTTTTGATATTATTGACATTTTAAAATTTGTTTGGATTTTTTAAGTGCCCCTCAGGGTGACATATCGTATGTAGTGACACATACATATATATATACAATATACATACATAAAAAATCCATCAAATCGAATTTGCGCGCCATCACATTACTTTCTCTGTATATGAGAAAGTAAAAAGTGTTAAATGTCAGGAATCGATTAAAAATGGTCTAAAACGGATTTCCATGGAGAACATTTTCAAAAATTCGCATTACAATAATTTTAAAGCCGTTGCAATTGCTTAATTTTCTTCGAAAATTCGCTAAAATTAATTAGTAGACCGAAAATCAAGTTGGTTTTAATTTGTCACTTGATAAGTTAATTATTAAAATATTACTCCAAATCTAAGTGGTCTCCTATCAAGTGACAAACTAACATCAACTAGAATTTTGTACTCAGGATCGTGAAAATCATCTTGTCCACCAAATATGGGTGGGACTTGTCCGCTCTACTTTGTTCTTTTCAAATGCCTGTTGCCAAGCTATGCTCTGCAGACGAATTTAGCCTTCCACATATTCTTACAAGGCAAAAGATTATCTCGGTCACAAAATACTTGCTCCATGGCCAGACACTTATCGTTCGATATCTCCTGAACTAATGGTTTAATGATAAATAAATTAAGTTAGACACTTTATTACTTTGGATATGAGGAAGATTTTCGAGATTGTTGATTTTTTTTATTTTTTTATTTTATCTTTGGTTATAGCACGTTTTGTAGTGAAACAATGTCACTTTTTGACAAGTATTTTAAAAATATTGTAAATATCACAAAAATATAGTTCTCTTGCTCTTTCATATTTGATCCGTTGCAATAAATTATTTGTAGGCTAAGAACCTTGCAGAGAATATCGTACAACATTACTAGGTATTTGATAATTTGATTTTACTGTTAAATAAATTGGCCAATTATGTGCTGTCAGCACACACCAAGTCAATTTAACAAATCTGACGAGTTCCCTTCAAGATGGCGGCCACCTCTTTAAAACCATTTATCTACGTAAAAAAAACGCCTTTATAATATGCATTTATATTGCCCAAACGCAATGAGACTACTCAGAAGTGTGTTGCCCAATCCGTTACTCTAAAACAATACATTTTTTAAGGTTAATTGGAGGGGACTTTTTTCCCCTCAAAATATGCGACGTAAGAAAAAATCAGGAATTTTGTTGTTTGGTTTTTTGACCAAGAAAAGCTATGATTTTTTTTTAATTTGTTAAAAAAAATATAGAGGGGGACACGAAAAACGAACGACGACGAAACCAAAACACGCAAAACGACAACTCAAAGATATACAACGGTACAAAAACGAACCCAAATTATACGAGTATTGGTACTTCGGTACTTTTTTACTTTGTTACCCACCCTAAGGTGGGTAATTAGATCTGATGTGGCGGGATTTTACTTTGTTGCCCACCGTTTGTTTACATTATTGTGTTAGACTTTTTTTAAAATCAAAATGACAATCTTTATACGGGGAATGTTCAAATATTCCTTAGGGACTAAGGAATATCACACTTCTGTAAATAAAAATGACAATATCCGTTACCCTAACTATCTAGTAAGGCAAAGTAACCTTAAATACAATAAATCTTGAACAAAATAATAGCTTACTTAGATTTAATAATAAATAAAAAATAAATATATTATTTGGGTGGGTAACAAAGTAAAAGAGTTCCGGTTACTTCTTTATATTTTTACTCCCCTTTGTTGTTTTAGAATTAAAATTACTTTCTCTAAATAACTATTAAGAAAAAGGGATGTTTAGTCCAATCTACTTTGGGACAAAGGAATATCCCACTTCTGTTTTGATAAGAGGAGTAACAGTCTAAAGAAGAACAGTCCGTACACCTCCTTTAGATTGTATTTTCCCTATGTTTTTTTTATAAGGGGAGTAACAATCTAAAGAAGTGCCGAGTATTTATACTCAGGGCATCTTCCTTCTTCATTTAACATCTCACATGGCTGTTAAACAAATTTTTCAACCCCTTATTTTTGAGAAGTATTTTTTGGGCTTCCCTATAATTTTTCTGTCCTTGCATTATTACAAATAAATAACTACAAAGTTTTAAATTTTTGTGTTGAGTACTTTCACCACTACAACCTATCTTTTGTAATTGATTGGACTTTTTTCTTTGCTTAGACTATTTAGGAACGCGGCAGCGTTCCGCCCCGCCTAGTCAAAAAGTCAAAATTTTACAAAAGCTGCCAGTGTATATTTAGGAACGCGGCAGCGTTCCGCCCCGCCAAGTCAAAAAGTCAAAATTTTACAAAAGCTGCCAGTGTATATATACTGTAGGTGACAAACTAGGGTTTTTGAGGGTCTGCAGCGTGGAATACATACAAGCTACCTAAATATTTTTTTAATATCTTTGAAGGCCGTGTCCTGTAGATCAAAATAAAATAAAAAAATGTCGAAATCGGTCAAGTAGAAGTAAAGAAAAATAGGTTTGAAAATGGTAGTTTTGATGACTTCTTATTCTTATTCTTCCTTCATTTTACTTTGACGCACCTACAGCCTAAACTACTGAACCGATTTTAATGAATGAGGGCTTTTTGGATTCGTCTAGAGTCCTAGTGCATTCCTAGATAAAAAAAAAAAATCAGATGTGAAATCAACTTTCTGTCCCGCCAAGTGATGTTGGCACTTTCTCCTGGCCCAACACTGTCAACTTAGATATTTATCATCTTCTTCTCCTCGGCGGTGTGAGGAAAGCCTTTTAACAGTGTTGTTGAAGGCTCTTCTCGATGCCACAATGATCATTGCTGTTAATCTTTCCCACTATCAAAAAGCAAATAAAATATAAATAAGTAATATACAAATTAAGCTTTCAAGGAATGACCCCATGCAACTACTACTTTCTTTGCAGAGGATGCGTGGAATACAACCAGTTAACTTTGAGTAGTACTGCAGGCACACCGCCAAGGAGAAGAAGCTGATAAATATCTAAGTTGACAGTGTTGGGCCAGGAGAAAGTGCCAACATCACTTGGCGGGACAGAAAGTTGATTTCACAACTTTTTGGACCACAGACTTGGCGGGGTGTATTTTTACCACACTAGTGGTTTTTGGTCAGATATATACATGTCTCATAAATCTTCCTGTGACGCAGATATAGTAGTAATTCTAAAAGTCAGTAGAATATTTACAAATATAAAATTAAATTTAAATCAAATTATAATTATTATTAACTTCGGGAAACAGTCAGTGAAAAATACACTCCAGCGCCGGGATACAGGAGACCCGTGGTTCATATCCCGGCGCTGGAGTGTATTTTTCACTGTCTGTTTCCCGTAGTTAATAATAATTATAATTTGATTTAAATTAAAATTTAAACTTTCCGTAGTATGAAAACTACCAAACACTTAAAAATTGAATATAAAATTAAGTTTAGAAGAGCAAAGTGTTTTCTACATTTCTTAGTTTTATAGAATAACCTGTGAAAGCGGTTTTAAATCCTTTGGTTGGAAAACATGGGTTATTGATTTTGTTCTGACAATGTATCGTGACTCGATACCACTGAATTTTATCGGACTTAATTTAACGTTTGATAATCGAAGCGTTGAGGAATAATACGCTTCACATGATAAACTTAACGCCTACATTAGCAAATTCTCTTCTTCTTCTCTCTTCTATTCCAAACGTCTCTCCTGATTATCTTGTTACAATAATTTACAAATTAATTTAAATATTGAAAAGGCACCAGTTAGACTAATTTTATTTATTATGTTAAAAATATTTGGTATCATAATTTGTTACTTATTTCTTCAATTCAAACTGTAAATATATATTTTCCTGATAATCGTGTTCTAGAACCTGACTTTAGTGTTTAAACTAGATGCGGGACTAATAGCAAACCTGAAACAGCAAACATTAAAATACTCACGTATTTTTCTTTATATAGAACAAAAAATGTTCATTGTCTTCAGTACACAAATGAACAGATGTTTTCACCACTTTTTTAAACTTTGTTTAATATAACTTGCCTGCTTTATGTTGAAGATAATTAGTCTTTTAATTATATTTCTTCCAAGCTTACTGACAGTAATGATAGGACGCGAAGAAGCTATGAGCCACACTAATCAGCAGACTTTTTTTTTCAATGGAGGTATCTTTTTGTTCTTAGGAGATCTAATAGCCCATTCGAATGTGTTTATAATGCAATGAGGAAAGATATTGTTATGCACATAGTCCTTAGACACCAGGGCTGCCCAACATATACGGCCTGCGGTCCTTCGTTTGCTGTTCTATAACAAAAGACTGGTTGTATACTCAATTGGCTTTTGGATTTTGTTACAGTTGTCTAAAAATGTACATATAACTTAATACTAAATTATATGTGGTCTAATAAGTTTACAAAGGAGAACTTTGTAAATTTACACTGCCTGATACTACCAGTTCCTCTGAGACATTGAAGTTTAGGAGAATGGTTGTTTGAAAAGTTTAATAGTTACACTTCTTGCCATAGCTCCAGTTTTGTTCTGACAAACTAATACATCCCTTTAGCTATTCATCTACTATATCTTTTAATCTCGCTGTTGAATCATTGTTGCCTTTAGCTAGTTTAGCCAGTTTAGCTAGAGTCTAGAAGTTATCTAAAACTACCTTATTATTACTTTATGAATTATATTGTAAATTATAATTGGTCAATGTTGACAAAACTATAATATGTACCGGTATTATTTAGGTATATATATAATATATTTAGTTAGGTGTAGATCACCCTTAAAATAGGTTGTTACTTCTAATTTATATGTGCATTTGATACCAGATAAAATGATATAGCTTATTAAAGATGATGGACTGACCCCGTGTCGCCTTTCACCATAAAAGTAGTAATGATTTGTCTGACAGGCACTTGTTCTTCGTAAGTGCTTCAGATTATTATTTATTAATACATTCTCAATAACTTATTAATTAAATACCCCACACATATTTAAAAAATATATATATATGTTGGCGCACACAAAATCTACATTTATAAAAAAGTGAATTTTTTCCGGAAATTTTCATCAGTTTTTGAAAAGATAATATCCTGTATTTTCCACAATTTCAGGACAAGCCCTTATTGGCTGGGGGAGACTAATTTTTTTAGTATATGTATTTCGACTTTTTGGCATTGGTCTCTGCACATTAAATAATTAATATTAATTATGATAACCTAAACAGCCTTTTAAATAACTATTAGTTATAACACTTGAAATTTTTAGAATAATGTTGGTGTACACAAAATCTGCAATTTATAAAAAAAATTATCATTTTTTTCTGGAAATTTTTATTGGCCTATCACAAGGTATTAATAATAAATTTCTAAATTTGGGCACTCTGCCCAGATCTTAATCTAAAAATTTAATTTGTAGCCCATTATTTACCAATTTTATTTTAAATAGCTTTCTCGGAAAAAATCTAGTTTCTGAATAGGAGACTGAATTATTCAAATTAATTTTTGAACTAAAAATAAATTTACAGTAAATTTTAATAAATAATAATTAAATTTAACCTCTTCATTTAACTCTTCAATGTTCATAGTGTCACTTAGTTTAGATTTTAAACTAAACAAATGGAAACATCGGACGATGCAAACGAGTAGTGTATGCCCGCTTTTTTTTCTTTTTTTTTTTTTAAATGGATAGATGAATTTTTAACTCTCAACTTGTAAAATTGTAAGTTTATTTGGGTCTTATTGTCTAACGTTTTTCTTTTTCTTTCTTGAGCCTCTGCGACTAGGATTTTTTTCTTGGGATAAATTTATATTTTTTCTCAAAACTGTTTTTTACTATATGAATAAATAGAAATGAGCACTTTGTTGTAAAGGGTACGGGGGGGGGGGGGGGGTCAAAGATTAAAGGAGTGGGAAGAGATACAGAGAAGTGGAGACCCCCTGCTGGGAAGCATTTTTGGGCCGCGGGTCAATACTGTGACGTCACGCCCCCTCCCCTTTAACCAACCCGACGACCTCCCCCCCTTCCTTTATTCCCTCTGATCTGTCCCCTTTCGAAAATTGTCCCATTACAAAGAACCTCCTCCTCGTTTAAAGATTGAAGCCTCCATTGATTCTAAGATTCAAGTGGATCACCAAGTTTTGTTACAAGACGTCTTGTCTCTGACTGACAGGTTTTTAGTTCCTGAAAACTCTGATAGGTAGAGCTTTGGTTTAGGTAGAGGTTAAAATGCGCGCGCACTACCCTCCCCTTTCGCCCCCTCCCTGCTTTCCAGGAGTAGTAAAACACCTGCAATAAATCGTAGAGGAAAGTGTCTTCTTTATGCAATAAATCTGCTCCCTCCCCGTGGAAAATGGTGTGGCAGAAGAGGTTACGATGTCCTCCCCCCTTTTTTAGCCTCTGCGTAAAATCTCAACAGTTCACGCAATGGATTGCGGCAAAATACGATTATTTTTCCACTCTGTCAGTGATTTCTCAAGAAATCCAAAGATTCCATTTTTAAAATTTAATATTATTTTTGTCAAACGATGAAAAGACTAAATTATACCAACAACTTCTTATTACAAGTTGTTTTTGGACTTACTCACACGAAATCAAACTGTAAGGCCCTTTTTCCCACGAGCAAGATTTCGTGCGCTACTAGCGCTTTCCAGTAGAGATTTTTCGAAACTAAAGTATTATTTATTAATAGAATTTTATATTGGAATAAGAGTGATTGATCTTTATTAAGTATTGAGCTCGAAAATTGTAAACATACACTTCCTGCTCGTCTGCACTCGTATACCAGATAATTGTTTAGTTCAATTAGAATTCACAAGCTTTACATACTTTGCTACTTTGTCTTTTCGTTTCAAACCCCTTCTTCTAATCTAAACAATGATATTTATTTCCTGTTACCATTTATTTCATATTATGTCCTTTCCTTATCTTTTCTATCTCTTCTTATATAGTATGTACTGTACATATTATGTTTTCAAAAATAACAAGAGGCTAAGAAACGATAATTACTTACAAAAAGAAAAGTGAAATCCCAACAAAAACATTTGTGTAATAATTACAAGATAAAAAGAACTTTTTATATACTACGTTCTTAATATTTGTATGTAGAAAGTGGATCCTTAAAGGGTAAGAAGAAATAAAACACTACTACATGTTTTTATGTGGCGACGTTTCGGCTTTCCCAGCCATTTTCAAGCCTAAACTCTCTACGTTAGCCCTTAAGCTAAACAGTTAAACATAGTAAGCAAAACTAGTCTCTTAGGGAACTGGTCGTTCACCACGTCAATCTCCATGTATAAAAACGGAGTTGTGTCATACACATAAATACATACTGAAGTAACAGTCGCAACTAACATAACATAACAATGATAACAACTTAACACTTAATTACTATAACAATATCACAGTGAGCATGACTAAACCTACAGCAAATAGAGTGAAATAGTTTAAAAAGTTTGTGTCTACGACACAAACTTTTTAAACTATTTCACTCTATTTGCTGTAGGTTTAGTCATGCTCACTGTGATATTGTTATAGTAATTAAGTGTTAAGTTGTTATCATTGTTATGTTATGTTAGTTGCGACTGTTACTTCAGTATGTATTTATGTGTATGACACAACTCCGTTTTTATACATGGAGATTGACGTGGTGAACGACCAGATCCCTAAGAGAGTAGTTTTGCTTACTATGTTTAACTGTTTAGCTTAAGGGCTAACGTAGAGAGTTTAGGCTTGAAAATGGCTGGGAAAGCCGAAACGTCGCCACATAAAAACATGTAGTAGTGTTTTATTTCTTCTTACCCTTTAAGGATCCACTTTCTACATACAAATATTATATCAGGGTACACCTAGCATCACAACTACGTTCTTAAATTTTCTGTTGAATCATATGTAGTGTTAATAATATAATTGTTATTGTTATATATTATAATGTTAGTGAAAAAAAAATAGTTTCTAATTTATTTACATCATATAAATGACTACCAACTAGACAGCTGATCCTAAACCTATAAAAGGACAAATCTTTGTACAACGGATCTCGCTAACACCGAATCTACACCGTGCCATGATATGCCCTGCCCCCGTGTAGGGGACGGTAAGAGAAAAATGAGTACAAGTAAAGAAGTACAGATGCAGAAAAATTTTCCTGTTTCGCTGTCATTCAATGTTTATCTCTTAAATAAAAATCACAAATTTGAAACCCGTCAAAATAAAGATCGTAAATATGGGACATGTCAAAACAAATAAAATAACTTGCAGATTTTTTCCGATCTAACTTCCCATACTGCAAAATTCTCTGAAAACGAATTAAATTCTGTTTAAATATGGCTAAAAGTATTATAATAATATATTGTCATCGTGTTCTGAGCTATTCTATGTTTCAAATGTCTAGCTACTCGGGAAGTTAGTTAAAAATCGATTGCAAGATTTGTACTGCTAATAAAAACGTAGAAAAATAAGCCCAGTCTTGAATAAAACGTTGGGAGATCATTGGTTCCAAGTAAGTGTGGTCACTGACATGTCAAATTCATCATAATGTCATTGACAACTATAGAAAGATGTGAACATAGTTACCTCGGCACCCATATTTTTTTCCGCTGCGTCTAAATGCCGCTCATGGGAAAAGTTCTAAGAAATGTATTGGTGCATTGTTGATAAAAAATATAGCAAATTTTCAATACAATCTCATACAAATTATTCTTCTCGATATGTCACACCAGTGTATTCAATAAAAGTCTGAAACTTCATGATAATTTTGTTTTGAGGTATTTAAACAGACTCATATATTTTTCTTCTTGACATTTAGACACATTACATTATTAATTAAACCTTAATACTCACAGAATCAATGAATATTTTTGGTATAACCATTTTACGAATCGGCATGGTAATTTTAGGCTTCCTTTACCTTCGGTAAACTCGAAAGTATTCTGATAATTCTAAATTTCTTTTTGTCATCGATTTCAAAAGTTCCTAGACAGAAATCCGTTCAGTTTTCAGATATCAGGGAACTTTTCGTCTGCCTGTCGGCCTGTCGTTGGACATTTTTGTGAGCCATCATAACTTAAAATAACTAGATGGCAGGTCATAATTAGCCCACTGTCGGTCCCATATTAATTCCAAACCCTTGCTTTTTCTTTGCACGCGCACACATTTTTTTTTATTAATACCTATATCTTTAAAAGTAATCATTCGATTTTGAAAACCGGAGAAGATCCGAGACGAGAAGAGAGAGAGAGAGAGGACTATGGGGCGATGGCAGTCATGGGAAAGAGAGACCAAAGGACGCTGGCCAGCGAAACTATCCAAGGAATTAAAGGCCTGGGTTAACAGATGACACGGAGACATCAATTGTTACATGACCTAGTTTTTCAGCGGGCACAGGTATTTACGATCCTACCTACGGAAAATTGAGAAACACCCATCACGTAACTTCAACTTCCTCTATAGTTCGAATACAATAGACTACTAGACAACGCGGAACACATCTTCTTTGGATGTACTAGATGGGCGCAACAAAGATCAGGTCTGAAAGAGGAGATTGGTCAGTTCGAGCCACACAATGTTGTGGAGGCCATGCTGAAAAAAGAGGACTACCTGAACTGCGTAGATAGCTAGTGGAAGAAATTCTAAAGAGGGAGAAGCTTGATCTCCAATCCTACGAAGATTAGAGGCCTTTAAAGGCATTTGTAAATATGGCCTGCCCTGAAGTAATGTGAAGAACAGTTCCAGGTCAAGCCCTAAGAGTTAAAGGGTGGTGTTTTAGCGGGTAGTCCATCTTACTGGGACCCCAGTGCTGGGCTCTCAGTGCACAAATGCATTTCACCTTCCCAATTAAAAAATGAATCATTCGATTTGTTGAGTGGTATCATCAATGGTATTCATTACATTGACCCCGTATTCATTACTTGTACCATACCCCTGTTTACCAAATTTCAATTTCCAAAATTCATGTAGGCTGTCATTTTCCCCTTGCTTTGAAGTTCAAGCGGGCAAATTTTTATCGACATCTAACTAAAACTGTAGATTTGTATAAAGAACATACACCCACATACGTTGATTTTTATATATATAGCCATAAATTTCCATTTGATCCCCTCCTAAATAAAATTGTACATAACAATAATTACTTTTCTCTTAAAGTGCTTTTCAACGATATGCAAGATATGAAGGGAATCCATTACTTTGCAATTTTTACACCGTACCCCTTTGTACCAAAATTTAAATTTCGAAAATTCATGTAGACAGTGACCTCCCCCTTGCTTTGAAGGGAAAGTGAGAAAATATTCATCAAATTGGGATAAAACTGTAGATTTGTATAAAAGACATACCCTCATACAGACACTTTTTTTTATAAGATATAGCTATATTTTTTCATTTTACCCCCTCCTAAATGAAAATACATATGACAAAACTGTACATAATAACAATTAATGTAATCTTAAAGAGCTTTTCAACGATATGCATCATAATGGGTATTCAGTCGTTTGACCCCGTATTCATTACTTGTACCCTGTTCCCTGTTTACCAAAATTTAAATTTCGAAAATTCATGTAGACACTGATTTTTTCTTCCTTTGACGGTCAAGTGTGCTTTTTTTGATCGAGATCGGACTAAAACTATGGATTTGTATAAAGAACATACACACATACGTTGACTTTTATATATATTTTTCCATTTACCCCCCTAAATGCACGTAAAAACAATTACTGTACTCTTAAAGAGCTTTTCAACAGTATGCATTATGAAGGGTTTTCAACTTTGACATTTGTACCCCGTACCCCTGTGTACCAAAAATTTAATTTCGGACATTCATGTAGACAGAGATCTTCCCCTTGTTTTGAAGGTCAAGTGAGCAAATTGTCATCGAGATCGAATTAAAACTGTTGATTTGTATAAAAAACATAAACACATTCACACATACGTTGACTTTTATAGATTTAGATATACATTTCCATTTTACCCCCCTCCTAAATGAAAATATGACAAAAACGTACTTAACAACACTTAATGTACTCTTAAAGAGCTTTTCAACGATATGCATCATGAAGGGTATCCATTACTTTGACATTTGTACCCCGTACCCCGTACCTCTGTGTACCAAAATTTTAATTTCGGAAAATTATGTAGGCAGTGACCTTCACCTTGTTTGGAAGAAAAATAGTGTAAAAATGCATCGAATTGTGATAAAACTGTAGATTTGTATAAAAGACATTCTCTCATATAGATACTCTTCTTTTTATATATAGATATAGTTATATTTTCCATTTTACCCCCCTCCTAAATGAAAATATGACAAAACTACACTTAACAACAATTACTGTACTCTTAAAGAGCTTTTCAACGATATGCATCACGAAAGGTATTCATTACTTTGATCCCGTATTCATTACTTGTACCCCGTACCCCTGTGTACCAAAATTTAAATTTCGATAATTCATGTAGACCTTGATTTTCCCCTTGCTTCGAAGATCAAGTGTGCAAATTTTCATCGAGATCGGACTAAAACTGTACATTTGTATAAAGAACAAATAAGATATAGCTATATTTTTCCATTTTACCCCCCTCCTAAATGAAAATATGACAAAAGTGTACATAACAACAATTACTGTACTCTTAAAGAGCTTTTCAACGATATGCATCACGAAGGGTATTCATTACTTTGACCCCGTATTCATTACTTGTACCCCGTACCCCTGTGTACCAAAATTTGAATTTCGAAAATTCATGTTGACCTTGATTTTTTCCTTGCTTTGAAGGTCAAGTGTGCGAATTTTCATCAAAATCGGGCTAAAACTGTAGATTTGTATAAAGAACAAACACACACACACACACACACACACATACGTTGACTTTTATATATATAGATTGATATATATATATATATACATATATATATATATATGTATATGTATATTAATATATATATATATATCAGGGTGTCCAGCAGCCTTGAATTCCTTGAACTCCTGGAATTATGCTTGAATTTTTAGGATGCTTGAAAAAACCTTGAAATATGCTTGAATTTTGAAAAAATCGGGAATTTTATAGACCCTAGGTTGTCTAGAGTACCAATACATTTTGATTTTTTTATTATCCGAACCACCCTAAACAACATTAGTTCGGATAATCGATGCGCTACTGTTTTTTTGTATTTCACTTCTCTGGGGTACTACTGCTGTAATTAGGTTGAATTAATACTATTAATATTATAGTAGGCTGGAGGGTTTATTTGGAATGAAAGTCCTTAGAGTGATATTTATTTTCATCAGAGCTTAATGATCACTGAAGAAGCTCAGGTTCCCATGGTGAAAGCTTTGATGAAATAAAAATGTATAGTCGAAGGACTTTCATTCCAAATTAACCCTTCAGCCTACTATAATAGTCTACAAGTTCAAAAAATAAAATCTCTTCTATTATAAAAGTAATTTATTTTATTTTGCTGAACTCATACTATTTTTCTCATATTTTGTTAATAATTCCAAGAAATTGTGAATAAATCACTATTTTAATAACTAATGTTAATAAACCCCGCCTTGAATTTTATGAAATTGAGCCTTGAAAACCTTTAAATATGCTTGAATTTTACATTTTAATATTACTGGACACCCTGTATATATTAAAAAACACACCACTCAGCTTGACCGTAGTTATATAAGAAGAGACTCCTTCACTCAACTCGGGCTACCTGACCGAACCCCCGAAATACTTTCTCTTAATATAAGAAATTAAAAAGATGCGGTGAGCCATGATTTACATTCTACACTTATGATCATCATATTATTAAGTATGTGAGAGGCTAATTCCTCTGACCTATAAAGACCTAATTATATATATATATATATATATATATATATATATATATATATATATATATATATATATATATATATATATATATATACAGGGTGACCCGCGATAAAATGTCATAAAGAAACTGGCGGATTCTATGGGCCAAATGCAACAAAAAATGTCGAGTTAGTCTATGCCCAATGCCCATATCTCAATAGTTCTCGAGATACCGATTTATTTCTTTTTTATAGTGCTTCACGAAAATTTTCAAAAAATGCCTAATATCTCTAAAACAAGATGAGATAGAGAAATTGGGCTAAGGACCAATTTTAAAAAGCATAAAAAGGCCTTTTAGAATCATTAATTTATTTTCAGATTATCAGCTGCTAAGCATCTTTTAAGTACTATTAACATTTGAAAATTTGGATTTTTAAAATTCGACCACGAAATTCCTGGGCTTATTACTCTTAATTGAGAGAAGTTATAAGTGTGGCGTTTTTGGGAAAAAGTCTGCTATTCATAAGCTTTCAAATGGTATAATTAAAGTTTAAGATCGACGCACTAGTTTTTGAATTATTGTGAATTGAATGTTACCAGACGTGAAATTTTTTCGTCAGGACCACAACCAATTCTAGTACAAAATGCAAAAAATGTTTCCCTGAACGAAACCACAGCACTTAGGGTATCTTATAGGAAATTTGACGCTGAACAAAAAAATCCTATAAACATGGAACAGCTTCGTTTTCGAGATATTCGCAAAAAACATTTAAGAAATCCCGTCAAGTACTTGCCAGCAAGTTACTAAAAGGGTTTCTTCGGTCATAAGGATTCATAAGTACATTATTATTATTATTATTATTTTTTTTTTTAACAAAAATATGTAATATGACGCTTTTCTTGCATCTAAATTATCCATAAAATTAAACATTTATCAAAAACATGTATAAAAATTCACTATTAAGAAACAAGGAGTGCATATATTATCCATTACTGTCTTCGGTAGTATGCACTAATTTAGTTATTTTAGGGGTAAAATGGCCGCCATTTTGAAAAATGATATATTTTTGTGAACGAAATTTCAATACCTTTAAAATGATACCCAACTTCGAATTTCTATAAGAAACCCTAAGTGCTGTGGTTTCGTTCGGGGAAACATTTTTTGCAATTGTACTAGAATTGGTTGTGATCCTGTCCAAAAAATTTCACGTCTGGTAACATTCAATTCACCATAATTCAAATACTAGTCCGCTGCGTTGATATTAAACTTTAATTATACCATTTGCAAGCTTATGAAAAGCAGAAGTTTTTCCTGAAAACGCCAAACTTTACAGGGTGTCCAGCTTGAATTTTTAGGATGCTGAAAAAAACCTTGAAATATGCTTGAATTTTGAATAAATTACAAAAACTCTTAAAATATGCTTGAATTTTAAAAAAATCAGGAATTTTAAAGCGATAATAAATTGATTATGCAGACCCGCATTACCTTTTGTAATGGAACCTTGGTATTTTTTACTACGTTTTTATTAGCTTGCATTCTTGTTTGTTTGTTTGTTTGTCCAGTACAAATCTGGCAATCGATTTTTAACTAACTTCCCGAATAGCTAGACATTTGAAACTTTTAGCATAGCTCAGAACACGAAGACAATGCATTATTTTAATACTTTTAGCCATCTTTCAGCAGAATTTAATTAGTTTTCAGCAAATTTTGCTGTGCGGAAAAAATCCGCAAGTTATTTTATTTGTTTTGCCTTATCCAATATTTACGAAATCTTCATTTTGACGGGTCTCAAATTTCTGATAGATAAACATTGAATGACAGCAAAACCGGAAATATCGATTATATTATTTCAAATATTTCGATGGCATGCTTTAGATTTGGTGTTGGGGAGATCCGTTGTATAAAGATTTATCCTTTTATATAGGTTTAAGATATGCTCTCTGGATGTTTGTCATTTATGTGAAGTAAATAAATTCGGAACTATTTTTTTTTTTTTTTTCACTAACATTATATATTATATAACAATAACAATTATATTATCAACATTACATACGATTCAACAGAAAATTTAAAAACGTAGTATATAAAAAGTTCTTTTTATCTTGAAATTTTTATATCATTTTAGTCTGATGTATTTATTTAGTTAAGGACTTGAATAGTAATAGTACATTACGCGTCGAGTGCGGAAAGTAGCATTTTGCATGCGAGTGTGGAGTTTGCACCCGAGCGACAGCGAGGGTTGTAAAACCACACGAGCAATGCAAAATGCCGTTTTCGCACGAGTTGCGTACCGTACTTTATCTACGATTGTTAGATTTAATTATAAATACAGAAAAAAATAAACTTGCTGTATGTAAGTTCGTATCTCTCTCTTGATAAAGATGGCATTAATTCTTAGGTTGTATTTTTTGCCGAATTAATTATTTCTGGAGGAGTATTATTCTCCACATTTTCGTCAAAGTCACTTAATTCACTCATTGTTTTTCACTAAAAACTCGATATAAACAGCTACTTTAATAAAAGAACAGCAAATTAGTTTTGTTAAATGTAAACATACTAGCTAATCGTGCGTAAAGTTGAAGAATTCCTCTTCTTTACCGCACTAGTGTGGTAAAGAAGAGGAATCCTTCAGAACTATGAGACGCGCATGCGCAATAAATACAAGTACGTAAATAATTACTTTCAACGCATCTAAACAGAGATATAATGTTTATATTTCTTATCAATCGTAGATAAAATATATAATATATAGGTAGTCCGCCATAGTAGTTTTTGACAAGGATGAAGATCACGTTTTTTTTCTTCTTTTAATACTGTATTATTAATTTATATCTTAACTGTCAGAATTGAAAAATTGTTGGATCATTTTCCTTTCATACATTCCGAAAACCGAATCCGGTCTTAACCTTTTTCACGTATGTATTTGTGTCTGTCTCCACCAGTCCGACTATAGGTACAAAACTGGCTAAACGAAATCGATTATTATTTTTTATTTTTAGGTAGGTCAATTAGGGTAAAAGTAGTAAGAGTTAACAACTCATAGTAGTTAGAAACAGGTTATTATGTCGTCTCCCTCCGGGACATAATCATGCCTAAAACATCATTACATATAAGGTTTGTTCCAACCACACTTCAAACTACATAGTTTGAAACTGTCCGACGCATGGGCATTAGGAACAGGGCGCAGGGCGTTCCAACGAAGCCCAAACTCAAACTCTGACTGACTCTGACTGTTAGTCAGCTGTTCCAACTGCACGCTCTGATTGAATCACGGATTAGTTTGGAACCAGTCAGAGCTGTCAGTGATCGGCGGGAGGGACTAGTAGTTTGAGTTTGGGTGAACAAACGTAACCTTCCCCTTCATTGTTTTTGTTTCGATTTCGCTCTCCTCCTTTCTTGCGATTCAACTCTTCTTTTTAAAATTTTTTTGTATGAATACGATGATGAATTTTTGTGCATATAATGATATTTTCTAGATATTTCTGAAAAAAATAAAAATTAGACCTATTTTCCAAGATGGACTTTTGATACTTATTCCATTTCAAACAAATATCGAAAGAATCCAATTAATTTCCGCAATATTTCTTTCGTTAACTGGACTAAGATTAATATTTGTTTTTTAAAACAAAAGAGCATTTAGGATTACATCAATAAAATAAGTGTGTGCCGTGAGTTTACTAAAACTGGCTCACCACAGTAAGCCCGAAAATTGTGAATTGCGTAAATCGAAATGAAATCGTGAATTCATGTATTAAATAAACATTTCTAAAATGTGTGCATGTGTTTTCGTCATATCCTCTATTCTATGAGTATGTAGGTTTTACTTCCAACTTTCGAGCTTAATTAGAATATGAATTGTTTTTGGTGTGCCCCCCCCCCCCCCCCTTGTTGTGCGAGCCCCTAGGCGGCCGCCTTGGCCTAAATCAGGCCCTGATTTAAGCGACTGGTACTTATCTTCATCAACTATTGACTCACCCATATCTTTAATATTAATAAGTTCAGGTATTTTTGATAGCACAGGAACGCAAAATCATATAAACGATCAACTCAACAAGTTGTTCTGATAACAGTGCTAAAACCTACCACATCTAACAGTTTGGTCCGAGTCCCGGAGCGTTCCAACAAAACAAAATTACAAATCAATTCCCAACTAAGCAATGATCGCGCATTCGCATTACGTCAATCACGGACTAATCCGAAACTGATTCGGAATTGGTGGTTGGAACAAACCTATAGTTAGTTAACAATTTTTTAAATAGGACTTTTTTAAAAATTAACACTTAACTTATTTAAACATTGAAAATTAATAATAACATTGAGATCATTAATTGACCGTCACGAAATCCACCGATGGCGATAACTTGAGTAAAAGATGACAATATTTTAAATTGAGTACCGGGTCGGTAGGAAACAGGACTGTACTACAACCATGCTCTTTGACTATCAACTCATCATTATAATTTTTTTTCTCAATATTCAATACATATTTATTGCAAGACGCTCGCTTTAATGATAAAAAAATGTTTTTCTTTTAACTTTGCCTTAACTAAGCTAATTACGCTTTTTCTAACTCCGCCATGTATAAGTAGTTAGCATCGTATACTTAGCAGTGTGATTTTATAATTTATATTTTATGAAAGGCGTATGGAACTTCGTTCCTAATGGGTGTCCCGCGACACCACACGTATTTTTTGTTTGTAATTTTTGTTTTACCCTCTTGTTCTTTTTGAACACATAATATGTACACATTATATAAGAAGAGATAGAAAATATAAGGAAAGGACATAATAGAAAATAAATAAAAACAGGAAATACATATCATTGTTTAGAAGAAGGAGTTTGAAACGAAAAGAAAAAGGATTTTGTAATTTTTTTAGGGTTTCGTTGGTAAAACCAAAAAAAGAAACCCTTATTTTACCCTTAGTTTCGTTCCTGTGTCTGTCTGTCACTCTGTACGGTTCCAATAACTTCTGAATAAAAAAATATATAAATATGAAACTTTGCAGTATTAAAGATCGTTTTGACGCCCACACAGGAAAAATATAGCGAACTCAATATTATCAGCCGTTAAAATCCAAAATGGCGGATATAATTCATGTTACGTGAAAAAAATATTTTTATAAAATTAGTGTGTGGGGTATCAAATGAAAGGTATTGAAGAGTAGATTACAATTAGGGAAAGTGTTTAATTTTCGGCGCCATTTTGTCAAAAAACATCGAAATTTTGCGTGTCCCCCCCCCCCCCCTAAAATCGTATTTCCGCTCTTACTAAAAATATAGAAAAATATGCAAAATGTACGGTCTGGTGGACCATAGAAAAAATAAGATTAGCAATTTGATTTGATTTTCTGGGAATTCAAGATGGCGGATAATTCATGTCACTAGAAAAAAAATATTTTTTTAAAATTTTGTGTGGGGTATCAAATGAAAGGCATTGAAGAGTAGATTACAGAAATATAAAAACTTTTTTTTAGGTTTGATTTTTTATTGTATGTATTTATAAATCGAATTATAAAAAAATACAAATGTCCCCCCACCAACTACCCTATAACAGCTATTCTTAAAATTTTGAAATAATTCACGCTTATGGTAGACCAATGAATATTTCTGGAAAAAAAAGTATGTACCTTTTCGTTATTACCGATAAAAAACATTGTGACCCCCCGTATATAATATGCCAAGGTATGGTCTTCTGGCCATAGGAAAAAATTGGAATAGCAATTCTAACTGATTATGTGGGAATCCAATATGGCGGATAATTCCCACCACAAAAAAATAATTTTTATTTTGAAATTTTGTATAGGGTAACAAATTAAAGGTATTAAAGAGTAGATTACAAAATGTATATATCACGTGTTAATTGTTTAATTTTCCACGCCTTTTACTTAAAGCATCAAACATTTGCGTCTCCCCCCCCCCCCCCCCCCCCCCCCCTCTTAATATAACTAGTTTTATGTTAAGGATACCAACGAAACCCTTTTTACATGAGACTTCACGAAAAACTATTTTATTTTCATATAGTCCAGTCATTTTAGGTTTTCTGTTCCAACCAATTCGGAGCTTTTTTTTTGTTCGCTTCATTTTGACGTTCTGAAAATTATATTTAAAATCGTGTTCAACAACAATCTTGTTGCTTTATCGTGTAAAGCAAAAAGATCGTGTTCGCGTTAATAGATATTCAAGGGCAAATGATATTCAACAAATTCCTTTTTTTTGCGAATATCTTGCTTCCTATAGTTCGAACACCAATCTAGGTGGTTATTAAGATTAAAGGTTAAGAACAAAATTTCCCACAAGAAAGTCTGATTCATTTTTTACGTACAATAGGCGGTTTACGTAATATATAGGGCGAAGAATATCCTTGAATATCTAGTTAGTATCCGTCACCACACCCCTTTTTACCTATTTTTAGGAATATCTCGCTTCCTATGGCTCGGAGACAAATTAAGGTTATTATCAAAAAGAAAGATTATCAAATTTCCCACGAAAAAGGTTTCATTAATTTTTTTACGAACCTACAACGTACGGGTTAGCAAAAAACCTAAGCTTACTATAACTTGCGTAAAGTGTTTGTTTTTGCACGAATGTTTACGTATTATATCTCACTTTCTGTGGCTCGGAGACCAATTAAGGATCAGATTAAAATTGAAAATTATAATATTTCCCACAGGAAACATGATGATAATTTTTTATGTACAACGAACCGTTTAGATAATGAAATGCTCCGAAGTTTCCGCTCAAGGCGTAACATGGACCAATAACTTTGGCTTTTTCCCGAGGCTGCTCCACGGTGGGAACCGTTATTCTATACCTGCGAGCGATACGTCATGTTTGTTTGGACGAACTTTGAAAATATTCGTGCCCCCAGTGTTTTAATATTTTACAAAGGTAATAGTTACGGTGACAATCGCAATAGCGAAACATTGTTTTATGTGTAACGAACATCTCGGTGGTCCAACCGTGAATGTGGAGTTGTGGAGCCTGGAGCCTGATATGACAAATTTGAATTAAACAAGTATCAATGAGGTGATGAATATATTGAACTATAGAACATTTAACTAGTGTTCATATGGAGTTTCGAAAAAAGTTCACAAACAAAAAAAGTATTGAAACATAAAGAGTCGCGTCGAAGAGAGACCGAGTACATCGCAATGCCGTCTTCCCCGAAAAAAAAAAAAAAAAAATACGTTCGATTTCAAAAATTAGTGTATGTTTTCTGCCAAACCAGGCAGCGATGAGGTTTAAGAAAAGAATAAATTAATAAAAAATAAATAAAATAAAAATTGGTTTTGAAGTCTCACGTAAAAAGGGTTTCGTTGGTACTGTGAACATGAAATTAGATAAAATACTTTTAGGGGGGGGGGGGGGGGGGGGGAGACACGCAACAGAAGTTGACATTTTTTTAAAAAAAAATTGCATGAAAAATTAAATTTTTTCCACAAGTGGGTTATATTTTTGTAATCTACTCTTTAACACCTTTCATTTAATACCCCTCTCAAAATTTAAAACAAAATTCTCGTGACAGGAATTATCCGCCATTTTGGATTATCAGCTCAAATTGCTATTCTTATTGCTTTCTCATATAAAGAGAAAGTATTGTGATGGCGCGAAAATTCGATTTTGAGATTTTGATGGATTTACACGTTTTGAGGTCCCCTGAGACCAAAAAAGTGTTTTTTTAAAAAAATGTCTGTCCGTCGTCTGTCGTCTGTGCAGACGCCTGGAGCCTAAACTATTGATCCGATTTTGACGAAATTTGGCATATATGTTCAGAAAAATCATACCCCGAGGCGAAATCGAGAAATGAATTTTAGCTCTAAATTTGGGGGCACTACCCCCCAAAAACTCTGAAAAAACATGAAAAAAAAAAATTCTCGAAAACGGTTCGGACGATTTTGATTAAAAAATTCTAAAATGTAGTCCATTTGAATACAAATCTAACGATATAAGCCGTTTTCCCGGGAAAAATCTAATTCCTGAGAAATTAGCTTAAAACGCGGACGGAGAGAGCCCGGGTTCGATTCCCCCAGGAGAAGTTATTTTTATAATAAATTTTGATGAAAAGTTCAATAATTTTTAAATGTACATTTGAAAACTAATAAATGGAAACACTGGGCTAAGTAGTTATAAACTCGTACTTAAGAAAGTTTGTCTGAGTTGTCTCGGACCGATTTTTTTTTCTATCGTCCAGTAAACCGACAATTTTTATATTTTTAGTAAAAGCAGGAATATAGTTTTAGGGGGGAGGGACTCGCAAAATTTTGATATTGTTTGACAAAATGACATGAAAAACTGAACCCTTTCCACAAGCGTTGTATATTTTTGTAAGCTACTCTTTAATACCAATTCATTTGATACCCCACTCAAATTGTTTTTAAAAAATATTTTTTTCGCATAACTTGAATTATTTGCCATTTTGGATTTGGACAGCTGATAATTTTTAGTTCGTTATATTTTTCCTGTATGCGCGTTAAAACGATCTTTAATACGGTAAAGTTTCATATATGTTTGTGACAGACAGACAGACCGACAGACACAGGAACAAAACTATAAGGATTTCTTTTTTTGGTTTTACCAACGAAACCCTAAAATAAAGAATTTTTTTTGGCTTGAAATGTCGCTTGCAGTTTGATCTGATCCTCGATTAGTCTCCGAGCCCAGGAAGCGAAATTTATGTAAAACTACGTAAAACGTCGCGTCGTGCTAAAATAAACACTACGCAAGACGCAAGTTATGGTAACTAGGTTTTTGCTTAACCGTTGGTACTACGTAAAAAATGAATGAAACCTTTTTTGAGGGAAATTTGATCTTTCTTTTTGATATTTACTTTAATTTGTCTCCTAGCCATAGGATACTCGTAAAAGTACGTAAAAGGGGTGCGGTGACGGATACTGAATATTCATCTTTGCCTTATAATTCCGTAAACCGTCCATTGTAAGTAAAAAATGAATGATACTTTTTTGTGGGCAATTTTGTTATCTTTAATCTTGATAAGCGAGATATTCGCAAAAACCGTTTTTTTTTTTACCTTTGCCCTTGAATATCTATTAACGCGACCACGATCTCGCTGCCTATTTTTCAGAACGTCAAAATGAAGCTATATAAAAAAACAAAATAAGCACAGAATTTTTATGAAAAGAAGCCATATTTATGACTAACATAATGTACTATTATTTGTAAATTAAACTCTACCTATTTACAAAATTTAAAGTTTCTATAATTGCTAGAAGTGCCTTAGAATTAATTATAACGAGTCAATAGATCAGTGACATACTTTTGTCTCATATATCTTATGAACTATTATGGGTGAAATTTTTTATTTCCTGTCCAGTTTGTAATGAACTCTAATTTAAATTTATTTTATATACATATCTAAATATCTTTATTAGCTCTAACATAAAATTAATTTTAAGTTAAATCTTTTTTCTTAATCTTTCGTGAAAAAAGCGTGAATAGTGCTAGAGAAACTTGGTGCTAATCTGAGAACTGCTCTTTCTTGTTGTTGATTTCATATAATTGTGTATAATTAATTGAAGAGGTTTTAATTAATTATAATTATTATTTGAATTTATAATTCTATAGAGGTAAAACATTTTTATTTAATTTAACGCTTAACCACAAGCCATTTAGCAGTTACTTGGTGTTTAATATTTTTTTCTGCCCAATTTATTGTAGAAAATATAGGAGTATAATTAAATCTTTTTAGTAATCGTGTATTTAGAATCAGTACCTATGACAAAGATATCGCTGGTACTTCCGTAAGATATCCACGTAAAGATGTCGGTGATGACTTACCGTAAAAATGATGGAAGTTTTCTCATTGTCGTACTGAAGTTATAGTGGATTTGTTAAAGTTAAAAAGAAGTCGTTGTATTCCGAATCATTCTCGGAAATACCATATTGAGTTACCTTATTAAAACTCTATACACATCCTTGTCCTTGAATCCAGGCATTTGTCTAGGAATAGTGGTCATCAGTTTAGAACACTATATCGGCTTATATCAGGTTTGGTGTGGAGAGGGCATGCCAGCGAGGACGATCTTGAAGTGGGGTGGACAACTTCCAACCTGACCAGTCTCTGGGTTGAACCTGCTCCCTACTCTTGGGTCTTCATGCTCCGTATCCCACTTTCACCTAAAATAACTTTCCCCATTCCTGTGCAGCCATCAGTCTAGTTACAACCTTTCTTCGAACGACATTGTTTAACTTGATCACTATAACTTATTTTGTTTACGAGATTCGTGATCGATATTTTAATATTTAGTGGAAAATGAAAATGAATGGCTTTAAGCTTATCGAATTGTGTTGATATAAAAGGTGAAAGTACAGTTAAAATATTTTTGTTTCAAAGTTATTCGTATAACAATGGGATCTAGAAATAATTTTGTCCGGGTTTTGTGTCGCCCCTACGTAACAATTAATGCTAACATTCCAGTTGCTACGGTTAATGAAGTTAAACCTTATGATCAAGTGCCCGGACCTAGACCTCTGCCGTTGATTGGAAATACCTGGAGGATGTTGCCTTACATAGGTAATTATAAAATATCCGAAGTCGGACTTATTTCGAAGCGGCTTCATGAGGAGTACGGGAAAATAGTCAAACTCTCAAATTTGGTCGGTCGGCCGGACTTACTGTTTGTTTTTGATGCTGATGAAATTGAAAAGATATACAGACTAGAAGGAGACACTCCTTACCGACCATCTATGCCCTGTCTTGTCGAGTACAAAAGTCGTGTTAGAAAATCGTTTTTTGGCAGGTTAGCAGGTGTCGTGGGAGTGCACGGAGAGCCTTGGAGAGAGTTTCGTACCAAAGTTCAAAGACCGATTTTACAACCTCAAACAGTCAAACAGTATATTGGACCTATAGAGGAAGTTACAGACTATTTCATAATCAGAATGTGTGAAATGTTAGATTCTAATAGTGAGCTGCCTGAAGATTTTGACAACGAGATTCATAAATGGTCCCTTGAATGCATTGGAAGAGTGGCCTTAGATGTCAGACTGGGGTGCCTAGAACCGAACATATCTCCTCAATCTGAACCACAAAAAATCATCGATGCCGCTAAATTTGCTTTAAGAAACGTGGCAGTTCTAGAGCTCAAAGCACCTTTTTGGAGATATCTGCCATCAAGACTCTGGTCTAAGTATGTGCAAAACATGGACTTCTTTAGAGAAGTTGTAATGAAGTACATCGACTTGGCTATGCAGAATCTACAGAACAGGCAAAAAGAGGGAGTTGTTAAACAAAAGGATTTGTCTTTAATTGAACGAATTTTAGCTAACGAAAAAGATCCAAAAGTGGCCTACGTCCTTGCTTTGGATCTCATTTTAGTCGGTATAGATACGATTTCCATGGCAGTTTGCTCTATGCTCTATCAATTGGCCATAAGACAAGACGAACAAAATAAAATGCACGAGGAATTAGTAAAAATTCTTCCCGACCCTAATCAAAAACTTACCACGGAGCACTTGGATAAAATGTATTATTTAAAAGGATTCATCAAAGAAGTTCTAAGAATGTACTCGACCGTGATCGGGAATGGAAGGACTCTCCAGGAGGATATGGTAATTTGTGGTTATAAGATTCCGAAAGGAGTGCAACTGGTGTTTCCTACCCTCGTCACCGGTAACATGCCTGAATACGTCAACGAACCTAAGAAATTCAAACCGGAAAGGTGGTATAAAGATGTATCTAGTCAGTCCAAAGATTTTATTCATCCCTTCGCATCTCTACCTTACGGCCACGGGCCCAGAATGTGCCTTGGACGACGCTTTGCAGATCTTGAAATGCAAGTGCTCTTGGCTAAGATCATTCGAAGTTATAAATTGGAGTATTTACACGAACCTCTCGAGTACAAAGTTACATTCATGTATGCGCCTGAAGGACCTCTTCGTTTCAAATTTACTCCTCGTAATATCTAGACCAAAACTCCAGTAACCTTCATATTTACCCAATATCAACAAATAATTAAGAATGTGGCATTTTTGTATTCTAATATTTATTTTGTTACATATCGTATTTTATTTTATGTTGTAATAATTTGTAAAATTATTTCTATTTTCTAAAATATATTGATTTTTTTAAATGATTTTCTAAAAAATGTTTAGTCTTATTTCATATTTTCCTCTAATTAGAGAAATTTTAGCCTTTAACAGTTCTATATTGCTTAAGTTATAAATAATCCTTTTTTTATAATTACTCTACATAATTTTCAAGTTCCTTTCTTCTCTTGAAAATATGTTCTTTACAGTAAAATAAGTTAGATTAAGCGATCAATTTGTTTTAGAGTATTTAGAATATTTGTAATAAGGAGTCATATAAAATAGCAATGCTATTTTTCTTTTTCTTTTTTTTTATTAGGAATGCCAGCTTTCAATCACATATGGACAGCTTCAGTTCCGGTGCCAGAAGAGAAAGAAGTGTGAAAGAGTCAGTGTGAGTTAAGATTGAGGTTTAAACCTGATATTTTTTATATTTATTTATTCTTTGATAACTCTGAGATACTAGAGCAAATTGTAGGATTATCATTGTAGAAAAAACTTTATGTCACAAGGTATTGTTAGTCCCGGTTTGAGAGAAGATTTCTCAGTAATCTATATTCTATAATATTTGTAGGAATTAGATGCCCCAAGAAGTTTTTCCCCAACACCGAGGTCAGGAGAGCTTATACTTCTGCGCTCTTATCAAATCACGTATATAGATTTAGAGCAATCTCGTAGTAAACTAATTTTATTTGTAGTTGACAAAATTCCCTTTAGACCATATACATTTGTCTTATACGTATGTTTGTAAATATACTTGTTACTACTTGTTTGATTTTCATAAATATTTGTCTCTGCTGGTTGATTAAAATCATACATTTGTGGTTCGAATTTCAGGACTTGTAATTGTTGGTTCTCTATTCTGGTTTAATAAATATTATTTACGGCGTTAAAAGGTACAGGAGTACTATTTTACTTTAATTTTTTATTTAGGAAATTTAAAAAATAATAAAAAAGCTTCGTTAAGTATAAGAAATTGTGGATTAAATTTAAATAAAAAAATATAATAAAGCAACAAAAAGAATGTTTGAACTCACAGCAAATAATTACTTTTGTTTAAAATAAGTTTTTTTATAGGATTTAATTATATGATTATATTTTATTATACTTTGTATGCATTATTATATTTGGCTATTTTTCATTAGGTCGTGGGGAGGGGGTGGATGTTATGTGTATGGGCATTATGTCTGTTACTAGCAAATGGTAGGCAAGGTGTCTTGCTAGTAAGTTGGTGTGAGTCCCCCCCCCCCGCTACCTTGATGTTTACGTGATATTGATTTACCCTCCCCCCTTATGAAGGGGTACTATTTGGACCTCCCTCTCAGTCAGTAGTTGATGAGTATTGGCAGCCCCCTTCCACTGTGCCGGTGTTTTGAACGTTGAAACGTCCCCTTCTCTATTTGTGACCACTTATGCATACCACCTGATAATTCTCCGTATGGTGAGAATATTTTATGAAAAATAATATAAACATAAAATGTTTATTAATCCCCCCCCCCTCCCTCAAAATGAAATAAAAATATATATAACCATATACATATTTATAGTTTCAGTAATAACAAATAAAGCTAAATAAATAATCACAGATAAAGTAAATTTAAATTTAAGTATTACCTAACAATATTTTAGCCACTGCAAAAATAATAGTACTCAATTAGTGTTATTCATACTTAGTTATTACTCTATGTTTGTAGTGATACAACACGAAAATTGAAGAATGCAATATAGCTTGATTGAACAATATACGTATTGTTAATTTATTATATATATATATATATATATATATATATATATATATATATATATATATATATATAAATACTTATAAAAAGTAGTGAGGTTTGTTTCCTTTAGCCGGCTACACACGCTCAAGCATGCTTGAGCGTCTGTATGATAGTTTTGTGCAAGCATTATGATTGTACAAGCGGATTGAGGCGTGTGTGCCAAGGTGAAGCAAGCTTGTGCAAGCCTCTCAGGTTGAATCAGCTGGGGCGTAAGTTGAACCTACAGTTGTCATTAAATAATTATGTAAAGCACATGTAGCTTTTACAACTTCATCAATATGTTCTAATAATAAGTTTATAGCGGTGTGAAATATTCTAAACCGTGCAGTCAATATCCCAAAAACGTTTTCGACAATAATCCGTGCTATAATCGGTAGTTGTAAATTTTTTTTTCAATGCAGTTTAAATCACCTTGTCTGTATGGTTTTAGCATATCAGTCCTTAAAGGAAAAGCATCGTCCGCAATGAAAACATATGGCAGATTTCGAGAAGTATTCGTGATTTTTTCATCTTTTGGAATATTTAGAGAATTCTTCTGCAGTCGCCTAAAAAATTCTGTATTCTGAAGGACACCTCCATCCGATATTCTGCCATTTGTACCGAAATCAAACAAAATAAATTTATAATTTGCATCTGCAATGGCAAGTAAAACCATACTGTGCCTATGTTTGTAATTATAAAAAAATGAACCACTTCCAGCTGGAGGAATTATATCGATATGTTTTCCATCTATGCATCCCAGGCAATGAGGGAAATTCCACCTTTTTTCGAAGTCTTTTAATAGCTTCTCGCATGATGGTATCCTTCTTTTGAATTAAAGGTGTCACCAGTGACAGAAGATTAAGATAGGTTTCTTCATCCATCTTTAGATAATTATGCCAATCTCGGGGATATATCTTCAACTGACTCAATAAGTTAGTATATGTGAAAAGATTTTTCTTTTCATCAACCAACATTTGCTCCACAAGGCACGTTTCTTTTTTCCAATTTTTCTTTTGGATACAAGCACAAATGCAGCCAAAGCGAGTGCATCTTCGTCGTCCGTACTCGACATTTTGTAAACACAAACTGATGCTTGTGCAAGCATGCTTGTAGCGTGTGGAGGCGATGTCAATTTGTGCATGCTTGCACAATCATGATTGTGCACGCATGCTTGTACCGTGTGGAGGCGATGTCAATTTGTGCATGCTTGCACAATCATGATTGTGCACGCATGCTTGTGCAAGCATGCTTGTACCGTGTGGAGGCGATGTCAATTTTTGCATGCTTGCACAATCATGCTTGAGCGTGTGTAGCCGGCTTTATAGTACAGGGTGAGCCAAAAGTTCGGCAACGGCTAAATATCTCCGGTTATAATTGAGATATTAAGTTCCCGTTTGCAGGTATCTTAATCATTTGTAAAAAACTACTTTTTTGGTGGGTAATCATTTTTTCCGCCATATTGGTTGCTGCCATATTGGATTCAACTTTGAAATTTTAAATTGGAACACCCATAAAGTGATACATTTTTGGAAAGTTCTTGAAAAAAGAAAACATTTACCGCAAACCCGAGCTTTCTATCTACTTCCGTTTCAAAATGGCGGGCACTCAAAGTTTAAAAAAATGATTTTTTTTTATTTTCAATAGTACAGTTAGATATAAAAAAATCGGTCCGAGATAACTCAGACAAACTTTCTCATATAATCTCGGCCCCAGATCCCAGGAAACATGAATATAAAATTAAATATTTATTGCATTAAGCTCGCTTCAATGATAAACCTACGTGATACTTAGTTAATTTATTATTATTTAAAATGTGTTCAACAGGTGGTTGTATACTTTTTGTTTTCGACTTTCAACCAAATGAGATTTATTTTCATCAATTTCAGAACTAGGTTTTCTAGGATCTGGGACAGAGATTATATGAGAAAGTTAGTCTGAGTTGTCTCGGACCGATTTTTTTATTTCTAACTAAACTATTGGGAATAAGAAAAACAAAGTGAATTTTTTAACTTTGAGTGCCCGCCGTTTTGAAATGGAAGTAGACAGAAAGCTCGGGTTTGCGGTAAATGTTTTCTTTTTTTCAAGACCTTTCCAAAAATGTATCACTTTATGGGTGTTCCAATTTAAAATTTCAAAGTTGAATCCAATATGGCGGCAAACAATATGGCGGAAAAAATGATTAACCACCAAAAAAGTAGTTTTTTACAAATGATTAAGATGGGAACAAACGGGAACTTAATATCTCAATTATAACCGGAGATATTAAGCCGTTGCCGAACTTTTTGATCACCCTGTATACAAATTTTTATTGATTGTAGGGTCTATAGGAAAAAATTAAAAGCTCACTTTTGCAATATTTCGACCCCTCTTTGGGTCATCTTCAAGCTGACTAGAAGATCGTGTTCATGCTAAAAATTCGTTTTATTCAAACCAGGGTGGTTATAGTCATATATATGTATATTATATATATAAATTTAATAATTGTGAAGCATAAAAGAATAGTGACAGACATAGAATAACTATGGATTTTTGAAAAATTAACCCTCTTTTCTAACAATTGACTATAACCACCCTGATTTGAATAAAAATATTTTTTAGCATAAACAGGGTGCAAAAGTAATCTTCTTGTCAGCTTGAAGATGACCCAAAGATGGGTCGAAATATGCAAAAGTCGGCTTTTATTTTTTTCTTATAGGCCCTACAATCAATAATATATATGTAATATATATATATATATATATATATATATATATATATATATATATATATATATATATATATATATATATATATATATATATATAAGTAGATTAATAATAATATCTATAAGATAGTTATTATTATTAATAGTGATATTATAGATAGATAATATCTGTATATATATATATATATATATATATATATATATATATATATATATATATATATATATATATATATATATATATTAGATATATTAAGAGATATAGGTATATATTATATCTAGATATAATAGATTTATGTATCTTTACTATTCTAGATATAATTATAAGTTTTTTTGTGGGTGATAACGAGCAAAATCCCGAAGAACTTATATAAAATTATTTTAAATTGTTTTGTTATCGTTTGAAAAAAATCTAAAGGTTTGTTTAAAGGTTAAGCATTTTTGTTTAACTCTGATGATTGAAATAAAATATTCTGCGAGGAAGAACATTAAAGATGTTGATTACTTGGTTTGTCATTATTTCTTACATCATAACTGAAGTTTATATCTCTTGGGGCCAAGTAGAATCTTAAGTTTAAATCATTTCATACAATGATTTTACTCACATGTTTCTCTTGTTGTGAAACTCACAAGTTTGATTTGTTCTTGTGATCTGTACAAAGATATATTCTTTAAGTTTATGTTGTGTTTAATATAAAACAATGTTTGTTTATAAAATTAGTTTGAAGGTTATTGCATTGTCATCAGAAATTCATAATATGTGCAATTTTCAGCTTTCTATTTAGGTTTCCGGGTTGCGGTTTAAATGTAGGTTACTAAATTCGTCCCTGACAAACCTTGTAAGCTAATAAGTAGCGAGGAAAAAGTTTACAATTGGATGTTATTTATTACCCTTGTGTAGTGGTTCCAACGTTGTTGTTTTTAAAATTCAATTTTTAAGTTTTTGGTAGTTTTCATACTACGGAAAGTTAAATTTAAATTTAAATCAAATTATAATTATTATTAACTACGGGAAACAGACAGTGAAAAATACACTCCAGCGCCGGGAGTTGTTTTTGTTTTTTTTTGCAGAAGTACCAGAAGTTTCTTTTTGGAAGTTTGTTGAGAACACTCAGTTACGAGTTTTTGGATGCTTTTAATTATTGTCCTAAAAAGCGTCTTCTTGAGGTGCAATTTGATTTGGTCGGAACAACAAGGAGCTTGTGGAAGCGTTGGGATATTATTTGCCAAAAATCTGCGGTTAAAAAAGGAAATGTTTGCAGGCAGTATTGTCCCGGTGGAGAATCTACGAAGGAGGGATATGGGAGCGAACTCTTAAAACTATTTACTCAAACGCTCAAGGACCAAATATATATTGCGCCTCTTCTATTTTCCATCTACAGTCCTGACCTAGCATTTGAGACTAAAATACCCTACTGATTATGTACTTAACATTTTATTTAAAATAGTTCCGTAGATTGGCTAAACGCTTTTACTCAGACTTTCTAACCACTTCTTTGGCCGCGAAGACAGTAAAATGTGTAAATTTAAAAATATCAAATTTTTGTGTCATCACAATACTTTTATATATCTAGACCATCAGACTATAAATTGCGTATATAAGAAAGTAAAAAATAAAGAATCAAAGAGCAGCAAAGACAATTTTTACTTAAGTAATTTGGAGTTGATAGACCTTTTTTTAATTCGTCCATACCTATCAAATAATTTTATGATTTTTTTTTTCTTGTTATCAAGTATTCTAATTGCTGGTCTAATTATTTTTCAAATAGATTTTCTTTAAAGAAGACGAAGAAGAAGAAAAAATCTGTAACAATTAACTCAAACAATTAGATCCTTTTGATTACCTAGTAAAACCTTACCCGAGTCTATCTGAGTCTCTAAATACCATAGCTAATAGCTCAACAAAGTACCGTAGCTTCCGTCACACACCAGTTGTCTAAAGGCATCCTCTTTTCTATTACATGCTACCGCGTTCATGTTTTGCCAAATACTGTTAGTTATAACAGAGATTATAACCGGTTCTTGGTAGCCTTTCCACGTTTTATCCCAGATTATCTTCTGACTGATGATTTATTTTTTGATTTTTAAAAGTAAAGTGGTTGATTTCCTTGGCAATTTAAATAAGAAAATCTATTCTTAACTTAAACTCTATACTTCTACTTCTTTTGTAGACACAAAACAGAAATAGTCTTTTAACTGCCTTTCGCCAGAATGAAATTGTTTTACTATAAAAAAAATATCTTAAGCTCGTGTCGTGCTAAACTATCACAAAAATACTATGACTATTGACTTACTTAATGTAACAAGAAATATTTTCCTTAAAAGATTTGTTATATCTTCAGAACCTTATATATCTTCTCTGTCTGTCTGTCTGTTGCTTGTTTTAATTCATAAACTACTATAGTTAGGAACATGAAATTCGGCACACAGGTGCATCTCGGCATTTGTGACAACTGGACACTTTTTCGATTTTTCACATCTAATATTTTCAAGATGGCGGCCAATATGGCGGGCGACTAAAAATGTTTTTAGTCACCATGACATGTTATACATAAATTTAAAGGTCTTAAAGTGTAGAAAAAGAATATGCAACTATTGAAATTTCACACTTAATATTTTCAAGATGGCGGCCAATATGGCTGGCGACTAAAAAAAAGTTTTTTTTGAGTCACCATGACCTGATATACTACATCAATTTAAAAGTCTTGAAGTGTAGAAAAAGAATATGCAACTATTAAAATTTTACACTTAATAACTTTAACTTAATCGTACAGAAACCGGCGATTATCGCATCACGTACTTACTTGTTTGACTATGAGGCCACTCACTTATACACGCATATAAAATAAGTAGGTTTGATTAAAATTATATATCATTATCGTTTACTACAAATATATATTTTTTTTTTATGGAGCAGCCTTTCTCATTCATCAAAATATTATAAGGAGGAGTGGGCCGAACGTTTTATAAAAGTGTTGAAATAAATTTAGAAAAAAATGGGTCGGGACAACTCAGACAAACTTTCTCATATACAAGTTCATAATTACTTAGCCCAGTGTTTTCCATTTACTAGTTGTCGTATGTAGATTTAATTATTATTGAACATTTTATCAAAATTTGTCATAAAAATAACTTTGCCTCGGCGAGGTATCGAACCACGGCTCTCTCCGCCCGCGTTTTAAGCTAGTTTCTCAGGAACTAGATTTTTCCCGGGAAAACTGCTTTTATCGTCAGATTCGCATTTAAATGGACTGCATTTAAGTATTTTTTAATCAAAATCGTCGGAACGGTTTTCGAAAAATAATTTTTGTTTCAGAGTTTTTGAGGGTAGCGTCCCAAATTTGGAGCTAAAATTCATTTCTCGATTTCGCCTCAGGGTATGATTTTTCTGAACATGTATGCCAAATTTCGTCAAAATCGGCCCAGTAGTTTAGGCTCCAGGCGTCTGCTCAGATGACGTACAAAATTTTTTTAAAAACCACTTTTTTGGACTTAGGGGACCTCAAAACGTGTAAATCCATCAAAATCTTAAAATTGAATTTTCGCGCCATCACAATACTTTCTCTTTATATGAGAAAGTAAAAAACATACTTCACACATTAAGGTTTATTTTGAAGGCTTTTCATATTATTTTGTATTAGTCTACCTTGATAATCCAATTATAATAATATTTATGATGGATTGCACAAAGTGATTTGAGATCAATCTGTTCTAGTTCAAAATATGATATCGATTCTTCACTGTAACCCACAATCCTAAAACGATTTATTGGTCTATCGAATATTCAATATAACGGTTAGTATTCTAGGTTATGATGCTGAAAAGAAAATGATTAGATCCTGTATTTTCTACAAGCTAAGTACTTTAATTCTTTTATAAAGTTAATGGTTTCTTGTACTCTTGGTAAAACACTATTCTAAAACCTCACTTGTGTCCTTTATTTTCCCTCAAATTCTATTTAATAGTTATTATTTATCGGTGTAAACAAATACATAGTTTTTTAATTAATTATCTTATCAAACTTTTGTAAATGTCATAAATTTGTAAAAGAAAATGTAAGCCTAATTATTTGGTTGTATGATGTAATTAACAAAGTAAATTATAAGCCTTTCCACAAAATCTCTGGTAAGAGATGAGGTATAAACGAGGATGATATAATAATGATATCAGTATGGGAGAGTATTGTATCTAGACCATGGTGTACCTTAAGACCATACATTGCTGGAGTCTATCAAGCTCTCCTAGCAGCCAGCATACCTACTCTTCCTAGTAAATAATAAATACGACAATGTGAGTCTCAACTTCTTCGTATAAGCTACACGCTTTATTTTTTATGAAAACTACTAATTTTTTCATCCAAAGAAAAATAAATATTCCTCTTGTGATAACTGATCTTTCAAAACTGAAGTTTACATAATTTATGTATACAATGGCCCAAGATATAAACAACTCTTTCCCCTTACATAAAATATCCACATTCAAATTTAGCTAACTATTAATCGGTAATCAGTGAGTGAAAGACAAAAATAAAGATAATTTTGATTTCATTTTTTTGTTCTGCAGTAGTTGGGTCTATTAAGGAATAAAAAAAGCTCACTTTTGCAATATTCCGTCCCCTCCTTGGGTCATTCTCAAGCTGGAATCACAATTTATTTAGATATTAGATTTTACAAACTATAAATATTCTCTGGACAAGATATTAACAAATTTTTTAAGGTAATGATCACTATTAATTTTAACATTTAAAAAGTTTTGATTTTACTAACCTGATTGACTAGAAGTTATCTTACATTTACAGGTTCTATTCTTGAAATATTTTATTTAAATCTTTTTCATTCTCGTCATTTCTTCTTAAAATAATAAAAATTTAATGGTTTTGGTCACATGTTATGTGGGTTATTGAAAATATTAATTTTGAGTAATGAATTGTATCTACTTACTGAAGTCAGGTAACGGTAATTTCACTTGTGATATATATGCACTTTTTAATATATTAAACTTTCTAAAATATATTTTAAAACATTTATTATTACTTCCCTTCTGCTATCATTACAACAATTCATTATACTCAAAGTTCGATCATGTGACAGATTCAGACTAGTTAATGTAGTTTGTGTTTCAATGGTTTAGTAGTGGTACAAAATAATTGTAATAAGTTAAGTTAAATTTTATTTGTGAGTGGAGCTAAAATGTATGAACTAATAATGGTAATTCATTAGTCCCATTCAATTAAAAATAATTTAGGTAATATTAGGTAGTTATGGCTAGAGAGTTTGAGTTTAGTAGTAGTTAGATTAATATTATAATTCTATATGTACTAATATAAGCATCAGTTAAATACCTACTAATAACAAAATTAACAATAACAAATTACAAAGAAAATAAATAATAATGCTTAAATGAGGATAATTATAAACTAAATGTTTATAATGGCCATCATACTATTTAATTTATAATTAATAAAATTAAAATTAAGCTGGTTCACTGGTTTTATTTTTTTATTTATTTGTTTTTTTAATTAAAAATCGGTCTGAGACAACTAAGACTAGCTTTACATGTACGCGTTCTTAATTACTTGGTGCAGTGTTTTCTATTTATTAGTTGTTTCGAGTTTTTGTATTTGTATTTTATTATTTTTAAACATTTTATTAAAATTTACCCTCCAAGATTACTTCTCCCCGGTAGGGAATCGAACCCGGTCTCTCCCCACCCGCGTTTTAAGCTATTTCTTCAGAAAAAAAACTACCTATACGGCAGAGATAAGGGATATAGAGATAGTCGTCTCCCCTCTTCAACGAGCTTTTACCAGGTTAGAGTGGGGGGGGGGGGGGGGGGGGACAGTGGCGCGCCCACAAATTCCTGAAAAAAGGCCGGGAATTTCAAATCAAAAATATTAAGCTATATTATTTCTTCCTTCGAATTCAGCAAATTGAATTTTTGAAGAATTTTAACTTGTATCAATTCCTATTGCCAAAAAAAAAAAAAATGAAAATGTCATTATCTCATAATTATGTTAAGAAATTCAAATATTCCCTCAGTATTAAGAAGAAGAACAGCTAACTTCTAAAATAAATATTATTTAAAATATTAGGAAGGGTTAAAAAATTAATATTGTAGAAATAATTTTTTTAAAAATAAATAACTGTTTTATTCACAAAAAAAATACAATAAGGTTAAATACAATGTTTTAATACATAGTTAAGCAGTAAAAATACCCTAATCATAAAAAGAAAAGTCAATTTACAAAAATTTAGTTGAATTTAATGTTAGTGAATGAAATTTAGTGAATATTATTTGTTAGTCTTTTTTAACGTTGAAGGGTTTGAAAAATGCTTTATGTGCGTTTTAAGGTACTAATACCTCCTAAAAACACCTCCTTCAACTTGCAGAGCGAGTCAGGTCCATACGGATTTTGAAGTTCCTTCAGTGGGTTCCCAGCACCATCTGCAATATAAAAAGCAATTACATAAATGTAGATGAAATAAAAAATAGAACTTATCGTCCAGACAAAATTTTTGTTTTCCTTAAATTCCTGGCATGGACGATCTCTCACTCATTAGTCTGTTCTGGTATTTTATCCACCAATAAATGCAGAGTTGCTCATTCTATATTACGTACGGATATTTAATTTTTGTTACACAAATATCAAATAAGATTTGAATGAGACTTGAGGGAATTGAGTATAATATAATTGTACACATTATAATCTACATATGCTATTTCGTTGAGGTGTGGGTCGGTAATGGTATCACCCTTACCGACCCACACCTCAACGAATTTGATACTAAAAGGGACAAACCAATAAACTACGTAGGTACATATGTTATGTTTTATGGCTAAATTCAGCACAAATGTAAATTTAAAGAATATATTATGTGAATAAATAATGCAACTATGTAATAATATTTGTTTCGACTAATTCGTATATAGTATACGTGCGCCATCGAAATTTCTTCAAGTTGGACCTTTACTTGGTTTATACATAGGAGGGTTGATTTTCTTTAGGAAATGAGTGGAGCAGCAAAGTGGTGCGGAGAGGCGATTGAAAATTCAAGGGTACACAAAATTAAGGTTTTTAATTTGATATGCCAGATTTTATCACCTAACCTCAAAGTGGTGGCGCGTAAAATCCGAATTCACCTTTTTTTCAAACATATCAATCCTAAAAGCAGCCACATGAATAAACAAGTAAGGCGCACTTCACGTAAGTACGTGGGGCGATAATCGCCGGTTTCTGTACATTAAAGTTAAAAATTTTAAGTGTAATATAATTGCACTAATTTTAATAGTAATATTTTTTTCTACTCTGCAAGACCTTTAAATTGATGTATAACATGTTATGGTAACTAAAACAATGTTTTGTCACCCGCCATATTGGCCGCCATCTTGAAATGTTTAATAATTGCACATTCTTTTTCTACATTTCAAGACCTTTAAATTGATATATAACATGTCATGGTGACTAAAACTTGTTTTTATTCACCCGCCATATTGGCCGCCATATTGAAATTTTTAAGTGTAAAATTTTAATAATTGCATATTCTTTTTCTACACTTCAAGACCTTTAAATTGATGTTTAACATGTCATAGTTACTAAGAACTTTTTTTAGTCGCCCGCCATATTAGCCGCCATCTTGAAAATATTACGTGAGAAAATTTTAATAGTTGCATATTCTTTTTCTTTATTTCAAGACCTTTAAATTGATATATATCATGTCATGGTGACTAAAAACTTTTTTAGTTGCCCGCCATATTGGCCGCCATCTTGAAAATATTAAGTGTGAAAAATCCAAAATGTGTCCAGTTGTCTCAAATGCCGAGATGCACCTGTGTGCCGAATTTCATGTTCCTAGCTATAGTAGTTTATGAATTGAAACAAGCAACGGACTGACAGACAGACAGAGCCGTTATATAAGGTTTCTTTTTTTACTTTGTACAGAAACCTAGAAACGTAATTTTGATTCTGAACCCGATGTCCTAGGGACAGAATCGAGCCTTGAACAAAGTTGGATGCACTGTCTGTAATTATGTAATGTTTTGTAATCTCAAAAAAACTCGGCTGTATAACTGAACTTGACATCAGCTACCCAAAACAGGGATAATTATTACAATTAACGCGTGTTCAATCAATTACTGAAATATTACATTAGTATCATTAACCACCATGATTGCATGGTGTATGATTTATACATTTGAGAGATAACATCCCTTTTCTAAAAACAGTACTTTCGAGCGCGGCATTAACTGAACTTCAGATTTACCAAAAAATATTTAACTACAAAAAAAACCTACCTTGATTTATCCTGAGTTCAGCGAAAGCTTTTCTCCTAAGTTTATTTACTTAAGCAGTCAAATACATCACAACATGGGCGTAGCCAGGGGGGGCAGGGGGGGCCATGCCCCCCCCCCCCCCCCCCTAGGCCGGCTCAACTCTCTAAAAAAATACGATTATTATACATATACAGGTTAAAATAAAAAATAAATAAAAAGAAAAAAAAATTCTGTATAATAATAACAATAATAATATATATATATATATTATTATTATTATTATACAAATTTATTTTATGGAAGAAGAAGAATTGAAGTAAGTAAAGTTATCAATCCGTTTAGGTCAAGGATCTATAAAATAGGGATGGAGCTCTAAGTACATATACCTCCTGGGTAAAAAAGTGTCGTCTATAGTCTATAGAACTTGGGAAAAAAATCTACATAAAATTACGACTGCGCATGGTCAGAACTTTTTAGTGGGACAAATTTCTTACTGACTATTATTATCCATTGTTTATTTTGAATGGAAGGTTACAATATAAAAATTTTAGATCAAGTTTTTAATTAAATATTTTCTTGTTTTAAGGGTTTTTATTATAATCTACAGTTTTACTTTAATATATTAATTAAATTTAATTAAAATAGTTAGTAGCAGTCATTAGTATAGTTTTTAATTATCGAATAATTAATATTAATTAATTTGGAAACGGGTTCAATTGTAGAATAAGATTTTAAAAATTGCAGATACCCGACCTTTCGCAAGGAAGACTATTTTTTGTATTTATTGACTGGACTGTTAGATACCCTACTATTTTTATTTGGTTATGGTTTTGCAATAAAACTCAGTATGGCTCTGCATATTTAGTCCAGTCAAATGGTGCACAAAATGGGCTCGAAGTGAAAAGTTCTGGTGTAATTGATTTTAGTGGTTTATTTTATGTTTTTGGGGGTGCTGAACACGAATCTGAAGTTGTCCAGCAAAATTTCCCCCCGCAAATATGAGAAATCGTCAAAAACAATTTTTTTGTGATTTTCCGCTTATAACTTGTAAAGCAATCTATTCACGCAAAAAGCGGTCCAGTAGTTAAATATAAATGAGAGAAATTTATGTCATAACATTTTTATAACATTTTTTTGTACGTCATACAGTTTTCACGGAAATGGGAGTTGAAATATCGGGAAAATCGGTAATTTTTTAAAGAAGACCAGTTATGCACCATGATTTAACGAGCCAATTTTCAAAGAAATCTACGAATTATTGGCTTATGATAATATACGGAAATTTTAGTTTAGAATTTGGATAAGTGTTAAAAATATTTGGTACACAGGGGTACGGGGTACAAAAGACAAAATAGTATGTACCCTTCAATATGCATGTCATTGGAAAGCTCTTTAAGAGTACAGTAATTGTTGTTATGTACAATTTTGTCATATTTTCATATGAGAGAGGGGTAAAATGGAAAAAACACAATAATAGCATAAAAATATGTTGTTTTTTTTTCCATTTTACCTCCCTCTAATATAAAAATATGACAAAAGTGTACATAACAACAATAAATGTACTCTTAAAGAGTTTTCCAACGACATGCATCTTGAAGGGTATATAATATTTTAGCTTTTGTACCCCGTACCCCTGTGTACCTAATTATTTTTAACACCCATCCAAATTTTAAACCAAAATTTTCGTATATTATCATAAGCCAATAATACATAGATTTCTTTGAAAATTGGCTCGTTAAATCATGGTACATAACTGTTGTTTTTTTTTTTCATAAATTTCCGACTTTCCCGATATTTCAACTCCCATTTCCGTGAAAACCATATGACGTACAAAAAAATGTTATAGACATAAATTGAAGGTTATTTTCTCATTTATATTTAACTACTGGACCACCTTTTGCGTGAATAGATTGCTTTGCAATTTATAAGTGGAAACCACAAATAAAATGGTTTTTGACGATTTCTCATATTTGGGGGGGGGGGGGATTTTGTTGGACAACTTCAGATTTGTGTTCATTACCTCCAAAAACATAAAATAAACCACTAAAATCAATTACACCAGAACTTTCCACTTCAAACTACCATTTGACTGGACTAATTTGATTCTTAAAAAACAATTAATTACTATTTATTTAAAATTTAAAATTAGAGATGTAGTTCAGACAATATCTCATAGGAAACGCTAACGTCGCTTCAAATACTCTCTGTCCAATCTTAATGTGAACTATTTTACATTAAGAGTGGATTTAAACAGCAAGTTTTCCTAAAAAAAATAAATCATTTTGAAAATATTAATAATGGTACTGTCAGACTCTCGGCATTTTTAAGGAAAACACTTTCTTGGTTTTACATACACCACACCACACACACACACATATATATGTATATGTATATATATATATATATATATATATATATATATATATATATATACAAAACAAATTAGCCCCCCCCCTAAAGGCAACCCTGGCTACGCCCATGCATCACAAGAGACATTTTTAATGAAGTAGAAAACAAAAAATGTATCATAAGAGCACAAGAACGCAAAGAAACGAGACACTAGTCGGAGTCGGTTAAAAGAAAATGCCGATTACAAGTTTCCGTTGTTTGTAGTTTGTTTATCCTATTTAGTTCCACTTCTAACTGTCGCTGGGAGCGTGGTACCATCGGGCAAACTTGGTCAAACCAACACCCTAGGGAATTGGACAGGGCGGCTATACGGTTAGATTAGTATTTAAGTGGACTAAATTTTATAATTTAATCAAATCATAGGAACAGAATATTTTTTTCGGGCTAGCAAGTAGCAACCCTAAATTAAGAGCTAAAATTAATTAATCGATTTTGCCTGTAGTTATAATTTTTCTGAAAATGTATGCCAATTGTCATGGCTTGCCAATCCTTTCTCGAATCCTATCATGTATTTTATTGATGTTATGCATTTAAAAAACAATAACGTTTAATATTTATTTACTTGTTTCCCCTTTTTTAAATTTGTCAATTTTTTTTTTTATAACACGAATAAAAGTATAAATGTAGCAATTTGTTTAATGTGCGCAGTGCGCAGGTGGTTGAAATTATTCTGGGCTATCTACGGGCTACATTTAACAAACTTCTTAAAAATCAGAGGAGTACTTTTGAAGATATAGGTGTTAATAAAATTTACTTTTTGATTAATTAACAATGGGCTAATTCTGACCTACGCACCTAAATTTCAATAATCTTACGAATATCTTGGTTCGTAAAAATTGAGCGTCAGACAGACACGGGACAAAAAATGTCCCTGGTGTCTGAAACGGAGTTCTATCTTGAAATATTTAAAATCGGAGACATAAAAAATTGTTCTTTCCACTGAACTATCACAATCCGAGCTTACCTTTGTTAAGCTTGGAAAAAAATCATAGTTGTTCTTTGTCAACAAAATTAACAAAAAATGTATTTATGGATTTTTTTATACGGCGCATATTTTGTGAGAAAAAAATACTCTGATACAGGAAGGTTTTAAAAACACACTGATACAGAAAGGTTTTAACTTAAACTAAATTTCGCGATGATACCAAAAAAGAAAATACATATACCGCTAACCAATATAGGTAATTACAATTTTAAACAAACACTATTATTCGTAATTGTTAAAAAAAATATTTGTTTTATGACAATGCAAGACGAATGACTCGTTCATGGTCATTTAGCTCATCGTATATTTTAACATATGACAATTATTTTTTCTTTTTAATATATGTAGTATATATTTATAAATTATTGTGATGGCGCAGAACATCGATTGTAAGATTTTGATGTATTTACACGTTGTTAGGTCCCCTGGATAAAATAAAGGGTGTTTCGAGAAAAAAATCTTGTTTTTCGAAGAGTTTTTTGGGGTCGCGCCCCCAAATTTAGAGCTATAATTTTATTGCTCAATTTCGCTTTGGGATGTAATTTTTCTGAACCTGTTTGCCAAATTTCATCAAAATAGACCCAGCAGCTTAGGCTCTACGCCTCTACGCAGACTTATCAAACGGCATTTTTTAAAAACCATTTTTTGGACTCAAGGGACCTCCAAATCGAGATGTTTTCTCTTTATATATAGGTACTACGTCTAAAATGAGAAAGTAAATATAGATTAACTGACATAGATTAAAATATAGTCTATTTAAATTCAAATCAAAGCATATAAGTCGTTTTCCTGTGAAAAATCTAGAACTGAAAAGAGTGGGTGAGTGGACGGGTTCAATTCCTCGGCGGAGAGGAATGATTTTTATGATTAATTTTGACGAAGTAATGAAATAATAATAATTTAACCACGAAACCCTGAAACAACGAACAAATAGAAACATAAAACAAGTTATTATGACTCACATTTGAAAAAGTTTAGTAAGAGGTGCATCAGACAGAATGTTCTTCAGAAAAAAATAACTTGGAGATAAAAATATGAGTGATAGCTAATTTTACCGAGGGCACGCACATTTAACTCTCGAGCTCGAAATATCTTTGGTTACAAACATCATGTAACTACCTGAACAATCAGGTTGAATTTGATAAATATTTGCCTAATTTAAAACACAATGAAATTTTATATTTTGTAACGAATTAATATTCATCTTAATCAAAAAAATTTTAAACCAAATAAATATTTCGGAAAAAACTAAACCAATTGGATTTTTTCTGTATTAAATTTACCCAAAATTGAATGTAACTAAAATTACCTGTTAACAGCATTTTAACAGATTACAAATACTGTCTACTGAATATAAATACAAATGTAGGAAAATGTAATTCTTTAGGAACTTATTGGATATATTTGGTTATAAAATTAGATATTAGATATTTATTTAAAAATATTGTAGAAGCTATTAGAATATTAATATTTTTGAATCTATTTTTGGTTTGGTTGCTATTTTAGGTTTGTTACTATTTCTTGATTGTACATACTCTAATATTTTTACATCCGAAGTTGTCATTATGTATTATTAATCAATGAACAGTCAACATGTCTATAGCAATAAGGTGTATGTGTGTATTTTTTTTTTTTTTAGTTTGTTCATCAGTATTTAAGTACATTTGTATGCTACTGGGGATAATTCATGGGGTCTTTAAGTGCCAAATTACCTGACAATTATTTAATTATTTACATGTAAACTGTAAATAATTTATTTATTATCCAAGTAAAGTCTTATTAAATTATGTTTAGTTAATTTTATTCACATCTTGCAGTTTTACTCAGATAGTGCTAAAACCTTAAACAACCTTCTAAATGTATCCCACCAAACGGTCAAATTAACGTAAAAAAATAAATATTTGATTTCCTGAAAGAAAAAACTTATGTAACTCCTAAAAGTAAGGTTATTTCTTAACTCTAGCTTCATATTTAAACGATCCCTCTCAGATTAATGTTTAATTTTTAGCTTATCTTTTGTATACATCTACTAATGCTGTTATACTGAAAAAATGTAATTAAATATGTTTCAACTGACTAGCTTGAAAACTGTGGAAGTTATGCGTGACAGACACACACACACAGACAGCCAGACATCGAGCTAAAAACCACTCAAATCACCCAAAACGGATAATTCCGTCGTAATCTCGGTTTCGGATTTTTTGGGTGAATACAATACTTTCCCTATATACCTTCGGAGAAGGAGAGGAAAAATAAAAAACTAATTATATTTACAACTAATGAACAAAGACGTCTATAAAACCGTTTATAATAGTGATTCCGTGATTTAAACTATAAAAAAAACATTAAGGTAAATACTTACTTCTTCGATCATTCTTTTCGAAGTTGAAATAATTGTTTAAAGCATCAATTGTTTTTATATATTATGAAGTTGTATGTTTTATATTTATATTATAACGTAACATCTTTAGTTACTAATTTTCTTAAATATAAATTGTTAAGTAAACTTTTTCCTAATTTAAACTAAGTAATGGTGTACTATTTTGTTGTGCCCAGGAGAAAGCAGGACGAGGTGGAGGTGCTTGAGGAGACCATCCGACAGAGAAATGAGCAGCAGAAGAAGGCCGGTGTAGAACTCGAGGCCACCTGCCATATCTGCCTCAAAACTAAGTTTGCAGACGGTATCGGACACGTCTGCAATTACTGCTCCATACGCTGCTGCGCACGTTGCGGCGGCAAGGTCACCCTTAGATCGAACAAGGTACACATAACTGCTTATTTATTTTTAAAACCTATATAGCTGAATAATTTTAAACCTTTTTTTAGCGTCTATGGAATTAAAAGATCTCCGCCGTGGGGACGTAAGTGTCGTAATCATAGTCGCGATGCGTTATTATCAGATATAATTCAACTTTATTAATATTTACGGGACAAAAGTTAACACAGACGATAAAATAATTTGCATTTTTTCTTGCACTAACTTGGTTTTAATATAGTTGGTTTAAGTAAGATGTATGGAACCTATGATCTTGGTGTCATTTATATTCTTAAAGCTTGGTTCGGTACAATGTAAGCTGCCGAACAATAGGGTATTGTCGCCTTTACATTCTTTAACTGTCTAAGTAAAAACCGTTCTTTTCCTGTAATTTAAACCACCTCGCAACTTGGTATACCACCACTCCTTATTAATTATAACTTACTGGAAGACTGTCAAGGAAAAATAAATTTGTTATAAAAGAGGCCCGAATGGTATAGTCTATCAAATAAGGAGACTACGTTAATTTGAGAAAAAATTGGGACGAAACTTTTCAGAATTCCTAGATTCCCTTCGATTTCGATAATGTTTTTAACAACCAAATAGTAACATTCCATAATATAACCACACCACACGGTGCTCTGATCTAATCCATGCAGAATACTTGATTCCTATGAGTGCTCAGCACCTCGGCACCATATCAACAAACGTAACGATTTTAATAAAACAATATAAATCGTCTAAAATACAATTGAAAGAGGCATGTAATATTTCAACTTGATACAAGCAGAAGTTTTTGTGTAGTGAAGTGGTACATTTTATAATAGTTGAAAAGGAAATGTTTGAAGTGTGTATTAAGTGGAATATATAAATAATGCAGGATGGCTCCCCACTACTAGACTCTCTATTACAAATATTATACTCCTTAGTCCTTAACTATATTAACTAATCATGATAATTGATAATCTATTTTCTCAATATTCAATACACATTTATTGCTATATGATCGCTTCAATGATAGAGTCATGCGATACAAACCTGCCTGGCAAATACAAACTAAACTACATACTTTATTTTTGCCCAATTTGGGACCGTCTCCTGCGAATAAGCGGTTGTTTTGCTATTCCAACATTACACGTTTACTTTTCATTACTTTCTTGGGTAAATTCTTCCTGTTTTCAAAAACAGGAAGATTTGAACTAAAGCTGAGACTTCGTTGTTTGTGGGTAAAGGGTAATAGATAAAAGAATTCAAAATATAACCAAATTTAAAGATTCACCTTACTTGAATTTCTTTATCTATATACCCTTTATCGACCCACAAACAACGAAGATTTAAAAAAAGGGACGAATCAAACAACTCTATAAAGATGAGACTATAACAACGTTTTTCTACCAAATCGCACTTAAAAGTGATTTGACTTCAATTTTTTTTTTTTTTTTTTTTTTTTAATTTTAAATATTGTTTAGCGGAGATAGTTACGAGAGTTAACGGAAGCTATGGGATAGCTTTTATTTTTTTTATGTGTCCGATTTCAAAAATTCGAAGACAGTTTAGAATCAGTTTCAGACATCAGTGAACATTTTTGGTCTTGGGTCTGTCTGTGGCTCAATTTTTACAAACCAACATAACATCTTAAAAACTTTTTTGCCGAAGTAGCCCTCAGATAACCCCATATTAATTTCAACCGACTGCTCACATTAAATAGTGCTAAAGCGGTACTTTTATTCGTGTTAAATAACAAAATAATCTGCCAATTAGTGTGACACATATAGCTTCCTCGCGTCCTATCAAGTATTGTATTGATGTTATGCTTTTACAAACCAATATTGTCTAATTTTAATTGTTCCCCCCTTTTTTAAAAAAAATAATCTGTAAAAATTGTTTCGTTTATTACACGAATAAAAGTATTTAATGTGCGCTACGAACTCATAGCTTCCGTTGCCTTTGGTATAAGATCGGAAACAAAACGGAGAAACAATTCAATAAATAACGAGTGGGGACAGAGGCCCCTTAGTATATTGTTAATAGTATATTATGTTACTAGGCTGTGAAGTGAGTTTTTTCTTTACCGCGGCAATTACATTTACTGTAAATATTGCCAAGGTAAAGAAAAAACACTTCACAGTCGTGTAGCATATACTATTTTTTCCGAGGTAGCAGACAATAAAAAAACATGAAATATTAATTAATATAATTATAACAAATATTAGTATATACTTAAGATTTTGAGAAAAAAGGAATCTTAAAGAGGTTGCACTATAAAAAAAGATAAATATAACGCATTGACATCTAGTGGATTTTAATCGTACTAAGAGCATGTCTACAAAGATTGCAGCACTACAAACGACACTTTTGATAACTACCCGTAGGATTTAAAAATTGTTCAATACAGTTTAGGAGCAATGAAAAGATTGTTTAGTCCACGTAATGAAAAAAAAATGGATTTTAGCTATGTTTTTTAGGCTCCTAAGTTACTATTTCACAGCCTACCACGGAAAACAACTTTTTTCAAAACACAAGTCCAGTGACTTAGAAAGAGAGTAGGATATGTACTAAACTGTTTTTGAAACAAGGAAAGCGTTAACAATCTGTGTGCTAAAAAAGATAAAGAAATTGGGGAGTTTGATTACTCCCCTTTACTTTTAGTTTTATACAGGGTGTTCATTAAAGTTGGTCACAAACTTCGGGGGCTGATAGTACCCATCAAAACAAACAAAAAGTGTCTAATAAAGATATGCCGAAAAATCCCTCAGTTAGCCGCTAGCCGCCATTTTGTATTTTTATGAAACAAATTAATATCTCAAAAACTACTTTAGCTACAATAACCAAACTTTGCACGCACGTTTATAATAAAACACGAAAACTTAAAAAAAAATTGTTTGATTTGCATTAATAGTTTCAACATGGCGCTCATTTATAATTTTCAAAGCCAAATAACTAAACAACTATGCATTTTACGAAACATTTTCATAACACAAAAAAGATAGAGAATGTTAATACAAATCCAACGATATTTCATTCAACCAAATCGGTTAACAAATAAACGAAAAAATGCAATTTTTCGGTTAGCATGCATTCTTTTTCAGTACATTTTCCATAGTTGGCTTCTGCGGGCTAACCGAAAAAATGCATTTTTTCGTTTATTTGTAACCGATTTGGTTCAATGAAATATCATTGGATTTGTAATAACATTCTCTATCTTTTTGTGAAGTGAAAATGTTTATAGTCATAGTTGTTTAGTTATTTGGCTTTGAAAATTATAAATGAGCGCCATTTTGAAACTATTAATGCAAATCAAACAAATTTTTTTTAAGTTTTCGTTGTTTTATTATAAACGTGCGTGCAAAGTTTGGTTATTGTAGCTAAAGTAGTTTTTGAGATATTAATTTTTTTTATAAAATTCAAAATGGCGGCTAGCGGCTAACTGAAGGATTTTTCTGCGTATCTTTATTAGACACTTTTTGTTTGTTTTGATGGGTACTATCAGCCCCCGAAGTTTGTGACCAACTTTTATGAACACCCTGTACATTAGAAGTCACCTTCAGTACTGAGTTCCTTCCGTAACACTGAAGAGCCGTAAGTTTTAAAACTAGTGGCTACTCGTCATGTTTTATAAAAAAAGCTAAATGGTAATTCAATTTACACGATTATTTTTCTTTTGACACTTCCTTAGTAGTTGTTTAATTCGCTAACTAATACAACCTCAATAAGTTTATTAGACCTCTCTTAATAAGTTTAATTATTAAAATAGTTACAAATTTCAACTTATCATTATTCATTTTATTACAATAGGTTTAATGTTAATTATAAATGTTATAGTTTTAGATAAATTAATATTTCAATAACTGACCTGAGGAACATGGGCGTTTAAATCATTATTGGAACCCTCAAATATTTAATATGAAAATATCTGCCTAATACAACTCTTATACTAAACTTTCTCATATACGAGTACATAATAACTTGGTTTAGTATTTTTTTTAGTTGTTTCAGGTTTTCTTTGATACATTCAATTATTATTGAACATTTTATCATACAAATAATTCCTCCCCGGTGAGAAATCGAACCCAACCTCTCACACTTTACACCCATCTACACAGTGGAATGGCTATAAAATTCAAATGAATGTGGAATGGCATTATCAATTAAATTATTATTATATACCGTTTTTCAGTGGCTCACCGAGGATAGTAGAAGTCGTGACAGGTGGGGGGGGGGGGGGTATAAATAGTCTAAGACTGTTTTATTACTAATGACGTGAATATTATTATTATTACACACCTATAAAATTACGCTTGTTGTATTGTATTAAAGGAAGCAAAGATAATGTTTATAGTAAATTAGTAAATTATTATAAAATACAATTCAATTGGTTCTGGGGGGGGGGGGGGAGTATTTTAATTTCAGAAATTGTCATAAGAGAAATAATTATACATATATAAATAAATGGGTTAGGTGTTTCAATTTTAGCCTTTTGTCAAATTTCTTGATTTCTTTTAGTAATAGACCATATTCAATTCTATTTTTATTGTTTTTTTAGCCATAACAATTTCATAATTATAAAAAAAAATTTCGAATTTTCTAATGTGTATATTTTGTATCTATAAATAGAGGGAGCGTGTGTTGCGGGCGAGGGGTAGATAAGGGTTTGTTGCACCGGTCCTAAGGGATCGATGTGAGTGACGTCACGCGGGTAGGCCCTATGACGTAAGAACGATTCATGACGGCCCCTCCTCCTATACAAGCCCTCCTCTCTACCGAATCACTTTAGTATCATTTTCACGGGGTGTATAACAAACCGGCCTTCCCACGCAATGTGGCACCCTTTCTAGAAAATGCTGTTTAACTCCTGACCGGGTCATCCTAAAGGTCGCGCTAGTTTAATCTTAGGGCTCCATCTCAGTCCAATCTAGGGAGTATCATGACTCAATTCCAGATCCAATATAACATCTGATACCGAGTTAATTCAAAGCTTACACTTGGCTCAGATACCTTGAGACCCGATAGGCCACCTTTAACGCCTTGAAACTCTAGGAATTTTCGGCGTGGGTGACGAATATCACTTTTCTTTAGGTTCTAGTTAAAATTTAATTAATTGAAGTAAAGCTCCGGTTCGTTTAATTAAACCCATTTTATGTGCTTAGCATTTAGCACATGACTTTCTCGCCTTTAAAAAATAATAAAACTCGCTAAAATGTTGTCCTCGATTGCCTTAATACAACGCAAGAATCTCAAGAAGTTAAAATTGACCAGTTTAAGAAATAATCACTGCAGAAAATGTTCAACCCTCCTTTAGTAAACGTGTGTATTATGCAACCCTATGTTAAAAACGTATGTGTTATACTTACATTTAACTAACTGGTTCCTCAAGTTTAATTCATTATGTCTCAACTATTCAAAATCTCAGTTGAAGCAATTAAAAGAAATCAGATGTACGAATATAGTTGCATCTTTTTAGTGTAAAAACAAAACTCAGAGTTTACTAAGAACTATACTCAAGAATAATAATTTTATATTTTCATGTGGCTGCTCTTATTCTGCATGAGCATGCTTGTCGTTTTAACTGTATTCTTGATACACCATTATTACTAAAACTAAAAAGAACAGATTGAGCTTTGACCTCATAAATTGCTAATCAACAGTTATAAACTGTTAACCAAATTGTTTCAACAGTAAAACTTTGTTAATCAACAGTTATAACTTGTTAATCAAGTTGCATCAACATTAAAACTTTATATAGAACTAAAGTTTATTGCAATTGGTAACCAGTTAAGTTAAGACATTATTTGTAAATTTATTAGACTAATATTAAATAATTACAGTGCTTATTATAAATCAGATAATAATGGACTATTAGGAGGTCAATAGAACTATAATGAGAACTATATTTATGCGTTCAACTTTTTTTTGTGAGTTTGAACTAATGCTAAACAGATCCTCTGCAGTTGTCAAACAATTTTATTAATAAATATTTATTTGACATTTACAGTGGACCTCTGCTAGGGAATCTGCAATCTACATTCAGCACTATGTCCTCAAACTCTAGGTCGAATAGCTTATCTACTTTGTAATTTAATTTCGTTGGTGATGAGTATGGTTGTAGATTGTTTACATTGGTATTAATTAATACAAAAAATAAATAAATACATAACTTAATTATTAGAATGTTTGTATATTAGTACAGAGTCTACGTGCCAAGTTTCAGCTCGATTGGATGACTGGAAGAGGGCTAATTAGCCCTCCAAAGATTTTGATAACAACCAGCCCCACTCAAACCAACAAATATATCTAAACTAATATAAAAGATTTAAAACTGTTAAAACAATTATTTAGATCGTTGTAAATTTGGTATCATTTTACTAATTTCTAATTATTATTTAAATGAAACTGTCTTTCTTTGTGCTATCTGAGTAAAAAAAAACAAATAATATTAACAGATATTATTTATTTATATTAAGAGCTGAATAACTTCCTTTATTCGATCTTCTTCTTAAACTGTATTGCTCTCAATTTAATAGGTCTCACAAGGGTGATACGATATGAGGTCTTAACTGCCTAAGAGGTCTGGTCTGTCTGTTCTTAGTTCTCTTGGGGAACATCTATGTCGAAGACATACTTACATATACTTATCTTTCGACCCTCAGAGGGCTTCAATGGAGTCTGGGCCAAACAACAATATTTTGGGGCCCCATACTCTCCCGTTTTTTAGCGTAGTATCATTAAATTTAGTTTGACTTGAAAGCATCTTACTACTTTCAAATATAATTTTTGTATTATTATAATAAGTATTTACCTATATGTAAAATATAAATAACGTTCGGGCGCCGGGAGCCCAGGGTATAAAGCCCTCCTAGCCTGTTGATCTCTACCTTTATACCATAATATTTATAAAGACTACTTAACTTGTACCCATGATTACGCAATAAAGAGTCCTCCTTAGAGTATTATTTTCGCATTTGACTGTCACGCATGAAGTCCTGATTCGATTTCTTAACTTTGATAAAATGACCCATCAGAATTCGATGACCCATGCTCGGTGTTTAAAAATTGTCCACCTCTTGACTATGGACTTGAAATTGAGAAACGAATTTTAGCTCTTAATTGACAATCATGCATTATTGTTTATCAATTATTAAAATTCTCTCAGAAGAATGTTACTCTTCTGTCTGCCTCGCACAACTAATCTCTCTGCTACAAAATTCAAATTTAACACTCAAGGAGGTATCTAGTAATTTATTTTTATTAAATCTATTATACATTTCAATTTATGTCATCACATTTAAAATGAATAACATGTTACACTCGTAACATGTACAATTTTACTATTTCTTGTTGAAATGTATTTTATTTTATTTCCCCTGAATAAATAGGTTTCGGCTACAAAAATATTACTTTGCACTTCACATTTTGATCACAAGATTTTGTTGGTTGTTTTTATCCTTTAAGTCTGGACGGACTAATTACAATAGCTAAAGGACATATACTTTTTCGTGGCTAGTTTATAATTCAATTTAAGATGAAGAAGCCAGTTAATTAAACAATTTGATGGAGAAAAAAATTACAAAACAATTTGATGAATAATGACTTTTAGCCTCTTGTACACTATTTATTAATTTAAATCGATTAAATTATACTGAAGAATTTAATTTTTATTTGTTATTGCAGTTGTTGTTATTACGGCCCTTTTGAGCTAGACATACATTAATTCTTGGATAATTACAAGGGGAGTTTATCTAAGGTTTGAAGTTTTTAAAGCTAAGAGATACGTAGCGGGTGGTTGAAGTTGTTAAGGTGTGTATTGAGTGTAGTTAGAAGTTTCTTGTTTGGTATGCTCATCTTGTTGACGAAGTGGTAAAGTAGAAGAGTATTTTGCAGTCAGGGGTGTTGCAGACAGCATAATGCGGGTTTTCTGCTTATAATTGGACGACAGTAGAATGAATGTTCCTCCTCCCCTACCATCCCCCTCCCTGCCTTGGAAACCCTCCCCCCTGTTCCTTGGCCCCGTGCCAGATATACTCCTTCTACCCCTCCGACAAAAAGCACAGGGAGTCATGAGCCTCTCGTTTGGCTCCCCGACCGTTCTACTCTTTATGGACATGGCCTCCTCTTCGGGATCAATAATATATATAACAGCATATAACCCAAACAATTTTCGAAAAACCTCCTCCCTTTGAAAAAATATAATCTTGTAAAACTTTAAACTATATACTTGTTTAGAAAGAAGGAAAAGTTAATATCTTATAATTGCATTGTATATTTTTCAGTGTAGGTTGACGTTGACATTACTAAATTTAACAGAAGAAAATTTAAAAAAGCACGCTTTAAAAATATTAATAAGTTGCACTGTAATCGGAAATACATAATCTGTGAAAGTTTCAGCTGTTTAGGTAGTCCGGAAGTGGGTTAAAAATGTATTACATTTTTACCTCACCAACAAATGAGGTTAATAAGAAAAACGTAAAAGAATGTATATTCCAAATTGCAGAAAATAATTACAGGTCTAACTACAAAAAATTAAATAAATTTTTTTTGAAGAATCAGAATGCTATTTTTTTTACGTTATTAATAATTACATTATTTTGTTTTGTAGAACTCCTTGATTAGAAATAAAAGAAAACCAACTTAAGTTTACTAGGGATCAGAATTATACGAACCTTAAGTAATGTTCACCTGAAGACTGTTAAAAATAGTCTGCCAATTAGTATGGCATGTAGCTTCCTCGCATCCTATTTCGTATACTTTAATGGTTTTATGCTTTTACAACCAATTATTATCAAATTTATTTAATTTTTCCCCCGTTTTGTAAATCTGTCAAAATTGTTTTAATTTATTACACGAATAAAAGTATTAATTTAGCTATATTTAACGTGAGCAGGTGGTTAAAATAATTAATCTGGGGCTTTCTTATTTTCGACAAACCATCCAAATTTCATAAACATCAGATGAGTACTTATATGAAGAAATAGGTTTAAATAAATGTATGTTTATGCGCATGTGGAAGAGAAACAAATGTGCACAGAAGGTTGAAACTTATATGAAACCAACAATAGGCTCATTATGACCTACCATCCAAATTAATATTATTAGAAGTAATATTAATTATTATTAATATTAATTATTAATATAAGTTGGTTCCCAAAATTGAGTGACAGACCGAGAGACAGGGAACTAAAAATGTTCCCTGAGGTCAAACGGATTTCTATCTTGGAATTATCTAAAATAAAATATTTTCGTTCTTCAGAACGATCACATAGCTTTCGTTACCTTTGGTGAGCTCGGATGAAAATCAAAACAATTTTGACGGATTTAAAAAAATGGTGGGGGGGGGAAATGAAATAAATTTGACAATAATTAATTGGCTGTGGCTGTAAAATCACAAAGCAAGGAAGCTATGTGCCTCACTCATTGTTGGCAGACCTTTTTTTCTTTATTGTATTGTGATGGGGCCACTATTTAAGTTTGATATTTTGAAGTTTTAAGATACCCCGACTCAAACAAGTCTATCTTCTGTTATAATAAATGGAATCTAAACATCTACATCGATTTCAGTAAAATCCTACCCCCAGACGAAATCGAGAAATGGATGTTAAATTATTTTACTACGTTTTTATTTGCTTGCTTTCTTGTTTGTTTGTTTGTTTGTCCAGTACAAATCTTGCAATCGATTTTTAACTAACTTCCCGAGTAGCTAGACATTTGAAACTTGTAGAATAGCTCAGAACACGATGACAATGCATTATTTTAATACTTTTAGCCATCTTTCAGCAGAATTTAATTCGTTTTCAGCAGAATTTAATTCGTTTTCAGCAAATTTTGCTGTAAGGAAAGTTAGATCGGAAAAAATCCGCAAGTTATTTTATTTGTTTTGACATATCCCATATTTATACGATCTTCATTTTAAAGGGTTTCAAATTTATGATTTATGACAGAAAATTTAAAAACGTAGAATATAAAAAGTTCTTTTTATTATTATAATATCTTTTAATTATTATAATATACCTACTGTCTAAATAGGGTCACTGACCCTAATTACTATGAAAAACGTAAGAAGAAAAACATTGCAAAAAAAATGGTCGGATGCTATTTGCTATTTTTTACTAAGTTTTTATTTGCTTGCTTTCTTGTTTGTTTGTTTGTTTTTTTGTTTGTTTGTTTGTCCAGTACAAATCTTGCATTCGATTTTTAACTAACTTCCCGAGTAGCTAAACATTTAAAACTTTTAGAATAGCTCAGAACATGATGACAATGCATTATTTTAATACTTTTAGCCATCTTTCAGCAGAATTGAATTAGTTTTCAGCAAATTTTGCTGTATGGAAAGTTAGTTGGAAAAAAATCCGCAAGTTATTTTGTTTGTTTTGACATATCCTATAGTATTTACAATCTTCATTTTGACGGGTTTCAAATTTGTGATTTTTTATTAAGAGGTAAACAGCGGAACAGCGAAAAGTAATCGAAGAAATAAGTTAATTGACGTGTGACACCCAGGTTTGTTTACACTTGTGTCCTAGGTATAGGCTTAATTTTTCTGCATCTGTACTTCTTTACTTTTATACATTTTTCTTCTCTTACTGTCCCTACAAAGTGCACATCAATGGCACGGTTTAGTTTTGGTGTTGGTGAGATCCGTTGTACAAAGATTTGTCCTTTTATAGGTTTAAGATCAGCTCTCTAGATGGTTGTCATTATTATGTGAAGTAAATAAATTCGGAACTATGTATTTTTTTTCACTAACATTATATATAACAATAGCAATTATATTATCAACATTACATATGATTCAACAGAAAATTTAAAAACGTAGTTTATAAAAAGTTCTTTTTATCTTGTAATTATATATATTGTTTTATCTAGTGTAAATATTAAATATTAATGCAACAGCATACGTTGCTCGGGGCTTTCCCGGAAAGAAATAAGTTTCCGGCGTAATCACTCACAAATATTAAGAATGGTGGCCATCACAAAAATTATTATACGACTATGGAAAATGATGTTTCAGATTAGGGACTACCACAGTAGAAACATGTACGATAAATATATTTATATTAAAAAATTGTTTTGTATTTTTTTTCTGCTAATCGTCTCTTCTATTATTACTTGTTTTTTTTTTTTATCTCCCCGATATTCTAAAATTGTAAAAAAAAAAACGGGGGAAATAATCCTAAAATAGAAATATAATCCAAGAATATAATCATTTTTATCCAAAGCTGTATGGGAACCGCAACCATATTTAATAATTTGCATACCAGTCAAATACCACTCACTCATTTATCCATCACAGTATCTCCAGAACGGCATTAGCTAGAGAGCTTAAATCTTGCATGGAGGTTCATGTTATCCCCTAGGTGCTTGCTGAGAAATCTTTGTACATCCATCTTGATTTAATCATTTGACTTGACGATATCATGCTCGGGATTCTCTGACTCGAAGGCCGCGACGCTACAGGTTGGCCAACTTACTCACACTTACACAAAATATCCCTACCTAATTATATATATATATATATATATATATATATATATATATATATATATATATATATATATATATATATATATATATAATATATTAAATCAAATTATAATTATTATTAACTACGGGAAACAGACAGTGAAAAATACACTCCTGTGCCGGGATACTGGAAATATAGAGGCCCGTGGTTCAAATCCCGGCACAGGAGTGTATTTTTCACTGTCTGTTTCCCGTAGTTAATAATAATTATAATTTGATTTAAATTAAAAATTTAACTTTCCGTAGTATGAAAACTACCAAAAACTTAAAAATTGAATATATAATATATTATGTATGTATAGCGATGGATTTAATTATGTATAATATGCGTAACCTGGTAATCGTGAACAATTGCTTATATAATATAATATAGCCTGATTTAATATAAATGTACCAGGTCCTATAGAAATAACCAGCTTTAATACAAATACCGGGCTTGAATGTACCTGTACCAGGCCAACCATTTGGACTAGAACCTTGAAATTCTTAAGTTAGCTTCTTTTTTTGACATAAACAACTTTTATAGAAGGATTTTCCAATCGGTCATTTTGATCTGAGATGGTGGCCATTTATATGCAATATTTCTCAAAGCGATATCTCTGGAACTAGTTTCACTAGAACATTGCAATTTTTTAATATGTAGGTTCCTCTTTTTTCTAGGCTTTTATTAAAAGTATTTTTTCAATTCATCATCTTAAATCAATATGATGGCTATATAAGCAAGTTTGGGCGATGACGTTGAAGATATCTCCGGAACCAAGGGCAATTAGGAAATATGGGCATAATAAAAATATACAGGGAATTGACCTCAGACGAAGCTTTTGAAATTTGGTAATTAATGCTTGGGACAAGGTTTATTTTTTGGCTGTAAGCATTTATTTATTATTGATAATTCCAATTTAAACCGGGAAGGAGGAGGAGATAATACCTCTACTTCTATGATAACTTTACTGTCAGTACTACTAAATTAAATACGAGCTCCTCCGTAGCGGAACACGGGCAATGAGCTAGTTATGATATATTTGTAACTAATATTTCTTGTCGGTTTGGTTTAAGACTTAACATTGGATCCAAATGATTTCAACTTAAGAGAGTGTTTGAATAAAGGCCGAAAAAACGAGTATAAACACTGTTGTGCTTCGTAGACAACACATCTGCTGTCAGCCAATATTTTGAATTATTCTCTTAAACATTTGTTTTCTTCTCTAATGTCTGTATAATGTTTTTAAACAAGTATCTAACTAATTGGTTTTTGTTCTCTTGTCCTTTTGTTTGCATTACCACTATTGTTAGACAATACCTAAAAAGTGTACAGATCATAAAAAAAGGTTCGATCCAACTCGAAACTAAACTTTCCCTTATAAGATTACATAATAACTTAGACAAGTGTTTTCTATTTATTAGTTTCGGGATTTTATGGTTACCTTTAATTATGATTGAATATTTTATCAAAATTTACAATATAAAAATAATTCCTTCCCAACCTCTCGCACCTTTAGCAATTTTAGCTATTTTCTCAGGAACTATATCTTTCTCGGGAAAACGACTTAATGGTTAGATTCGTATTTAAGTGGACAACAGGTTTTAATAAAAATCGTCGAAATAGTTTTCAACTATTGTTTTCATTCTTTTCAAACTATCATTTTACTTATTTCATGTGATCTTTTGAATAATTTATTCTACTTTAATTAAAATGTTTGTAACTGGACAACACATTAAAAACCGCGAAGTTCGTTGGCCACATCCTGTTATAAAAGTTAAAAATGTTTTTAAATTTATTGACAACCTTAAGAGGAGGAGGGGAGGGTAGACACCCTCCGGACCCAGGGTCAACTCTTGTATGCAAAGGGTTCATAATAAATATAATCTAATTTAATCAATTCATTATGCTGTATAAATGTGATTAATAAATGTAGACTTACTTTTGACTAATTTCCTTTAATCCCTTAGAGGACTTAGGCTCGTAGGGCTACAACAAAGGACTTCCACCTGACTATTTTCAGATCTTCCCTAATTATTACTTTATGTGATTAACATAGACTCCAATTGTAACTAACAGCAATAATAATAAATAATAGCTTTTTTTTTTTTCCAATGATTAAAACATCAGTCAATATCATGATTTATTATTACTTTTTTTTAAACCATCCATGAACTTTTTTACCATTCTTCTTTGGTATTTCAAGGGGAAAACAATACAATTGTAACTTTTGTATTAAAATGATCATGAATAAATTAATGGGATTTTTTTCGATTTCTTTTACGTTCCAACCAACAAAACATTAGGTATTAGGTAACAGGGCAGGAAATCGGTCACTTGGCACATCTGCTCGATGTAATCAACATACTTATCTCGGATCACTTATCTTGGATTCCAACCACCGGTGTTCGAAACTTGATTTTAAGCATACTGAGAATACACTTCACTAACTAAAGTGCTGATGGTTCTCTACTATAAAATATCTATTATTATAAATTCCGTCAAGTATACTTGCTAGCAAGCTACTAAAAGAGTTTCTTCGGTCATTTAAAATTCACGTTTTCTATGTTGTTTTTTTACTAAACTAAAACAATTAAAAAAAGTTGCAGATTGGTGGGGCAGGTTCAGGTTAGGGTGGGCCGAAAATCCCGAACTTTTGAAATCGAAAGACGGGTGGTGATAAAAACTTGTGTACCCATGAGAGGACACCGTGTGCCAAATTTCAGCCAAATCGGTTGACACTTAGGTCTCCCGACGGGGGCTTGACGTTTCCGATTTCCTAAAAAAACTAAAAATTATGTGTATATGCGATTTTTTCGATAATAATTTATTTAACTGCGCGTTTGAAATGTGTAGGCACTAATGTTCTCTAATAATGTGCCTAATTTGAATGATAGATCTAAAAATTATTATTTTCTAATCAAATGCATCAAGTACATATATGCTCAATCAACTACCAAATGCAGCGGGCAACACTTACTTAATTTAACTCCCAGCTCATTTATGGATGATGTTAGTGGCCGAAATGTATATTTAAGTTTATTTTCGAAACTTGTGCCATAAAAAACAAAAACAAAACAAATAATAATTTAAAATTATTACTGTTATGTATAAGGGGGCTCGGACCCCCCCCCCCCCCCTCCCTCTTTTGCATTTTGTGAATAAAAAATAATTAAACAAATTATTAATGCTTATAAAATTGCTCTATTAAAATTTAATTAATTTGCAAACATTAGTATTTATGCCTATAATACGAGTACAATATATACAAAAACGATCGTACTTACTCAAGCTAATCTTGGGAAATTTATGATTAGGATTTAGTGAATCTATACCAAAATGGATTTACCGTTCAGAAACAGGTATCCATAGATACGGATTTACTACAAATGTTGATGTTAAGGGATTAAGATGCTTCGAATAAAAAATAGTTTTCCAAGTAACAAGCAAATAAGGGTTTCCCTAAGGACAAGAGGAGGACTAGAAAAGGGGCAGGATTAATATCATTATGTTAAGTCAGTATGACTTGTACAGCAGATGTGAACAGACCTTACCATTTTGTATCCTTCTTGTCTATTAGGTCTCCTTATTTGCAGTTCAACAATTTGAAATTGTTTAAGGCTCTACCGCTCTTTGAGGTTAGGAAAAACAGTAAAATTACAATTATTCTGGTTCTAAGCAAGATATCAAAAATCTAATCACAGGCTTCATTCCTAATTTTAATTCTGCACAATTTGAGCCATATTTCAACTTTCTATGATAAATAGTATAGGCGGCATTTCAATACAACGATAAAACTCGTTGTATTGAAATGGCGCCTGTACTATTTATCATAGAAAGTTTAAATAGGGCTCAAATTGTGCAGAATTAAAATTAGGAATGAAGCCTGTGATTAGATTTTTGATATCTTGCTTAGAACCAGAATAATTGTAATTTTACTGTTTTTCCTAACCTCAAAGAGCGGTAGAGCCTTAAATTGATTGTTTTTTTAATTATAAGAGAACTCGAAGCTGCACAAGACTCGATCCTTCGAAAGAAGGATCGAAGCTGCACAAGACTTTGACTAAAGAAGAAAAAGAGTTTTTGTTCAAGAGCCAGATTTTCAATACATTGGCTGTCTCTCCTTTAAGTGGATCTGCAGAAAGTATTGTTTTGTCAATTTTTAAGTTTTACATGAATAAATATTGACATCTCCAAGTTGATCATTCAACTTGGAGATGTTAATCTTTGAGGTGTGTAATATGACCAATTTAAACACTGGAGTTAGACGAGGAGTAATTAGACTGGCAGAATATTGATTGGGTAAACCATTACAATGTTTACCCAATATTTGCCAGTTAAATTGTAATAAATTACCACGACGGCACCTGATTGAACATTTAGATAAAAAAAAAACAAGAGGACCATATACTACTTCCGGGCATATTGGAAAAGAATTGTTAAACTGCGAAAGCATGATGATTTTGAGCCAATCAAGACTCCTCAAAATATAGAAAACCCCATCGTAAAAGTAGTGACCAAAAATAATTGCTAGAGATGTCATTGGGTTAGGTGTATCTAAAGGATTTTGCTCCCCAGACATAAAAAACAGAAACCCTGGGAAAATTGCCCATAATCAATGGTTACCAGATCGGTGGATATACCGTTCAGAAACAGGTATCCATAGATACGGATTTCAACGGCAGTTTTTTTACGGGCGGTCAATCGCCTTTCGGCTGTACATATCCGAAAATCGTATGTACGTATGCAAATGTATGCGGGGGGGGGGGGGGGGGGGTCCGAGCCCCCATATATATAACAGTAATAATTTCAAATTATTATTTTTGTTTTTTATGGTACAAATTAAAATAAACTTAAATATACATTTCGGCCACTAACATCATCCATAAATGAGCTGGGAGTTAAATTAAGTAAGTGTTGCCTGCTGCATTTGGTAGTTGATTGAGTATATATGTACTTGATGCATTTGATTAGAAAATAATAATTTTTAGATCTATCATTCAAATTAGGCACATTATTAGAGAACATTAGTGCCTACACATTTCAAAAGCGCAGTTAAATAAATTATTAACGAAAAAAACGCATATATACATAATTTTTATAGTTTTTTTTTAGGAAATGGGAAACTTCATGCCCCCGTCGGGAGACCTAAGTGTCAACCGATTTGGCTGAAATTTGGCACACGGTGTCCTCTCATGGGTACCACAAGTTTTTATCACCACCCGTCTTTCGATTTCAAAAGTTCGGGATTTTCGGCCCACCCTAGGCAAGGTGCGCATATTATCCTTTAGCATTTTAGGTAGGCACTTATTTGGTTTATTTGGGGGTAAAATGGCCGTCATTTTGAAAACGCAATATATATTTAAAATATTCTTTTCAACGCCTATATAAAGTGATATCCCACTCAAAAATTTAAAAAATTCTAAAAATTTAATTTTTATTATTTGGTCCTGGAAGTATCATTGGCCCGCAGATATTTGTGTATGTTTCGGACCTGTCCTAATGGGTTAGCGGGGAGGGGGGCTATTTTTGGGTAATTTGGCCGGCACTTTACATGATGACGTGTTATATATTTATAATCTACTTACCGATAACTTTAAAATTATACCCCACTTAAAAATTTCAAAAAATAAAAATGTTTGCGATCAATTTGCCATTGCTATCTCAGAAAATTCCAGTTGTGAAGTTCGTAACATTTTTCCTGCTTTTTTTTGTCAAAAAAGTTGTACTTGCATACCAAATTTCAAATTTCTAGAAACAATAGTTCAGGATATGTGAGCCAAGATGCGAACTATCAAAAGCATATAAGGGTTTCTAGGATGTCCTCGTAACCCTAAATAATTTGTATACTTATTTATTATTGTAAGTGAAAGCACTTTTATCTAATGCTTTTTCAATTCGTTTTATGTTGATTAAATTTGTGACAAACAAACAAAATATAATTTTCTAATCCCTCGCATTATTGAGCATAATAAGCATTGGCTTCTGCTACTGGAATTTGATTTTTTTTTTTTTTATAAATTTACTCTTCGGACTTAATGTTATAATGAATACTCTACGGAAACGCAGGCATTGATTGATGTAGATCTTAATAATTTTTCATTCACATTAATATTTTTTCTTTTTGGTTGAAAAACTTGGTCTTATTGAGTTGAAGAGCTGCTTTAAGCAAAATAATATAATGGCAGCAATAGCTTAGTCAACTGCACTCGGTAAACTGAACAGCATGTCCGATGTGTTGTGAAATTACAGTCATTTGTAAGAGGATACCGAATAAGGGCAGAGGCAGACATTCTGAATAATTAATAAGAGGACCTAGATTAGAGAGCAAAGTCTTAACACCTGAGACTCTACGGTGTCCAAGAGGTAGGACGCGACGCTCATACAAATAGTTTAAAATAACTTTACCTCTCTATCTAACTCTCTATAGTTGACCTCCCATGATTTTTTTTCATCCTGTAGATTCCAAACAAGAACATGCTGGTTTCTAGCCGTAACTTCATCTCTTATTCTGATACTGTGAGCATGGTTAAATTGAGAGTATAAAAAGTTCCGCAGTGCAGTGGCGTGGATAATTTTCTTTTAATAAAACAGAGAAGAACTTAAGTCTTCTTTTATAGTAGCGAAAGGGTAACAAACGAATTTTGAACCAAACATGTTTCTTTTGAATCGTATAATTGTGAATAATTTGTTAATAGGCATTTCATAAGGGCTTGTGTGGAATAATTGAAGCTTTGCACTGATTTTTCAATCAGACTTTTCTAATATTAAGGGAGGGAGCTTAGATAGCTCAATACTTTGAGAGTGTATGAATAAAGCGCGTGATAATTAATGATAATAAACCCTGTTTTTCTTTGTAGGCAACACATCAACCCCGCTTTGGCCAATATGTTTAATTATCCTTAAACATACCCATTTATTTAGTTTAATTCTAGTGATGCTGTGCTCTTAAATCAGCCAAATTTGTTTTCAATATGGCTACTAGGAAAAATTTTGCAGGGAAAGACTTTCACCAGTATTAATCTGCTTAAAAAGGTCTTTAAAAAGCTATTTGTAATGCTACAGAACCATTAACTTTTTTTTGCAAACCACCTATTTCGGCCATACTTGTTTTCAAAATGCCGGCAATGAATGGAAATAATGTGGTATTAGTTGCACATTCTTTTCAAGACCTTTAACACATTATACAACAGTCATGCTTAGTAAAATCTTATGTTTAGTCGTCCACCACATTGGCCGCCATCTTGAAAATATTTGGTGTAAATTTTTAACTATTTTTTTTTTTTTACACCCTAAGACTATTAAATTGATATATATCGCTTGTGCGTCTATCGCTGCGGAGTCGCGTCTAGGAAAATAAAGCTTAACATGTCATGCCGACTAAATCTTTTTGTTTAGTTGTCTATGATATTGGCCGCCATCAAAAAATTGACCATCAGAAAATATTTAGTGTAGAATTTCAAAAACTATACAGTTGACACAAATTACGAGATGCGCCTGTGTGTCGAATATCGACCGAATTATAGTTATTATAATTAAATTAGTTGTTGTCAGACAAACTTTTCAAAGCATACGAAACCCTATAAAGTACTTGGATGCAAGTACTTCCCTGTGATTTGTTATAGTTACTGGTTATAGTTAAGGTTAAATTAATCGAAGAATTAATCTAAATATAGGCGAGTTAATTTCGCTACGTTGCTCACTAAATGTAATCAGGAGTGGACTGGCCATTAAACCGTGAATTAACCACTGTATTAACTACCGTGAAATTTCCCGGTCGCCCTCGCCCCTCAAAATTTTGAAGTACTTTGTTTTGTGTTTTTTGTTGGATAGATAAATTAATCTTTAGCTCATTTCTTGTGACTTACATTATGCTTAGTTTAAATATGGAAAATATATATTATACTACTGATCACTAACAATATTCTAAATTGTTAATGTTTATTTTGTAAAAATTATAACAAATAATTAATATAAAAATGCCATTTTTCAAAACTGGTCTTAAAGTTTTTTAAGACCGCCCTCTACAGATAACCAGTCCACCCGTAAATGCAATAGTCTAAATTTATAAGAGGAAACATGAAACATAAAATCAAAAAGTAGATATTAACTTACCAAAATGGTTAGGGCTCATTCACACTAGAATTCCGGAATCTGATTCGCGAATGTGATTCGTGAATGAGATTCAAAAAAGGTATCAAGATTCAGTAATTTGGCGGTTTTTTCCCCCTTACTCTACATCTTCTACTCCACTCACCACGGGCCTTCATCCTCATTTTCATTTCATCTTCATTTTCATTTAAACTTCATTTTTTATTTCAATTAAAAAATGGTCAATTGAAATATGTTTTTCCAGCGTGGTATTTAACTAGGAAAGGTAAGAAACGTTATAGAAAACTTTGTACTTCTCATTTACCATACCAATGCGTGAGAAAATTTTAGGTTCTGAACTGAGTTTAATTTAACGCAAATAAATATTTTTAATAAAAATGTTATTTATAATTAAACAATTTATTTCATTACAGTTATTATAATATTTATTATTAAATTATTTTACTTAATGTAAATAAAAATATTATATTATAATGATATTCATTATTATATAATTTATTGCATTACAGTTATTATGATATTTGACAGAATTGTAGAAATTAAATATTTTATTTAACGTAAATAAAAATATTTATAACCAGATATTATATTTACTAATATATAATTTATGATATATTACAGTTATCATTGTATATTTTTATAACTAAACTATTTTATTTGGTAAATAAATAGCAAGCAGGTCGTAGTGCTAGGCGATTCTGAATCTCTAGTCTGGATGAGCCCGTATAACGCAATGTATCATCAGCCGCTCTATTCAAATAAATTGGTAAGGCGTGAATCTCACGTAAAAAGGGTTTCGTTGGTATTGTGAACACAAAATTAGTAAGGGGGGAGGGGAGATAAGTTTGGATTTTTTTTTGACAAAATGGCGCGCAAAATTAAATGTTAACATCAAGTGTTATACATTTTTGAAATCTACTCTTCAATACCTTTCATTTGATACCCCACTCAAAATTAAAAAAAAATAAAAAAATCGGATAACATGAATTATCCGCCATCTTGGATTTCCAGTAAATCAGAACAAATTGATAATCTTATTTTTTCTATGGCCCAGCAGACCGCACATTTTGCATATTTTTCTATATTTTTACGCAACACGGGGGGATACGCAACATTTCGATGTTTTTTAACAAAATGGCGCAGAAAATTAAGCATTATCCCTAAGTGGTATATATATTTCTATTCTACTCTTCAATACCTTTCATTTGATACCCCACTCAAAATTATAAAAAAATATTTTTTTTAGAGTGACATGAATTATCCGCCATCTTGGATTTCCAGTAAATCAGATCAAATTGCTAATCTTATTTTTTCTATGGCCCAGCAGACCACACATTTTGCATATTTTTCTATATTTTTAGTAATAGCGGAAATACGATTTTAGGGGGGGGGGGGCACGCAAAATTTCGATGTTTTTTGACAAAATGGCGCTGAAAATTAAGCATTATCCCTAAGTGGTATATATATTTCTATTCTACTCTTCAGTACCTTTCATTTGATACCCCACTCAAAATTATAAAAAAATATTTTTTTTAGAGTGACATGAATTATCCGCCATCTTGAATTTCCAGTAAATCAGATCAAATTGCTAATCTTATTTTTTCAATGGCCCAGCAGACCACACATTTTGCATATTTTTCTATATTTTTAGTAATAGTGGAAATATGATTTTAGGGGAGGGGGGGACACGCAAAATTTCGATGTTTTTTGACAAAATGGAGCTGAAAATTAACCACTATCCCTAAGTGGTATATATATTTCTATTCTACTCTTCAATACCTTTTATTTGATACCCCACTCAAAATTTTAAATAAATATATTTTTTTCGCGACGTGAATTATCCGCCATTTTGAATTTGAACAGCTGATAATATTGAGTTCGCTATATTTTTCCTGTGTGCGCGTCAAAACGATCTTTTATACTGGAAAGTTTCACGTTTTTATCTTTTTTGGTTCAAAAGTTATTGGAACCGTACAGAGTGACAGACGGACACAGGAACGAAACTATAAGGGTTTCTTTTTTTTTTGGTTTTACCAACGAAACCCTAAAAAGAATCGAGCCGACCGACGGTGCCTGCTAGAAGCTTTGCTTTATATCAATCTCCTAGACTCCTAGCTCTAGTATTAAGCACATTGTAACCATTTAAAATGTGGTTATCCGCGCTGCGCCACTATGTATTAAGTAAAATTAATGTTCATAAAGGAATCAAATAAGCAACTTGGGAATAATAACAATAAGTGAATAGCCAACTGAATCTATAACAAAAAAAATAATACAAAACACACGTTTATAACACACAAAATTCTGAATGAATAATGCACGCAGTAAAAAATATTTATATTTTTACTAACAAATTACTAAAAGTATTAAAGATATCTTCTATTGCTTAGAATAGCGGTTCTCAACCTTTTTCCATTAACCTTTTTCATTTGCATTTGATTTACAAGTTTTTATTTATTAGACAGAAAAGTAAAGGAATTCTCATGAAACATTAGTGGCAACACTGAGCTTGTTTTAGTTTGCAAAGGTCATCAATGTTTGGCTCCAGCTAGGTCAAATACAGCCGTAAACCATCCTCAATATTAACGTTTGTTTCTATATTTTGTTCTTCAGGTAAGTTTAACTTGAAAACCCTTTTTCCTCATGTATGTTGTTGTCGTAAAGCCCAGTAGGTACTTCACAGCAATGTCTGATAGTTCCTTATGTTCTTTTCCAACACTGATCCAAAAGTATTGCAATACTTCTGTTTTGATGTTGGATCACATGATATTTCGTTATCCAAGTCAAAGTACTCACTGACTATTGTTTCAGATTAAATCCAGCCACAAGTACAGTTGTAATAAGCGCCGTGTGTCCTTGCAGCTTTTCCTTACACAAAAACTGTTGTAATAATTAAATTCTAGCAAACTAGCAAATGTACCAATATAATTTTTTGGGGTTTTTGCTGGTTAACCGCATACCCATTACAGATTTTCGTGTACCCAAGGGTTTACGCCTACCACAGGTTGAGAACAGCTGGTTTAGAAGAAAAGAAGTAACTAGGATAAATCAAGAAAAGTAGCTAGTCTAAACTAGAATGACTTCAATAATAATAATAATATGGATATTGGATGTTTACATGAAGCTGCAGTGTAGCCAGTGACTCCTCTATTTTTTTTAATAGATCTACTATTCATTGAACTTATTTAACAGAATTTTTAAGTATAAACAAGTTATTTTATTATTAAAACGTTAGTTAAATATTACTTATTGAACTATAATATGTAATGTTATAAGATAGAGATGATAGTGTAAACTGTTATTGCCAACATTATAACAATAAAATGTTTGATGCGTAGGCAGCAAAATGTTTCCTCATTTTACCGGCTAGGCAGTAAAATTACATTTCTCTGCCCGAAATCAGTTTAATAATGCCTCATTTTGCTGCTGCAAGTAGATAAAAGATATATTTATATAGACGTCAGAGTGATGTCTGACACAGTAGAATCACTTGAAGGTTATCTCTTCATTACATATTACATTGGCTACACTCTGGGTCGGCTGACTAACTTCCAGTTATATATATATATATATATATATATATATATATATATATATATATATATATATATATATATATATATATATATATATATATATTTATTGCAGACTCGTGAATAACTTATATGTATATAACTAATAAGTGTTAGCGCATATAGAACAATTTTTCATGTAGAAAAATGTACTTGCTCTTACGTATATGCTTTATTTGTTTTTAGTATGACTACCTGGAAACATTTATCGGGGAAAAACTTACATATTAATTAATGTAGCCCGTAGAAAGCCCCTGATTCATTTAACCACCTGCGCTCTTTAGATTTTGCAAAAAACAGGTTGTAAAACCATAAAACCATTTATGCACACAAAATTGGACGCGAGGAAGCGATAGGGGCGACCCCCCCCCCCCCCCTCAAGATCACCAAAATTTATCTATTTTCAAAAATTATCTATTCTACTGCATTAGAGTAATTTAGAAGACCATGTGTTATAACCCCTATAATGACTTGGGATAGGTCATTGCCATCCTTTTTTAGGGGTTCGTAAGAAAAAGCCTTTATAGTTTCGTTCCTGTATCTGTCTGTCACTCTGTACGGTTCCAATAACTTTTGAATCAAAAAGAAATAAAACATGAAACTTAGCAGTGTTACAAATCGCTTTGACGCGCTCACAGGAATAATGTAGGGAACTCAACATTATCAGCTGTTCAAAAATCAGGATAATTCATGTTACGTGAAAAAATTATTTTTTTATAATTTTGAGTGGGGTATATGAAAGGTATTAAAGAGTAGGTAGATTACAAAAACATAAAACACCTTGTGGATAGTTTTTAATTTTTCATGCCAATTTGTCAAAATAAATCAACATTTTGCATCCCCCCCCCCCACCCCCCCAAAAAAGAAATATTTCTGCTGTTACTAAAAAAATATAAAAAATATGCGGTCTGCTGGGCCTTAGAAAATATTATTCATTAATTATTAGTAATTAATATTTAATATTAATTACTATTAATTAATATTAATTAATATCCAGCTGATTTTCTCAAGATACATTATTTGAACCCTATAAGTCAACATTTTAATATTGTCTGACGCAGACATTTTTCCGATTTTCCAGTCTGACGCGTCAAAGTCATAGGGTTCAAATAATGAAAAACACCCCAAAACCAAAAAAAAATCACAGAGGAAAACGGTGTCAGACTTGGCCTAAACAAGCCATACAAAGAGGTTTTGAAAGAGTATGTATAATTGACTTGTTTGCCTATGGGCACCCTGACTACCATGTTCTATCATTCAGCACAATTTTTTGTTGGAGATTTTAAGGGGGCCGTGGTTATTAAGAGGTTAAGAACTACTGCTCTAGGCCAACAATCAGGCCTTCAATTTTATCTTTTATATATTTAACATTTCCTATATTCTCCTATTTATGTTACACGTAATTATTTATTATGATATAATCATTTTTATAATTATAACTATTAACTATTATAATCAAAATTTTTCCTTTTATAAATTCTAATTTAAATATGATTAACAATCTTATATATACATTTTGTTTATTCTTTTATCCCTTGATGCTTTTTAATTTAATTCCTGATCCTCAAACCTTAATCTAAACTTAAGGTTTTAACCAACATTTTTGTTTTATTTTTAATTATTTAGGTTCATGGTAATATTATCTTAACTTTTCCAATTTCATAATATTTCTTTAATTAGTTTATTGCTAACGAGCTTACCGAAGGTATAGAAAGTATTGTGATCATTCTAAAAAACAAAATTCTAAGAAACAAAATTCCTCAGATTTCAACCATTCAGATTACAGAACTCAGATTTCAGGGAAAATGTTTGGTCTAATATCTGAATGTCTACATTTTTGCAAACTAAGATACTTTAAAAACTATTTATCCGATAATAAGTAAATTTGGAAGGCACGTTAAAGTAGCCCTCAGATGACCCCATATTAATGTCAATTGTCTGCGCTCAGTCAATATTGTTTAAAAATAAGTGTGACCCCACTGGGAATCGAAACACTTCCAAATCTCATGTGACCTTCGTCCAATAATAAGACGAAAGGATGGTATATGTCACACAATTGACAGACTATTTTACAATTATGTTTGACCAAACAACAGATTTAAGCCACAAATCCCAGCTAAGTCTGTTAATTTATTACGAAACAAATGGGATTAGAACTGAAGATTTTAATTCAATTCCAAATGTCCACGAAAACCTCTAAAAAAGTAATACCTTGGTGATGAACCTATCGAAAAATTAGTTGTTAGCGGAAAAAGAGGAATAGTCGTTAAATATTTATGTGTCTAACTAGACCTTAATTTTTTGTTGATGTAGCTACTGATGAATGCTCTGTAATGACATCTTAGCAAAATGGAGCTAGGAGCTAGTCATGAAATTTGAATTTCCTATAATATATATTATTAATAATAATAATGCTATAATATATATTTCCTTGCTAATTACCTCACTGTAAACCTATCTGCACATTTCAAAAACTGAATCTATTCAAAGTGTTCGTAACTTTTTCGCATTATACGAGAAATAACCCATTCTTCTTTTCATCTATTGCAACAAAATTATTCCGTCCAGCCTCAAAGCTCTTTGCGAAATTCGCTAGAGTGATAGAGCTGGGTGCTATTTTCAATTCTGGACTTTTTTTTAGCGATATCGAACTTGAGCTTTGGCGATAACATTTTTCATGGCCCAACAAGAACAAAAGTGTTACTAGAAGTGACCGATATTTTAAGCAATTCGATCCTATGCTTTTCCCAAAGTAAACATATTGCTGAATATATACATATACAGAGTGTTTCCCGATAAATGTTACAAACTTCGGGAGGTGATTCTACACCCCAAAAGCAACAAAAAATTTCCTCTTGACCTCTGTCCGATTCTCAAGTATAAGGGAGTTATTTCGGTTTTTCTGATTTTTCTGTAAAACACGAGTTTTCTTCATAAAAATGGTCATATCTCCCAAACTGTTGGTCCTAAAGCAAATTTTAAACAACCATTGAAAAGCTCATTAAATTTCCAATAAGAATGTAAACCTTAAAAGTTTCTAAATCATTTCTAATCATTTTAATACAATCGAAATTGGAAAAAAAATTAAGTTTCTAAAATTCGGAAAATGTTATTTTAGTCCACAGGCCACCATAAGAAGTGAGTCGCTGATTGATATTTGTGTTTAAAGCAAAAACAATTCTTCAGCCTTAGCCTGGCAAATTTCACCAAAACTTCCTCTTTTAATAAGCTTTCCAACGATATACTCTACTTCGTGATTCCGTTAAAAATTGGTAGAGAAATTCAAGTTAGAACGCGAAAAAACGTGCGGTAGAGGCAGAACGGGGAAGCTAGAGCAGGGTTACAAACCAGCAATCCACACGCATTTCCCGCGATAACTTTCGAACGGTTTGAATGTGAGATTCCAAATTTGACACTAAAACACCACCGAATTTGCTGGCCAGGAAAATTGGTTTAGTGGAAGTGGTGGAAATTTAAACTTGAAACGTTGAAAAAATGAAAAAAAAATAGTGGTTTTCAAATAATAATGGAATTTGGTGTCACGTTGTTTGGGTTTATTCATTCTGGATCGGTGTTATAATGGTTGTGTTTAAATTTGAACCACTTCCACTAAACCAATTTCTCTGGCCAACGAAGTCGGTGGTGTTTCGGTGTCGAATTTAGAATCTCCATTAGACCATTTTTGGGACTTCCACGGACTCTAGGAGGGAATAACTATTTACGTTTACTTCAAAGTGATCTGCATGGACTCCTTGAGGACTTACCATTACAAGAAAGACAGCAATTGTTTTTTTTATCATGATGGGGCACAGGCACCACTTACTTTAGTACACACTGCTTGTGGCACACTACTTTTAGTAGAGCGAATTTGAGAAAAATCATTTGCCGTTTTTTTTTTTGTAATGGTAGGTAAGTCCTCAAGGAGTCCAATTCGACACAAAAACACGCCCGAAAAACTTGACTTCGTTGGCCAGAGAAATTGGCTTAGTGGAAGTGGTTCAAATTTAAACACCACCATTATAACACCATTAATAACACCGATCCAGAATGAATAAACCCAAACAAAGTGACACCAAATTCCATTATTATTTGAAAACCACAATTTTTTTTTTTTTTCAGGTTGAAATTTTACATGCCTGTTTCAATTGTACTTTAGACGATGTGTATAAAGTTTTATTAAAATCGTTATGTTAGAACGTACGATATCGGTAAAAACGTTGTGTTCTCTATTTTAAAGTCTTTAGGCCCGCTTTAATAAATTTAGCGATAGTTAACACTTCATAGCGGTGTCGGTGTTGGTTTTACATTTGAAGTTTACGTTTACGCAAGCGTTGGGGCGAACACTTGGGCAGATAAGGTTGTCCAACGAACTCGTCCTGGGCATTGGTATAATGACCATGTGTACCAAATTTCAACTAAATCGGTCATATTTTACTCAAGTGATCGTCATCGATAAATTTCGTGATGGTCGGTTTTGTGGTGGTCATTTTTTTTGGAATCACTCCCGGGCTCCAGACGCTGTAACGTGCCATTAGGAACTTCGTTCCAAAAATTAATAAGTCAATAAAAAAAAAATAAATAAATAAAAAAAAAAAAAATAGCAAATACATAATAATTATTAATTTAAAAAAAAAAAAATAATATTAAAGAAATAAAAAACCTTTTGGTCAATATCGCGCCCCCTCTAGATCCGTCAATAGGTTTAAATGTTGTATAAATAAAAGTATGTAAATTTTTGAGTAAATTCTTGAGTATGTAAATTGGTTTTTGTCATTGTTACTGACTGCTTGTAATGTTTCTCGGTTTCAGGTGATATGGGTGTGTATATTGTGCCGTAAGAAGCAGGAGCTGCTGAGTAAGACTGGTCAGTGGATGAGCAAGGGGATGGTGGGGGGAACCGAGGGTGATAAGAGGCCCAAATTAGAGCGGGCACATTCTGCTGCTGAGAAGGAGAACCTTCCTGTGGAGGCTGGTGTCGGTATCCGACGTCAGTACTCAGAGCAGGGTGAACAACAGGATCGGAGGTTCTACAGGTAATATTTTTATTAATCTTCTTCAAGGACTGTAATAAGTATTCTTACGAAGGGTTGTAATAATATCTTGAGAAGACAAATCATTAAATTATATTATTTAAGTGTTACACTTTACTACAAGTATTTTAAAATTTAATTAATATAAAATTCTAAATAATACTTAAAAACATTTATGGAGGGTAAAGGTAAGTGTCCATCTGAGACTTTTTAGTATCGAGACTCGCTCTCGAGACAAAAGTCACTAGTGGACATGGGGCTGAGACTAGTCTCGGAGAGATACCGCTAAAGTCTCGGAGACTCGCCGTATCACAAGTAGACAAGCTCTTCCCTTGTGTCTCGAGACTCAGTCTCAGAGTTTGAATCAGTTTCGAATAGCTGAGACTAGTCTCCGAGACAAACCTCACTGCATCCCATCCTTTAACTACATCCCTTCCACTAAATATTATATTTATTTATTTTCTTTTTTCCCCTCTTAATTTTGATATTGTAAAATGTCGAAAAACGTATGGACTGATGAGACGTTTCTCCTCATTGAATTATACTTAGGAAATTAAATCCTTTGGAATATTAAGAAACGTAATTATCGAAACAGAGATAAAAAATTAAAGAATTTGTGGCAGGGGGGATATGTATTGCAAATAGCTATATGAATCACCTAGAAATAAAATAATAATTAAGCAGGTAGAATAATATATAATATTTGTACCTATTATTTATTTCCTGATAACGGAATTAATTCAGTGAATGATATATTTATAAATATTATTCATTTATTTTTGCTTAAATAGGTTTTATTATTTCTTTTTATAAAGGCTTTGTTAGATAATTGAAACATTTATTACTAATATATTTTTTATTATATTTTACCATACTACCATATTATTAATAGTTTAAATAACTCCTAATAATATTGTAATTGCATTTTATAATTTTAGTATCAAAATCGTCGGAACCGTTTTCGAGACATGATTTTGTTCATGTCTTTCCAGAGTTTTCGGGAGGTATCGCCCCCAAGTTTGGAGCTACAATTAATTTCTTGATTTCATCTCGGGGTTTGATTTTTCTAAACATGTATCCCAATTTTTGTCGAAATCGGCCCAGCAGTTTAGGGACCAGGCGTCTGCACAGACAAACGACAAAAGACAGATAGATATGTTTTAAAAACCACTTTTTTGGACTCAGGGGACCTCAAAACGAGTAAATCAATCAAAATCTCAATATCTAATTTTCGCGCCATCACAATACGTTCTCTTTATATAAGAAAGTAAAAACGGTAGAAAATGTAATAAATTGGAAAACAATAGGTTTTAAACACATAAAGTCATCAAATTGTTTGAAATAGGACGCGCGGAAGGTATGTGCCACACTAATTGGCAGAGCATTTTTTTAACAATTTTGTAGGCTGATTATTGCCAGTATATAGCGTGCGGCGGGGATCCTCCATTGGGCGAATCTCAGACGAATCTGTGGGATGATCTCAGGTGGACACAAACCTGAGAGTAGTCTCGGAGACTCGACTCTCCGAGACTCGACCAGGGCTGATGTTGCTCTCAAGTGGACATGGTTAGGAGACTAATCTCGAGACTAGCTCTCGAGATTTAGTCTCAGGTGGACACCTAGCTTAACATCATGGTTGTTTTAATGAAAGATTCACGAACCAATTAAAGAAATGACGTTTATTTTTACGTATTGCATAATAAGTAATTGAATTATGTATATGACATCGCAACATTTGTTTTTTGGCACTTGTTTACTTGGGTACATACCTCCAATTCACCTCAAAAATGAGGTGAATTGGTTTTAATCCATCCTGGTTGACCTATATTGGTCAACTCGGATGGATTAATAAGGATTTATGTCGTAAAAAAAACTTGTATTTTTTAATGAAAAGTTTTTCTTGGTATTTGTATAAAAAAAATATATAAAAAATACAAGTTATTTTATGTTAAAAAAAACTTTATAAATATACTATATAAAACGTACGTCAATCTTCATATTTCTCCCACCTACATATTTCTTTCCAAAGATTAAAAAAAGTGTCTTTAAATTTCCTCCTCCAAAGGAAATCGCTGATTAACATAAATGTACATTGACTAAATGTCCCTTTGTCTAACTTAATGATTGGACTGATGGATTTTGTCACTTTTTGTTACATAAGTGTGATTGTGATGTTCCTTTGTCCCAAAATAAATTGGACTAAATGTCCCTTTGTCTTATTTGATTGTTAGGCTAACAGATATTGTCACTTTAAATTGCAGAAGTGTGATATTCCTTTTTCCCAATGTACATTGTACATTGTACAAAATTTCTAAATTTTAAATCATTCATAATTGCTCCAATTTCTGAAGTATATATACTTAAATATATAAAAGATACTGTATAATTTTACTTACGCTGGAACCATTGAAACATCTCCCACTTCGTCATCCTTTTCAGTCAGTAATATGACTTGTTTCATATTAATGCCTCTGAGGTTATCCATGTCTTTTAGCGAATTTTAAAAGAAAATTACGCTATTGCAATGGCTTCAAAATTTTTGTAATGCGAATTTTTGAAAAAATTTTCCTTGGAAATCCGTTTTAGACCATTCGGAATCGATTCCTAAAATTTAACACTTTTTTTATGTATTTATGTATATATGTGTCACTCCAGACGATATCTCCCCCTAGAATGCACTTAAAAATTTCAAACAAATTTTAAAATGTATATAATATCAAAAGAAAGGATGAGTTCGTTGACCAGAATTTTTGGAGTTCATTTAGGGGTCAAATTTTTACAATTTAGGGTCAAAAATAACATAAAAACGGGTTTATTCCATCTTACCCCCCTTTTATATGAAAATATGATAAAAGTGTACATAACAACAATTACTGTACTCTTAAAGAGCTTTCCAACGACATGCATGTTGAAGGGTAAATACTATTTTGACTTTTGTACCTCGTACCCCTGTGAACCCACTTTTTTTTGAGCCATGCAAATTCTAAACCAAAATTTTCCTATATTATCATAAGCCAATAATACGCATATTTCTTTGAAAATTCGCTCATTAAGTGCATGACTGGACTCTTTCTTTGTAATTGTACTTTTTTCCAACTTTTCAGATTTTATTTTATTCATGAATAAGTTATGTAATAAAATGATTTCTGTGATATGTCATTGGCATTTCTGTCAATACTTTTTAAATTGATATTAAAAATAATAAAAATAAAATAAAATAAAATTACTTGCCCTGGGTATGCAAATAAACTCCTCCCCCTTTTGCGCCTTATTTACTTGGGTATGTACCCAACTAAACTTCTACTCCTATTATGCCTTATTTTCTTGGGTACATCCTTTTTTCTTCCCCCTTCTTAACCCCATACAAAAGCCCCAGTGCTTTTCAACATCCCCATTAAGTTCGTCTATTAATTTATTTTATTTCATTTCTCTGTATTTTTCAATATATAAATGGTATGTACCCTGTTAAACTCTTTCCCTATTGCACCTTATTTACTTGGGTACTTACTTATTGGTATGTACCCAAGTAAATAAGTACCGCACCATCTAAGTTGGGCACTCTCTACTGTTTTCAATACGGGCTGGATTTCCAAGCCCAGTCTTATAGTGGAGTTCCTCACCTGGTCTCTCCTGGTTTTGCCCGATACCTTCTCTGTGGCTTGAACTCGACTCAGGCTTTTCTTAGTCAAAGTCCAAGACTCACAGCCATATGTCATTATCGGCACGTAGATGGATTTGAAGACTGTCATCTTGGTTCTCTGACTAACTTCAGCTTTGCTAATAAAACCCCTATTCATGTCGTGAAAAAGTCTGCCTGTAGCTGCTATTCTTGCTTCTATCTCTTCTTTGCACTTACCATCTGAATTCACCATCACTCCTAAATACTTGAAGCTATGCACCTGTTTAAGTGCTCGTCATGAATGGTGATCTGATGTTCCTGCCTCTCTCTTGCTACTATCATTGTCTCAGTCTTAGCAACATTAATTCTAAGACCTGTAGCTTCGAGCTCCTCTGTCCAGACATTCACTAATCTCTTAAGCTTCTCAGCAGACTCTCCTACCAGAACAAGGTCGTCAGCAAAAGCCATCGCTGAGAGAGTAACAGCTTGCAGCTGCCAGTTACCAAGATAGTAACCTCTTGTTTTGCCTTTACAGGCCTTGACGACATCATCCATAACCACGATGAATAAAAGTGGGCTTAAAATATCTCCTTGTCTGACTCCGATGTTTGTGGAGAATTCTTCCGAGCTGGAATTTGCTGTATGGACAAAGTTACTACAGTTCTTGTAGAAGCTCTTGATTCTAATGATTAAACTCCTTGAGATGCCTTGATTCTCAAGGGCAGCCTATAGTGACGGCCATGGAATGCTATAGAATGCCTTCTGCAAATCGATAAAGTATAGATGTACTTGCTTGTCGAAATCTATAGTCTTTTTAGCTAGCTGCCCTACAGTGAAGATGAGAGGTCCTGGATACTTCTGTTTGGGCGAAACCCACACTGAATCTCATTAAGGATAGGTTCCACTTCAGCTCTCAGTCGTCCTTCCAGGATTCGACTATAGAATCTGCCACACTCAAGAGAGAAATACCTCGGTGATTACCGCATTCCCTATTGTCTCCTTTTTTAAATACAGGAACAATAATGGCTGTTTCACAGTCCTTGGGAATTTTCTTTGATCGCCAGGCATTACACAATACTTTAAAAAGGAGTTCTTCTCCTTCTGTCCTCATATACTTTAGCAATTCAGGAGCAATGCTATCAGACCCTGCTGATTTTCCTAACTTCATCTTGCTTAGTGCCCGTTGCATTTCCTCTCATGTAATGATGTCTTCTTCCTCTTCCTCCTGCGTGAAGCCTTCCTCGTCCCTATCTTTTGTACTTGTTGATTCCCTTACTTCTGCGTCCAGCAACTTGGCAAAGTATTCCCTCCATCTCTCCATTATCTTACTTTCTTAAGTAATTAAATTTCCTCTCCTATCCTTTATGAATTTTAGAGGACATTCTTTTGGTTTTTTTCATGCCCTTTACAACTTTGAAAAACGGCTTCTGGTTTTCAGAATAGCTCTTTTCCAAAAACTCTCCAAATTCAATCCAAGCTTTTCTTTTGGATTCCTTAATAATTTCCTTTACATTTGTTCTTATTTCTTTATATAAGGTGTACTCTGTTATGTCCTTTGATTGCAGGTATCTTTCCCAAGCTTCTTTTTTCCTTTCCACCTCTTTCTTAATTTCTTGTGTCTACCATCTTGTCTTTTTCTTGGCAGTACCACACTTAGCTTTACCACATACTTCCTCTGCTGCATTTATTAAAACTTTTCTGAAGATTGCCCACAATCTTTCGTGATCTTGTTCTTCTTCTAGTTCCATCCTTCCTATTTCTTCCGACACTTTTCGCCTATATTCTTCCTGTTTATCATCGCACTTTAATAAGTTAACTTAATTTTTTTTCTCTTTAACCTTTTTCCTTTTCTTTTTATTTTTATAATTCTTCTTCTCCATCTGTTTTCCCTCTATAAACCGATTTAACCCAAGTAAGTGGTGGTCTGAGCCAATTTCTGCACCACTCAATACTTTCTCTTGGTCGCTTGATGTGCTCTTGGTACTATGATGTAGTCAATAATTGTCTTTTGATCTAGTTGTGGCTCTGTTTGTGACCACTTGTGAATCTTTATGAGGAAATCTGGTGCTGTGTATCATAAAACCATTTGCAGAGCATAGCTATATAATTAGCTTTCCATTGTTAGTTAGTGTGGCTCATCATACTGACTGATGACACTTTCATGGCCAATATGTGCGTTGCCCACTCTGCCATTCAAATCTCCCATTAGCAGTTCTTCCCCTTTAGCATCGTCTATTGTCTTTTGTAGGGTCTCAAAGAATTCATTTCTCTTCTCCGCGGATTCATCCTCATTGTATCCATATGCTGCAATTACAGTCATGTTCTTGATGATTCGTATGTTAGCAAACTGTACTTTCATTATCCTCTCACAAATAAATGTCCAATCTTTTACATTTCTGATGAGGTTCTTGCTGACCATTAGAGCCACACCTCCTTTTGCTCGTGTATTAACTGGGACTCCAGAATAAAATAACATAGATCCTTCTTGCATTTTTTCGCATCCCACCCTTAATCTTCTTATTTTTATTCTTCAACGTATAATTGCATTTAACATGATTAAGTTTTAAAAAAAAATGTATTTGTTATTTCATATTTTTATAATAATCAATTACCTCCCGGTCAAATATCATAAGAGTTAAAATTTCCTTTTACATAATCCATAGGTCAATCCTAACAGTAAGGTCTGAGGTCCTCTTTAATTAATTGAAAAAAAATCCTCTCCTTCATCTCAATAATTAGGATAATAATTAAAATTAAGACAGTCCTCTCATTAAAGCGCAAGGTGGTCTTTACGCCTTTGACGTTTTTTTTTTTTTACAAAAACTCAATCATTGCTCAAAAAATTACATATTAACTGATGGTGTTAGGGTACTCAAACTGAAGGGGAATAAATGAAGAAGTTTTACTGAAATTTGGAAAACTGAAACACTTGCCTTTTTGGCATTATTGCAGGCTGAAACAAAAATAAATTTTAATTTTTAAATAAAAAAAAAAAATTTTGGCATTTGTTTTGCCTCTGTAAGGCATTTAAAATAGACTTTTTCTGAACTGAAATTTTCTCCTATTTTCAACAGGCTCTCTATTTCAGCTCTATCACCATTATTTTATGAGCAGCAATCAATTTTTTAGAGTAAAATGGTCATGCCTTGAAAAATAAAAAAAAATAAAAATTGTGTTGAAACTATTGAGAATTGACCCATGGTTTATATAGTGTTTTTGTTGCAAATGATGGGTAGAATCTGCCCTCTTCATTTGTTACATCTTTGACATAACACCCTGTATATAAGAAATATTTATTTAATTCACATTGAAAATCATTTAGTGTATTTTAGTGTTGCTCTATCTCTATTTACATGAATAGAAAAAATTGTGCAATAACTTATATTTAAATATTTTGTTTGTTACATAGGACGGAGCTTGAGACGTTAATGAGAACGACGAGGGGCGGAGTTGCTCCACGGGCTGATTCGTTGTCGTCTGAGCAGTCATCATCCCTCGATTGTTCCCGTCCTGTTCATAATGTCCATCATGTACAGTCATCAGCACCTTCCTCTCTTGCACCAGCACCTCCACCCAAAAGGAATCGCAGGTAAAATTAATCTTACCTTATATAATTATATTTTATTTTTTATACTTTGAAAAAAGTAGTTAATCTAGGCAATTGACAGTTGAGGTTTTTTTTGAACTTAAAAACTAGATGACCGGTGTATTGAATTAAAATGGCTGTTTGAATACTCCTTTTGTATAGAGGCTAACTTCCAAATTTCAAGGTTCTAGTGCAATTGGTACTGGAGATATTTCCATGACATATAGCATACTAATGGCCGCCATATTGAATCGAGATGGTGAAATGTAAAGAAATGTCTTAGCAAGTAAAACTTTTTGTATTGTACAAACGTTCATGAGTTAATCAATGACATTTAGATTTTACTTACGTAGATAAAGTCTCTTGCAATTTCATATCAACTCATTTCATAGTAGCCTAGCTTGTTACCAGTGCTTCCAAATGGAGTGTTTTACAGGGAAAAAATACTAGGTACAAGAGATTAATTTTTTTATAACAGACATACCCTACACAGACACTCTTCTTTTTATACAGGCATAGATTTGCTTTATTTATTTTTTATTTTTTTGTAAAGAGAATTCGCTTTCCTGAATACATTAAAATGTTATTAACCTCAAAACTTAAGTTTATTCTAAATCTAGTGTAAGGACTTTAAATCTTTGTAAGGACATCAAATTTATATACTTTTCTATGTACCAGATTTTTTAAAAATTGTTTATATTTATCCAAGGTAAGTCCTTCCAGGGCCGTCCCTAGGGGGGGTCAACCGGGTCAAGCTGACCCGGGCGCCCCTTCTAGGGGGGCGCCACCAGGCCCCCGTCTTAAACTACTAGGTGCCTAGGTGCATTTACCAATATAGGGGGGGGGGGGGGGGGGGCGCCACAGTTGCCTTTGACCCGGGCGCCTAAACCCCTAGGGACGGCCCTGAGTCCTTCTGTATAAAACTTCTGCCCTCTTTTTTAAAAATATTACATTCTATTGGCCAACTTATTGGTTGAGGTAAGTGTTAAATGTTTTGACAGTTTGTTGTATTGTTTTTCAAAGTCTGATTTATTTAAATTTCCTTCTTTTCAACAGAACTTTACAGAGTTACAACATTTCTAAACTAAACAGCTCTTGGTGGCATCTAGTTGCTATTAGATCTCAGTAAGCTTATTTTTTAGGGTCCGTAGGAAAAACCAAGGACCCTTATATTTTCCTGCGTGTGTCTGTCCGTCCGTCCTGTCGCCTGCTCTCACGGCTACACCTTTCGTCTGATCACTTTGAAATTTGGCATGTATGTGTCTTGTACCTGCCCACATATTTTAAAAATATAGCGACTTAAAAAAAATATTTTTTTAAAAAATTAGGATAAAAAAACTTAAGGGTTAACAATTTTTTATTTTTTTTCGACATCGTGAGGGGTATTATATGAAAGGGTACGTCGAGCTGATTACAAAAATATATTATTCTTTGGATATAGCTTGATAGGGCGAGCGTAGGCAAGTTTGAAGTGGGTGTGAAACGTGTCCCCCCCCCTTCTATCTCGCTTATGTGAAGTGCAAAAAATCTGAAAAAATTCCTGAACATTCTTCGACCAAAAGTAAAGATACCACTTTTTGGAAATTTCGAAAAAAATATTATATGTGTGCTGTGTGCTGACTAGCACACACTTGACCTGTTTATTTAATCTTCAATCATGTGCTCTATGCATTTTGTTAACTGTTAACCCTTTTACATTTTCCTGTTTACTTAACCCTTTAGCACTTGGTCCATATAGGGACCACCAAAAAAATCCCTGTAATCGCCGCAGTAAAAGTTAAAAATAGACTGCCAATTGGTGTGGCACAAAGCTTCCTCGCATCCTATCACATACTTTATTGATTTTATTCTCTACAAACCATCATTGTCTAATTTGTTTAATTGTTTCACCGTTTTTTTTTTACTTTCTCATATAAAGAGAAAGTATTGTGATGGCGGGAAAATTCGATTTTGAGATTTTGATGGATTTACACGTTTTGAGGTCCCCTGAGTCCAAAAAAGTGGTTTTTAAAAAGTGTCTGTCTGTCGTCTGTCGTCTGTGCAGACGAGTGGAGCCTAAACAACTGGGCCGATTTTGACGAAATTTGGCATACATGTTCAGAAAAATCATACCCCAAGGCGAAATCGAGAAATGAATTTTAGCTCCAAATTTAGGGGCGCTACCCCCCAAAAACTCTGAAAAAACGTGAAAAAAAATTATTTCTCGAAAACGGTTCCGACGATTTGATTAAAAAATTCTAAAATATAGTCCATTTAAATACGAATCCAACGATATAAGCCGTTTCCCCGGGAAAAATCTAGTTCCTGAGAAAAAAGCTTAAAACGCGGACCGAGAGAGCCCGGGTTCGATTCCCCGCCCGGGAGAAGTTATTTTTATGATAAATTTTAATGAAATGGAAAACACTGGGCTAAATAATTATAAACTCGTATATGAGAAAGTATGTCTGAGTTGTCTCGGACCGATTTTTTAATCTGTCAAAGTGGTTCTGATTTTTTACATGAATTAAAGTATGAATTTAGCAAAAGTTAAAGAGCAAAGACGGTTCAAATTAATCTGGGGCTATCTGCGGGTTACTTTCGATAAGCTATAAAAGTTTCATACAAATTCAAATTAGATTAGTACTTTTGCAGCTATAGGCGTAAATAAATGTAAGTTTGTGTGCATGTGGACGATAAACAAATGGGCGCAGAAGGTTGAAACTTATATGGGACCAACAACGGGCTCATTATGACCTACCATCCAAATTTCATTAAAATCGGATGAGTAGTTTTTAAGATATGTTGGTTAGCAAAAATTGAGCGACAGACCAACAGACAGACACGGAACCAAAAATGTTGATTACTGTCTTGGAATTTTTGAAAACATATTTTCGTTTTTCACAATGATCACATAGCTTCCGTTACCTTCGGTAAGCTCAGAAGCAAAGTTATGATTATAAGTAAATTATATGCAATTCAAATTAATTCAATTAAATAAATCAATTAAACAATTAATTCAATTAAATTAATTAAAATTAATTAGGAGGGTGGTCCCCTGGAGGACTATCTTCCATTTAGAATGGTGGGTTTTTTATACCCGGGTGATAAGGGTTAAACAATAATAATTTCAACCACTACCTATTTATTGTCTATGTTTCAGGGTGAACTCGGGTAAGAAGTGTGGGGATGTTTCGATGAGAGGGCAGCCACAGCATCAGCAGTCGTTCTCCTCATCAGACGACGAGCTCAGGTCTACACCTGATTACACCTCCTGCGAAGAACACGACTCTGAAAAAGGTAGTACTAAGAAACACTTTTTCAAACTCTGTCTACTTCTATCTTACTACCTCCCTTATAGAACTCAAGTAAAATTGCTCTGTTGATATTTTCATAATAATATTTAATATTTATTTGTACTTTTAATTGATGTTTTAATAGCATTGCTATAAATAACACGACATTTGTGTTTCACACAGTTTAATTTACTTAATAATAATACTTTTTTAATTAATATTTTATTTATATAATGAAAATATATGAAAGAAATATTATAAATATAAAATAAATACACACAGGTTATCATGAAGAATCGACGACGAGAAGCTATGACAGGGATAATAAGCAGGCCATCTTAGATGAAAAAATAAAGAAGTTTTTAGCGGTGAGAAAATAAAATAACAAATCAAACCAGAATTTTTTCATGGCAAACTCTGTGAAATGTGGTGTTGGTTTCTTAATAAGTGTTGTTTGTCTTTCTTTCTTTTTATCTTTCTTTCCTTCCAACGGGTGTGCAGCTTCGTTGTTTGCATGTGTTATCGAATCTGACTTTTTCCATCTTTTATTCATTTTCATTTGTGGCTTTTTCAAGTTTTTAACAGGGATTCAATTTTTTCATTTTTTTAACTAACAGAATTGCTCAGTATAAAAAGTTAAATTTATATCATTAAAAAAATATTGAAATGGTTAATTAAATTCATCTTACTTCATAAATATCTTATATTGATCAAATGGGACTGAAATTCTGATAGAGGTACTCTTTCTTCCCTTAGAAGTGAGTTGATAAAATGACACAACTTAATTTTACTAAGATATCTGTTGAATGAATTAAAAATTCGACATATCTGATAATTTGCCAGACCCAATTTTATTTTATAATCTAAAAAAACTAAAAAAAAAGTGCGATGCTAATGGTTAATTACCTTGTATCCTTTCTTCACTTTATTTTTCTTGACAACTGCCACCTGTCAATTAAAGACGGCCAGTTCAGTTAGTGTATACTTTATACTTTATATATGAGATCATTAATGTTCTTAGAGATGTTGCTGTTTGGATTGTGATTCCAGAGCACCTACCTTTTATAACATTTCTTTTCAATATTCCTTCCCAAAATTCCCTAAAAAACATTTTAAATAGATGAAGGGATTTTTCTTGCAGTAGCTTTTTATTTTGAGTAATAGTTAGTTTTAATTATATACAAAATATTTATAACATTAGTAACCATTTTAAGGGATAAATTACTTAGCTTACTTCAAAAATCATATAAATTACATTATATTCTGGAGTTTGGAAGAAATGATTGAACAAGCATGCATCCTGTTTATTTTCTTGTTTCCATTTTCATTGTTTGTTTGTGTTTTGTTTTGTACCATATCTTTCTATTATCATTTTTATATATCCTTTTAACTTATAAAATATCGTTATTGAGATTCTATCTTGCATTATATATGCATAGGAATCTATATATTTTTTGAGGATCCCTTCAGTAAAAATAACAGCATAATAGGATTTTTCTGTTAAAAAAAAACCTTTATTATTGATCGTGGGGTTTTGAAGTTGAAACCCTGATCAATGATTGGTTTGGGGTCCTGGTGGATCCAGGAGGTGCTTGTGTTGAGCCGACCACAGCTACGGGGCCGATGACTACTGTGCAGACCAACCAGAGGCACCACTACACTCGGAGGAAGAAGACGGTTAGATTCGATTCAAGTCACAGTCAAACTAAAGACTCTGGCATAGACACCTCCTCCACTTTCACCTCCAGCGAAGACTCCAACTCAACACCTAAGGTAAAAATAAACCTAGACACGACCCAGATAAATTACCCACAAATATCATTAATGAAGAAGACATTAAGAAAATTAGGTTAATGTAAAAGTTTTACATGAACATTAGTATTGTTCGTTATTACTATTTTCTGTTCTTATTGAGAGGTACTAGTATTGTTTTTTTCTGACATCTGAAAATTGTCTAATACATGCATAGATTGATATACATTATACAGGATTGATCCTATCTAATACATTATACTAATATTGACCATATTAAATACAGATAATATTATATTGAGAGAAATATAAAGTATGCATATTTCATTATTACCATGTGTAAAAAATCATTCCTCTAATTAACTAAAATGTCAGGAATATATTAAAATTAATTAATAAAGTTATTTTATTTATTTATATATTTTTAGAGGGAGAGAGTGAGGGCGATCTTATAGCCCATCTTTTTTAGAATAAATATAATACCTTACCAATTATTTGTTCAAAACAGACTAATAAAATATTATTTTGTATTTATCATTTAATTTCCTAAATTCAAAACTATGTCTTATCGTTTTTCTTTCTCTAATTTATGGTGCATACATAGAAAAAGTAATGTTGTGATGTTGCAATAATTTGGTCAATGTATAATATAATGTTCAATAAAAATACTTTTACCAAACCATATAAGCCCCTGTCCTGGAGTGAGGGAAGGGGGTATTAATCTAGTTTTTGAAATAATGTCTTATAAGGATTCAAAAGCTTGTCTTTTGATTGCTTTTACTGAAATTTTGTGTAATGAGTGTAATGTTAACCTTTATATGATAGTGTTTTTATTAATGAATTGTATTATTACATATACCAAGTTTGATTTTAAATTTGTAAGCCCCTGCTAGCCTCTGTATTTGCATATTCTAACTAATCTCTCAATCTGGGGAGCTCAATTGAGAAATTCAAAAATATAGTTAAACATCTCCAATCAGTCAATCAATCATATGTAACTTCTTGCAAAACCATCCATCTATTAAATTATCAGAAAAAAAGAAAAAATTAATAATTGATCCATACTGTAACTATAAGAAGTATTCAGTTATTTCTCTACTATGATTAATTTTGATTGGCCTGCATTTCTTTTACATTTAATTTCCTCTGCCTTTAGTACTCAATTAATTATAACTGAATAACTTAGTTATTTTTATTATTGTTAATATCCTAATATTAGTTGAAATTTTCAATGTCTTCTTCATTTTTGCTTTGGGGTTAAAGCAAACATCCTCATAAATATGATCAAACACACTACACACCTAAGCTTAAGTAGAACAAAATAATAACTTAGTTTTTGGCACTCGATAATTATAGGCAAGCCCAATAGATTCAGAAACTTTTGTACAGCCTAGATTAGAACTTAGAGACATAATTTATACTTGCTACATTTAGCATTATGGCAATTGTAAATTATAGCACGGATTATTCAAAATTTACGGAAAAAGAATTGGTTTTATCAATTTAATAAAAATGTGATTATTGTACAGAAAGCTAAAAATATAGCAGTTTAGAAATTGTAGTTCATTAGTTAATTTTAGTTAATTGCCAAAATCAAATTTTTATGCCAGCTTTAAAAGCAATTATTATTATAATTTCTTTTTTTTTCGTTAAAAAAAAAAATAACAACTAAAGCTATTTAACTTGTTTTTATAACTTAATATAATTCAGTATAATTTTGCTTGAAGGCAAAAGAAAAAAAATTATAATATTAGCTTGATTTTTTAAAAATATATCAATATAAATTGCTTCAGTTTAGTTCTATACTCTACTGAAAAAAATAAAAAAATAAATTGTTGTCGCTGAATTATATTTTAATCCCCTCAAATAAATTATAATTAAGATATAGGTATTATAATTTATTTTTTATAAATTAGTTTTTAATATATTAACTCGTATAAACATTTGCTATAGTGCTGTTTTTTTTTTTTTTTTTTTTTTTTTTCTTAAAGTTTTACTTTCTTATATGCATAGTATATACAGAGTAAGTGTTGTAATGGAGTAAAAAATAAATTTTCAAAAAAAGGGTTTTTTAAAAAATATCTGTCGTCTAGCAAACAAGCCTAAACTACTGGGTCATTCATTGGTGTAGGATTGACATACGTATTAAAAAAAATCAACCTCCAAGGCAAAATCAGGAAACTTGGGAACGCTACCTCTTATTAATTCTAAAATAACACGAAAAAAATGTATTATTTTTACTGTTCTGACGGTTTACTAAAGAAATCTATAATGAATGAATGAATTAATAATGAATTTTACCATATAACTTGTTTTCATGGGAAAAATCTAGTTTCTGAGATATTATTTAAAATAAATCTTATTTCCCAAATTGTCAAAAACTAATTGTTAACAATCACGTGTTATTGTTACTTATTATGTTTTTTAATGAATTGACTAAATTAGATATTATTGGATTTAAATTCAGCCACACTATGTGTATGAGAAGGTTTTTTTTTAGTTGATAGTACTAATTTTTGTTAATTAAATTAAGGCTTACCTTTCAGTAAAACTTCAATTTAACGTTTTTGTTGGGATCGCAAAAAAAAGTTAAATGCAGGAAAATGATAAATGTGGTAATGGTGTAAATAGCTAATGAAAACAAGCATTCTTAGTCCAGGAGATAGCGTGCAAAAAAGTGTCTGACTTAAGCCCCCCATTGACGATCGAACATGTTGGCCCAACCTCTACCTGACTCCAACCCAACGGCCAACCCAACATGTTGGGTGTGCACCATCCACTACCGAGCATGTTGGTCCAACATTAGTTGAGCAATGGATTGTGAGTCGGCTATAGACTCCGTTTGTGGTGGTGTTTAGTGTTTAAGCCAAATGAAAATCCCGTCAAGTACTTGCCAGCAAGTTACTAAAAGGCTTTCTTCACTCATAAAACTTCATAAATAGAATATTATTTTTTTTTTAAACTAAAATATGTATAAATATTGCAAATTTGAGAAGCAAGATATACATATATATATTATCCTTTATATCTTAGGTAAGCACTTATTTGGTTCTTTTAGGGGTAAAATGGGCGCCATTTTGGAAATATATACATATATATACATTTGTGAACCAAATTTCAATACCTTTAAAATGATACCCAACTTAAAATGTTCGAAAAATAAAAATAAAATGGGTCTCCATAGTTACGGCCACCTGACATTTAACTTTTTTATATCAACTCCGAAATATCATTGGACCACAGAGAAGTATATTTATGTATTTTGCCTTATTTTTAGGACCGTTCCTAATGGGGTAGTGCGGACATTTTTTTTTGTGTATTGTTTAAATTTTTTCTTTATCTTTAATATCCCACAAAGGCCACTAGATTCGGTCCAGAATTGTTTGTTGTCATTAAAAGACATTTTGGTATGTGAATCACACAATGCAACAAATAAAATACAGCTGTACATGACAGAACACGAGACAGACTGAGGCCGTGTCAGGCGAGCCGCTCGACGGTTCTCCATCCACGACCCAACATGTTGGACGTTGGGTTGGAGTTGGGGGGTGCTGTCGAGCCCAACACCCAACCCAACAAATCAGCCCAACATGTTGGGAGGGGCACCCATCCACGACCCAACATGTTGGGCGAGCCGCTCCAACCCAACATGTTGGGTCGTCGATGGGGGGCTTAACATCAAGCTAGAATTTTGAGTGTGAGTTATTTTTTCCTTGTCCTCAACGAATATGTGGTCGGCAAAGTTGGCCCGCGGGACATAGCTTGCCTACAAGCTGTTAAAGTGGTATACAATTCACCCTGTTGATGTCGAACTAACATCAAGCTAGTTTTTCATTTCATTCATTGTTTAATCCATAACAATTACAGAAAACTAATTGTCCACCAAAAAACATGGGACATGGCTCGTGTCCACCACTTTAAAATTGTAGTAATTTTACCTATCAAGTGACTAACTAACATCAACTTGATTTTTGGTCAACTGACTAATTTTTTACTCAGGATCATGAAAATCATATTGTCCACCAAAAAGGACGGGACATGGCTCCTCTCCACAGTTCTGAACATGTATAAATAAACATTTTTTTTGACTGACTAACATCCGGCGGACAGTGACATCCCAGAGTCAAGAATAACATCTAGATTCTATATTGAGTACTGTCCCACAAAAATAATGGGACATATTACCTGTCCACCGAAACTTAAATTTTAAAATTTATTATATCTCTAATATAAATAGTCCAGTAGATAGCGTGCAAAAAATGGTCTGACTAACATCAAATGTTTTGGAGCCTTTTAAGAATATGTGGTCGGCTAAGTTCGTCTGCGGGACATACCCTGGCAATAGGCATTTGAAAAAAAAAAACCGGCGGAGAGCGGCCATGTCCTGCCCTTTTTGGTGGACAGTGTGATTTTCATGATCCTGTGCATTAAATTAGTCAGTAGACCAAAAATCAAGTTGATGGTAGTCAGTCAATTAATAAGAGGTCTCTTTGATTTGGAGAATTATTTGACAAACAAACCTATAAAGTGACGAACTATCATCAACTTGATTTTTTGTCAACTAACTAATTTCGTAGTCAGGATCTTGAAAATCACATTGTCCACCAAAAAGGGCAGGACATGGCCTCTCTCCGTCAGTTTATTTTTGAATGCTTGTTTTGAAATGCCTATTTCCAAGCTATGTCCCGCAAATGAACTTAGCACCAAAAGATTTACTTATACACAAAATTCTAGCTTAATGTTAGTCAGTATAGAAACTGTATTGAAATGAATTCATTCTTTACAGTGAGTTGAACATATTCTTTAAAAAATTTTACAAATATTTAAATCTGATGGGACAAAGTTTAACTAAATTCCTCTTAGGTAGAGGTTATACCAAACAAATAATACTTTAAGATAATAAATAATAATAATTTATGATTAATAACAATTAATTATTGAAGATTTCTCTAAATCTATACAACAACATGCACAAAATTAAACACACACATACATACATACAAACTTACAAACACACACCTACATATGTATAAATAAATGTGATTTACTTATATTTTCCCCACTTTACTTAATTCTAATTCTTTATTTCATAATTAAATACATACGTATATAAAGTATTTAACAAATTAAGTTAATTATAAAATTTGCAAACCTAGGGTGTAGGTATTTTAATTGTTTTCAAATCAGTATATTTTTTTCTTAGGTCAAAAACTCTATAGCAATCAGAGTGATATCCCAAATTATCCTGTTCTATACTTTCGGGTAATTCGACATTAGAATATTTAAAATTAAGTTGTTGTCGAACTATTATTATATTCTTTACACTTCCATGGGCGTAGCCAGGGGGGGGCAGGGGGGGGCCATGGCCCCCCCCTAGGCCGGCTCAACTCTCAAAAAAAATACGATTATTATACATATACAGGTTAAAATAAAAAATAAATAAATAAAAAGTAAAAATAATGCTGTATAATAATAATAATAATATATATATATTATTATTATTATACAAATTTATTTTATGGCTAGGGGGTCTTCAGGTAAAAAAATGTAAATCTCGTTTTAGTTGTCAAGTTACTACGGCGTGGCTGCACTGGTTTGGTTAGCATTGCTTTGATAAAAAAGATGCCTATGATAAGAAAAGAAGCTGGACAATAATTATGTTTTCCTTCTCTCAGACAGTGGCGCACCCAGGGGGGGGGGGGGGCCGGGGCCTCCCCCAAAGCTAAAGACCTGAAATTTAAGCAATTGCAGTTTCACAGCAGATTTTAAAGTAATAGCGTTGTGATAGTAAAAATAAATAAATAAATATAATAAGTAATTATATACCTAGTTTTGCCCGACATTGTTTTGTTATTTGGCGTTAAAAACACGCCCCCCCCCCCCTCCAAAGCTAAAGACCTGAAATTTAAGTATGCAATTATGCAGCACATGTTCAAGTAATAGTGTTGTGATAGTCAAAAAAATAAATAAATATAATAAGTAATTATATACCTAGTTTTGCCCGACATATTTTTTTTTTGGCGTTTAAAAAGACCCCAAAGCCATAGTCCTAAAATTTAAGTATGCAAATAAGTAAGTATTACTTAATAAATAAGTAAATATTATTTTTTATTTATTTTTTTTTTTTGGTGCAAGCAAGTCAAAAAAATAAGTAATTATAAACCTAGTTTTGCCCGACATATATATATATTTTTTTTTTTGGCGTTAAAAAAGAAGATGAAGAAGAAGAATTGAAGTAAGTAGTCCTTAATCAGTTTAGGTTAAGGATCTAAAATAGGGATGGAGCACTAAGTTACATATATCTCCTAGGTAAAAATATGTCGTCTATAGTCTATAGTCTTATAGAACTTGGAAAAAAAATCTACATAAAATTACGACTGTGCATGGTCAGAACTTTTTAGTGGGACGAATTTCTTCCCGACTATTATTATCCATTGTTTATTTTGAATGAAAGGTTACAATATAAAATTTTTAGATCAAGTTTTTAATTAAATATTTTCTTGTTTTAAGGGTTCATATTTTAATCTACAGTTTTACTTTAATATATTAATTAAATTTAATTAAAATAGTTCGTAGCAGTCATTAGAATAGTTTTTAATTATTGAATAATTAATATTAATTAATTTGGAAACTGGTTCAATTGTATAGAATAAGATTTTAAAAATTGCAGATACCCGACCTTTCGCAAGGAAGACTATTTTTTGTATTTATTGACTGGACTGTTAGATACCCAACTATTTTTATTTGGTTATGGTTTTGCATAAAACTCAGTATGAGTATGGTTCTGCATATTTGATTCTTAAAAATACGATTAATTACTATTTATTTAAAATTTAAAATTAGAGATGTAGTAGTTCAGACAATATCTCATTGGAAGCGCTAACGTCACTTCAAATACTCTCTGTCCAATCTTAATGTGAACTATTTTACATTAAGAGTAAAGCAAGTTTTCCTTAAAAAAATTTATTTCAAATAAACAATTTTTTCCCCTATAATTAATAGTTCTATTGAGTTTTAATTAAAATAAATCCTTTTGAAAATATTAATAATGGAACTGTCAGACTCTTGGCATTTTTAAGGAAAACACTTTTTTGGTTTTACATACACCACACCACACACACAAACATATATATGTGTGTATATGTGTATATATACAGGGCTCGATTTGAGGCGGAACGGCGTTCCGGGACCTCTCTCTCTCTGATAAATAAAAAGGAAATAATCGGCACTAAGATTTGCACTAAGAGTGTGGGTTTATGTCTAAAACTGTTAAAATTTCAAGATAAAAAGAACTTTTTATAAACTACGTTTTTAAATTTTCTATTGAATCGTATGTAATGTTGATATGTAATATAATTGTTATTGTTATATAATATATAATGTTAGTGAAAACCGAATTTATTTACTTCACATAAATGACAACCATCTAGATAGCTGATCTTAAACCTATAAAAGGACAAATCTTTGTACAATGGGTCTCCCCAACACCAAATCTAAAGCGTGCCATCGATATATTTGAAATAATATAAATAATATAATCGATAAATAATATAATCGATATTTCCTGTTTTGCAGTCATTCAATGTTTATCTATCACAAATTTGAGACCCGTCAAACTGAAGATTACGTAAATATGGGACATGACAAAACAAATAAAATAACTTGCGGATTTTTTCCGAACTAACTTTCCATACAGCAAAATTTGCTGAAAACCAATAAAATTCTGCTGAAAGATGGCTAAAAGTATTAAAATAATGCATTGTCATCGTGTTCTGAGCTATGCTAAAAGTTTCAAATGTCTAGCAATTAGGGAAGTTAGTTAGAAATCGAAATAAAAACGTAGTAAAAATGCTGTTTTTGAACGTTTATTTTTCAAATTTTTCCCGGGGGAGGACCCCCGGACCCCCCTTTTATAGGGGGGGGGGGGGGTTAAGGGTGGGTTGTAGTTTAGGCACATATATATATATATATATATATATATATATATATATATATATATATATATCCAAAAAAATTAGCCCCCCCCTAAAGGCAACCCTGGCTACGCCCATGTACACTTCTCTAAAACGTCAACATGAAATGATTTCAGTTTTCGAGTGCATTTATTTTCACATCCCTGGCATACGAAACACTTCATTTTTTATATTATTCCAATTGTATAGTATAAATGGTTATTGTCAGATTTAATAATTATTTGCGCTGTCATTTTGCTTAAAGGTAAAAAGAATTTACATAACAATTTTTTCCATGTTTGTTAGTCTTACTTGTTTTATTGGATTATTTTTAATTAATAAAATTACCTAGATCCAATACATTGAGTTAACAATGATACTTCTCTCTTTTATTGATGAGTCATAATTTGCGCAGTGGCGTCGTAACGGTTTTACGCGATTGCGTGACGACACAAAGCAAACGAACTGATAAGTATCTTAATAAAAGAACTCGCCGGCGTCAGCTGGCCTACGGCCAGCTTTTGCCCGTCGAGTGGCCAGGTAGATATATGCCAGGTACTTGTATATAGTAGTTGGTACTTGTAAGATTTGGTAATGTTGTAGGAGGTTGTGGGATATTGTAGCCATTAGGTGGGTTAATTATACTGTTATAATTCGCAGTCTATAAATGACAAAATAAACAAACATAAAAGGAAACAAAGAAACAAAGTATGAAAGCTATTGACGTCTAAAGGAGCTGAGCTAGTATCTGTGGAGTTGTAGAGGGGATTGAGTAAGATGGGGTGACAAGAGCGACGGGAGAGGATTGGAAGATCGGACATATTCCCGTCTCTTTCCCTTCTTATAGCGCGGCACTGTTCAAGTAAATATTTATTTAATATTTTTGGTACTAACCAACATTTTTCGGAGAAACAAAGGATCTAACATAGGCCAAATGTTAGTGCACATATAATTTATTTAATAAACAAATAACACAGCAACCAAATCGTAAAAACCGCAATATAAAATGTTTTTTCAATGTTACCCCCCTCAAAACTAAAAATAACACAAAATAGAACATAACAAAAATTAATCTGCTATTCAAGAGCTTTTCAACGATATACATCATATTTAAAAGATTAACTTAAACATTTGTACCCCTGTACTCTAAGGCAAGTACCAAAACTAAATTAAAAAAAAAAAAAAAAAAAAAAAATACAAAAGGGCATTCATTTTACTAATAAATAAATAAAAATAAAATAACCTAATAACAAAAAATTATTTAAACCCTTTAACCTACAACAAAATTATAAATCGGTACAAAAGTACGTGTACAAAATTTTTAAAAAATAAACAAATAAAATAGCTTTAATGTACAAATCAAGGCCTTTCAAATGATATACGACACAATATTAAAAACCAAAAAAAGTGGTCACGTGACACGGCACACGGGAAAAAGTTTACTCTCAAGTTCTAAGCAAGTAGGATGAACTAATGAAATAAAATATACTCAATTTAAGCATTTCTCAATTTTAGCATTAGTGTGAGATTCAAGCGCCTCAATCAGAAATAAAATCGGTCAATAATTATAGAAACTATGACCATTCAAAGACAAAAATGGAAAAAAATAAAAATAAAAAAATATCAAAATTATCACCATTTAGGGTACAACCGATAGAGGTACGACAAAAAGTCATAGGACCAATGTTGTAGATCTTTTAAAATCAGTTACCGCTGGTGCTGTCCGTTTTCCAATACGACTTACCGTTTAGCTGCAATTAGACCCAAAACAGCTTAAAAATCAAGTCGGCCATTTTTATTTTTTTAGGGGGGGAAGGAGTGGGAAAAGTAAACTTTTTATAATTATTTTGGTTCACAATGTGGACGTTGCGCGTCGAATGGCGCAAACCGCAAGTCTCTAGCTCTTCTGGAAGTGGGCAAACATTAATGTCAGTGAGTGAGTTAGCCATGCGGCTTTATAGTATAGTGAAGCACCTATGTGCGCAAATTTTTGTTGAGCTCTATTTACCTAACTTATATCGTCGATCAAGGGATTGTTATTCGCTGACAAAAGTACCTCTGTTTTCATTTGTAGGAACCCTACATTAACAATCTTTAGGTTCAAATATTACTTCTTCTTGATTTAAATAATAATAAGCTTTATTTGGTTCTGGTGGTTCATTGTCCCATCAAAAATGGTGGACACTTATACCAATAGATTCCAAATTCAATTTAGAATGCAATAAGCAAAAAATTAGCTTGATGTTGATCAGAAAAAAAAAAAATTATTTATACATGTTCAGAACTGTGGAGAGCAGCCATGTCCCGTCCTTTTTGGTGGACAATATGATTTTCATGATCCTGAGTAAAAAATTAGTCAGTTGACCAAAAATCAAGTTGATGTTAGTTAGTCACTTGATAGGGTTTGGTGGACAATTAGTTTTCTGTAATTGTTATGGATTAAACAACGAATGAAATTAAAAATTAGCTTGATGTTAGTTCGACATCAACAGGGTGAATTGTATACCACTTTAACAGCTTGTAGGCAAGCTATGTCCCGCAGGCCAACTTTGCCGACCACATATTCGTTGTGGACAAGGAAAAAATAACTCACACTCAAAATTCTAGCTTGATGTTAGTCAGACACTTTTTTGCACGCTATCTCCTGGACTATCTGGGAATTTACTTGTTTTTTAGCATTACAATAAATAAAGTAAATTCTTTACAATAAATAAATTCCCCAACATAAACTTAATTATGAAGTTCCAGACCCCCACCCAAAAAAGTCAGCCTATCAAAGATGTGATATCTACTAGAGACAGAAATCTGTTTCAGTCATCTCAGCACATTTTTTTTATTTTTTTGTTTTATATCTGGTGAGGTTATGTTTAGCGTTTCTAAAGCATCTTGGTTTTTGTGGCTTTCCAATCACTAATGGGTCTAGATATCCCAAACTGTTGGAATTTTTCATTAATAAAAATGTTAGAACCAACTTGCTAAGTTGTCCTCCATGCCTCTCCTTTCAAATTTATTTGGAAAGAAATGACAAAAAAGCCTATATTGTCTAAGATAAAAATGTCCATTAATTTGTAGTTTTTTAAGATGTACTGGAGTACATATTATCTTCACCATGAATTTACAGATTTAAAATTGGCATCCTTGGATTCTCCGTTATACAATATAAATATAAGTTATACAAATTCTCCGTTATATTGGGGCGGGTTTTAAACCAATCAATCCATCCAGCTGTAGCTTTAAATCCTTCATTACCCAGGGAAGATGGGGTTTAAAAGCTTTTTTCCATATAATTATTCCAAATTCAATTTTTAAGTTTTTGGTAGTTTTCATACTACGGAAAGTTAACTTTTAATTTAAATCAAATTATAAGTGTATTTTTCACTGTCTGTTTCCCGTAGTTAATAATAATTATAATTTGATTTAAAATAAATAATTATTCCATTAATTATACATTTGCAGCATATGGATGAAAGAAGTACTCCTATAAAATTTTATTCATATTTTGAAGGTTTGAAATGTTTTCCGATTGTTCTTCGGGCTGTATTGGCACACTTTTTTTATATTCTGTTTTTTTACCATAGAAAGTATTTTTAGCGTTAAAACGGACAAGTTTTTACCATTTCAACTCGAGATCCTCTATGGCCTATGGATATCAACTTGAGACCGAATTTACAACTTCTCTTCAATTAAAGTTATTCACAAAACTACTTAAATACTTATTAACATTTAGAATATAACTTGCAAAAACAAACTTTTACTTTTCTAACAATAAGATAAATAGGATGTGAGAATTTAAGATTCAAATGCAATTTTGTCACATTAGACTGATTTTTTTTTTGCTGGAGATAAATTTATATAAGCTGATAACATCATAACCTATTTGTCCTAGTGAGGAAGTTAAAAAATCAGAAAAGGACAGGTACATTGATAATCCTTTCTCCCTATGGGACAGGAAATATAAAAAAATATTGTAAGATTAAAAAGAAATTACAATTAACAAGTTTATTATATAATATTATATAACGTCGGGTTAGTGCAAAAAGTCACTAAGTTACATTTGGCTTTTTTGAAGTATTCAAATTTTAAACTTGCATCTTTGTAAACAAATATTTATTTCAACATTTTTAACTGTTTTCTACTTATTTGGAATTTATTATTATGTATTTATATAGAATCAGGGAAAATATATTATATTTTATATTATAACAATTAAGAAAATCGAAAAAAAACTAAAAATCGAAATAAATGTAACTTAGTGACTTTTTGCACTAACCCGACGTATTACCTAAAAAAATGTATTCTACATTAAAAAGTGCAGTACTTATGGGGAAGAAAGATCCATGTGAAAAGCAAACTCCTTTCTTTTTGAAGTTATATAAAACTGAAGTACAGTTCAAAATTGTTTATAAACTCCTACTACTTTATATTCCAGAAATTTAATTAGATAATGCATTATCAAAATTACAATTTTTAAAAAAAAATAGTAGTTGCTTTAAGGCTGTTCTATTAATTTGAGATATTTCAAACTTTCTGCAAATTTTATATCAAGCCTGTTATAAATATCAATGATACCTACTTTTTTAATATTTGAGTGGTCATCTGCTGAAATTTATTTTAAAGACTTTTATTTATAGTTACATTCAAATAGTAATGAAATAACCTGAAACTAAAAACTAAATTTGACAAGTTTTTTAGTTTTAATTTTCTATTCCCGTTCAACATATAAGCATAATTTAATTCACCCTTAACAAACCACAAAAAATATGATAAAAGTAATTGTATGTATAATTTAATTTTGAACTACCATTTTTATTTTTGGTTGATTCATAATTATAATTAAATGAGATTAAGTCTTAAGTTGAACAGTGCTGGGTCTGCATAATATGTATAAGTATAGCCAATGATGTCTAGTAAATATTTATTTGACACTAACTTAGTTTTATATCTATATTGTTTTTGTTTTTTTAAATTTTACTATCACTGCCTACCTGAATCCTTGAGAACTTAGTTTACAGAACTACTTCTTCACTAATATTATATTATCACTAATATTATAATATTATAATCACCTCACCTTTTTATAAAAATTATAAGCACAGTTGAAATGTATATACTTGTTATATTGTGTGTATATTCTTTCCACCAAGCTGTCGAGTATTATTAACCTCAAAAACAAACTCATAAATAAATATATCTAACGTTCTAAAACGCACTTAAAGGGCATAATAGGAATATTTTTCAAAAATTATACTTTACAAACAGAACAAAATAAAAATCTATGAACTAATAAATAAATGCCAAAATTACTGTTTTGATGTTACTGAAAAATATACCTTTAAAAAAATTGGGCTCAGTGAACCATTGATTTATCCTCAGGCACCAGTAAGTATTCATTCCAGTTATAAATTATAACTCACTTTTGTTACTGCACACCTGTTTTTCAATTTTCTTTGTCCCTTTTTAATGTGACTTTTCCTTTTTGTTATCATTATTACTCTAAAAAGTGATGCATTGTTCCTGTGAAGTGCATGTTTTTTTTTTTGTTTGTTTTACTTTTTTTAAAGCATTAATCTTTTTTTTTTAGTGAACTTTTGCATTTTATTGCTATTGCATGTATTTTAATTGTGCGTGTGTGTGTTCGTGTATCTATGTTTATGTTTGCTACAATGTTTATTTCTAGTAATGTAATTTTAACTATATTCAATATTTTCTTTAGTTTACTAATGATAGTCTTGCTTAGCAATTATTTAAAGCAGAGGTGGCCAACATATTTACTTCAGTAAACTATGACATGAACGAAATGTTATTTATTTTTTCTCAAGAAAAAAGAAGAAAGTTCTAACAATTTTTAAATAAATAATTGTGATTCTTAGTTAATTTAAATTGCATTATCAGAAAAAATTTATTTTCCAAATAAGAGCTCACAAAGATATAGAAAAATGGGTTCAGTGACAACTGTATATATAAGCACATTAACTATGTGAATCATCAACATTTATTTAAACAAAGGGTGAGGATTGCAGGGATAAAAATCACCAAAAAAAAAATGTATATAGACATTGGTCTCTCACATTTTTCTTTTATTCCGAGCTTCTTCATGTTATTATTAAGTAAATGGGTAGCTAATCGATACAAATAACATATAACATGAACCCATCTCATAGACCAGTAATATGGCAAATGTGAGTCAATGAGCTAACACATTAAAGAGTCGGGGGGGGGGGGGGGGGATAACAGTGATCCCCTATGGTTAGCATACTCACAAGTTTCTCCTGATGCATGAGGCCATTTTCCAGCATATCTTGTGATAGTTCAAAGCCCATGGAGGTAAGACATGTTTTACACTGATGATCCTTTAAAAAAAAATATGTGTGAGGCTCTCACGCATTAGAAGGGAAACTTAAGTTCCAGAATGCATTGCTCTCTTTCATCTTTTAACGAATTTATTATTTCAGGATTAAGAAATGGTTATGGAAAATTTAATTGAAAAAAAAATATTGCTACGCTAAGGTAACCACATTTATTCCAATAAAAATAAATGTTTGTTTTGATTTGCTGGTCTTTAAATAGATATAATAACAATTAACCTGTAAAAACGTTACACTTGGACGAGACAAATTCACTCTACCGCCGCTAAAGAAGTTTTACTTTAAAAGTTTGTAAGTTAAAAAAAATCAGGTATAAGTTGGCCATCCCTGATTTATTGTAATGCATACTATTAGTAAATTTGAAAATTGTTAAAATCCATTCATTATACTTTTTTTCTATAATAAGACTATTTTCATTTAATCATAGTCTAAGACTTAGTTAATTTAGAATTGAAAGAAAACATTGCATTTATGATATATTGATATACCGTATTGCGTCGAATATAAGATGCATCCTGATTTTTGAACCAAAGATTTGGAAAAAACATTAATGCATCGAATGTAAGACAAAAGTCAAAACAAGATCTCAGCGGTACTCTTAAAAGAGAAGTTCATTGAAGGAAGTTTGTTAAATATGTTACCCTTGAATACATTGATTATAAGACACACCTTGAATATAAGACGCATCCCGATTTTCAGGATACAAAAATAGGGAAAAAGTGCATCTTATTTTCGAAGCAATACGGTAATTTAATTATTGGATTAATAAAAATGAGTGAATCTATGGACCCTTAAAATAGGCTATTTAGTTATAAATTATTCAGTATAAACTATAATTTAATTTAATTCAAAGCCGTATTTATTACTGAATTTTTATTAATTATTGGTAAGTAAACTTTCACAGTTCATAAATATGAACTCTTTCGACTAAAAAAAAAAAAAAAATAACTTTTTACCTGCTAGTGAGCAAGATTTCACTAAATTATAACAATATAATATTATAGCCAAGGAATAATAAAACATATGGATTTGTAAAAGATATCATGGCAGAGGTTATTTGCCATTTATTTTGGGAAAGGTATATTTATCTAATTTTTAATTTAAAAATTAATATAGTCCATCAGTTACTCTCATTTTAATCCAAGTTCAATTAAATTTTATTTATTAAATTGTATTAATAATTATATAATAATATGTTCTTAATTTAATAAGTTGAATATGTTGCTTAAGAAGGGATACAAACTGACTATTCATTATTAGTCCAGTCATTTTAAGCAAAAAAGGGGCTGTTTACAAAAATGCGTCATACAAGCAAGAGACTTTGTACAAATTATCTCTGGGGCATCCTGATTGAAATCTTATAAAGTCCCCAAAAAAAAAAAAAGTTGTGCTCAAGCCACCATCTTGGAAAATCGCGGCCAAAATTCAATTTTTTGCTTCTACTAGCTTAATTATTAGGTTTTGAAAAAATAGTTCAAGTAAAAATTGTTTATTATGTAATTATCTATAAATTTGATTCTCATAGTTTTTTCTCTCTGACCAACCGAAGAGGCACAAAATGACATTTATATCTATGCCCGCGTAATTTTCTTGTGCTCAGTGCCCAGCGATTGCATGTTGTCAGCGCCGAGTTACCACGCCTGGACGAGGTTATAGGTGTAGTTGTGAGGTTACAAGTTAATAATAATTGTTTACTATTATAGAGTACCTGTATTAAGGGTTGATTTAGGATTTTTTTATTTGCTTCTACTAGGACTTTATAGGATTTCAATCAGGGTGCCCCAGAGATAATTTGTAAAAAGTCTCTTGCTTGTATGACACATTTTTTTTAAAAAACCTAAAATGACTGGTCTATATAGGTTACTCCAGTGGCATAGTAAGGAAGACTGTAATCCAAATTTAAAAGCATTCTCTAAGTACATGATATTGAAAGAGAATTGAGGATAGGTGAAAAATCAAAAAACGATTGACGGGGCCATTAGGGCTTCCCTTAAGTGCTAGAATTCGAGAGTAAATTAACCAAAATTAAGTAGAACAAACTTAGAACCCTGTAATCCTATGTCACTGAGGAAAAGTTAGATTCACCAATGTGTTTTATTAGTCTTTCTAGCTCAGTTTATATTGCAAAAATAATGAGGCCAATTAGTTAGATAAATAACCTTTATTAATATTTAATTTTGAACTTGTTTTTAGAGTGATTTTTAAGGTTCATATGCCATCCACAAATAACATAAGAAGATATTGGTAACCATTTTTAGTTTAAAATAAATAATGAAGATCAGTTTCAACTGGTCCCAATTATTGTCAAAACTGTTCTGTATTGTACAATTTGATATAATGGTTTGACAATAATAATCATTAACAGTAATGATTTAATTATCATTGATAATAATGATTAATTTAGTTCTTTAGTGTTCTTATGTTTTATTTGGTATGCATAAGTTCCCGAAACTTTTGTTTGGAACAATTAACTTTGAAGCAGTGTCTCTTCCATTCATTTTTCCTGGTTTATTCAAACCAGTGTTAAAAATTCATTCTATTTTAATTTAAATGCCCAATGAACAATTTTACAATAAGAAAAGTAGTTAATACATTATTTATTCATTCAAAATATTTATTTGTTTACATATCTTCCTTATTTTTTCAACTTTGGATCTAATAATGAAATCGTAGAAGAGGTGTAGTTCAATAACCAAAACATCTAACACGAAACCATAAACGTCACACAAAATAATTTTATTTAAAACAATTGACTGGTTACGGCTGTTCTAAAGCATCCTTCTACAAATAATTTGTGTAGGTTATAAAGAGATTCTAAAAGTAGGTACTTAATACTAAAAGTAGGTACTTTTAGTGTCTCTTTTTAACCTACACAGATTATCTGTAGAAGGCTACTTTAGAACAGCCGAAACAGGTCAATTGTTTCAAATACAATTATTTTGTGTGAAGACGTCGCACACTGGTGAAAAACACAGTTGGGGATAATAATTCTTGTTTCTCAGCTAAAAGGCTGTTATGTACTATCATAGGGTGCTTGTGTACCAGTATAGGGTTCACAAATTTATTTATTATTTAAATCACATTATTAATTTAATTTAAAATTAAATTATTATACCCCCTTGAAATTTACTTGGTTAGAATGTGAACAACAACATTAATTTGTTCTAATCATAGTAATCACAGTTGTTATATGGTCACCAGAAAATGTCCCCTCTCTTTCTATTTCTTCTTGGTTAAAATGGATACATTAGGTTTCATTAAACTTTAATAGAAAAAATCAATAGTTGTTTCATATTTCCTTTTTCTAGTAATACAATTTTTATGTGTAATTTTACTTACTGTTTTATTTTTTTATTTTTGAGTAGCATCCCTTGTCGTGGACGACCAATAAAGAAGGTTCCCATATGATTGGGCACATGTTACTTAACAAAGGTGCCAAAGAGGGTGCAGGAGGTTCTTCTGGGGCTGCCAAATTGGGGCTAATGGTAGTTGGAGGAAAACTCCTAGAACACGGCAGGCGGGGAGCTATCATAGACAAGGTGAAAACTGGCTCCACTGCCGATGTTGATGGAAAATTAAAACCAGGTTTGTTCATTAATTACATTCTTACCTGTTGTATTTCAAATTAGAGTAAATGCCTAATATAAATAAGTTGGAAAATTAATGAAAAAAGTTTAAGTTAAAATTTAGTTTTATTTCAAGTGAGTCCATCCCTCATTTAAATTTTATTTATTTATTTCATAAAGGGTTAATCCTCAATTGGATTAATCCCTATTTCATACTAAATTATAATCTATGAAGCCTAGTTAAATTGTAATTTTTTTCCAAGTTATTTTGTATGAGTAAAGAAAATTTTCATATGCATATCCCCTATGTAATTTTTCCTTGAAAGAAGTTTATCCTATATACTTACATAGGAGTGTTCCTCAGAGCTGTGTACGACTTGAAAAATTGCTTGGTTGAGGGGATGGTGTTATTTTGATGAGATGTGAAGTTTTTCAGGGGGAGGGGAGAATGGAAGGAGGAGGTAAAGCCCCAACCAAGTTAAACTCTAGAGGCCCCCCCCCCCCTCCTTATACCAAGGCAAAGTTTAAGGGATGTCACGCCCTCCGCATACATTTTGTCTAAGTCCCTTGACAACTAACCCCCTCCTTCTCTCTACCACTTCTGCTTCTGGACCCTCTATAAATATGTATAAATCACACTGAGGCCAGAAGGAGAAGGAGGGACCCCTGCCCTTTTTTATATTTTTTGTCTCCTCTCATTTCATAGTGAGGATTTTTGGGGATTCTACTACCAATATAATGATTCAACAAAGGCCTTGCTCCGGGCCATAAATATAAAATTTATAGCATTCATATCAACTAAAACTATATACCAGAAATATCAGAATTTTAAAGATTTAGGGTACATTCTTGTCATATCAAGCTAGAACTTACAGAAATGTTTGATGTGTTAATACAAGGATAATTATTGCAAGTTAGTAATTATTTTAGTTGAATTATTATTATTGGAATTTACTTAGTTAAATGTTTACTGACTTGATGGTGAATTATGTACCTTCTTCCAATAAATTCTTATGACTCATTATCACTCTTTGTAACCATGAACTCTTCTTTAGACATGAAAAGGAGAGGTGCTTGCTAAATATGTTTACTGTGCATTGGGCATGGTAATTTACTTGGAAAAATATTTCTTTTAATATAATTTAATGTTGTCTCATATCTTTTTGGGTACTGGTTCTCTTAAAGGGACCCTGGGCATGGCGTTCAATCATAGTGACAATCTTATTGTGAGGTACTGTCAGTATGACAATCAGTATTATATATATCTAATTCCGCTGATACATTATCAGGGGTGGGAAATTTGTGCCATTCTATGGACTGTACATGTTATGGTATAGTGAAATTTATCCACCCTCTTTTAACTAAAGTGAAAAATCTACAATTTTCAAAATTATTAACTGTTTGCATTAGATCAGATAAGATTAGATTATGCAAAAGAGAGGTTTGTACAAAGTAGTACACTGTCAGTATCAATTTATCCTTGTATTTAGTTAAAAGAAAATTATCCGTCTGTTGAATATGAATTTTTTTCCCCAGGAAAACAATATATACATGAAATTACATCTGATTTTGCTGAAAATCTATTACCAAATGTAAACCATCACATGTTGAACACTTTTTAAAAAAAATTTAATTAAATTAGATATTATTGGATTTAAATTCGGATAAATAAATTATTTGGATTAAAATTGTATAAAAGAGAAAGTTGTGTTCGAGTTTGTCTAACCAATTTTTTACAATCATAGAAGACACTTCAAATCAGCAAAGGGCTATAATTTTCTTTTTGAAGATGGAAAAACTAAGACTTACCACCCAAGTGTTTGCTGACTTAGATGGTAGTTACTCCAAACCCCTTCCCTTCTCACCTCACCTAGTACCCAGTGATTATCATTAGTTGCCTGCATTGAAAAAAAAGCTTCTTGAGAGTCCATTTTCAATCACTGGGCGGAGTGATGCGAAAAAAGCTATAAATCAGTAGCTGTACATCACAGAGTATATTTTTAAGAATGTTTGAACAAACTTTGTGATCGATTACCTAAGTGTGGATAAAGAGGCCTTAGCTCTTTTAAAAATGTTTAATTAAACATTTAATGTCACAGATTTATTGCTTTTCTTTTTGTTTGATTGCAGGGGATGAAGTACTTGAATGGAACGGTCGTTCACTACAGGGTAAAAGCTTCCAAGAAGTGTATGATATCATAGCAGAAAGTAAGCACGAGCCCCAGGTGGAGCTCATCGTCTCCAGGCCCATAGGCAAACATCGTCCACAACCTCAGCAAAAAGGTATGTAAGGCTTTCAGGCTTTCACCTTAGATATTAGCTTATAGCCAGTGCCTCTTAAACCTAATACTTCTTCATGTTCAATCTTCACTACATTAATGCTTTAAAAAATAGTCATGAAGAGGGAAAGATATAAAATAAAACAATACTTTTCCTACAATAGGTAGTGAGGAAAAGTAAAAAGATAAAAACATTTTATAATTAATTTTTCGTTTGGGTTATTTAAACTTGTAGATTTTAGGTAGTGGATACATACTTATTTGCTGTTAGTATTATTTTTACTTGAACTCTTTTAGTATTATATTCATCTCATTAGGGAAAAATAATGATGAAATCATAAATTTATTTCTAATAACCACTTTCATCCTTCTACCACACAAGTACACTTACATGAATAACACATACGCATTTGCTATACCAATAAATAATATATTTAAATGAGTTGTAGTGAAGATCCTTTTAGGGTAATAATAAAAAACGTTGATTATCTACGACAACGTTTCGGCAATCCTGCCATTCTCAAGCCTGAAATATAGTTTATTTGCTGTAAAAAGTCGTTTCATTACCAACAATACATCAAGAACTAACTTACAAGTGTAAACTCATTCCTAAAAATCGGTGTTGTGAGGATCGTTAAGGTGGTAATACAAAAATTTTATTAAGGTACAATAATATGTTCCGTCGTCAACATTCTATCATCTCCTCCACAACAATGGCAGGATTGCCGAAACATTGCCGTAAATAATCAACGTTTTTTATTATTACCCTAAAAGGATCTTCACTACAACTCATATTAATAAAGGGTACCACTTTAGACTAAATGTAATATATTTAAAAAATGTACAATGTTTCTAAGCATTATAATCATGTACACCAAATTTTTATATTCGCTCCTGCAACACTATAGTTATTACAAGAACATTGAATTTTTGTCTAAGCTAGAATAGTTTAGGAACATAATGTTGATTCCTTACAAAAATCAGGGTTTCATTCTCTTAAGGGTGAGACGAATAGATGAAGTCACAATCCTTTAATCTAAGAGTCAGGTTGTAAAGCAATACACATTGAGTTGTTACAAAAATAAAGTCACAAAAATAGAAAAAAAAAAATCGGGTACAGGGTACCTCGGAACTTTTCCTCACTTCAGAGGCCACTAAAGTTGCCTCTCCTGCTGCTTCGCTGCAGGAGGAAGCAGCATTGGACGTGGTCAGTACTTAGATGGGTGACCGTTCTGAACTAACTGACTTATTATCATTCTTCAAAAAAACCTTATTTTTAATTCCTATATTTTATTTAATTATTTGAAGTTTGGGGGTATTTCGACAGATGTAAACAAACTTTGACGTCATCAAAATTATCACACTAATAAATAATTATATTCGCTTATAACTATTAAACTAATTAATGGAATTTCATCGGGTTTTTTTTATATTTGTTCCTTAATTTTTTCCGGTTCCAACGATATGCTATATGTCAAAAACCTATTTATACTTTCAGTATTATAAACTGTCAAAGTTTAAAAATTCAAAAATTTATAACTTCAAAATGGCGGCCAAAATCAAAATGAAATTTAGTGGGCTTGTTTGTCATACAGAGAGGTACATTTGAGCCAAATTTCAACTCGATCAGGACCATTTTCGATTTATTACGATTTTTTTAAATTTTTGCTGACTCAGCAAACTGGGTTCAAGATGGCGGAAAAAGTTGATTTTCCTGGCGGCACAACTACAGGTAAGGACTGATTTTTCTGCCAAGTTTCAACTCTCTAGGTTAAATACCTTGGGCGCTACGATGATAACACATACACACATACATACGTCATGCTGAAAACCACTCTGGAGGTCTTAAAAACACGTAAAACGGATAATTCCGTTGAAATCTCAAAAAAAAAATGTTTGGTGAAAACAATACTTTTCCTACTATTAGTAGTGAGGAAAAGTAAAAAAAAAAAAACTGTATGTGTATTTTTCTACTCTTGATAAATATTAGTTTTGTTGTTATTTGATCTGCTCTTTTTCCATTATAATGTACCTGATGAAATTTGTTCTTATTCTTTTATACTGCTTCGACTTATTTATTTTTTTATTTTTTTTTTCCAAATTTAAGGCCTTGAATTTTAGTTTTGTCTAAAATAACATTATTCCCTTGGCAGGTTTATTTAGGTTAAAATTTACTATAAAAATGTCCAGATAGGTCAGTTTAACTAAGGTTGAAGCTGAGCAATTATTTGAATCGATTTAAGTTTGATTTCTGAGGTTGGCAATGTTATAGGTGATAAACATCCTACTGAAAACATTATTCATGCTATTACATCTAAATTATTAAAACACTTTTCTGCTGAAGTAGGTAACAGACAAAATCTTGCAATTTACACATTTGATGATATAGCTACATGATTTCATTCTGGTAATTTTGGAATTTATGATGAATCATTTGTGAAATAGTGTAAGGTATTCCCCCCCCCCCCCCCCCTAAAAAAAAATTGCCATGGAACCCAATAACTATTACCAATTTGTTTAAAAGAAATACTAATGACACAGGTAAAAAACCAAACGTAACAAAAAGACATCATTAAACATTATTCCTATGTCTAGGTGTATTGTATATTATGTATACATTATAATCACTATTACAATTATGCAACACAAATAGTGATATTTCTTCCTTAACCCATTGAATGTGGTTGGATCCCAGTGGATCCAAGTCCACCCTTTTGGCACTCCGCAGCTCTTTTTCTTGTGCCTCGGGTAGAACTCTTTTACAAGGCCTTTCTCTACCAGGCCTGCTGGCGTTTGTATCCACAGAGGATCCCTACAAGAACAAAAATTAACTTTTAAATCGTGTAATCTCATTTGTTATATTTTATTCCTTCAGAAACGGTATGTTCCTGAATTGGATGACGTTTTGAATGGGTTGTCCACAGTGCAAGGGTAAAATTTACATCAGTGTAGCTAATCTTCCATTTTAGAGCTAGGAGCCCAAGTATACTCAGTCATATTAGCATGGCTTCTGTCAATATCAAATTTAATGAGATAGGCACAAAAATGTGTTCTAATGTCATATTTCTCACGTGCAGAAGGTTAAATAATCAACATATGTGAGTTCTAAAAGTTTTGGACTAACAACCATCTGGCTTCTGATCAGGGCCGAACTACAATCTTGGGGGCCCTAGGGCAAGATCATTCTGGGGGCCCCTTGTCGTGTCAAGGGGACCCCATCCCCCCCTTCCCAGAAAAATGGGGGTTGGGGGTCCTCCTCCGGAATTTTTTTGAAAAATAACCCCCTCAAAACGTGTTTTAATGCATTCTAGAGGTCAAATTTACCCACATCTATAGTATTTTATTTTGCACATGACCCAAAATAGAAAATGTCTAATTTAGCATCTATAGCTAAATCCTCACCTACCTCTTTATATATTTTCTATATCTCATAACGGTGACGTCACGAGTCCAACCTTCTTTCTTGTTGCCTAATATGTCCACAAATTTTTACATTTTATTAAAATTTTGGTTAAAAGTTGTTACAGGTTCTTTATAGTATTAACTTTTGTTAAAACGTTTTTGCAGTTTAAAAAAAAGAAACGGAAGCTCCCGAAAACATACATCTAAAAGAGAGAAAAAGAGTAAAATAACCTGATATCTCGATCCCCTCCATTGTTAAACAAATACTTACTTACACATTACACTAGTGTTTATAATTTTTTTTTTTTTAATCAAGTAATTAATAGCTCTCCGGACCAATACACCAATGCTTGCTATAATTATAATATAACAATTAATATTAACTCAATTATTTATTATACCTATATGTAACACCAAATATTCGTCCCGAGAACTATATTTTTAATGTACCTATGTATACTTTATATTGTTCTGTAATGTTTTATTATGGGTAATTAAAAAAAAGAAGGTAATTTGAACAACTTTTTTAATTCATCATCCCAGTCTTTTACCCTTTATTTTAAATCTCTTTAATTTTCTTGTATGCAAGGTCCATAGGGTTTATAATAAAGTACATATTACAAATTGCTTTTATATGCAATATTTCACCTCCTCTTGAGGCATCTTCAGGCCTTTAACTTTGTTTTCCTGTTTATTTATTATTTAGATAATCCTTACGATTTCTTTTTAACTACAAGTCTCCTGCTAGCTTTTATTATTATTCATATGTGTCAAAAAACTAAAACTATTAAATTATTTAATTTTCTAGAATTTTAATTAATAGAAAATTAAATATCTATAAATATTTTGATCACATGTATCTTTTGTTGTGTGAACATGTAGCGTTTTAAAAACGAATCGGATCCTAAACGTGTGAACGTAGTAAATATTACTGTATACTTACCTTGAACAAAAAAAAATGAAGGAACTTTTTTAATGATTTTTTAGACTTTAAAAACACGCCTAAAACGTTATTTTAGGCCTTCAGTTTGACTCCCAATTTGCTGGGGGGGGGGGCACCCTCAGCCCCCCTAATATAACGCCCAAATATTATATGGGTGTTCCGGCATCTACAATTTTAGAAATTAAGCACTGGTAAGACTACTACCTAAATACATATATAACTTATACGATCTCTTCGTAACAGTTTAAGGAAAAAACTCTGATAAAGGTGAACAATATATTGAGTAAGCGTCAGTTTTTTGTCAGTTCACCGTGTAATAGTCCTCAAAAAACTTACTGGTAAACTACGTTTGTCATGGGGCCCCTGGTACGTTAAAATATTGAATATTATTCTGTAAATGTCTAGGGGCCTCTAGTTTCAAAAGAACCGTTTAATAATAGTCCATAATTATTCTTTCCTGAAACTAATTTTTTGATAAACGGCTTTTAAAATTCACATGATTTCGTTTTGCCCATTGAAATTCTATTAGGGCCGTAGGATCGGGGGCCCCTGGGGCACTGCCCCGGTTGCCCCGGTGGTAGTTACGGCCCTGCTTCTGATTCAAAACACTTTTTACTATCTGCTACTTTACTACCTGTACATAAATTAAGTATACAGTATCCCCTATATTTATACTGTAATGCAAGTGTATATTTAATAATTTTTAGTTTGTGAGTAAATGTATCAGGAATATTAGATTAGAGATTAGATACTAGCACCACAATATTTATACTAGACTCTTCTTTAATATCCAATTTTCAACATTTGTAATTATCTCTCCAAATAATTTAACTGAACATTTTTACTGCAAATTCTTTACAGTTCTAACTCTTTAACACACATCTTTAATCACACTTTTAGGTGTGTAGTTAGATTACAAGGAATTCTTAGCTAAAACTTTTAGTATTATATTTTCAATTTTTAAAGCATTATTAGGAAATAATAGTTTTAAGTAATTTTCTAATTAGAGACATATGTTATTATTTCTCACACCTATTGTACTTGAGTATATTCAATAACGGAAACAAAAATATTTATCAAATTAAGTTTTCCTATGTAATTATATTTTAAACTTCCTCAAGTCCTAGTACCTATTATACTACAGATTGTTGTATATTAATTCATGCCCTGTGGGTATTGTCAGATTAGCTGAAGTATGGTCATATGGTAAATTTGGGCCCTTAATCCTGTGAATAAGTTATGCCCCATTGAATCTCTGTGAATTACTAATAGTATTTCTAACTTGACCCTTAAATAAACTCTGAGGCTAGCCTGTAACAAAGATTTTATCACCTATTCTTTTTTTAAAAAAACAATGGTTTAACCCTTTTAAACAATTGTATTTGTAACCTTCTCTTACTGTTTTCTGTAATATAGATTCTATGTTATAGTCCAGGAGATAGAGTGCAAAAAAATGTGTCCCTTGATAGGTTAGTTATTCAAATATCGCTTCAAATTGAAGAGGTCTCCTAACAAGTAATTTTCAGTCTACTAACTACTACTATTTTGTACTCAGGATCATGAAAATCACATTTTCCACTATAATGCCTATTGCCAAGCTATGTTCGACAAACTTGGCCAACCACCTATTCTTAAAAGGCACCAAAGGAATACTTATATACAAAATTCTAGTTTGATGTTAGTCAGACACATTTTTGCACGCTATCTCCTGGACTATTATTAATTAATGTTAGAATGTAAAGAAAAGGACAAGCGATATTTAGAAGCCAATTTATGGCAGTTTTTATCGAGTTTATATATAAAATCGCAATATAATATATAATAAAAAGGAAGATGTCTAGATTAAAAAAAAAAAAAAAAATCAAAAATTGGCTCTACTGATTATGAAGGTAATGACTAAATTATGCTTTCAGTTAATTCAAAATACTTCTTGAGAACACTAACGTAGAATCTTTTAATAAAATTAAAATACCTTTAGTAGGCTTTAAGGGACTAAATTAAGTAAAATTTTATTGCATTTTAGTTTTAACTATCGAATTTAGTTTTAACTATCTATTTTTAGTTTTAACTTATATATAATAAAAACCTCCATCAGGCTAAAGATTTGCTATGTCTGTTCTAACCCTTGTGAGGTCACCCTCCTAACCATTATACAATAGTACATTACACGTTGAGTGCGGAAAGTAGCATTTTGCATGTGAGTGTGGAGTTTGCACCCGAGTGACAGTGAGGTTAGTAAAACCACACGAGCAATGCAAAATGCCGTTTTCACAAGAGTTGCATACCATACTTTATCTACGATTGTTAGATTTTAATAATAAATACAGAAAAAAATAAACTTGCTGTATGTAAGTTCGTATTTCTCTATTGATAAAGATGACATTAATTCATTTTATGTATTTTGTGCCAAATTAATTATTTCGGGAGGCGTATTATTATCCTCATATTCGTCATATCACTTTAAAATTACACATTGATTTTCACAATAAACTCGATATAAACAGTTACTTTTATTAATCAAACATCAAATTAGTTTTGTTAAATGTAAACAAACTCGCTAATTGTGCGTAAAGGTGAAGAATTCTTCTTATTTACCGCCCTAGGACGGAAAAAAAGAGGAAATCTTCAGAATTATGAGACGCGCATGCGCAATGAATACAAGTACGTAAAGAATCACTTTCTACGCATCTAAACAGAGATACAATGTTTATATTTCGTAACAATCGTAGATAATAGTGCGTGATGTAGTGGTGCTTTCTATGCCATTTTAAGAATCCTTTGAGCTTTAAGTAACACATAATAAGATACATTGTAAATACATGTACTAATCTATTTGGACTGTTTTTAATGTCTAAAAACATCATCAAAAATCATCTGAAAAGTAATTAGTTCCTTCTCCTTTTGAGAACCAATTGAACCATCTTAAGATTTCACGGTTATTCAATTTTAAAAATAAAAAATCAACATATATGAGGTTGGTCGCAAAAGGATAGATTTGTCACACGAGTAAATGAAAATGTATTTTAAAATATAATATTCTAAGTATATGTTTAGGGAGGCTACTCAAAACACAGCGACCACAGTAGATAACAGATGCCATACTAAATATTAATTGACGTACATCAATCCCATTCCCATGCTTTGTTATGGAATATTTCAAATTATAACAGAGTCATCAGTGTGTTAAGGAGGCTTGAAGGTCCAGAAACCCAAAGAAGTCCACCCAAACACCATCATGTATCCTGTTGTTCCATACAAATTACCATATAATAAAGGCTGTTGGTCCTTCATATGCATTCTTTAAATTTAAGGATAAATTATACCAAAAATAAAGAATTTTTTTCCATTTGTATGATCCCAAAACTTACTAAGGACTAATTAATGAACGACTTCAGTGCATTAGTTCATTAACTTCTTGCATGCAAAGGGGAATCTATGTAATAATTCCCCTATTTTTTCCTTCCAACTGGATTGAAGGTTACAATATAATTCAAATGTTTCTTTGCATGATTAGATGATTGATTAGCTCAATACTTATACTGCATTATTCCTATTAATAAAAAAAAAACCTTAAAACTAATTTATCAATCATAGTACCAGGGGCATTGGCTATATAAAAACATAAATAGTGTAAATAGCCTTATTTACAATGTTAATATTACATTAGTTTTGCTTACTACACTCCCTTTTAATCATATAATAATGTGTTGTTTTTTTATAATTTTATTTTTGTATGTTTAAAAGGTTGTTTATTGTTATTAGTGCACTTATTGAGAGTTTGGGTTGAGATGCATTTAAAGTTTTTAATCTGTCACATCTTACAACAAATATTTTGGAAAGGACTTACATTTTTACTAATCAAGCTTATATCATTTTTGTTTTGTCTGTACTTGACTGTAATATTTTTTTATCATGTATATTGGGTTTTTTGTTTATTTTAATGTATATATTTTTTAAAAGAGGTTATTCAGAGCTGAAAATCACTCCATTAAAATTAAAATAAGTTGGTTGCTATGTAGAATTTTAACTCACTGAACTTTTTCAAAGAGAAAAGAAATGTTACTTAGTGTCAAAATATTATTTCAAATTTTATTTCACAGATCTACTGACAATATGCATAAAAAAGTTGTCATAGAAACAACAAGTAATTTGATGAAATTATCAACCAATTTAGTAAATGATTAGTATTAATTATTAAATCCTGTTAAGATTTTTTTGTTACTGTGGGTTTACAATAAAATTATCTGTTTATTACTTTAATTTTTGTTCAATAAATAGACGAATCAACTCAAAATGCGTGGTCTTTTTAATTTTACTTTGGTAAAGATATGTACAAATACTATGGGATTGTGGAGGAGAAGATTAAAAAATCATAGGGAAGTACTTGCGTCCAATTACTTTTTAGGGTTCATAGGTTATTAAGCATATGCACGTTATCATATAATAATAATAATAATAATATCCATTTATTGTAAAAACATATATAAATATACATGCATACATTGTTCTTTTTTTCTTCTTATTTAACAAATCGGCATATAGCCGTGGAACCCTGACAGGTTAGAGTTGCCTTCTTAATTTTCCCATATACAATAAATTATAATAATGATAAACTAAATAACAATAAATGAACTATCAGATATGCATTTTTTTTCTCTCTCTTTTTATTTATTTATAAGTCAGAGCCATACTTGAGAGTAAACTTGAGACATTTGTCTCCATTCTATTCTGGCCATGGCTACTCTCTGCCAGGTCACCCTCCACATACTCTTCTCATCTCTCCATCCCACTCCTGCGTCGGTCCACCTCGGTTTCTTTTTTCTTCTCTCGGGTACCACTCCATAATATGTTTAGTCCACCTGATATCTGTGGTCCTGGCAATATGGCATGCCCATTTCCACTTCCTATTCATCACGGATTTCCCTATATCTTCTAGGAGAGTATGAATCCTCACCCAGCTATTTCTCTTTCTCCTTTTTCTTGTGATCCTCAACATGCTCCGCTCCATCATCCTGTACGTTATCATATTATGAAATAATGTTTTCCCCCATCCCACCCTATATGAACTAATTTAGATGGAATGTCCCAAAAAACAAAAGAAAAAACCTCAAGTGTAGTATGGGATCCCCAGTTTTCAATCCCCCAGTCTTATCTTAAACACCGGCACCGCCACGGCTTGATTTCAAACGACTGAATTTAAAGACGGCCCTTCAGAAGGCGGCCTTCTACGAATTGTCAATATGTCTTTATATTTTGTATTCCTTGTATTGATAAAAATTTGGAAGAAAACTTATGTATTATTATATTTATGGATAATTAGGTATCATAAAAGAAGTATCTAGTTTTCTGTTAGTGTGCTGCAAAGTTTTTTAAACTTATTACTATAAGAAATTATTGTAGTCTCGCGTTTGTGGATAGTTTTCGTGTAATTGAAATAAAAAAGCTTTTCTTTAATAAATATTTATAGCTATAAATATTTGAAATTACATGTACAATGCACACAATTTTTTAATTTATTTGTACTAGGTGCGTATCATTCACAAATTTTTAGTGTTTTTTTTTCTAAAATTTGATGGAAAAGTTGGGTGCGAATATTTAATTTTCCTCAAATTTTAGCCTGCGTATTAAACACGGGTGCGTATCATATTTTACAGAATTTATTTTTCCCCCTGTGTTTGAGTAAAAAGTTGTGCCACGTTTTAAATTTCAACTTTTTAGCTTGATCGGTTCAGGAGGTATGAACCAAAGTGCAACGGACAGACAGATATATCACCCTTGGCATAAGGGTTTTGAGGATGACCTAGAAAACTCTAATAAACAGGTCAAGTGTGTGTTAGCAAGCACACAGCGAGGGTCTGTAGGCAACACAGTATTGTTTAAGGAGTACCTATTGATGTAGCTTTTTAAAATACCAAAAAGCCTACTTTGAAGTATCCTATGGGTCTGATATTCTCAAAACACATAAACAAACTTCTGATAAATTATTTTTTGCCAGTGATCCGGGCTATGAACATATAAATACATCCAAAAGAGCATAATTATAAAAAAAAAAAGTATTTTGTCAATAAAAACATTTTTTTTTTTCGAAATTTCCAGAAAGTGGAATCTTTAGTTTTGGTCAAAGAAAGTTCAGGAATTTTTGCACTTTACACAAGGGAGATAGAAGGGGGGGGGGCACTTTTCACACCAACTTCAAACTCGCCTAAGCTCACCCTATCAAAGTTATAACCAAAAAATTATATATATTTGTATTCAGCTCGACGCACCCTTTCATATGATACCCCACACTGTCTCCAGAAAAACCAATAATTTTTTAACCTTTAAGTTTTTTACCCTTATTTTTTTGAAAAATAATTTTTTTGGGTCGCTGTATTCTTAAAATGTGTGGGTAGGTACTATACACATATATGCCAAATTTTGATTGGACGATGATTCAAGGTGTAGCCGTGAGAGCAGGCGACAGACGGACGGACAGACAGACACATGGAGGAAAATATAAGGGTCCTTGGTTTTGCCTACGGCCCCTAAAAAGAAATAAATCTATAATAAAATTTTAAACTAATATAGTATTAAAGTTTTTTTTTTACTTCTGGTGTGTTTTGTTTCAACAAAGCTTGGTTTCAGGAGTGCCCATCCCCCCAAAGGTTAATGGGACATCCTCCCCTAATCCAGAAATAATCCCCCCCCCCCCCACCTAATAAACTTCAACTTTACCATTCTATATTTACACAGGATATTCTAAATTACAATTTTTTTTAAAAAATTGTAAAACTTTAAATTATTTTTTTCCTTTATTTTTGTGTAGGCCTATAGTACCAGGATAAAAGTTGTTTGTTTTCTATTTGCCATGCCTTACACTGTCACTATCATCATATTACATTTTATTTTTCTAAAAATAATTACTTACCTTAAAAAAATTTCCTTAGGCTGCATTTATTTTGAAGGCAACTAGTTAATAACTAAATTTTTAAGGAAATCTATCCCTCTAAATTACTTTTAAATTTAAACTTAATTACATACTAAAAGTAAACTAAATTATTAATTTTGTGTACTAATATTTTTGATTAAATATTGACTTTGAAACTCATTATTGTTATTTTATGGGATCATTCATGATTAAATAATATTGTGAACAATTCATCAATCAAAGATGTTGTTAAGTTGCAAACAAAACGCCCTTTAGATAAATTTTACTTTTAGTACATTGATCTGAAATTTAAAATAAAATTGTCTTCGCTCACACATACTTAATGCTTAAGCTATTTGTCCTTTATAAATTATAGCAGGATAAAGGTGACAAAAGTTGAGCATTGAGGCAACAAAAATTACTGTATTTGTATTGTTACAAATTACTCAGAAATTAAAAAGCAAGAAAATGTTATTGTTGATCTAAGTAAAAATTAGTTTCAGTTTTATTCTTTCTGGGTATTATTGAGTAAGCTGTATGGCATTTAATTATTCTAATTTCCATTATGCTTTGAAAGATTTATACAATAAAAGTAGTCCTCAATTTTTTTTTACTCAATGGTGCTGTGAACGCCATGTCACCCTCTTATGGGCATCCCTACTTGGCTTCATGATGTAATTTTAACCCTGGGGAATGCTCGGCGAATGTACTCAGCGACTGTAAGGTGGGAATTTTTCTTGCTACACTTCTTGCTGTTATCAGAAGAACCAGTCGCTATCTGTCACCGCGGGTATACTTCAATTCTGTACCCGTATTTTCCTGACCACTTAAAGTTTAATTCCATTTTTACATCAATTTAAGTGAAATTTATATATATAATACCAAATAAATTTATATAGTACCTGTATTGAAAAAATAATATAAAAATGTATGTTGAGACTGACTGGTTTTTGTTTGCATTAGAGACAAAAACGATATTTTTTATTTATGTTTTCATGTTTATATTTATTTTACCTGTTGTGTGGGCAATTATTACAGATTAATTTTGGCCGTCCTCATGTCTCTATTAGATTGCAAGCAGAAGCGTTAAATACACCTAAAATAAATCTATCGGCTGTAAAAAATTTACTCAGTTCCTCTTATTCAATTCAGTTTGACTTTATAAAAATAATTTGTTTTGGTGTAGTATTAACATTTAGAGTAATTTTAGTTGAGGTATTTGTCATTTGAAACCAATTTGCATGTCACAAATCAAAGCATTAGTCAATTCAAGTATCTGCTCTTTCAAATGCCTTTAAAAAAATCTTTAACCAATATTACAGATATAAGATGTTTTGTCTTAAAATGCCCTCGTTTTTGTGTATTTTGCAATAATTAGGTTGCTGTGAATTTTAAGTGAAGTGTGATTTTCCTCACTGATATCTATTTATTTACTACATTAATATTGTTATTTACTTTTAAAATGAGCCATTAATTTAAATAATTAAATTATATTTCCTCTGTGTAAATGATTTGAATTTATAGTTTATCAAATAAAAGAAAAAACATTGGAACTTTTCCATTATCAGGGGTCCCTTTCTTTTTCAAATAAAAATAACCTTCAACAAGTAAATAAATAAAATCAACAAATTACTAAAAAGAAAAATTAAAAAATGTATTACCTTCTGGAGTTAATCACTAGGTTTTGTTATTATTAGAGTTTCTTTAAACTTAATTAATTGTATATAGCTGAATCAGACTGAAATTATAACAGGGATATATATTAATATATTATTAATATTTTATGATTATTTTGAATATAATAAATTAACACCAATTAATAGCCTAGTTCATAGAACAAGGTTCAGCAGAAACACAGATTAATGCCAAGCATAAAAATAAAAACCTTTGACTCTTTTGTTAATGCTAAAGTACCTGTACATTTTATTTGTAAATTAAGATATACAGTAGAACCTCGATAAGACGTGTCTCGAGGGGATTAGGGAAACAGTCTAGTTATCAAGGTGCTCTTTTTGTTGAGGGTCGTGTTAACAAGGTTATTTTGGCTATCAGTCGTGTTATCGAGGTTTGAGGGCGGGGTTTTCAAGTCTAGACTTGTTCAAGGTTGACCCATTCCTGTATAGAGTCGCATTATAGAGGTTGACTTCTCAAAACGACTTGTTATAGAGGTTCTGAGTTATATTGTGCATTAGAAAAAATCCCTGTTATAGAGGTTGTATGGATAATAATAGTCGTGTTATAGAGGTTAATTTAACATTATGTGTTATGGCAATCTCAAGGGGATTTGAAAATTGCACTTGTAATTGGGGCTGTCGTGTTATTGAGGGTTGTGTAAGCAAGGTTCTACTGTATATATGCTATTACTAGAATTATCCCTTCTAGGCATGTCAAATAACACAATGCCCCCAGAGTTGTGCCGCCATGGGGCAATGCCACTTCTGGTGGCCTCATTTTATTTCCTGGCCACCAAACAAACAAATGCAGTTTTTTAGTTTTAAAAATGGAGGTTTTAGAAGTAGTTTTTGCTGTGCTTGTGTATTAAAAATCATGTGAAAAGATGTTATTGGGTCCACCACCCACCACTACCACTAATAGAGAAATATTTTGTCGATATTCGTTCACACGAAGCAACATTTTTTAACTTCACCAGGTAATCAATAAAATATTTTGATCCAATTTGATCAAAAGATTTTTTTGTCTATAACACGAATTTTTCCTTTAGATCTCTCAATTTGAGTACTCTTCTGCTTTCAAATCTCACAGTGAAGGTTGCAACTTAGTTTCAGAAATGAATTTTTCAGTGTCAAAGGAAGGAGCACTTGGTTCTGCATCCAATTTACCAAGCACAAGAACCTGGCTTGATGCTGATGACTCATCATTATCCAAAACCTATATTAATCAATAGTACTAAATTAAATCTTATTAACTAAACTTTCCACCTCCAATAATCAATTGACAATAATACTACTGAGGCAGGAATAAGGAATGGTCCATGAGGGTAGAGAAGAAGGCTTGTACAAAGCAGGACAGTTAACAGTGGTCAGAGTTTTTTTTACTAAACCTTGGCCCTGACATTTTTTAGTTGGAAGAGGCCCAAGCCTTCAAGTTAGTTAGTTAGTTGGACAAGCCTTCCAAATGGAGTTATAAACTACTTATAGATATAAACAATCACCTGTTGAAGACTTTTTTAATGTGCTTGAAAATAAATTATATAGTATTAGATTTAAATTCAGTCTTGCTATGTACAGGATGGGCCAAAAAACTCACTTTTTTGTAACACTTATAGCTCAGCTTCTGTGATAGATAGAGATATGGGTATTGCAGGGCCTGAAAACTACATTCTTGTACTTTAAATTCATATCTAACTTAACAAACTATTGGGTGAAAGCCTTGCAATGATGGTTTGAATTAGGGTCTTAAAAAAGTCGTCCGAGTCGTAATCTTTGTCTGGTATTATAGTTTTGAAAGAATAAATAACCATATGGTGGAGTTGGGGTTCTTTGTAGGTAAGTGGGAGGAGTCCCTCAGTGTTTTATAACAAACATTAAATATGTATTAAGCTAAGCACAATGTTGCCTGAAATTGAAGATCAAATACCAAATTACACGTTTATGCACGATGGTGCCCGTCCCATCGCTCCTTGCAAACAATTCAAAACTTGCAAGAGAATTGCCCAGACTTTATTCAGCTAGACGAGTGGCTGCCCTGCAGTCCAGACCTAAATCCAATTGATTACTCTGTTTGGGGTTGGTTAGAACAAAGAGTGTACGAGGAAGGTAGAGGACTTTGATGAACTTCGAAATAGGATTCTTCGTGCCTGGGATGATATCGTCAATTAACTTTTGTTGAGGCCATATCATATCCCACTGGAAAAGGAGAGTGCAGGCTGTCGTAAATGAACCAGGAGGTCATATTGAACCGTACAACCAGTAAATCTGTGAAATATGTATTAGTTTTTTTTTTTGTTGTTGTAATTTTATTAAATGTTCTTTTTTTTAAATTTATTTTATCAAAACTACTTGGACAAAGGCTTTTTTTAAGACCCTAATTCAAACCGTCATTGCATGGCTTTCACCCAATAGTTTGTTAAGTTATAGATATGAAATTTAAAGTAGAAGAACGTAGTTTTCAGGCCCCTCCAAACCCCATATCACTATCTGTTTCAGAAGCTGAGCTATAAGTGTTAAAAAAAGTGTTTTTTTTTTTGCCCACCCTGTAATGAGAAAGTTTGGTTTAAGTTTGTCTTTGATTTTTACTCTAGTTTACTCCATTTATATGGTTATATGTTGGAGGGTTGTAGGATAGATATAAATCTTTGCCAATTTTTTAAAATTGTTTGACTGCTCATATTCTTTTTTCATCCTAATACATGTAAAATGCACATTTATCTTTATCTACATCACACCTGTACTCTGTTTGCTCTATGTTGGAAAAACTCAAAACATTTCTTCATGAGTTGTTCTTACAAGGATAGTTGTTAATGAATAGGGTAAATCTTCTAGTTAAGTATTGAATTTGGGGGGAAAAAGTTTTTTTTGTACTTTTCTTAATGCATGATCTGTTTTGGATTGTATACACTGATTTTTTTTAAATTTATTTATTTGACACTTTTATTTTATTTGCATGATTTGCTTTCACATATATATTTTTTTTTTTTTACTTTTATAACCCTTTCTCTTTTTATAGAACCTAATATTAATTTTTCATAGCATGGATTTGCTAATACTATTTTACTTTATTTTATTTATATCAGGAAAAAACTTTTTCTTTTTTTTTATTTAACTGGTATTTTGAAAGGTTGATGAAATTATATTTTGGCTTACAAGCTTTTAGCGCTAACCAATTAAAAAAAAAAAAAATAAAATAAACTAATCTTGCTTTTTTAAGACAAAAATGACTACTTAACAATGATTCTTTAAAAATAGTAGTAATAATAATAATGCACTAAGTATATTTTACAATGAGGGAAACTAATCAATTTCTTTAATATTTGTAGAATACCAGGTTATTAAATTTTTGTTTTAAAATATTCCTTTCGATATTAATCAGCTGCTTTATGATGCACAATTGAGTGGTCCACATTAGGTCTATTAAGTTTATTTTTTTTCTTATTTTATAGATAACAATTGAAAAAATGTTGTTTACTTGACATAGATAGCAAAAAAGGCTAAATAATACTTTGACTGTTCCTTTAATTTCATTCAAATCCACAGAATGAAGTTTGGTGAACACAATTTCAACAAAGATCATTATGTATAATACTGTGTGGTACCTATGCACTTGTTTATTCAGACTTTTTGTAGTGCATAAAAAAACAAAATAAATCTAAATCAAGTATATTTGTTGCTAAAAAGTGTTCACTCAAAAATGATGTTTCTTTTCATTCTATGGTGGGACATTTATTATTGATATCACATCAATATTTTTGTTTATGCTTACAATAAGTTTTTAAAAAATTTAATAAAATGAGCTTTACTTGAATATTCAGTAAGTACCTCAATGTTTTAATTATGTTACTTAAAATGTAAAAAAAACAAGGGTAAACAAAATTTAGGTGTGCCTTATTATAGGAAAATCTAAGCATATTTTTACTATAAAATTTTCTCAATTGAGAATATGTATTATGTTAGTGATCTTATTCTCTTAGTTTTACTATCTTCCTCTCTTCCTTACTCTACATTTTGTTTTTGAATTTTGCTTCTTGCCTTTTTATATAGAATTTATTTTCACATATTATGTATATCCGTATTTATTTCTTATACTATATTTCATCAACCATGTGAAATACCAGGGTATATATATATATATATATATATATATATATATATATATATATATATATATATATATATATATATATATACACATATATATTTTTTTATTTTTTTTTTTAGTATTAAATCCAGTTTCCATTCATGCACTCATAAACCTTGTACATTTTCAGACTGTTGCAGGACTACCTTATGGCCTATTCTTAAAATAAAACAAATATCATACCATTCTATTAAACTATAAATTCAAAACAAAACAAACAATTTACTAAAGTATAAAGTGATTTTATTCAGCAGGTTTCTACATCTTCTATCTGGTATTTAGGTTAAATAGCAGAACTCTCTTGTAGACTTTCGTTAATTGGGATTTATATTTAACTTCTAAGTTTTATTTATACTATTTCTTCTCATGAATGTATTTTCCAAATTTCATCTTTTTTAATTAAATAATATTTTATTATTTTTTATGATCTTTATTTTTAATATGGTATATCAACAGAGCAGATTTTCTTGAAAGAAATCGACTAAATATTTTTTTATAGTTGACAGACTATTTTTTTATGTTTTTATTTGTGACATGATATTGATTATTATTTCTTTTATTGTATTATTTCTTTTAGCTAATAATCTTTGATACAAAAAATGGTGGGTAGAACTACATTATATGGGGCCCCAACTATTTATAAAAAATTGGTACTATCGATTGTTATAATGACGCCATATTTCGATATATTGATTAATTTTACACGTTTTAACAAAAAAGTGTTGATTTGTTTCAATTCCACTTTTTGATATATCGATATATAAAGTCATGAAAGAGGTCGATAGTGAGATAACCTCTTATCAGAAGAGTCCCCATATACTTCCGCCAAATGGTGTATAAAGAATGTGATGTTAAGTATTATATATTTCATAAATAATAAAAAGGTAAAATTTCAGCATCTAGCATACTTTGGAATACTGAACTTGTTAATTTAGGCCTTTATTTAATAAATAACTCCTATTTCTGACTATAAATTTGTGTTAACATATCTGAAGCTTAAATTTTCTTGGTCAGTGTCATTATAAGTCTTCCTACAATAACCATTCCTAAATGGGTGTTCATGTGCAATATGAAACATATTAAATGTCAATAAAAAATCCTGTTCTTACTATTAAACTAGATCAGGTGTTTTAAAACTTGTCCTTAACGGTGTGCACACCAATGGAGCCTGAAATACTAGTCTGTATCCAATGAACTTGGGAATAGATATTAGAAGATTAATTATACCCCCGAGTTGAAAACAAGTTATTAGTTTTAACTTTAAATTCGGTGTGCTGCCGTTGTACTAGCACTTAGTATAGTAGTACATCTTATGGCTTTTTATGGTGAGAGTGTACTGGGATTTGTGATTACAGTTTTCCTTTTTATTATAATTATATTTTATTTTTTGGATCAAAGATAAAATTTGTCCCTAAATTTGTTTACATCTCTTTGTCATTAGTATGGAAACAATGTTTTGTTTTTACTAGCCTTGAGTATACTTTTATAATTAATTACTTTTTACTTATACTTTTTTTCAATAATTATTATTGAACTAATAGCATAAGAGTTTTTGCCTCAACATTTTTTCTGGTCTACAGAATAAGTAACATTTGATTTTGTAATAGTATATTTACAATTTTTATTTGCAAAATTAAATAAATGTACAATGTTTTATATTTTCATAGGTACTTTTTTCATTTTCATTGTTCATGTTTATCCTATATTGTAATTTGTTGTATGTGATATTAGATGTGTACGATATGAGGAAAGACAAGCCGAGTGTATTGGTGACGTCACCAGGTTCCCCTGACGTCCATAGGCAGCACAATCCCAGAATAAGAGGAGTCAGGATAGCTGCAGTCACTTCCAATGTAGGCGGTCGAATACAGGTCTGCTTTTAATTCTAATTAGCACATAATTTATATTCATTACTAAGTTGTGATTTTGCACTAGATGGCTTTAGTAAATTAGACGTGTGAACAAACGAGTCTTGTGAGTAAGGAAGAGAAATTTAGAGTAAACTATACAAGTAGTTAGAGTTAGAGGTATCCTCCTCTTTTTTATTTTCATGAAAATGGAAGTATGGTGATACCTTCCATTATGTGATTCCGAGATCTCTGTGAAGGAGGGGGTCTTATGAACCCGGGGATATCATTAAAATCCATTTCATATACATATATGTCTGTGCGTACGTTCATTCGGAACTTTAAACCTTTATAACATCACTTCATGACATCGTATTGAGATGAGGTTTGCGGCATTTTTTAGAACTTTTGTCAAAAAAAACTGATGGTGCAAACCCGAACATCGTAGCTCATGACGTTTTGGAGCTACAGTCACTTAAGCAAAAAATCAGTCTGTCGACGATAACTTCAATAGGCTTTATTTGATTTCAATTTCCTTTGGGGTATATATGTGTCCTATATGGTAGATTGTACCTGTACTTTAGCACAATCGGACCAGAGGTTTGGGAGATATTGGCATTTTAGTGTTTTTACTTCCATGAAAATGGGTGTAAATACTGAGTTCTCTCTGCGTATTGACACCACAACATTTCATAGAAGTCATGTGTGGGATTTCCACACCGGTACCTATAGAAAGAATTGAGACTCTAGCCCTACACTTTCTTTCTCTCTGCAGCTTCACAGCGATGTTTTAATCCGCAAGCTCAATTTAATACCCCTGTGTCACTGACAGAAAAGGGAGCACAGCACCCTAAGCTGTGAAATTGCCATGTAGTGTCTGCCTTCTTGGGATTGATGAGTGAATTAGATAGGGGGCAGAGCCCTCTAGTTGTATCAAATATTGAAATAGGGTTTAAAAGTTGAAGAGACCTAAATTCAAAATTTTAGCAAGAAATATAAAATAATTTGAAAAATGTGGAATGTTTTCTACTTGTTTATTAATTAAATGGTTTATGGGTAAATATAGAAATTTTAGGTTATAATTAAACTTTGTTCACTTATAGGTTAAACTGTGGTTCGATGCAGCCGCACTGCAGCTGGAGGTTGTACTGGTTTGTGCTGCCGGTTTAATGCCTCGAAGTAATGGACAGCCTAGGAATCCCTACGCTAAGCTTTTCCTCTTACCTGACAGGAGGTAATAATTCTTTATAGAAAATTAAATTTGAAGGTTGTACTAGAAATCCGTAGGCCTTCATGTTGAGATTTGTGATGAGATTCTTCCAGTAATTAGAGTGAAATTTTGCATTTCATAGCTTTTGATACACTGTCTTCACTGGGAAACTTACATTTTGATTATATCCAGTGGTAGAAGAAGCCTATGTACCAGATTGAACATTAGTCCCTCAAAAGGGCTACCTGGTGGTAGGCTTGGGCCCCTTATAGCTGTTGTGTCAGCATTTTTATTATTATTTATAAAAACATTTAAACTTTTTAAATTTAAACGAACATTCTTGTGAAACTGCTAAATATAAATTAGCCTGACTATTGATACATTATTTTATATTTGCACTAAGGTTTAACTCTTCTAACCTTTACTAGAGTTAATGACACACATGTGTGTGTAACTGAGAGGCAGACTGTGTTTAAAAAAAACTTTAAAAAAAAAACTAAGTGAACAATAACTGTGGTATTTTTATTTATTATTATTTTTAAAAAAAAAATAAGTATGTATAAAATATTATGTAAAATATTATGTATAAAATATTAAAATATAAAAATATAAAATATAAAAAAATTAAATTAAAATTAAATTAAAATATAAAAATATTATGTATAAAAATATTATGTATAAAATATAATTGCAAGAGTCTTGCCTTTGGACAGTAGTTGCTAAACATTGATGGGGAGACAAGCTACCAAATTCAAAAGAAAGTTCTGAAAGATATTATGCATATATATTAACACCCAGATGATTTTCTTGGATTAGAAAAATGTTTACACTGGCGTCCAATCTTATTAATCTATTTTTTTATTTATGCTACAATATATTCTTATATCACAAAATTTTTATAATAAATCTTATTTTAAAAAATACACTCGATATGTATATTATATATTGCTTCCGAGTTTACCAAAGGTAACAGAAGCTATGTGATTGTTCAGAAGAACAAAAATATTTGTTTAATCATAATTGGTTAGTAATTATAAATTTTGTTTAAATTGCTGGTTTAGCGAAAAGTCGAAGAGACGTACAAAGACTCTAGGGAACACCAATGATCCCAAGTGGAATCAACATTTTGTATATACGTCAGTTAGAAGAGCAGAACTTAAGTCTAGGCATATAGAAATTACAGTATGGGACTACGTTCGATATGGTGCTAACGACTTCCTAGGTGAAGTAAGTAACACCTTATCATTTTTAGATATTGTAATTATTTCTTCTAATTTGAATTATACATTTTCATCTTATATTATTTATAAATATTATATTTCTGCTTACAGTTTAATTTTTTTTATTTACATTTTTTTATGTTTGTTTAGGTCATTATCGAACTTGGTGTAGCCCTTCTGGACAATGAGCCAGAATGGTACCACCTCTGTCCCCACGATGAAACTTACCTGCCATTGGTAAGTTATAATTATTATTATTGTAATGATAATTTAAATGATCTAGTCAATTATATGATTTGAGTCTATACATTAAATGAGTCTAGCCATGTGATTCTCGGACAGCCAGGAGGCTACCTTCTCTTACTCTTCAACTCCACCACTAGGGATTCTCATTAAATGAGGGGGAGGGAAATGCAGGACCTTTTTATTTTATGATAATATTTAGGATTTAATCAATATATTTATTAATTCATTGTCTGAAACCATAATGTAATCTATGTGTATAAATAACTACTATGATCTCCTCCTTCATTAATGACTGAGTTTTATGAGTTAGTAAAAAAATGTTCTTAATTTTTTTTATCCTAATTACCATTAATTTAATTTCAATATTTTATTCACATTTTCTTTGTTTTGTCATTACAATTCATGCATAGAAAGTTGTTTTTTGAATGTGCTAAAGTAAATTGTTAAACAATTAATATTTATATATTTATTTAGAAAAGTTATTAATCGTAGCTGTTTGAAGTGTGTTAAATTATTATAATTAACTAAAATTTGTTTAGAAATATTCTTGTTTTCCCAGTAGTAATTTATCAACAAGAAACATATTTTAATTCCTTCTTGATAGGTTGGGTCTTTGAAGGAAAATTCTAACGCCTCACATTTGCGATATTTCGATCCCTCCTTGGATTATTCTCAAGCTGACTGACTAGCTGATTACTTTGTCAAGTTATTGTTTTCTATAAACATTTTTTTGAAGTACTTATTTAAATCGGACAGATTCATGTAAATTCACCTGAAATCAGGTACTGTCAATTACACTATTATTTAACAATGTCTCAGACATCAAAGTACTAAGTTGAAGTAGGTAGTAGAAATATGTTGTTCTTGGTAGTTTTTTTTATATATTTCGATGTCTGAGATATTGTTAAATAATAGTGTAATTGACAGTACCTGATTTTAGGTGGATTGACGAGAATCTGTCCGATTTAAAAAAGTACTTCAAAAAATGTTTTATAGAAAACAATAACTTGACAATGTAATCAGCTAGTCAGTCAGCTTGAGAATGATCCAAGGAGGAATCGAAATATTGCAAATGTGAGGTGTTTGAATTTTCCTTAAAAGACCCAACCTATTAAGAATTTATAGTACAAGGAACAATCTACAAATTTATTAATAGAAGTTATTATATTGATAAATTTTTCAGTAGCATTTAACTAAGTTGAATAAATATAAAAAATGTGCTATTGATGTAGTAATTATGCTCATAGAAAGAAATGTTATAATTAGTAACATTATTTTGTTATTTCTTGTTATGTATTATATGTTTATATATATATTTGCATAATATAACAATAAAATATTGTTGTTATATTATGTTTGTGGTGGTTTTTAATAAAAATTATTGTTCTTGTTACAGGGAGGTGGTGAAGTGGAAGACTACGACGTGACACCTACGGAACACCTGTCACCAAGTACCACTTCTCGCCTTTCCGACTCTGACCCAAGTGACCTTGATGACTCTAGGGAGAGAAGGGTAGCCGACGGTGCCTCTATTTCTTCCGTAGGATCCTCCAATAGGTATGTTTTTACTTCCCATTGATTTACTACGCAAAATGTAATCTCAAAATAAATCATTTAGAATTAGTAATTATTACTTAAATAGGTTAACATTTTTCCTTCATAAGCCGGCTACACAGGCTCAAGCATGCACAAATTGACATTGCCTCCACACTGTACAAGCATGCTTGCACAAGCATCAGTTTGTGTTTACAAAATGTTGAGTACGGACGACGAAGATGCACTCGCTGTAGCTGCTTTTGTTCTTGTAGTCCATTCATTTTAGGTTTTCCGTTCCTAAAAATTGTAGCTAAAATGTTTTTTTTATCGTCTCATTTTGACGATCTGAAAAACATATTCAAAATCGGCAACGAGATCGTGGTCGCGTTAAATTCGGTTTTTGCAAATATCTTGCTTCCTATGGCTGCGACACCAATCAAGGTGGAAATCAAAATTAATGATAAAAAAAATTTCCTACAAAAAGTTTCATTAATTTTTTACGTACAATGGACGGTTTATGGATTATAGGGCGAAGAATATCTATAAATATTTATTATCCGTCACCTCACCACTTTTTACGTATTTTTACAAATATCTCCTTCCCTATGGCTCGGAGACAAATTACGATGATTACCAAAATGCAAGATTATTAAATTTCTCACAAAAAAGGTCTCATTCATTTTTTACGTACAACAAACTGTTCAGCAGAAACCTAGTGTTTGTTTTTGCACGACTTTTTACGTATTTTTGCGAATTAACTCCCTTCCTTTGCCTCGGAGACCAATTGAGGGTCAGATCAAAATTAAAGAATATAAAATTTCACACAAGAAATGTTCTGTTCGTTTTTATGTGCAACAAACCATTTGGATAGTAAAGTACTTGAAAGTTTCCACACATGGAGGACTGGATTGTGATTGTCACCCCTAATACTTACCTTTGTAAAATATTAAAACACTGGGAATACAAATATTTTCAAACCAACAATCTTGAAATGGTCAATCATAGGTATAGAGTAACGGTTCCCACCGTGGAGCTCCTTCGGGGAAAAGCCAATGTTATTGGTCTTTATTGGGCCTTTTGTGGAAACTACGGAGCACTTTATTATCTAAATGGTTCGCTGTACGAAAAAAAAGAACAAAATGTTTTATTTGGGAAATTTTATAATCTTTAATTTTGATCTATTTGTCTCCGAGCCAGAGGAAGTGAGATATTCGCAAAAATACGTAAAATGACGAGCAAAACAGACACTACGTTTTGTAATCACGAATCAAGTCTTCCAATAAACTTTTCGCTTCACTACAAACTTTCTTTGCATTCATGGTGATGATAAGAACAAAATATGATCAGATTTAAAATCCGTGCACAACATAATGAACTCAACTCCAGACTGCCAGGTTTGCACAAGCTTGCATGACCTTGGTACACACGTTCAATCCATCACATTCAAGCAGAGCTTGTACAAGCATGCATCATGAAATTTCAATCAAGCCTCAATCCGCTTGCACAATCATAATGCTTGCACAAAACTATCATACAGACGTTCAAGCATACGTGCACAATCACGATTGTGCAAGCATGATTGACAAGCATGCTTGAGCGTGTGTAGCTGGCTATAGGATTGCTAGTTTGAAGTTGTTACAACTATGTGCATGCTGCGTCCTTTTTTTCTCAGAAAGTATACCACACCTCCCCCCCCCCCTCATTACTATGACAGGCCATGATCAGATCTCATTACTCTGTGTGTTTTAGTCTTTCAATTATTTATATCCTTTCATCAACAAATTTATATCAGTTTAAAGTTGTTTTGTTTTAAAGTTTAATTTTTAAACGAAGAATGAGCCCTCTGAAACATTGTGATCATGAACATAGGTACATGATCCCATTGTTTTGTATTGTTCCTAAAAAAAAAAAAAAAATAATAATAAATAAATAGATTAAAATAAAGTTTATGTAAAATGATGTGCATTGTAATTTAAATGATTTTTTATTTTCTAAAGTTTCATCAATCAGTGTACGTAATAAACACAGTATTATTTATAATTTTCTTTTTTTGAGTTTTACTTCTTCCAGTGGTACCTTTTGCTTATTATTATCTGTTGGTTAATGTTATCAATTTGTTTGGGTCCTATAGTGATCACATTAAGTGGCATGCCCATTACTTGTAATACCATTAGGCTCGTTAAAAACATTTGATTCAATCATCGTACCACAATTACAGTTATTTATTTAATGTTGCATTTGCATGAATTTAATTTTTTTTTACTCTTAACTGTACAAATAATTCTGATCCATTTTCAATTTTTAACTTAACTTACAATTTTGATTTTAAAACCTTAATACGTTCTTGACGTACGAACATTTATTTAGTATCACGCAATGCCAATGGAATAAACCAAAAAATCAACTTTAAAAAATGAAAAATGCTGGGATAGAGTGGAAAGTATGCACAGAACCGTTCAGATGCGCTCTATGGGGCTAACTGGTTAAATATAATCTGAACCGTGGGCCGAAGGTAGAAGTATAGTTAGGAGAGCATGTACCCAGAATGTGGTAAGTCCCACTGACCCGACCAGCAACACGTTCCTGAAGCGTGTTGCTGCTGTCGTCAACGTGTTAAGAAATGAAAATATAAAACACTTTCCTGAATTTGTTTGTATACTGTACTCAAGTTTTTTTTTTTGTTTTTTAATTTTGTTCTGTTCTTTTATCTCTGTCATAGTCCGCCCCCTGACATTGAAATGTCAGAAAAAAGAAAATCTAGAAGGGATATGTCACCACAGCGAAAAGCATTTGTTGTACATCCGAGAGATTCCCTTATAGACCCTTATAGGAAGGTTAGTTGGATGATATATAAAAAATATTTGAATTTAATCAAATTTTTTTTTTTTTTTTTATTGAATTTAATCAAAATTTGTGTTTAGATAAAAATTTACCACTTTAAAATCTTAAAGTTTAAATAATAATTTAAATATTTTAATTAAATTTGTAATTGTTCTCTGGAAAATGAATGCTTAAAAATGTTCATTAAGGTTATGAGGTTGTGGTCCTCGATTACTGATAATTTAACCCAAGGTGAGAAAGTCCATAAGGAGAAGGAAGGCATTTATAAAAAGTGCATCACATTCTTGAAAGAAAAATACCACGAGAGCCACGGTGCCAGAGAATACGAAGTCAGAGGTTTATGGTTTGGCTCTAGAGCAGGGGTTCTTAACCGGGGGGCCGCGGCCCCCCAGGGGGTCTCGAAAGGTATTTAGGTACTATATATATTATAATTGGAGATTTTAAGGGGGCCGTGGTTACCAAAAGGTTAAGAACCACTGCTCTAGAGGATCCATACCTAGTTTAACATCTTTATTCTTTGACGAGGTCGGTATGGACTGAAAATATTTGACAACCCTGTCAGAGTCGATTATTTTAGACTCCCTGGGAATTATTAACTACCATATCTACTAAACATATTACTTACTTTAATTTTATCCTATTTTATTTCGTGAAAAGATTATGACCGACTAAAGAAGGTCGATGACCCTGTGCTACTGGGACTTGTGGCATGGAAGAAGAAAATGGACATAGTAAAAAATAGAAACAAACTGAGAGGAACGGATATTTTTTTGAGCGAAGATTACCCACCAGGGGTGCGTGCAAAAAGAAGATCGCTAATTAAGGAGATGATAGAAGCCCGGGATGCTGGTAAATCTGCAGTTATAAAATACGATAAACTCATAATCCGGGATATTACTCTGAAGAGAGGATTTCGTTCTTCACGGGAATCGGGAAGTGGAGACAGAAACAAACGAGAGCTTAGCATCACTCCAAATACTACACCACAAAAGTACACGGACAAGCGAGCCCGGGTAAATACCAACAATGGTAAACACCATCAGCATAGCAACCAACGAAACGTTCTTTTGAGTCATTGATATATACATTTTACAGCAGAACGAGCAGCTAAGAGAAGATAGTAAAATACTTGAGCTAATGAAAGAGCTAGAAGGTGTCAAGTGGGATATTATAGGTTTAGCGGAAGTCAGAAGGAAAGGCCAAGACCATCTCCAGATGAAAGATGGAACAAGTTTTTTACTATAACGGAGACGGCAGTACAGGAGGCACAGGTTTCCTCATAAACCAAAATATCACTCATCAAATTTCTAATTTTAAAACCTACTCATCACGTATCAGCAAAGTATTATGGACTCCGGTAAATAAAAGAAAATATGGTAGAACAAAACTTATTGACGTTTATGCTCCTGCTCTAAATAGTGAAAACGACGAGATAGAAGCATTCTATAGCAATCTCCAAAAGGCACTTGAAGAAGACAGCTGTAGGAACATAATTGTCATGGGTGACTGGAATGCAAAAGTGGGAGAAGGAAAAGTTGCACTCTACGTCCGACAGCACGGATTAGGTAAACAGAATATAAGAGGAACCCGCTTAATCCAGTTTGCTGAAAGCAATGCGCTCTACATCACTAATACATTTTTTATTATTTTATTTGCTAGATTAATCTAGCTTATAAATGGATATTATTATTATTATTATTATTCTTTGACGAGGTCGGTATCGGCAGAAAATATTTGACAACCCTGTCAGAGTCGATTATTTTAGACTCCCTGGGAATTATTAACTGCCATATCTACTAAACATATTACTTACTTTAATTTTATCCTATTTTACTTTAAATCGATTTGTTTTGACAGTGTGACCCTTTCTTTGTTTAATAACTTAATTGCTAATATATTATAATTGTTTTGACCATGCTATTTAATTAATTGTACAGAATATTATTTTTATTATTTAAGTAATGTCTCACGATAGATCAGTACGCTGTGTGTTTAGCAACCCATTCTATTTGGGCAGCATCACTGTTATTTTTTGTAAATAAAGTGTTTCTCTCTGGCATAGAACCCAATGACTTCCTTTCTACGATCCTCTAAAGTGGCTGATATAAAGAGCTAGAACTCTCTAATTCAATATTATTTGGCTCAAGTTAAATTTGACATATTTAATATTAACATTTTATTTTTATTTGTAGAGTGGAGTAAGAAGTCATTCAGCCGCCCCAACAGATTCTCCGAGCCTTCATCATAGATCAAGGTCAAAAAGTCCCCACAGGAGCCTCTCCCCTCCTGATTATAGGTAAATTTACTTTTAATTGAGCTTATTTTGATTTGAGCTTAAATTAAAACATAAAAATTTAGAAGTTAAATTGATCCTTAATGGGATCAAAAAAAATTCAGAAAAAAAAAAAAAATTCTAGAAATAGATATTTCTAGAATTTTTAGTATTATCTTTTTATTTATTAGTAGTTAATAATTATTTAACAATTTTGTTTAAATTTGCAGGGTTCAAAGCAGCAGTGTCCATTTACCTAGTTCATATATTCCAAGGTTAGCATCGAGGTCAGCGACAGCAACCCCTATTACATCGCCTAAGAAAAGGCAACTTCCTCAAATCCCTCCAACCATGCACCAGGCTCTTCGTGACAGGGCAACTCATGTTAGACATTAAATTTTTATAAATTTCAAATATTTCATTTTTATTTTAAAATATTCCCATAAATATAATAAAAACATATTGCTCGCATTCACTTATACTCTTAAATTTATTAATATTTAAATTTTTTTTTTTTTAATTTCTAATTTTAAACTTTTTATATTTCTAGGATCTGGAGGAGAGGGCACATACCATTAAACACCGAATGAGGCACGTCCCACATACACCAGCTCACCGAACATCCACAGGTTACACGAGTCTCATGTTTTACTTGTTTCTAGTAAAATCTAAGAGTGGCATCTGGCATCCCCTAGCTGAACTTTTAAACTTCATTTTACCTTGGAGCATTTAATTGCTAATTAATTTGATTAACTTTAACTTAAATAAATAATAAACATGAGAAAATTATTGACAGTTCTTATTTTATTTTTATTTTTTACTTTCTCATATAAAGAGAAAGTATTGTGATGGCGCGAAAATTCGATTTTGAGATTTTGATGGATTTACACGTTTTGAGGTCCCCTTAGTCCAAAAAAGTGGTTTTTAAAAAATGTCTGTCTGTCGTCTGTCGTCTGTCGTCTGTCTGTCGTCTGTGCAGACGCCTGGAGCCCAAACTACTGGGCCGATTTTGACGAAATTTGGCATACATGTTCAGAAAAATCATACCCCGAGGCGAAATCGAGAAATGAATTTTAGCTCTAAATTTGGGGGCGCTACCCCCCAAAAACTCTGAAAAAACATGAAAAAAAATTATTTCTCGAAAACGGTTCCGACGATTTTGATTAAAAAATTCTAAAATGTAGTCAATTTGAATACGAATCCAACGATATAAGCCGTTTTCCCGGGAAAAATCTAGTTCCTGAGATATTAGCTTAAAACGCGGACGGAGAGAGCCCGGGTTCGATTCCCCGACCAGGAGAAGTTATTTTTATGATAAATTTTGATGAAATGTTCAATAATATTTAAATGTACATTTGAAAACTAATAAATGGAAACACTGGGCTAAGTAATTATAAACTCATATATGAGAAAGTTTGTCTGAGTTGTCTCGGACCGATTTTTTTACATTATAGTCACTATTAGTTATTATTGTGCACTGTAATATTATTTTTATATTAATAATTATTTCTAGATTGTATCTTAAATATATTTGAGGAGCTTAGTATCAAAGACGAACAAGAGCACATTTCAAAATTTTACAGGAGAGCCGAAAAACTATAGCTCAAATTCTACAGGTGCTAGAGCAATGACTCAAAACTAGTTAGAAGTACTGAAAACGTGAATTTCTTTGATATTTTAGCTGCTAAATGGAGTTAAAAAGTGGAGTTGTCCACTTTTGAAACAAAAACAAGGTTTTGTCCGTTTTTGGAGCAAAATGACGTTGAAAATAATGGTTAGAATAATAATATTGGAGACATATTTTTTTTCCACGTTTTTCAGAGTTCTTTGGGGGTAGTGCCCCCAAATTTAGAGCTAAAATTGATTTCTCGATTTTCCCTCGGGGTATCATTTTTCTAAACATGTGTGACAAAAGGGTAAGAGTAGGTATTCAGATGCTGAAGCCCGCAGTGCATCATAGGAACGAGTTAGTAAAATGCAGCCTCCTGATTGGCTGTTTCAGTTATGTCCACTTTTGAAGCAAAACGTGTGTTGACTTGTCCGTATTTGAAACAAAACTACAAATATTATTGCATTTTTACCCCTTTTCTGGTCGTTTTTGTTGCAAATGGATAGCAGAATCTGATGCAGCAGGCAAAAATCTATAAGAAACATTTGATAACTGAAATTCGAAAAAAATTTTGAATGTCCGTCTTTGATACTAGGCTCCTCATTTGGACAAAACAGTAGGGAGGCTGAGAAATAAAGGCTCCTAGCTACTAAACGCTAGGATGATTGAAGTTTGTCAAATAAAAGCAAGGTGATTTTGTTTTCAAATCCTTTGAAATGTTTATAATTAGTCTGTATACTACTCTGATTCAACTTAAAACTTCTGAAATAATTATGCAATACCGGTTTCTACTTTAGTGTAATAACTAATTAACGTCATCATCAGTTAGCTGATTATTTTACACATCCAGGCCTAGTCTACCACCACCTCTCTTAAACCTTACACCTTCACATCCCCACCTACCCCTCTTACCCTCTCTTAGTCTGTCAAAAATCATAAGCAGTGTAAAATAATCAGCTAACTAATGATAAGGTTACTTAGTTATTATACTAAAGTCGAAACTGGTATTGCATAATTGTATATATTCTCTTGGTCACACATTAAACTGATTAGTCCTTAGTTGTTTGTTTATTTTTTACTAAGTAATAAAACCATAATATTATCTAAATATGTGTCAAAATTAATAATGAATCACAATAGGGTTAAAAATGAAAATTATTTCTCCCAAATAAATAAGTCATTAGTGGATTTATTTTCTGATGGTGTCATTATAATATTTGTTTGGTTTTTTCTACTATAGTGTGGAGTAGTAGAGGTGGTGGTGGTATGACAGAAGACATGGGAGGAGTATACATGGACCAGCTCAGGCCAAGATCCCCTACTGAAAGAGAAACTATGGATCCCTGTGATTCAGACATGGAGAGTGTCGCAAGTATCACTTCAAGTGCATTCTCTACTCAAAGTGAACGACCTAGGACTTCCAGAAATTATGGGTAAGTTATTATGTTTTTCATAATTTTACTTTAATCACAAACGTAAATTAAGTTTTGGTTAATAAGTTTCCTACTGTAAAGACCATGTCAACTTGGTACAAAATATACCCAGTTCAGGGCAACCATAGTATTGGAGAGGAGCAGAGAACCTGATCAATTAGGTGGCTACAGTGCTAGTTTAGGTTGTGGGATTTAGACAATGGATGTCACTCCAAACTCTGACATATTTGTCTCTTCAATAGTTTGAATCCAAAAGAGGTAGAAGTAAGGGGCGGAGAGGCCTAGCCTAGCAAACAGACCACATTTAGATTCTTTTTGCTAACCCCAGATGTTCCCACGCCCATCAAACCACCACCGCCTCATTTTCAAACCTTTTTATTTGGATTATGAAGGAAAGAATGTCTTACCACTTTAGTGTATTAAGTTCCTCAACCCCAATTCCTCCCTTCCCTAAGATATGAAAGCACAAGCACTTAAAGAGGTAAGACATATTTCACCCTGATTATTATATCGAGTAGATGCATAAAAAGGCTGATTCCTCCTACCTGTAGTAATATGATGTGTTGACAGGGAGGTAAACAAGATGTATGACTTAGAGACTTAGAAGGAAACTAGATCTTTGTTGGGGAGCCCATAAACCTTTTGACCTATACTTAATCCCTACATTGTTGTTAATTGTATTATTTTTATTAAATTAATTTGATGGAATTTTTAGTGATTACCCTCAATCAACGCATCAGCACAATGTAGAAAGAGATTCCAGTAAGAGGCCACCATTCTCAAGGAGTCTATCCAACGCAGATGTACCTGCTGAACAACATACTGGTGGTTAGTATTTATATTTATCTACTTTTCCATCACTTTAGAATGTGCCAGTATACAATATTGCCCTAATAAAAAAATAATCTTATTACAAAAGAAATGTGTGGTGTTGCAGGATACCTGGTAGGAAAGAAGTTCCTTACGCTTTTCGTTAAATATAAATTATAAAATTACACTGCTATGTATACGATGCTGACTACTTATACATGACAGAGTTAGAAAAGAGACAAAATTAAAAGTAACTAACTATTTGTACCTAGCAGAGTTAAGGCAAAATTAAAATGATTGCAGTACAGAGCCGAGTAGTGAGGGAACAGGACTATTCTCTAATCCTCACGCCTACTCCATTAAAATATATCACTTTACTACACAAAAACTTATTTTCTTTCTTGCTGCACAAAACTTCTACTTTCTCGCTTGTATCAGGTTGAAATTTTACATGCCTGTTTCAATTGTACTTTAGATGTTGTGTATGAAGTTTTTTTTTTCAAATCGTTACGTTAGAACGTTAGATATTGTTAAAGATAAAAAGTTGTTTTCTCTTTAAATGTGTAGATCCACTTTAATGTTTTTAGTGATCTTTAACACTTCATAGCGGTGTCGGTGTTTGGTTTACTAAAAATATTTATTTAAAAAAGTTATTTGTCTTATTGAATAGACGAAGTTAAAATGTTTTCCCATCCTAAAATTCCAATTTTACATTTGACGCTCATGTTTACGCCCGTGTTGCGCACTAACACTTGGGTGGATAACATTGTCCAACAAACTCCTGGAATTGGTAAAATGAACATATATACCAATTTTCAACAAATACAAATTTTACTCAAGTTATCGTCATCATTTTTTTATTCACTCCCAGGCTCCAGACTCTGTAACGTAAGGAACTTCGTACCAAAAAAAGGAAGAGGATTAAAGAAAGTTTTTCTTTAAAATAAAATACTATTATTTATTACAAAGTATTTAACTATGGATTGAATTGCCAATTACATTCTTAACTCAGTGGTAGAGCTATCGATATTGGGCCTTAAGTTCTTGTGTTAGAGTTCAAGTGACTATACTGTATTTTTATCCAAAAAAAACTCACTAAGTTAGGAAATTTCATTCCTATTTCCACACTTTTTTTTCATTATTATTGTATTTAATAGTTATTTTATTTATAATTCTGATATCTACAAAATTGCCAATTATTAGGTTGATTTTTATTATTTTACAAGGAGAAGGGAGAACATGGTGGAGGCCATGTCGTCGTAATTCTGAATTTTTTTTTTTGAGAGAGTGTAGGGTTATCGTACTTTTGATGCATATGCTCAAAGAAATGAACTGCACCTTGAGCTCTACATATACAAGGCTGTCCTGTGACACTGATGGGGAGGGGCGTAACACCCTTAGCAGTAAATTCGCTAGGTAGTGGCTGACCGCCTTCTGGGGTTTAATGAGCGAAGCATTAGGCAGAGCCCCCTAGTAATACTTATTGAAGTATAATAATAATATACACATTTCCTGTAATCTTTATTTTTTATCTCTTTGTTTATTTTTACTGCAAAATGAACTAAAACAACAATAATGACAGGGGAGTTTAAGCTCCAAGTAAAACAATATGTAAACCAACTAGTGCAGATTTATTAAATTTTAGTGATTGATGGCAATAAGAGGAGATTGGATTAGTCAGTCATTAAGGACATTTTCACATTTTCTTAACTTCAGCTGAAGCCAAATTATTACAAGAAACGAAACCAGTTTATACTGCATGGGGTTGTACATCATATTTCTTAACTGTCAATTTTAGGGTTTCTCAATAAATATAAATGACCTGTAAAATCCAAGTCGATGACTTTGAATACATGTACATATCAAACTTTTTTTGCTGGCATTTAATATGGCAAATTATAAGTGTAGGATTAAATCATTTTTCCTGTGGTTAATATAATTCTCTCTGGAATACTCTTGGCTGTCATATTTTTTTTATTCAAAAGGGACTTTTAATTTAAAGATAGGGAAAATACTCTTTTACTGTTGAATATATAAATTATTTACAGATATTGTGTTATGTATTTCTTTATTGACTCTATTCTCCATTGTATTAAAAGAAAAATGGGCTAGTAATACACTTTCAATTTACCTTTAATTATAATTATATTTATATATTCACTGGAACAGATGTCAAAAGCATGGATATAAGGTCTTGGTTTGGAAATAATCCATCTCTGATCTGGATTTTCGTGTTCCAGTGGAGTGTCCTCTTTATTTTTTGATGACAAAATGTCGCTTGCTTACAAAGGTATTGCAAAAATGTTACATTCTTTTTTGGTTGGTCACTCTTCATACTGGCTATGAGTTTGGAAGATCATAAATAGGGTGATATTTTTTTTCATCTTAAAAGCTGCATCTTACCTTAAAAATGCAAGTCACTTGTATCTATCTATCAACGATGTGATAACTCTTTAAGTGTACTTATGTTAAAAAATAAATTATATAGGTATTTAAAATAATCATCAGTCTCTTACCTCTCTGGGATTCCAACTACCAACATATATGTTGGTATATCGTTGGTTTCAGACGAGAGCCCCCCCCCCCCCCCCCCCCATCTTTGTTTATGAAAATAATCCAGTCGACAAGTACATTTTACCTTGCAAAAGGTCATAAAAACTTTTTTTTTTATTGTATGTACCTAAACATTAGTTAAAAACCCAAGTTTTCGACCTCCTAGACCCTGTGCTAACCCAGAGGGGGGCCAAAATACACGAAATTTTAGTGTTTTTTTAGTTTTTTTCTTTATAACTCTTTACCTATATGTCCTGAAAAAAAGTGGTCTTATAGTGTCTTGTAGAGCACTAACCCCTAAAGCACAGCATCCCTATGAGCACTAAACCCTATACTTTCGGAAATATAGAGCTTCAAAGATGCAATATTTTTTTGAAAATATCAAAAATTACATTTTTCTTTAGACGACAGGGTCTATTTTTGTTATACCACCCCTCCCACTTAGATTTTTTGGGTATATTCTACCTATGGAAGTACAAATAACCACCACTAACCACAACTATTAATCACTAGTAACCAATACTAACCGCCACTAACCAACAATAAAATAAATTTTTGCGTTCGTTTTGTTTATCCTTTCTTGTAGAGCACTAAATTTGCAACAATTTTTATATTTCACATTTTTTCCTAACCCCTATACTTTCCGAAATATAGAGCTTCAAAGATGCAATATTTTTTTGAAAATATAAAAAATTACATCTTACTATATGTTATGAAAGAGACGCACCATTCGTTCTCGTTCACTTTGATGCTCAGTCTGACCAACCTATGTGAGGGAAAAAATTAAGCCACTAAACCTGTGGGAGGGAGGGGTGAGACAGCATCATTTGTTAATAAAATTTTATAAAAAGTGTAGGCTTAAAACTAATTAGATGAAGAACAAACTAAATACTTGTCCTCTTCTATTACAAAAGCCTTGATCCCTTCAAACACCTCACTACTCAAATTTACTTTTACTAAAGACCTCAAATGGTTAAATAATAAATAAAAAACCTCCACAACGTGGGTTTTGCAGTTATTAAACAAAAATATTGCATCTTTGAAGCTCTATATTTCAGAAAGTATGGGGTTTAGGAAAAAATGTGAAGTATAAAAATTGTTGCAAATTTAGTGCTCTACAAGAAAGGATAAACAAAAAAATCCGAAAATTTAGTTTATTCTTGGTTAGTGGTGGTTAGTATTGGTTACTAGTGGTTAGTAGTTGTGGTTAGTGGTGGTTATTTGTATTTCTATAGGTAGAATATACCCAAAAAAGACTGACTGGGAGAAGGGGATAACAAAAATAGACCCCTGGCGTCTACAGAAAACATGTGATTTTTGACATTTTCAAAAAAATATTGCACCTTTGAAGCTCTATATTTCGGAAAGTATAGGGTTTAGGAAAAAATGTGGTATATAAAAATTGTTGCAAATTTAGTGCTCTACACAGGGTCTAGAAGATTGAAAACTTGGGTTTTTAACTAATGTCTAGGACATACAATATAATATATAGAAAAAAAGTTTTTATGACCTTTTGCAAGGTAGCCTCTCATTTTTAATACCTGTCGAATGGACTAAAAAGCTTGTATTCTCTGGTGTGAAATTATTGCCTTGATTTTTGTGGGAAGTATAATAAATTGGATGTTTATATGTTTTATCGAGCCCTATATTATAGCTATGAATTGCAATATTCATTGTTGTATTATGGGTTATTAGCACAGTATTTTTTCTTATTCTTATTAATGCATTTATTTGGTTTTAGATGGCAGTCTGAGCGACACAGCGCTTGGACGCCAACTGGTGAGCAGTTCAAGGAGGAAAGCCGCCTCAGGTAATAATGGAGGTATCGCTACTACATCCAAATCTACTTCTGGCATGGGTAAAAAGAGTAGTTCTACATCACAACTCTCAGCTACCGGTATGCATCTCATTCAATTCTCTAACCAATTATTTAAACAAGAACAAAATTAAAAAAAAAAAAAATGACAAAAGAAATTCTTTTTTATATGGAAACAAAACTATTAAAATGCTTTTGCTTCTTGTTTTATGTTGCTGCGGTTTTTTGAATAAAAAATAAATTTTGGGGATATCTAATTATTAACAATAAAATTAATATTTCCCCCTTTTGAGTCGCCATTCCGCGGGAAAAATCGGTATCAATGTAGGCTTCTATGTTGAGAGATGTGGTCAAGAAAATTCTCCTTATTATTTTTTTTTTCTCTTTCATTCTTCTCTGTCTCTCTTATTTATTATTTTATCTATTATTATTTAATTAACATTTCATTTTTTTTTTTTTTTTTTTTTTTTTTTTTTTTTTTTTTTTTTTTTTTATGGTAAATACATGTTTGAATAAACATTCATTTTTATTTTTTACTTTTTTAATTTTATTTTAATTTGGACTTATTAAACTTTTAAAACATTTCTTTTTCTTTTTCCTTTAATATATATTTATTGTTATTTGATTGTTTTTAACAATTTTTCTTTATAACTAATTTGATTCATTTTTTTTCAAGCTTATTTTTGCTATTAATAGTATTTAAGTTGAAAAAAATTGAATTATTGATCATTTATGTATGAACAAATCAAAAAGAAACAAAATGTTTGACTGTTGTTTGGTAAGGTCGAAAACGTAGGTTAGGGTTCGGTACGAAAGGCAAGTCTTCATTCACCGTTCACCGGAGTGAGGAAGTTTTACCTGAAGACATCAGGCACCTTGTCAAGCAGGGATCTTCAGTTTCAAGTGACGGAGAGGGATCCCAAGATGGAGACAGGTCATTTCTCCTCACTCCTTATTAGTCGATTATTTCCCTTTTATTGCTTATTTCCTTAATCCTTTCACTTCAGAGAAGTATTAGATCTTCAGTTATAATATAAACTAATTATAAATTAAATAAGAATAAATTGACTGAGTAGTTAATTATGTGTGTTTGAGAGATTAAAAAATGAAATGAAAAAATAAATAAATAACAATACAAATTATTATTATTATTTATTAATTTTTTTCAGAAACAAAAGTATATATTATAAGGTTTGTTCCAACCACACTTCAAACTAGTTTGAAACTCTGACGCATGCGCATTAGGTACAGGGGGTTCCAACCAAGCCCAAACTCAAACTCTGACTGTTAGTCGGTTGTTCCAACTAGACTTGGATTGAATCACGGATTGGATTCTGACCAGTCAGAGCAGTCAGCAATCGGCGGCTGGGACTAGTAGTTTGGATTGGAGTTTGGAGCTTGCATGAACAGAAACAGCTCATTGTTTTGGTTTAGCTCGCCCATTATTCTCCTTTTTCTTAACATATATGCCTTTGCGATTGAACTCTTCCTACTTACTAAAATGTTTTTGTACAAATGCGATGGTGAATTTTTGTGCATATAATAACATTTTCTAGATATTTCTGAAAAAAATAAAAATTGCACCTATTTTTCAAGATGGACTTTTGATACGTATTCCATTTTCAAACAAATATTGAAACAATCCAATTTATTTCCGCAATATTTCTTTCGATAACTGGACTAAGATTAATATTTGTTCTTTAAAACAAAAGAGAATTTAGGATTATATCAATAAAAATACGTGTGTGCCATGAGTCTACTAAAACTGGCTCACCACAGTAAACCTAAAAATTGTGAATTGCGTAAATTGAAATGAAATTGTGAATTCATGTATCAAATAAAAATTTCTAAAATATGTGCATGTGTTTTCGTCATATCCTCCATGTCTATGAGTATGTATGTTTTACTTCCTACTTTCAACCTTACCGAAGTTAATTAGCATTATAAAATGAAATCTTTGTGGTGTGACCCCCCATTGTTGTGCGAGCCCCTAGACTGCCGCCTAGGCCTTTAGCAACTGGTACTTATCTTCATCAACTATAGACTCATCCATATCTTTAATATTTAATAAGTTAGGTATTTTTGATAGCAAAGGTAGAGATGAAAGTAAACGATCAACTCAACAAGTTGTTCTGATAACAGTGCTAAAACCTACAACATCAAACAGTTTGGTTTCGAGTTCAGGAGCGTTCCATCAAAACGAAATCACCAATCAATTGCCAACTGATGCAATGTCCGCGCATGCACATAACATTGATCTTGGACTAATTCGAAACTGGTGGTTGGAACAAACCTATTATCTTTGATTTTCAATTGACAAGGGTTCTGAACTTACAAAAGAAAAAGAAAAAAAAAATGTCTATGCAACTTCTTTAATTTGAATACAATAGAATTTTTGACTAAGAGCTTGAAATCAAAATTTATTTGTTAGTTTTATTAGACACGTGTAGGACATGTGCTTCAAAAGTAAAAAAAAGAGAGGTTTTTATTTTTTTTAATGGGGAGTTGAGTAGGCTGCATATTTAAGATTTTTAGTTGATGTAAGCTTCCCTTATTTAACAAAATATGTATTGTGCCTGTCTGTTTGTCTGTGACTAGCTATGACTAACTATGACATTCATCATGATTTAATATTGCATTACACTCGCTTCAGTGTTAGAGCCATATTCAGTATATTTTTAAGTTCACTCTTTTCAGTTAAGTTGTTCTTAGTTTTTGTGACACCCCTTTTTACTTCCGAGCTTACTGAAGGTAACAGAAGCTATGTGTTCGTTCTGAAGAACATAGTTTCAGGCACCTGGGAACATTTTTGGTTCCCTGTTTGTCTGTCGGTCATTTTTTGCGGACCAGCATATGTTTAAAACTACTCTTCTGATTTTAATGAAATTTAAATGATAGGTCATAATTAGCCCATTGTTGGTCTCTTATAAGTTTTAACCTTTTCCCCATTTATTATTTTCCACAAATGCACTAACATACATATATTTACACCTATATCTTCAAAAGTACTTATCTGAGTGTTATGAAATTCGGATGGTTGCAGACCCGCAGGTAGCTCCAGATTAATTTTAAAAAATAATATAACCTATTATGATATAATAGGTTGTAAAAGCATAAAAATCATTAAATTATTCGAAACAGGATGCAAGGAAGCTATGTGCCACATTAATTGGCCCATTTTTTTTAATAGTGCAAAATTTAAGTTACTTTAACTGTTTTACACACTTTAAAAATATAAGTGTATAAAAAATCACTTATTCTAGTTCATTCCTTTTATGATATATTATTTTTTCTCTATTTAATAAAGTAGTAGAATTTAATCAGTTAACTTTTCCAGTAATTAGAAATAAGATGAGGCCAGTTTATGCCAACCTTACATTCCTTTAGGTTAGTCTTTTGATTTTATAACTTGATTTTACTTATTTATTTATTTATTATTATTCTAGTTTTTTTTAAGAAGTGAGTACAGAACAATTGTTGGGTTGTGAATCACTACATTTATTTGCTATTTTTTTTGTTGCCTCAAAATGTTGTTTTTCTGCGGTTAATTTTTTTTATGCCATATAAAATCATTGTATAATCTCTCGCTACTAAAATGTATATCTCAATAAACTCCCAAATTTACATTCTGTAGTTGTTGCTAATAAAGTGTGATAACAAATAAAAACTAGCTGAAGGATCTAAACTTCTTATTCCACTCTTTACTGAGCCTTTACCTTGGATTTATTATAAGTGTTGTTAGATTTGGGTAAATTATTATTATTTTTTTTTTTTTAAATCAAAAGCATCATAATATTAATTTTTTATTTATCTCTACTTTGTCAAAATGAGTGAGGGTAATTTAAATAAAGACCTATTTCTTGTAAATTGTCAAGGTCTGTATGCTATTTAATTAAAGTTATGATTTATACCTCTTTACTTTCTCATGTTCTAAGGTCCCTTGAGTCCAAAAAAGTGTTTTTGTAAAAAATGTCTGTCTGTGCAGACGCCTGGAGCTTGAACTACTTGATTGATTTTTACTAAATTTGGCTTACATGTTCACAAAAATCATACCCAGGCAAAATCGAAAAATGAATTTTAGCTCCAAATTTAAAGGTGCTACCCCCTAGAAACTCTGAAAAAATGTGAAAAATAATTATTTCTCGAAAACGGTTTTGATGATTTTGATTAAAAAATTCTTAAATATACTCCATTTAACGATATTTTATGATACATTTTAATAAAAATCAATAATAATTAAATGTACCTTCCAAAACTAATAAATGGAAAACACTGGGCTAAGTAATTATGAACTCATGTATGAGAAAGTTTGTCTTGAGTGGTTTCGAACCGATTTTTATATTTAAGACAGTTTCAGGTTGTCATACCTGCCTTCTTTGGTAATGATGATATATTTAAGTTGAAAGTAAACATAGAAATAGTCATTTGCGAATTGAGATTTCTTTCTTTTTGTCTTGACGAACTTCACTGACAACACCCATTAATATTTTTGTTTTTATGTATTTGGTACTGATATTGGTTTAAAAAGAGGTACAAATCACTCTAAAGCTATAATATTGGGGTTTTCAGTAGTAATTTTATTAATGAATCCAAGTTAAAAGACTGGTATAATCCATTTAACCTATTTGACATAAACTTCAATCGAGTGAACACCAATTTATAAATATTTGTTTCACCTTTTTTTTTTTTTTTTTTTTTTTTTTTTTTTTTCTTGGTGATATAGAAATTAAATAATAATTTCTTCTTTTGTATTCTGTTGTTTTCATTGTGCATAGGTCTTCCAAGCAAAATGTGACATGTCTCTCATAACTAGTTTTTTTCTATTTTGGACTAGAAGTTACATCTCAATTTTTTTTAGCACCAAATTTTTACTAATTTTTATTCAGGTATCATTCCTCTATCTTAATGAAATTAACTTATTTCAGGAAAAATACATAATATCTATCCTTCTAAATGACAAGCATACATATCCAACAAATTTAAAATAAAATATAAAAATATATATTAAACATAATTTCATTTTTATTTTTAAAATTTAAATAGCCATTGCACATCTTACAGATATGTATATATGTGTGCTCAGCTATGTTTTTAGAGTTTCTGTTTATTTATTTTTTTTTTTTATTTTTTTTTTTTTAATTCAATTTTCATATTACTGATTATTTTTGTGGGACTGATTGTGCTGTTTTATTTACTGCTGGTATTGTGTTGTTTCATACTTAAGTGTCTATTATTTATTTTATTTTTCGGTGTCTGGGTCTAATAATTGTTACATTTTTAAAATTTCTGATTTAATTATCATATTTTTTTATTAAAAGATGTTATGTTTTTACTAAAATTTGTTCAAATATTTGTTTTTAGGTTTTAGATTATTTTTCCTGCTCAGGAATTTAGATATAATAGTGTTTTTTGAATGTTAAGATTTTTAGGTGCTTTGCCAATGAAATATAAGTATGCCTTTATAGAATTATTACTTCACTGTAATATCGTGCTTGAAGCATGCATTTTTTTTTTTTTTTTTTTTTTTTTTTTTTTTTTTTTTTTTTTTTTTTGAAAAATAATAGTTATTCATTTTGTTAAAAAATAAAAATAAAATAATAAAATAAGCTTTGAATAGATGACATTTAAACATTTTTAACCTTTTATTTTTTTTATAGGTTTCAGCTCAAGATCTTTTCTTAAATTCTATTTCCTTTATTTTGTTCATATTTTTTGGTAACCATGGGGTATTGATTCATATTCAATAGGAAATAACTTCTTTGTGATAATGTTCTATTATTATCTTTTTTAAAAATAATTTTGAGTTTTTAATGATTTTATTTAGGCAAAAATTTATTTATTTTCAATAATAAATCAGTTTTATTATTAATGTCGCCAGGAGGAAACCTGATTTAAGTTTACAATTATACATTTGGTTTAAACCACAATTGTTATTATTGTATTATATGTTTATGCTTAAGAAGTATAGAGTTAATAATTTAGAAAAATTTTGTTAAAAGGGCAGTTTTATTATGTTTTTTTACAATTTGTCTTATAAATGAAGGACATGACAAGTGTCACAATTACAGTAAATTAGCTTATTACTGCTTACCATTCCGAAAGCAATGACTTTGGTTGACTTTCTACTATTGAATAATTGGTCAAGTTCTTGCTTTTGTTTTTTCCTTTATAGAAGTACTTTAATAGTTTTATATTTTCAGAATAATTTCTATCCTCCTCCCACGTTTAATGTTACATTAAACCATTGCTATAAATGCCCCTATGGATTAATTAGTTTTTATGATACAAATTAACACTCTTATATTAACAAATATATATTTAACAAAAATAATCAATGTATGTTTATAACTGGATCCACTTAAGGGTAAAATTCCAAATTAACACTTACTTAGGTGGCGGCGTTTCGACCTATCCGGTCATTATCGAGCCTGAAGGTAGAGATATATATTTGTTTCAAAATGTAAATTATATAGTGGATTTCCTCCGGTAGATTACCAGTGCAATATAATATGTATTAATGCTTAAATAAACTATCGTTTTCAGGCTCGATAATGACCGGATAGGTCGAAACGTCGCCACCTAAGTAAGTGTTAAGTTTGAATTTTACCCTTAAGTGGATCCAGTTATACATATACATTAGAATTAAGAAAGGGTACTACCACTAACCATAAAAAAAATCAATTTAATTAGCGTACAATTCATTAGAGGTGACAAATAACAATTTTAATAATATATAATTTAGCTTGTATTAATTTAGAAGTGTCATTATTTACATGCTCATTAGTTCATTTCTGCTTTTAATTTTTTTTTTTTTTTGCTACTTGTTTAAACTTAAGTAAGAAGTTAGACTATGGTTCATTGTTTATTTATTTTAGGGCATATTCATCTGTCTCTACCTAACGTTAATACATTTAAATCAATATTACTGTAATATCTTACAGTTCATAATCTGCTATATTTCTTTTAGTTTTCAGAATGTGTGGCTGAAAATTGCCCTCTTGAATAGTTAATATATATATATTTTTTTTATATATACATATATGTATGGACTTTTGTTTTTAAAATCTATTGTGTTTATACTAGTTTAGTAAAAATCTTAATTCTTTCATAAAAAGACAAATAAATTCTCTGCAATAGGCAATTAGGCGTGGAAATGATCACTGCCAGTGACAAGTTCACAATTTCTATCTTAAGAATTTAATTACAGCTGTACTGACAGCTATATTTTGAAGATTTCTTTTGCCCAACAATAGTATTTATATGCATTCAGCCAAACCTCTCCTTTTAGTAGAAGGGCTTAACACAATATTTATTTATTTTTTTCAATTTAAGTTCTTAAATTGATTTGTGTAATTAATCAATTTTCAACATTAATTATTGGTTATTTAATGGCCTCATTGAAATGAGAATCTTGCTTAGACCAGATGGAATCACTGAGATGATTAGAAATGTCTTGCTCTTGTTGAACTCTTTCTTTCATATTTCTCATTATTTCATTTTTAGGGCTTTGAGGTCATCCTAGAAACCCTTATGCTTTTGGTAGTTTGTCAGTCCGTCCGTCGCAACTTGGATCATATCTCCCGACCTATTGTGGCTAGAGATTTGAAATTTAGTATACAACTTAAAATGTTTTGTCTAAAAATAGGAAAAATGTTACGAACATCTCAATCCAAAATTTCTTCTATCAGCAAGCAATTGCGAACTTATTGCAACTTTTTTTATATTTTTTTAAATATTTGAGTGGGGTATCATTATCAAGGTATTAAAATGTAGATCACAATTACATTTCCTTTACATTTCCAATTTCATTCTTACATGTAGATTTATTACATTTCCAAAATGGCGGCCATTTTACCCCCAAAATTACCAAACCAAAAAAAGTCCTCCCCCTCTACCCCATAAGGACAGGTCCTAAAAATGAGGAAAATATACATAAATATATATCTCTGTGGGCCAATAATATTTCCGGGAGTTAATTTAAAGAAGTTAAAGTTTAGATTTTTTAGGTTGCCAAAACTATGGTGATACTAAGTTTTTATTTTTTGTCATTTTTGAATGGGTATCATTTTAAAGGTATTGAAATGTAGATCACAAATATATGCCGACCATTTTACCCCTAAAAGAACCAAATAAGTGCACAACTATGATGCTAGAGATAATATGCACACTTTACTCCCCCAAAGTGCAACTTTTTATACTTATTTTAATAAAAAAAAATATAATCATAATAATAATGTAGGAAATATGAATTTTTATGACAGAAGAAACCCTTTTAGTAGCTTGCTGGAAAGTACTTTACGGGATTTATTTTTTGTATTATTTTATAAAAATCTGCCCGCAGGACAAACTGAATAAGGTTTCTATCACTTATTGACATTTCCTATTAAAATGATATATTTCTTAATTATCTGTAAAAATAGTCATCTTGCACTTTTGATAAAAGAACCTGTGTTTATGGAATATTTAATGAACAATATTTTTTTAATTTTTATTATATTTATTTTTAGTTTACAATTAATTAGGATTTAGATATTTCTCAAAAACAGTTCCTACGATTTTAAGTTTCAAAACAAATCTATTGTGTACTCCTTTAATTTAACAATATAATCATTTTCGTGGGAATAATCTAGTTTCTGAGATATTGATAAAAATAAGTCTGATTTTGATGTATATCAAAAATGAATTGTAAACAACCACCTGTTGAACACTTTATAATTAAGTTTAATATTGAATTAGATATTATAGGATTTACATTTAGTATTACAGTGAAACTCCTCTATAGTGGACAGACGCGGTGCAGCAATTTTTGTCCGTTATAGAGGAGTGTCCGTTGTGGAGGGCTTGATTAAAAAATTTGTATGAACTTTGGGATAAGAATTAATTTATGTGCTAAAACATATATATGAACGTTATTATGGGTTAATTAGACAAATTAAATAATAAAATGTTGATGTTTGTCTTAAGAAATAATAAAAATACTAAACAATAGGATCATTTTTTTATTATTATTAATAATATAGCTGTATACATTGAAAAAAGTAGTATGTTATTTGTTTTTATCAATTACCTTACCAGATCAATTTTTTGAAAATGGAACATTTTTGTGCTATTCAAATTTTTGCGGTATAACTGTAAATATTCATATTTTCGTTTCAAAATGTTGGACACTTATAGGATTTTACAATTTTAAATTTCTTTCCCAAAACATGAACTGAACAATCCTTGATTATATCACGATAATTTATAATTTTCACATCTTCTTTTAAAGTTATTCTTGTTAAAGTTGTTCTTTTTTAGTTGAACTAAAGGTTTTTGATAAAGGCATTATTAGCTCCTTTCACTATAAAAAGGGACAAAGGACAATGGGAAAGAAGGGTTCACTAAAATGTTTTAGGATTAGAATATTTTTAGGAAACATAATTTGTTTTCTATGAATAGTATTGATAAAGATAATGCAAAATTTCTGAGAATAGTTTTATGTTTTTAGATAGACACACAAACACGATTATATAGAAAAAAATTCAAATTTCCAACCTTTTATACATTTCCAAGAAAAAGAATCTCTTTTCACTTTATATTATTAATACATATCTATATTTTGAATTTTAAAAATATCAATTTTTATTCAAGTTTTATTTAATTTGTCCGTTAAAAGAGGTTTTTAGGACCCGTGAGACCATATTTAAGTGTCCATGTCCAGTTTAGAGGGGTGTCCATTATAGAGGGCGTTCTGTTACAATGATTTTGTATATACTTTGCCGGTTCATGGGAAAATCATCCGTAAACGGGTGTCCATTAAGAGGGATTTCACTGTATTATGTTTATGAAAGTTTTGTTTTTACTTCTCATTGAAGCGAGCTTCTTACATTCAACAAACTATGCATCCTGTCTGTCAGTAAAGTTTCTGTGTCCGACGATAACTTGAGTAATAGTTGACCGATTTTGTTGAAATTTTGTATACATATTCCTTTTACTAATGCTCAGGCTAAGTTCGTTGGACAGCGTGATCCGTCTAAGAGTTCCCATGAAACGCTCGTATAAACGAGAGGTTTAAATGTAAAATTAGAATTTCAGGACGGGAAAAGATTCTATCATCACCTATTTGATGAGACAAACATTTTTTACAAATAACATTTTTTATTCAAATCAACTGTAACACCGCTATGAATTAATAAAGATCGTTAATACTATTAAAGCGGGCCTGAACGTTTAAAGTAGAGAAAACAACCTTTTTACCGATATCTTACGTTCTAACGTAATAATTTTAATAAAACTTTATATACATCGTCTAAAATACAATTGAAACAGGCATGTAAAATTTCAACTTGTTACAAGCAGAAGTTTTTTGCTTAGTGAAGTGATACATTTTATAATAGTTGAAAAGGAGATTGTGATTAGTAGAATAGTAAGAATGCAGGGTTGTTCCCTTACTACTATCTTACCATTTAACTGTCAACTCATCATGATTCATGGTTATCTATTTTTTCAATATTCAATTCATATTTATTACTATACGCTCGCTTCAATGATAGAGCCACACGATGCCTAGTATATGTAGTATACAAGTAGAGGGAAAGTATTTTAATTGCACAAAAAAAATGATTTTGAGATTTTAATGGATATAAATATTTTAAGGTACCCTGAGTCCAGAACAGTTTTTTTTAAAAAAGTTTGTTTGTTGTTCTGTGGAGCCTAAAGTAAAAAATAAATAAATATATATGTATTACTCAAAAACAGTTACGACGATTTTTATTAAAAAGAAAAACCAATTGTAATTACAAATTTAACAGTATAAGTTTTTCCTAAAAAAATCTAATATAATTTCCCTGAATTGTAGGATTTAAATTCAGTATCTCTTAGTATATGTAATAGTACATTACACGTCTAGTGCGGAAAGTAGTATTTTGCATGCGAGTGTGGAGTTTGCACCCGAGCGACAGCGAGGGTAGTAAAACCACACGAGCAAAGCAAAATGCAGTTTTTGCACGAGTTGCATTCCGTACTTTATCTTCGATTGTTGGATTTTAATAATAAATACAGAAACAAATATTTAATAAACTTCCTGTATGTAATTTCGTATTTCTCTTATCTAAACAGAGGTACAATGTTTATATTTTGTATCAATCGTAGATAAAAGTTTTATTCGAGTTTGTTGGACCTATTTATACAAAATTACCTGCCAATATTTATTAATTATTTGGTGATTGGTATTTTTGGCAGGTTTTACTGATTCTATATAATTATGACTAGAGAGGTTAAAAAAGAAACACAACAATATAGATACAGATTCTATATAGATGAAATGCAAGGTGATGGAGGTTCTAACTCCTACTCATTTCATCCGTTTAATAGAATCAAACCAACATTTAAATTCTATTTGTAAACTTGAATTATTCTTTGTTTGTAGAAATTTTTAAAGAGAAGATATCATCCAAGTTAAAAAATAATTTGTTCTCACTTATTCAAAAAGTTTTGCTTATTTTATAAGGAAATAGTTGTTTACTTTTTTCTAACCGATAAATAACTAAGTTTAAATTACATAATTAAATGTCTCATTATTATATTTTGATTAATTGATGAATTCAGTTCACAGTTTAACATTTTTTTATTTGTATTGAAAATAAAATATACTTTAGGTAATAAAGTACTTACTTATTTATTATTGATGAAAAACAAAAAATATATATATATATATATATTAGATTTTTTAAATTTTCTCCTTCTTCTAATTCTGTCTAGTAAATTTTTAATATTTTCAAGTCTTCTTAAAAAAAAAAAAAAAAAAACTTGTGCACAGCTTTATGTGTTTTTCACTTATCCTGTAGGATAGAAAAAAATCTATACCCCCTTTTTGTATTTTTCATTCATTTTTTTTATTTATATTTTTTTGGGTTTCTTGATCATGTAAGTGTGCAGCATGTCTACATTAACTTATGGATTTTATTTGATTGCTATCTATCAGTAGACATGTTGATTTATTTATTTATTTTTTTTAAATTATATTTGGAATTTGTTTTTGATTGTGGATAATAAATAAGTAGTTTGCTTGAGTCTTTTTTCCCTACACAATCAGTTTAAATTAATATAAATTAATTAATTAAAAAAAAAATAAATAAAGAACATTTCATACTTTAACAACAAAATTTACACACAAAAATAAAATCATGTTTACATTATAATTATTTGTTATTTTGTTTCTCATTGATCTATTTAAGTAAATATCTCATTTCAACTGTTTCTAATAAATATATAGCAAACATTTAACAGTATAAAAAAAAGTTTAGTCCACATATTTCAGTTTGAATTTTAATATCAATTTATAAAATATTATGTTAATGAAATTAATAATTGAATCCCTGCCTGACGTTCAAAAAACCCATTTTACAAATTTTAAATCGAATAAGAGTTACATGAGTCCAAACATCTTTAAAATAATTCAAAACTTAGTTAAATATAGAAACCTTAAGTAGTTTGCACAAAAACATACCAGCTACTTGCACCTAGTAGCTGGCAAGCAAACAGATAAAAACTTAATAAAAATCCTTAGTATGCCAGTTACTGGCAAATACCCTCTTTTAGCAGGCAAGCTACGTCCCCAATTTGACGGCATGTGTATCTCCACCTTGAAGGAACTTTATGAGCTAAGATATTTATTGGTCTTACATATACAGTAGAGTCTCACTAATCCGGACCCCGCTAGTCCGGACATCCGTATAATCCGGACGGGCCAAAAACTATGTACAATTTGGAACCAGAGCCTGTTCAGATTTATGAATTGTTAAGATTATCGGGGTTTCTGCTTTTATTGTCTATTAACATTTATAAAATTGTGCCCAAGCCGCCAGTGTACAATGTCTTAACTTTTTGTGAAATAATTAGTCTTTGCTCGAATTTCATTTCGGAACACAGCTTGTTTCCATGAAAGTCCCTTCTATACCTGCCACCTACGTAATAGATTGCCATTTTAATTTAATTAATTTGATATTCAGACTGGTGACAGAACAGGCCTTAAATAGTGGTTTTTTGAGACTAATAGAAGTAATTTTTACGATAAAAACATCGATTTTAATAGTTCTACCCAACTAAAACTTGTTTTACAGACATTTTAAAACTGATTCCGTTTAATCTGGACTTTCGGTAATCCGGACTGGGTCCGGTCCCATCAAACCCGGATTAGCGAGACTCTACTTTATTGGTAAATACCACTATATTATAATTTTAAGTCAGTCTTTATTGAAATTTATTTTGTCTAATATAATATTAAAGATACAGGATGAATGTGTCCAAACAAAACCAAATTCAACCTTAGACAGTTTAGTCACTTCCTATTTGATATACATATTAAGTAATAATTGCCTCTTTCTAAGTTTAGAGGCTGATTTTTCCATCCTATATTAATCTGTTGTTTTCAATCAGTACATACTTGCTGTAAAATATATAGAAATGTAGCTGCAATAATATTTTTAAACAAAGTTATTTATTACCTAAAAGACATGTTATCACTTTAAAATATAGTGTAAGACAAAAATGATTTAAAAACCATACTGTTTCCTATGAAGTAAATTATATTTTATAAAATATTAATGTTATTAGATGGTCGCAGTGAGGAAAATAATACTATTGGAACTATTATATAAAGAAGAAACATTTACTGGTTTCTATGTATTAATTACTGATTTTAATGTTCTGACTAATCTCCACTTAAAAATTTAGATAATTCAGTAAGTCAAATCCCAACAAAAACACTTATGTAAAAAAATAAGCCAAGTCTCATGTAAAAAGTTGTGAGATCATAGGTGTAGCCAAGTTTGCCTAGTCCAAGTAAGTTCTACTAGGTCTGATTTATACAAGTAAATAATGTTTGCCTGTCCCCCCTCTCTATTCTTTGTCCTTCACAAACTCATTTGTGAAAACATTTTCTTTCCCAAATTACTCTCCTCGTTTAAATTTAAAAACATTTTCTGACTTGGTAAATACCAGCACAAACTTTATTAAACTACAACAAATCAAATAATAAATTTTAATTTGAGTGTCACCGCACAAGGATCCAAAATCGTATGACACTGCATCTAATTTTACCCTCTTTGTGGTGTGTGTTTGCCAAGTCAGAAAATAGAGTAATTTGGGAAAGAAATGTTTGAGTTTGTGAAGGACAAAGAATAGAGAGGAGGGACAGACAAACATAATTTACCTACATCATTTAGACCTAGTAGAACTTACTTGGACGAGGGAAGAAGCTTGGTTACCTATGATCTCACAACTTTTTACACGAGACTTGGTTTATTTTTTTACGTAAGTGTTTTTGTTGGGATTTCACTTCTTTTTGTAAGTAATCTTTCATTCTTGGACTCTTGTTCTGGGTGTTCAAACCCTACCTATGTACAAAATTTCAAGTTTCTAGGATTGCTAGAAGTACCTTAGAATTATGATGAGTTAGTCTATGTATCTGTGACAAAATAACAAAACTTTAGGCTCATATATCTTATGAACCAATATAGGTAGAGGAGTGAAATTTATATTTCTGGTTCAGTTTGCAATGAACTCTAACTTAAAATTAATTTTACATATCTAAGTATCTTTAATATAAGATAATAAAGGGGGGTCCAAAATGCCTTGAGATGGTTCCAGTAAAGGATGATAGGCTGCCATATCCCAGATTTTTTCACCCACTTAAAGAAAAAAAAAATAATAAAAGCACATTTATAACTATACATAAAACTAATATTTTAAACAAAATTATTTTGTAAGTACGATTTTTTATTCCAAAGTATAGGCTTGTTTGAATGTTTTATAAATGTGTATAATTCTAATTTTATAGAATATTGAAATAAAAAAAAAAAAAGTATTACTTTTAATTTAATTTTACCCTGGAAATGACAGATTGTTGTCAGATATACACAGGTAGATATTTGCATAGGAATTACTTCTTCGAATGTTTTTCTCTGGCAAACGAAGGCCAATAATAATCAAGTTTTAATGAAATAATATTCTTTAAGGCCCAATGCGCACAGAAGAGTGAGGGAGAGGGCTCGAAATTTCTACGCCTTTTCTATGTAAACCTTTGAGGCAATGGACCTAGGGTATGGGGTATAGGCACTTGTCCCCTCACCTCCACGTTTCTTCCGCCTTCTTCCTCACCTCTTGGCTCATTCTGAAAAAGAGTGCCACCTGTAAGCTCATTATAGTTTTCATTAAACTGGAGCATATTATTATTGGCCTGTGGTTTTTAATGTCTCTTTACTGCCCTTTCTATGACACTCACCGCGCCTCCTCTGGTTGTCTCTTCTGAGTGCATTGGGCCTAAGAGTTAACTAGTAACTTAGAGGCCCCATCCTGTTGTAAGATGTTGACACTTCAGCCATTTACTATACTTCTATACTTGTAACTAATCACTTCTTCATGAATTTATATTCATTGTTTAAGTCATATTAAACTCTCTACAATGTATTGGCAAACCACTTATGAGTGTTAAGAGGACTTTATTTTAGAACAAAGTTAAATGTTATTTAGAAACAGTTGAATTACTTAAATTTGCCCTGAGATTTTCAATATATTATTTTCATTTTACTAATTGCAAATAATTTAAACTATAACAGGTCATATTATTCAATTGGTTTTCAGAATAGATTTTGAGCTTTTGTTCAAGTGAAAATTAGAACGATGTCATTTCATCAACTTTAAGCCAAATATTTGGTGCACATCTTATTATATATCTATTATAGATAGAGATAATATGCCCCAGTTAGCTTATGTATTGAAACACAAGCATTCTAAAGGTGTATATAACTCAAAACCACAAAATAAAAAATGTAGATAATGTTGTCTGACTCTAAGCCCTTGATAACCTTAGTTACAACCCCCTTCAAAGATATTTATAATATCTTTGTTATTATTTCTTAAGTTTAATAATATTAAATACATCATGAAAACTTTTTTGATAGTGCAAGTAAAAAATAAATTGAAATATAATTAAACCATAGTTTTTTTTTGTTAAGATAAGTGTTCAACACTATTTCATAAATATAGCTACATTTTGTCTCATATATTTATGCCAGTAATTAAGGTTTTTTTTATATTAACATTATTATCTTTTACATTTGTAAAAATTATGGAAACACAAAAATTATAAGTGCAAATCCACATGACACCTATACTTACATAATCACAGACATAATCCTTACTCATACCTAGCTAAGTATGTTATAAATATTAACTTGACCAGTTTACAAAGATATAATTTCATAGTATTCTAGATTCTAGACATTTATCTGTTGTATGCTGATGTAGTTTTCAATAAGTTTAGTAAAAATACATTTGCTATTTTGTTTTAAAATATGTTGCCTACATACAAGAGTCAAAATTATTTTTCACTTTCTTTTTTTTTTAAAAAAAAACAAAACATGAGCATATAACAAGACAATCTTAGGTATAAAGTAGTAGGATCCAAATTCATTAAGGAAAAATATATGTTAAGTATGTTGATAAATTCAACATATTTCAAAATTTAATTTTTGGATTGACAACTTATACTAGTCTTACAATTAGAGCTTACTCTGACAACTTAGATTTGCCAACCTGTGTGAGGGAAAAAATAAAGCCACTAGAGGCATGTAGAAGGTACTTCTCCAGTGACATTTTTATTTATCCAGTTGGCCCTATTTTCTAGTCCTCAAAATATTGAGCTCTCATGGGCTCCCTCCTTTTTAGACCATTATTAGACAGCATTTCATAAAAAAAAGTTCATGGTTTTTCCTAACCTTTTTGGAAACTACTACTTTCAGTCAATCCTTTCCTGTTGATTAAAACAGACAAAACCTTTACATTAAGACAGTGACAGTCGAGTTTCGATAATCCGGGGGCATCTAGTCTGGGTATCTGGTTAATTCGGACGGACCTTAAAGCAAAGTATAAAGTATGCCTAAATTAACTTGTGAAATGCTTATCCTATCAATTTGGACTTACATTGTACATAATGTTACTGAGGCTAAAAAAAAAAAAAAAAAAAAAAAAAAAAATGTATGATAAATATATCAGTTTTAATTCGAGGGCTGTTCAGAAAGTAACCTCCGATTGGCCACTGTGCGGGAAGTAGTAGTAGTAGTAGCGGCGCCATTGTTGCACTGAGTTCAACTGAGCACTAGTTTGGCTGTTATAGCGCATCTTGAAATGTGCACTGCAATTGAAAACACCGCCAAATGCAAAGTGCGAGTTTTGCGTGAGTTTTGTGGTGCTCAGTAAGAATTTTGGGCACCCATGAGTACTGAACTTCCGGTAACCTAACCTTTCTGTCACTACCTGTATCTCATATAACACAGTCGTAGAAATCTATGGAAATTCATTAGACAGCTCCGAATTGTGAACTGTCGATTTTCACGAATTTCTCCATCAATTTTCTGAACGAGGTCAACAGTGACTAATGATGGCCTACCACTTCTCTCTTCATCATGAATATTTCTTTGCCCTCTTTTAAATAAACGAACCCATGCACGAACAAGTCCTTTACTCATAACACTTGGTCCATATACGGCACAAAGTTCTCGATAAATAGCTGCAAAAAAAAACCTGTAAAAAACCTTATGACAGCTCGCACTTTGCATTGCAGCGAACATTTGGAGATGCTATAAAAACTAAAATAGTGCTCGTACAACCTTCACTTGACCACAGCTTGATGTTGCCTGACCTGCTGTGAACATCAGTACAACAATGGCGCCGCTACTTTCTTTCTACGGAGGTTACTTTCTGAACAACCCTCGTAGTTTAAACCAACTATAACTTGTTCTACAGACATTTCAATACTGATTCTGCTTAATTTGGACTTTCGGTTATCTAGACAGAGCTCGGCCCATCAAATCCGGATTAGCGAGACTCTACTGTACATTCAAATATTTTTACAATTATTCAGCTCATTAGTATCAAAGGTAATGAAGTAAGCTCTTATTAATAATGGTCAAACATAAGTTAAATGGAGGTAAACATTTTTATTTGTCACATGAGAACAAGTCCAATTTTATTGGATTTCTAAGGGCCTTAAGGATTTTTGTTGGGAAAAAAAAATACTCGTTTTTTGACAATATCTACAGTAACATTTGATACTCTTATGTAAACAAAATTATGTATAAAAAAAAAATATATGAACAGATGAATACCTTAAAAATCATTAGAAGAAAGTACACATTCGTTGTATCCTCTGCATTCAACTAAAACTTGATAAAGCCTTTAATTCTGAAATAGAATTAACTCCACTATTACATCTTATGAAAACTATTTTTTTTAAATTTTAATTATTTAAAAATAAAAGATGATTTTATCAAAAAAATATTGACACACATATGTGTTTGTTTGCTTACACTGGCACTTATATTATATAATCAAGAGGTGTTTGTTCAATCGATTGTAAATTTCCACAAAATTCTTCTTAATGAATAATTATTTCTTAATCATTTCATTTTCTTTTCCCCCAAAAAGTAAATATTGTGTACTTTCTATGGGCAACGCTATCCTTCATATCTTAAACTGATAACATAATTGGTATTAAGTTTATTTTTATCTGCATATATAACAAATAAAAAATCATACAAACCCACACTAAATAAATGTTAGTCATGAATCTTTTTTTTTATATTATTCTTAACCTATTATATTCTTCTTTACATATCACTCTTTTTACTGCATTTCTTTACATGATCACTCTTTTACTGATTTTTTTCTTCTTCTTTCCTACGTTAAAAAACTTTTTTTTTGTTATAGGTAACCTTCCTTAATCTCTTTTCTACTTTCACCATTGGTCTGTTAAAAGTGTAAAAAACACATGGGAAAAAATATTTACTAAACAAATTGATATTGAATAAATAATTAATTTCTAAACTTATGTGAGCCAAAAATGTAACTTCCTTTTTTTTCTCCTTGTCTATTTTTTCATGTCAGTTTTTTTATGCTAAAAACTGGCATTCTTTTCATTGTAACTTCTTGAATATAGATATTTTGGTGTACTAACAGGTTTAATTGATTCACGAGGTGAATTAGAATTGGGGTGCCCATAAATCCTGTTTTGAATGGGACAGTCTCGATATCTTAAACTTTTGAAGACTTCACATCAGATTTTGAGAATTTCCTGTTGGATTCCGAGAAAATCCCGGCATTTTCCAGAAGGTTTGGGTAAACTGAAAAACTTGTCCCGTACTTAATGAGTTGGAGACTTTTCCAAAATTAGTAAATATAATATATTATTTATTGTTAGGTATTACTAAACTTTAATAAGAGTTGGTACAGATAAATTTTTGAATTATGAATGTAATGACTATCATTTTTCTTAAATTTTCTGATTTTGTGATAATTGAAGTCAAAAAACAAAATGCCTTTTGCATGTGCATATTTTGCCTTAAAATTCCTATGGGTTCCTCGGGGAGGGCCTCCAGACCCCCCTTTCTCCTGGGGCTTTAATAGTTTTATACTCCCCCCATCCCTAATTTCAATGTCTTGTCTTGGACTAAACTATTTATGGCCACCCTAATTAGAATAAATATTTTTTTATGCTCATACTAGGTGTTCAATGTTATTAACTATAAATTATCAAAAAATTACTTCTGATACTACTGGGGTCCCTCGGCTGATCACTGCTTCCATATCCGCTATTCACATAGGGGTTCGATTCCTGCCTCTGAAAGTAAATAAAAAATATAAGCTTGTGCTAATTCAATCTTCTATAGTATCACCTAATTAAGATGATTTTAAATTAAAGATTTTATTTTTCAATTTAAGAATTTAGGTTAATAATTACAATTATTTACCTGATGTCGCCTATTGGACATATTTTTAGGAAAGAACTTATCAATGTTCCAATTTAGATATTAAGGGTTGTAATTAATTTATGAGTATCTGGATTTTTCATGATGAGCTAAATTGCCAGAGCAATTGTTAAACTATAATAAAAACTTGATGAAAGAATGTTTTTTAAAAAAAGAAAGAATAGTATTTGTATCAATAAGCGTAAAAAAATGCATTCAACTAAATTTATTTCTATTTTGAATTTGTTTTAACTTAACTTTGGTATTTTTAATTTAAACGGGGATCAAGCAAAACATTCAACTCCCTTACCCATGTATCATTTTTCTATTTTAATGAAATGCTAAAAAAAAAAAAAAAAAAAAAAAAAATAGACCATTGGTGATGGTATTACTTCTTACCCTATCCTATAATATTTCCATTAAACCTAAAATCATTTCCTATTATAAAATATATTTTAAATATCCCTTTTATTTTCATTCTAGAATTTCAACATGAGTATATTTTAATATAATCTTATTTAGAATTCCCTATGTTTATTTATTTTTAAAAGTTAATTATAAAAACATGGTGTTTGCTGAAGTTGTGTCATTTCCCATTTCCCTAATTATTTCCATTTACTGGTAATGATGGACCATTAGGTAAAGGGTAGGAGCATAATTTATTTAGGTTCTAGATTGTTAGGTTGTTAAATTTAATTTTTTGTCTTTTTTCCTGTTGATTTATTTGATTAATTATAAAGTTTAGTCTGAATTTCAATAATACATAATACTAGTTCTATTTGTAAGGTTAAATTCTAATTTAAGATTTATTTTTTAGGCCTAAATGGTACATAAAGTTTAGTCATTACTAATGTCTGATTTACAAATAAATATTATTGAAAGGTAGCTTTAATTGGGAAGTTTTACTAATTTCTTTTAGTTTACTATTCTTTGTGTGGCAGACTGTTAATGAACAGTATGATCAATCTTCTAATATGATAACTACTACTTTCCTGTCCAGTACATTATTTTCTTATCAGTGTGTAGATTACATTTTGTTGTATTATTTTCATTTTACATGTACATCATATGAATGATGTTACATGATCATATTTCCAACCTAAATAACAATCAAGCAAGAACAATCTCGAGGTAAATAACTGTTTATGATACTAATATTTAACATCATGAACATTTTCTTCAAGAATAATGACAAGAATGGTTTGAAAACAGAATTTACCCATAGTTAGTTCATTTTTTTTCCAAATATATTTTTTAATAGAATTATTATATATCTAAAATTGTTTGTCTTCTATTTACCAATTAAACTTTTGCAAAAAGATTTTAAAAGTTTATACATATTTTATGTACTATGGTTTTTTTTCTAAATTTGGATTTTGGATATTATTCAGTCCAGAATATTTTGTTCAAATGGCTTCCAATTTTAATTTTTATATTTTTAATTTGTCATAAACTTGATAACTCCCAAATAGAATTAATGTATTTTTTTTTATTTAATAATTAAGATATTGTTATCTAAATATAATTAAAAAAGTAATTCATTTTTACTTATCATATTGTAATAGTGTAATTTAGCTGATGTTTGCTTAATTTTTAGCTCTCTTTTTGTGAAACTTATGGAACATTGAGTTTATATAGAGAATTTAATGTACTCAATGTTTATTTTTTCAAAATAGGCAGTTATTTTTATTAATATAAGTAAATATTTGAATCAATTTTGTGCTCGGTCGTATCAATCATTACCCAGAGTTTAATATTAAGCTGAGGGAAAAAGAACAAGGCCCCCTTCTCAGTAAAAGACAATACCGTATAATTTACAAATAGCTAAAATTATTTTTAAATTAAAATATTTGCTTGATTCAGCCTGTTGCTGTTTGTTCTACCACACTAGTAGAACACCAGATAACAGTAGTTTAAGTAGATGTTTCATAATACTAGCCCATAAAAGCAAAGTTTTAACTAGTTTTTATAAATCCTTTATATTTATGCATTTTGGTTTTGTGAGTAATGTTTTTAAAAACACTTTGAACATTTTTATAACAATCACAGTTATTGAATATTTACAAGCAACGTTGTTAATCAGTGTGTGTTATGGTGGGTGACCTTAAAGTTTGTTAGAATGTTTTTGTATTGGTACAGATTCTACGTGCCAAGTTTCAGCTCGTTTGGATGAGTGGAAGAGGATTAATTAGCCCTCCAAAGATTTTAACGAGAGCCACAAACAAACAATATCGAAGTTAATATAAAGGATTTCAAAATTAGATATTTAGATACCAATGTTTTGCTTTCTTATCGATACAAAAAAGTTTTACTAATTTAGTTATTTGGTTTCCCTTTTCACTTTAAAAATTCTATTTTAATTCACTACCTACTTGTAGCTGTCATCATTTTTGCAATGAATTTTAGTCACATAAAAATACAATTCAAGATTACAAGAGCAAAAATGATAGCCTATCTTTAAATTTAGCACATTTAATAAATAGTTTGATCTGTGGCTAATCAATTAAGCTAGTTTGTAAATAAATAAAAAGAAGAAAATTAAGACAAATTAATTCACCATGATAAATATAGATGTTCAAACACCCTCTATCCATCCAAATTTTCACTGACTACTTTACTTGAATGTCAGAGGGGTAAAATCAATACACTATGCGATTTGCTTATAAATATAATGAGGTATCTGATCCAATTATCTTGCTATGACCTAGAAAATCAAACTGAATTGGTTACTAATTCCGTGATAGCAAAAAAATATCATATGTGTGGTGGGATTAGACCCAGATGAGGACAGTACCACAGATTTTTTTTTTTAAATATATAATATTTATGATCTTAGATTTTATATATTTATATATATTAATAAATCTAGCTTCTAGAAGCAAGGACTTCCATCATGCTAAAGGTTGGCCCTGCCAAAAAAAATTAAGAACCTCTGATTTTACATAAATGGAGCACTCTTATATTTTTGTTAATAATTTCAAACGCTTCTATTAGCCATAGATTAGACAAATTTAAAGTTGTTTATAGTCTAATTCACTTCTCACTCTAGTAAAATTTGAAAATAAGTATTTTCACTCACTATTTTATAATTAGTTAATACGGTTATTATTTACTTTTTTTCTTTATACATAAGACATGTTATTAATTCAAAATTATTTTATTTCTAAATTTATATTATGTGCCTATTTATATGTTTTATAGTCTGTGTTTGACACAGGTGTCAACATAGAACATTGATAATATGTTTATTTATAGATAATTAGAAAAAAGAAAAAGGAAAAAAGTTTTTTTTTTGCTTTAGTTTTTTATTATTTATATTAATTTTGTAATTTACTTTTTTTTGTATTTCATAAACTTTCTCTCTCTATACATATAATTTTTATCTTTTTCCTATTTGATGCTAATATTTTACAAACAAGAAAAAAATATATATATATTTTTACCAAGCATAATTATTACCGCAAGTTAGTGAAAGAAATGTTTCATTGATATATTTTGATTTGCTGGATCTTTATAATTCTGAGCAGTTTTAGCCAGAGAATGCCATCTTCACTTAAATTTTAGATAAATGAACTCCAATTCTCTTGTAGTTAAGATATTGTTCAGCTAGCATCATCAAAACCTTTGTGACCACTGGATCCAGCAAGTATCAACAGCTAGCTCTCCTTTCTTTGATACATATTTTTGTCAAAAGCATTTTTTTCAGAGATTAAAAAGCAGCCCAAATGAATTTCCAATAGTTTTATATATATATATATATATATATATATATATATATATATATATATATATATATATATATATATATATATATATTAAAGAAAGAAAGAAGATTAATTTATAATCTTAGATTGATTATTTGAAATTTTCTACACATTTACCACTTGTTATATTCACTTATAATTTTTTTTAAATATATAATTAAAGTTTAGTTCTATGTTTTAGAAGAGATTAGTTTAGGCGGGGGTAGATGTGTATAAAATAAATTCAATGTTAGGAAAGGAAGTAAAGCAGTAGCATTTTAGCTGTGGTAGTGAGTAGAGGTTGATTGGTTTGCACCAGGGGTAAGTAGCGGGCGGCGTGGCACAGTTCAACGCTCTGAAGAGGTAGCGCCACCTCGTCATGGCAGTGTTGCCAGTGTATCTAGTTCAGAGGCTTCATCGTAAGTAATCAAAACTAAACTTCAGTGTTTTAGGACCAGTCTTATCTATTTTTGGTGTTGTTAACCTTTTTAAATTATAATTCAACTTTGTTATCTTTACATTATTACTTTGTTATTTATTCTGCTATTGTTATCTTATTCTAATGTAATCTAATATTAATATTTTCTTTAACATATTATTTATTATTTGCTCTATAAAATGAATATCTGCCTTGGAAGAGATCCTCCTTTAGCCAAAATGTTTTTTCAATGAATATGTTACTTTAAACTAAAACTTTGAAATTAAAAGTTTGTTTCATTTAATATGATACCAGGTCAAAAAAACTACTCTTTTATTAAGCTTTATAAGCTACATAAATTTACATTTTCCCCTTTGATTATCCACTTATAAGGAAACACCACACAAAAAAGGAAACTATTGAAAAATGCCTAGGCTGAATATTTGATCGTTAACTAAAACTGAGCAAAATTGCTCTATTTCTTCTTAGTGTCTTACCCTGTAATATTGAAGCCAATGACCAATTGTATTAATCTATTTATTGGAAGCAAAATGAACACACTCCATTACATATTACAGAGTGTGTTGTAAAACAATAAATATTATCAAAGGAACCTAATACATGGATTATTGTTTTCTGTTCTTTTACTTGGTTCTTTGTGATTTCTTTCACGTGTGTAATGGAATTAGAACAGTATTTTCTGGCATTAAATGATCTAGAATGCGTATTAATCTGACTTTAACTTCTTGCAACACCAAATTCTCAATGTGTTACATTGAGTTCTGTTCACTTTCTGTTTTTAATTTCATCTAAATCTCTGTATTTCATTCTTTCAAGTTAAATTCAAAGACTTTTTCTCTTAGAAAAACATATGAAAGTGAAAATACATAAGAAATAGAAAACATTAATAATTAAATTATGAATGGATTTTTTTTATTTAATTTTGTTACTCCACATCAACATTTAAAATATGTTTTAACAACATATTTCACAACAGTAAGTTGTGTTATAACTGATGAACATAATTTGTTTCTTTGTATTTGGAATAAATAAATCTAGGCCCTAATTATTTATCAAACTAGCATTGTAATCTTTTTCTTTTGTCTTCCTGACAATATACATTATTTCAGTATAATAATCCCTATATTACAATTTAATTATACTTATATTTTACAACTTTTAATCTAGTTGTAAAATTAATTAAGAAAAATAGATAAATGAGCAGTTTGGAGATACGACTATTGAATTACCTTTACTATTTGACATTAATATATTATTATTTTTATTTATTTTTACAAATATCTCATTTACTGGTCCTTAAACATTTTTAAGAGAATGCTGCATGAACACTTTTTATGGCCCATTTGATGTTGCATGTAATGTATTGAACACTGATGAAGCATGAATCTCACCACTCTTTATTTAATAATTAATAGCTATTTGTTTTATTCATCTAGCTCTATTTATTTTATCTTATATACAATAATGATGTAACTCATTCAAAATGAGTAAATAATTTAAAAAAAAATATCTATGGTATGTCGATGTCATTATAGTACACAGTTTGTTTTGATTATTTTTAAAAACTATAAATCTGTTCAACTTTACTGGAATATATTTATATATTAAGGGATAAATCTAATTTGTTATTATCAGCCTTTCATTGGTACAAAAGAGGTATTTACTCCATAATTAAATGTATGTTTCTATTTCATACGTTTTAAGCCTGTGACACTTGTTTGACGACTCAAACGAATTTCATCCCTCCTTTGTTATCCAGTGTAGATCTATTCTAAAAACAATTGTTATGAATCTCCTTTATTACCTTAATTTTTTTGTATATATGTTCAGAATTTTAATTTAAAAATTACATTTTTCTTGGGTGTAATAGACATTTAAACCCTATTCCCAGGTTCGCTCTCACTTCATTATTTTTTTTTAGACAAAAATCTGTGATTATTTTGTCTGAAGAGGCTTAAATAAGAGGCTAAAACCAAATACCATCAATATCAATATATCTAAGCCCCAAACAACCTTAAGTTACCTGCTTAGTTACCTTTCAGCACTATTAATTACATTTAAAGGGGCTGAACCACCTGAGTTGTTATTTACAACATCTAAAAGAATGAATTAATTTTATTTAAATGGTCACTTTATTCTTTTATTGGTTAAAAATCATCCTAGTTTGGAGGTTATACAAAATATTGAATATATATATATATATATATATATACAGGGTGTTCCACATAAGTACCTACAGAGAAAAACCTATGAATCTACATCGAATTTCTGACCAAAAATGTCAAGTAACCATGGGTCCTACGGACCTTTGTTTTCGAGATATATCGATGTATCGATTTTTTTATTTAGGTCACGTTTTTAGCCATAAACTACGTAATAAATGAAAATCTAAATAAGATAGAAATATGCAGTTTGCAGCATCGTAAAGAGCATTAAATTTTCTTTTAGAAATCACTTCTTTTAGTACTAAATATATTTATAAACTTAGTGATATGCAAGAAAAACATTAAAATTGGAAATTATATCAAATGTTTATACAACTTGGAGTTTCCATAACCTCTATATTTTTATACCTATTGCAATATTTAAAATGTTTAAAAAACTGCGCAATTTTATAAGCTTTAATTCGATATAGCATTGTCTATAGTTTACGTAAATTTTCATAGAGAAATAGTAGAAAAACTATTAGGAAATCCACTTATTAAGTAACAGCTCTATGAATTTTCTGCAATTTTAAAATTAAAATTTGATTGTTTTCTTTTCATATGCTGGCGCGGTAGTGTCTGAAGAATAGCAGGGGGGTCTGCTCGTGAGTATGCCAGACAGTTCCAAACAGACGACATCTTTCCTATTATATTTTTCAAGTTATCGAAAGAAGATGCTGAAAAACAGGCACTGTTGATTGGTTACTGATCCTAGGACCAGTATTAGAAGGGCTTCGGCTGTATTGGGAATTCCAGGGACGCAGATTTTTAGAATTTTGAAAAGAATTCAACTGTGCCTTCCATGACACACCCGTCTAGGACCTGACCATAGCTGACTTTAATGCGAGGGTGCTGTGAAGGTATTGGGATTGGATATTATAAAGAACTGTGTCACATTTTATTTTGTGGATAGACGAGTCCCTTCTTACAACAGCTGGTGCTATTAATTTTCACAACACTCATACATGGTTTATTGCAAATCCGCTTGTACCGAGGCCGCAACATTTTCAGCCTGTTTTCAGTAAATGTGTGAGCTGGTATTATTGGTCTCAGAATAGTTGGTCCTAATTTTCTTACGTCTTAGTTGGACGCCTTAATGGTGAAATATTTTTAAACTTTTTAGAAAGTTAATTTATTGGATTAATTGAGGACTTACCACTTGATTTAAGAATCAGCATGTACCTGTATTTGGATGGGTGTCCCATCGAACTGCGTTTGGATCCAATGGATGGGTGGATGGGGGACCTAGTAAAAAGTATTTCATACAGAACAATTGTGTATATTAGGGAAGAGCTGAAATTCTAAAAATTCTAAAAATCTGCGTCCCTGGAATTAAATTAATGTAATAGGAAAGATGTCGTCTGTTTGGAACTGCCTGGCATACTCACGAGCAGACCCCCTGCTATTCTTCAGACACTACCACGCCAGCATATGAAAAGAAAACAATCAAATTTTAATTTTAAAATTGCAGAAAATTCATAGAGCTGTTACTTAATAAGTGGATTTCCTAATAGTTTTTCTACTATTTCTCTATGAAAACTTACGTAAACTATAGACATTGCTATATCGAATTAAAGCTTATAAAATTGCGCAGTTTTTTAAACATTTTAAACATTACAATAGGTATAAAAATATAGAAGTTATGGAAACTCCAAGTTGTATAAACATTTGATATAATTTCCAATTTTAATGTTTTTCTTGCATTATCACTAAGTTTATAAATATATTTAGTACTAAATGAAGTGATTTCTTAAAGAAAATTAAATGCTCTTTACGATGCTGCAAACTGCATATTTCTATCTTATTTAGATTTTTATTTATTACCTAGTTTATGCCTAAAAACATGACCTAAATAAAAAAATCGATATATCGATATATCTCAAAAACGAAGGTCCGTAGGACCCAAGGTTACTTGACATTTTTGATCAGAAATTTGATGTAGATTCATAGGTTTTTCTCTGTAGGTACTTATGCGGAACACCCTGTATATATATATATATATATATATATATATATATATATATATATATATATATATATATATATATATATATATATATATATATATTCAATTATTTAGTCTTCTTTTATTATTACAATTCATTCTTATTATCAGCTTATTTAATGTTTATTATTTCTGTTTTTATGATCTTAAATTTAAATTTTTTTAAAAATAGAAGTGTTAGTAGATGAAGGATTTGTTTAGAGTTTACTATTCTTATCTTTTATTCTTTCATTTTCTATTTTTTTCTTTATTTATAAATTCAATTTCTATTAGATGCTTAGCAGGCGTCTTTGCTTTTAGGCACTATCGTGTTTTTTTTTTTTTTTTTAACAGTATCAATCAATCAGTAACAAATCAAAAATTCAAAATAAAAAATAGAGAAATTAAATGATTAGGATAAAAATAGGGATCGAAGTAAGTTATTAATTATTACTCACAAAAATTAATACTACAGTTGAGTCAAGAAGAGATTGAATTCTGACAGCTCAAATTGAACAACCTGTGAAAGAGAAAAACCCTCTCTAGGCCTCTAGGCCTTTTTTTAGAGGGTCATGCCCCTCTGCCAGTGACTTTTTGTTTGCCTAGTTGGCCTGACCTCAAGGTGTCCAAGTCTCTGGCTCTCATTAGCTGGGTACCCAGTAGAGATGGGCGGCATAATCGAGTATTTGCATACTCAATTACTCAAAATTGATCAAAAATAATTGAGTAAATTTCGATTATCGATTATCATTAAAAAATTAATGTGGGACAAAAGCGATGGGGGTGTGGCGTGACAAAGAGCTTCTTTTATCAGGAATAGGTACTGGTGTTACCCGGTTCTGCCGGCATCATATACACCTTCCTACCAAGATCCGAATTACCAAGGAAATACGAAATACCATTTCTTGATACCGCTCCTGACCCGACCGCTAAATCCTTAATGGGTCTTACTCTTATCTTTAATTATAAATAGAACCCCACTCTCTAAAATCTAAAACCTCCATTTTTTTAAGTGTTTTTTACAATACAAACTTTAGTAGTAAGCTTCATTAAAAATTGTTTATAAAAACTAAATAATCGACTAGTTTCATTATCGATTATGAAAACCAATTACGAGTACTCAATTATTATGTCCCATAATTGAGTACTCGATTATGCCCATCTCTAGTACCCATTTTTTTAGATTTTCCAACGATTGAAATAATTTACTCAATTTTTTTTTTTTTTTTTTTCTTGATTCTACTCTAATCCATTAGGAATACAATTACGTGTTCTGTATAGGTAGGATCTTGTTTAAAGAATATATAAAAAATAACCGACAAATATATTATTCTTCCCTATAAATTTTTGTGTAAATTTGGCATTTATATCTGTTATTTTATTTTTTGTATCAAAATAAAGTATACTTTTACATAATACCTTAACCTTTACTCATTAATAAACTTGATTGAATTACATGTAAAATCTATGAAAAGTTTAAAATTAATAGCTCAATGTCTTTTTTTATCCAAATTTGTAAAATAAAATACTAGAATATAAAAAAAAGTTGATATTAATAGTCATCAAAAAGATAAAATTTAATGCATAGTATACAACTAAATATGAGTAATAGTAAATAAATAATGTAACAATATATATAAAAAATAACTACTCAGTTCTTTCTCATTTCAAGGCATATAAATTCTTTGTATGAAATGTAAGTCAAATATTAATTCCCTGGAGGGGAAAGTAGTCCAAAACTAAAAAATATATTAAAGTTTTAATTTTATTGTATATAGCCTTTATTGTTTTTTTTTTTTTGAGAAGGATTGACTTTACGCTTAATTAACACAAAAATAAATCATACACTATAAAACAAGTATATTTCTTTGTGATAGTTTATCATAAATACATTGTAATAGAAAATTAATCATATCACATTACTTAAACACACGCTATATTATTGAATAATACAAATAGATTTATACTTAATTAGGATTAACTTATTAAAATTAGGAGACATACTTCTATTTTTTATAAATATTTACAATTATATACCTGTGTAAATTGGTTTGATTCATAAGTAGTCCATATCCCCCATATGGTTCAAGATATGAAAAATGAGAACTGTATATTAATCCCCTTATTCTATGATTTGTTATTAATAAAATATTGAAACCCTTCCTTGTCAAAGTAACTTTAACTATGTAACTTTTCTATACCTTTGAAATTTACAGAATTTTATGAGAGCATGTATAACAAAAAACTAGGAATCCGATTTTTCTAATGAGTTTTTGTTTTTCAGTTTCCTTTTAAGGACCCACTTTTGATTTGATTTTTTCTCAATAAAGCACCCTTAACCTTTTATATAATGCTATGATTAAAATAACCCTTGTTTATTTCTTGTTATAAAACCACATCTTTTTTTAAATAAAATACTTCTATTTTATTTTATCCATCCATCATCCATGGTTTAACCACCAAAAACCGTATACTTTTTTTAAGTTTGCACCTTTATTTCAATCATATTTATTTTTGATATTTTAATTCCAGAATCGTGGTGATCGCTTGTTTTTTTTTTTGTTTTTTTTTTAAATTTAAATATTTCATTAACCTTATTGGTTTTCACTCCTATATGTTATTTCCCATGTCTCTTGTCTAACCTTTTTTCCACTGTTTATTCTTAGTTTATATGTATTTTTTAGTTTATAATAAAGATATAAAGAAGGAAATGTTGAATGAATGCCAATCTATTTTCTTTGCAAAAAAAACTTCTATTTCATACATCAAATTACATTTTATATTTACTTAATTTTAATATAGAGTCACCATCTCCAAAATCTATCATAGGTAGGCTTCCGCGGTTGGTTTCATAATGGAATTCTAGGTCTTTTGGATCACATTGTTGTTGTTCACCACTGGAAGACCTAGAACTCCATTTTATTATTATACTTTTTAAGGTCTGCAATTTCCAATAAGGACCCTTATAATATCTTCACTCTGTCTGTCCATCTGATACACTCTCTATCACTTAATTTTTGAACAGTTATAATAAGAAACATGAAGCTTAGTAATGTGGTTGGATCTTATTAAGCATGACCCCATGCTTCTATTAAATTGATTAAAATAATATTCATTTACACCCCTCCCCCCAACCTCCCTAAAATGTGGAGGGGCTAAAGTTGCTGATGATTCACACCTTGTATTGTTAGTTTTTTATCTTCTACTTCTAGAAGTTTGAACCTTAAGTTTTGGGTTTTAAAACCAGGCATAGAGCTCATAGGTATAGGTTCATAGGTGTTAGTCAAATGTTGACTAACACAATATTACCACTTCACTCATCCACTTGGTATGATCATAAGTGTGAAAAATGGCTTACCTCTTTGGGATTTGTATATTCAATTTTTGTTGTCCCCTTTCCCTTCTATCTCAAGCATTGTTTAAACATCTTAAGCATTGTTCTAAAATTATGAAAACTACCTGATGTTATTGTATGTATTGTAGTGATATTACTACGAAAACTTTTTGGTTCCATTATTTTGTTGTCTTTTTTAATAAGAATTAAGTGACACTAATAAATTTCCATGCAAGTTTTATGCTTCATTTATCACAAATAATTATGGTTTCTCTCTTAGCATGTTTATTTTAACTTAAATGTTAATCCTTTAAATATCACTTACAAATTATTGGTTGTAAGATAATATAGTTATTACGTTATGTTATAATATTATATATAATTATAAAATCATATTAATAATATCATATTTAATTCAATTTTTAAGTATTGGTAGTTTTCATACTACGGAAAGTTTAAATTTTAATTTAAATCAAATTATAATTATTATTAACTACGGGAAACAGACAGTGAAAAATACACTCCAGCGCCGGGATTTGAACCACGGGTCTCCTGTATTTCCAGTACAGACGCTCTAAACAACTAAGCTACGCATATTTAATACTCAGTACCCAAGTTATTCTTGATCGGTGTATAATGGGGGAAATATAGTGGCCTTGCTCTCTCCCTATGAGGCATAAAACATCAGTATAATATAATGTGTACTCACATACTGCATGGAGAGAACTCAGAAGAAAAGAAAAAAAGTTCCAGACCCCATCCCAATAAAGTCAGCCTATCAAAGTAGTGATATCTACATTTCGGCCAAGTCTGTTTTATGCCTCATTCAGAAACTGGCCAAGTACTAAGCAATTAAAATAAAAGAGCAGTGTTGCTCATGAAAGTAGGAGGGAAGTGAGGTCATGGACCAAAGAAATAGCTGACTTGGCCACAATGTAGATATTTATTACTACTTTGATAGGCTGTCTTTTTTTGGGAGGGGTTCTGGAGCTTGGCCCTTTTTTCACAGTTAGGTTTGGGTGGGGATTTTGTTTTACTAAATTGATGGATTTTGGAGTTGGCTACTGTATCTAATAAATTAAATGAATTGGTTCTAAACATCAAGTTTAGTCTCTATTTTTACAAAAGTTTGGCTTAGCAAACTTACTTAGTTAAGTTGCTTAAAATAGCTGGAGATGAAATAAGTTATTGATTTTGGAAAAATGTAAGTCATCTCTAAATAGTAAAAACTTGATTAATTTATTGGCTCTTTTCTTTTATAAAATGACAAAATTATACTTATTAAAAAAGTTTTTAAAATATGGTTGGTAATTTATAAAATGTTGTATATGCTGAATGATAACATTAAAAATTCATTTATTTGATTGATTTTTTATTGTATATTTAATACAAGAATTAGTAATCAACAAGAGTTACTAGTTTGATAGTAAAGCTTGATATTAATATATTGTAATTAGAATCATAATTACATTAAAACATTTTTTAAAAAAGTTAAATTAATAATTACCAACCACAATAAACAATATCCTAGCATTGAATCTATAATAATTGTATTTGTTTAATGTGGGGATATAGTTGGGCTCCTTCACTGAAGGGCAGTGAAGCAGGTCAACTTACGGACTTCATCGAAGGGCTAGGACCAGGTCAGCTTGTAGGGCGTCAAGTTTTAGGTTCTCCTGCTCTAGGAGACATCCAGCTGTCCCTCTGTCAACAGAAAGGACATTTGGAAGTAGAAGTCATCAGGGCAAGGGGCCTGCAGGCAAAACCAAACTCCAAAAACTTACCTGGTAATTTATCGATATTATAATTTTTGTATTTTATTCTTTTTGTTTTGCTTTTATTAATATATAATTAAAACTCAAGTATTTAGTTAATTTTACTTCTACATAGTTTTACCACAAGGAAAGAAAAAACTTATCTTCTTCTACGAGTTTTATTTATAAGTATAAAATATTGCTTCATACCTCTATTGGACACATTGACTGATCAGAGTATATGCTAAGGATAATAGTAATATAATGAACCAACATAATTTCTGTTGCAGCCCCATATGTAAAAGTGTACCTGGTGAATGGTAAGAAGTGCCTTGCGAAAGCCAAGACGGCGACTGCCAGAAGAACCCTGGACCCTTTATACCAACAACAACTCACCTTTAGAGAACCCCTTAATAACTGTTTCCTTCAGGTAATACTTATTATCCTTTAGCTTTACTGACTTACTTAACTACTAATCTCTATACCTGGGAGCAATAAAGCATGTCCTCTTATTTGAACACTAATATTCTTAACCCTTTAGGCATCTTAAGATTAGATATGAATTAAATTATCAAATTTATTTGTTGTTTAGGTGACAGTTTGGGGTGACTACGGGCGGATGGAAGGGCGCAAGGTGTTCATGGGTGTGGCTCTAATAATGCTCGACGACCTCAACCTCCAGAACATTGTCATCGGCTGGTACAAACTGTTCAGCACTTGCCTGCTGGTCAGTTCTGGGGCGCCACTTTCCAGGCGCACGTCCATAGCCAGCCTAGACTCCCTTAGATCTTAGACAGATTCAAACAACTTAGTTAATCCTCCCAACCCCACTGTATAATATCGACAAATCTCATTTAGTTTCTCACAAATATGTTTAGTTCTTCGATTACTTCCTTTCCTTTCCACTCTCCTTTTCAGATGTAGTAATTCCCTATTCAAAAACATGTATGTAACATTTAATTTTATCACCACCTGATATATACATTTATATATATATTTTTCATTTGGTGTCAAAGATATTATGACTTTAGGAATGACATTTTGATACTGTTCTTGGTAAATATGTTATATCTGACCCTTTATTTTATTTTTGCTCTGATTTTGATCCTTCATTCAAAAATTGTTTGTTTTACATTCTAAGAACGTAGTTAACTTTAGTTATATGATCAAATCAATAGTTTTTTTTTTAAATATATAAAATCTGCTCTGGTACATAGGAGCAAAGATAGAATCCTCTGAAATCCTCTGAAATGGATGCACAAGTACGACAAATAAAACACATATTGGCACCCATAAATGTATATAATAAGATTGTTTGTTAAAAATTAAGCTGTTAGAAACAGGTAAAATGAAAACACGAATGAAAAAAACAAAAACAATCACAATCAGAGAACAAAAATGAAGTGGGTCAAGTACATCATATTTACACTATTCATTCTTATACTGAATTACAAAATGTTTATTTAATCAATCAGAAATTGGCAGTATTTTTTGCTTTTAATTGTAATTGAAAAGGTTAAAATAATTTAAATTAGTTTAATGTGGCAGTTCATAATGCACAAAAACAAGAAAGTAGGAAATAAATGCCATAATTTAAAAGATACAGACTAAACTGATAAAAAGCTTAAAAAAAAAAAAAAAAGATAATAATAAAAATATATAAGTATGATTATATATAAACTAATACTGCTTGTAAATAAAAAAAACATAAAACAATGTCGTAGACTATTAAGATATTTAGAACAATTCTAAAAGTAGCCATACACCTACAGGAATTCCTCAAGGAATAAATCTCCAAGCTTTCCTTGCTGATTTCCTCTATTGAACCCTCGCCTTTAACAGCATAAACTTAAAAAATCCTCGAGTTCTGGATTTCAGGGACTGCAGTCCACAAGAGGCCTCAAGGCCGCCTCCTCACATTTACCGGGATTTTTCCAGGTCAGGACTGCTCAATTCGAACCTCAAAGATTTCCTTTGTGTGTATGGATGTTTATTTATTTATTAAGTGGTTTAGTTTAGTCACTTGTCTATTTTAATTGACAACTCTATCTGGCAATTAATGACCATTTTTGAATTGTTCGTCTTTGAAATCTCTGCCATTTGACGCCTTGCTAGCCAATAGGCCTCCACGATTCGATTCTCAGGTAAAGAGTTGGGGATGGTAGAAGCACTGAATAGACCACAAGGTAGTCTGTGCCTTGCCGTTCTTCCCCTCGGAGTGTGCATTGGTCGCTAATGACAAGTCCCGGTGTGTGTAGGGTCTGGAGGTAGTCGTAGCCAGTAGAGTAGGGGTCCCTTTTCGAGGAGCCTGGCCCACTTCTTCCCAGCAGAGGCATCCTGATAGTGGTGGTCAAGCCAACGAGGTGCTGCTGTTTTAATCTGGGGCTTAGCAGTGGACAGGGGTATGTTGACCTCAGGTTGCGGGAGGTTGGTTCCTTTCTTTGCTAGAACGTCGGCTCATGATTCTGAGCCATGAATCCTTGGAGTATAGGTCGTCTCAAACTTGGAGAGCTTTTGCTTCAGGATGAGTGTCTATCTTTTTTGTTTTAGGGCAGATTAAGTTACTTCACTGGAAGGGGATAGTTGTTTTGGTTTGTCAACATAGGTTCTGGGTTTCCCAAGGTCTTATTGATGGGTGTCACAGCCTTACTGAGGTTGCTCTAAGGCTCTATATGGCCCCAGAACTCTCCATTAACTTGTCCCAACGTATTTGGAGGGGCTCTGCTCGTGCTTGGAGCTCCATCGCTGGGATGAGGGTCAATGTCAATTTGGCACCACCAGTGATAATTTTAAGTGCCTTGTTTTAGGTCTTGTTGTGACAATCTAGACCTATCTTACTCGACAGTATAGAGACTTCACTGCCGTATTCTTTCACTGGGGGTACATATATTTTAAAGACAGTGCTTAGAATATCTTGTGTAGTGTCCCAAATTGTAGCAGTGCCCCTGCTCAGTAGTCTGAGCCTTTTGGTGCCCTTTTTCGTTTGCTTTTGCTGAGTGAGCATTAATAGATAGCTTACAGTCAAAAGTGACTTAGATGATGATAGATTGTAAAAACTTGGAAAACAGTCATCTTGTTTGCCTTAGTCCAGTACTCAGGGCTACATAGTGCACTGATGAGAACCTGCTGAAGAAATACTTGGTTGGTGCTGGTGGCTCAAATGATAAGATCGTCAACATATAGGAGTGCGTCAACTCCAGGAACAGACTTTACTGCTGCAAGGACATTGTTTATCATTATATTGAATAGTAGGCAACTAATAACTGCTCCTTGCGGCAGGCCATCGTGCTGGGTCTTGTAGTTTGGCTCCTTTTCCAAATATCTTACCCTCAGAAGTATTTGAGTAAGAAAGAATCCAGTTTAGAAGGAGGTGCTTTGTCCCTACATAGTTATAAACTAGATTAAAATTGAGTATATTAATCTCGTCTAATTTGGCAATAATAAAATAAATTTAAGTATTTGACTTACTTGAAATGGCTATAAGTTGAATGACAATTTAACTGTTATAAAACTAAAAATAATATTATTTAAAATATGATTCATCTACATCACTATTGCACTCAAAGGTTTATTAAATTTGATTTAATCTTGTTGAATTGAAGTGTTAATTTTTTTTGTGAATTTCAATGTTAATTCCTCAGGTCATATTATCTTCAAACCATCCATCTCTCAGTTTCCTTGCACCTTATTCCTCTCATCTTAGTTTGAACCACTTCACTGTTAGTAGATGATATCTTTTAGTATAGAATGAGCAGCTATTTTTTTCTTAGAGATTCATTACAAATACAAGTTCCTGACTTTTGTTCATTGATTATTTAACTGTCATGAAACAATTACACAAAATGTTCAAAATGGATTTAATAAAAAAAGTAAAAATAACATAGGTTCTAGGCTAACCAAAGAACTTAAATTTAACTACGAACAAAGTTTCTTTTAGATTTACATGTACCTTTGGTCATTGAATTTATAAGTACCATATTTTTATTACAACCGCCTTTAAATTACCAGACAGTATTAAAAAATGGAATTCCATTATTATTTATAAATTTAATAAAACATTTTAACAGTTCCCTCTGTATAGTTTGATACTAAGGTTATGAGCAATGCCTCTGATATTGATTTAAATTTTATAGAAAAAAGTATTTGTTTCTTTAGTCTAGAATTACTGAATAGAATTATAGAAATTTATTGATGTATAAATTAATTTTTCTATAGGAGTCCTAAACTGTTTGCATTTCTATTGTCAAAGGTATTGTTCATAGTTTCAGATGGGTCCCTATTTAATCAGCTTTAATTTTATACCTTGAGCCGTTAAAATAAGCCCATTCTAGTTGGATTATTTAAAATGAAAAAAACCTTTTTATAAAACGCTAAAGCATTGCTAAACAAAAAGATTAAAAAGAAGAAAATAATTGAATATTGTTATTGCATTGTGAAATTAAAAAAATATAAAATAATAGTTAAACATAATTCTTTGTATTTTTTTTATTTTTTTAATTGTTCCGTAAGCTTTTTTTTAATATGAATTTTATTTTTTCTTCTTCAAGAAAAAATAATTGTATAGACCTCTTTATGTTTGTAATTTATTTTATTTAAAAAAAAAAAATCCATTCTTTTTTTGTTATAATTACTTTTCATTATATTTACAAGTTAAATAATTCAAGGAGCTAATAATGACTGTTCTTTTTAAAATCCTGAATAGCCATAATCCAGAGAAGAAGTTAGAAAGAATCCCAAAAAGATGTGCGTGCACCGCACTTACTACCTTAGGTAACTCCTTATTAGATATTAGTCGCTTGTTACTATTTATTTTAAGCTTTTTTTTTTAAAAAAAAAAAAAAATCCTTGATAATATAAATTATTTGTCAATGCCATATTAGTAATACATATCATATTTCAATGCACTTCATTCTATTGGAATGTTAAACACTTGTTTGTCCTCTTGTTCAATTATTTTTCCTCGTGCATCATTTTTTTGTGTGTGTGATTTTATTATTTTTATATTTAATCATTTGATTTTTTTTTTTTTTAGTCTGTTTCTCCACTATTCTAATTACTCTTTATTTTCAATAATTTTTATTTATCATTAGCACACAGCCTTTAAGCCAATTTGACAGGTTAAATAAGTATAATTTTAACTAGTCGACATAATTTTGAATATAATTCAACAGTTAAAATCCGATATATTTAATAGTTCCGTATAATATTTGATAATTAAGCAATTAAATTTATTGGTTACAAAATGTTGGGCCACTAATATGGAGCTATAATGAAAATTCTCAAAATAACAACATATAATTTAGACACTAAACAATGTTAACTCTGTGAAAAATTCTAACCAATGGTTGAGTAAAATTCAGGAGGTTTTTATGCTGAACCTTGTTTATTATAAATTTTGTAGCCACTTCTTTAGATTGTTACTCCCCTTTGATTTTTAGAATATAAATGATTTTGACTAAATAACTATTAAGACAAAGGGATGTTTAGTCCTATGTACTTTGGGACAAAGGAATATCACACTTCTGTTTTCGTAAGGGGAGTAACAGCCTAAAGAAAAACATTCCGCACACCTTATTTAGATTGTTACTCCCCTCTGTTTTTTATACAAGGGGAGTAACAATCTAAAGTAGTACCATTTTGTATTGTTTGAGATTATACTCCTGCCCATATTTAGGTAAGGTTGCTATTTGGATTGCTATTCTTACATTTTTCAATTATTAGGATTTCATTAGGTTTTATCATGGACAAAACCTTTTCCATGTGAATTATGATTTTGAATATGTTAAAATAAAAAAAACAAAAATCTATTAGTAATGAATTATAGAACAAAAAGGCTTATACTTATGAAGTGTATTTTTAAATTTAATTTTTCTTTTTAATATCTTCTAATTTTAAATTTAATTACTCTCTATGGTAACAGTAAAACATATTTGTATTATTTATTCTTAAATATCAATTCACTTGGTTCTTATTTGTTTAATTTTTGTTGTTATTTTACTTGGGTATTAACTTTCCTATGGTTTGTTTTATAAAATTCTAATTAGTATTATTTAACTTAATTAATTTTTAGACAGGCATTAACACACTCTTCCTGGTTATTTCAGATTGAGAAAATATTTAAAAATGTCCATTCCTACATATTATATTTAAATTACCTATCTAAATTTTATAGAATAACAAATCAAATATATATATATATATATATATATATATTATGTATATTATCAATATATTTATACTTAGGACAAAGTTTTTTACTGTATTTTATTAAAAAAAAATTAAAAAATTAAAAATACGTGTGGTGTCACGGGACACCCGTTAAGAACGAAGTTCCTTACGCATTTCATTAAATATAACTTATAAAATCACACTGCTAAGTATACGATTCTAACTACTTATACATGGCGGAGTTACAAAAGAGACAACCATTAAAAGTAACTAACTATTTATACTTAACAGAGTTAAGGCAAAATTAAAAGAAAAACTTTTTTTTATTATTGAAGTGTGGGGGAAGAGGACCCCTCAGGGGGTCCCTTCGCCCTGCTCCGACCTCGAACCATAGATACAGATCACATTTTATGACACGGATCGAACCCACTAGACAGCGTGGGTGAAGAGAACCCCTCAGGGGGTGTCCCTCGCCCTGCTCTGTCCGCAATTCATAGATGCATTCAGTGTATCATGGCCCGGGATCGAACCCACGACCTCGAGTTGCCTCGACTCAGTGATAGCTGCCCGGTGTCTTTACCACCTCGGCCACCCTGGCTCCCAGTTGATAGTTAAAGAGAATGATTATGAGTTGATAGTTAACAGAACTGTTCCCTAAGCCTCACGCACACGGCCTACTCAATTTAAATTATTATAAAATATATCACTTCACTACACAAAAACTTCTGCTTGTATCAGGTTGAAATTTTATGTGCCTGTTTCTATTGTACTTTAGACAATGTGTATGAAGTTTTATTTCCATCGTTACGTTAGAGTGTAAGATATCTATTTTTCCCGTCCTAAACTTCCAATTTTACATTTGAAACTTACGTTTACATGAGCGTTGCGTGCGAACGCTGGGGCGGATAACGTTGTCCAACCAACTTGACCTGGACATTGGTAAAATGAACATGTGTACCAAATTTAAACTAAATCGGTCATCATTTACTCAAGTTATTATCATCGGTCAACTTTGTGACGGTTGGTTTTGTGACAGTCGGTTTGGTGATGGTTGGTTTTTAAGAGGTCGTTTTTTCGGATTCACTCCTGGGCTGGGCTCTAGACGCTATAATGTGCCTTAAGGAACTTCGTTCCAAAAAAAAGAAGAAAAAAACAAAAAAAAACTTAAGAATTTGATATTAAATTTTACTGTCCATTTTTTAGAGAAAGGTAGAAAATTGCATTTGCTATATTTTATTGTCTTTAATATAATTATGCTGCCTAGAATCCTTTATTACCAAGATAAATTCAGTAAAATAATAAATCTTAGGATTTAGCTTAACTAAGACATAATGCAAGCATTAATAAATAGACTACACTATTTATTTAATGGATATGGATGTATATATATATATATATATATATATATATATATATATATATATATATATATATATATATATATATATATATATATATAAATTAATGAATATTTATTTCTTTGCCGTGCTAAAATAATTGTGGTTTTACACTTTTAAATTAAAAGCTTAATTTTTTCCTTAAATATATATTACCTTAGTTTTGAAATCAAAATCAAACAATACTAACTGTGTTAATGCAATTTAAAAATAAAATGAGAATAATTATTTGTAATTTTATTTTTTATTTTATATTAAGAATTATTTATTCTATTAATCACTTTAATTATATTCTTGTTATTTAGCACAATGGTAAACTATTTTACCCTTATTTACTTTATTTTTAAACTATCTTTGCTTTATTATTATTTTATTTTCTATTCACTCTGTTAGTTTCATTCATGCAAATTAATAAATTATGAATTAGCTTTTGAGTTAAACTTGTTTGTTCAAGTTATTATTTGTTGTCTATGTTGCATATAAATTTATTTTTCTCTTTGTTCAAATTCATTGTTTCTAATGTTATAATTGTTGTTTATGTGATGTTTTAAAATAATTTGTTTGTGAGGGATATATTCTTGTTCAATCCTTTTTATTAATTGTATTTTGGAGCATGTACTTCTCTCACAAAATAGTTAACGAGTTAAATAATTGATCATGAGTAAATCTTAAAACTTGTTTGCTTTGCAGCAAAACCCCTTTTAGTCCAGGAGATAGCAAGCAAAAATGTGTCTGGCTTACATCAAGCAAGAATTTTGTGTACAAGTTAATCTTTAAGTGCCTTTTATGAAACCAGGAAAAAACAAACCGATGGAGATCGGCCATGTCCCGCCAATTATGGTAGACAATGTGATTTTCATGATCCTGAGCACAATAGTAGTTAGTAGACCCAAAATCAAGTTGATTACGTTTGTCCCTTGATATGTTACCACTTTGATTTGAAGTAATATTTGAATAACCAACCTCTCAAGTGACAAACTAACACAAACTTGATGTTCGGTCTACTAACTAATTTTGTACTCAGGATCATGAATATCACACTGTCCACCATAATTGGTGGGACATGGCCGATCTTCACCAGTTTGCTTTCTTCAAATGCTTATTGCCAAGCTATGTCCTGCAGACGAGCTTAGCCGACTACATATTCTTAAAAGGCACTAAAAGATTAACTTGTACACAAAATTCTAGCTTGATGTTAGTCAGACACTTTTTTGCACGCTATCTCCTGGACTATATAATGTTAAACAAGTGAGGGTAAATAATTTTTAGTGCAATAAGGCCGGACCATTAATAAATATAATGGATGCTTACCTTCTTCGAGATGCATCTATTCAATTTTTTAGAGTTGGTCATCTCCAATACTATTATTTCAACTTTATTTGCTTTAGGCCTCCTCCAGTTACCAATTATGTACTGCTCAAATTCTTTCCTATAACTTTTATTTAATTGCTCCATCCATTTTTATTAGGTAAATCTTAAGGAGCCAAAATATTGACTTATTTTATATTGTCTATTTCTGTAAAATGTATATATTTTTATCCTAAATACATCATAAAATCAGGGTAATTGGAACTGAGTATTTAATAGAATTTAAGGATAGCAAGCATCAGTCAGTAGTATAAAACGAAGTTTTAGATTTACCAACATTCGTAAAATATATATCCTCCTTCAGGTTATTATACAATAATGTTATTCATTCTTTGTTAGGTATTATACATTTTTGTTATGCACACACGGTTGTAAATTCTTCATGAGGTATTATACATTCTTGTTATACATACATGGTTATAAATTCTTTATAAGGTATTATAAATTCTTGTTATACAATATGGTTATAAATTCTTCATAAGGTATTATACGTTCTTGGTATACATTCTTGAATAATAGTCTGAAGAAGGAAATCATTTTTTCTGAAACGTCAGGAAATCTAAAACTTTGTTTTTTACATTTTAATGATCCTCTACCCACAAATTCTATTTAATTCTCAGCGGATATCCACATAAATATGATTCAATTGAGTAATTGATTTTCTACTGTCAGTTCCTTTTTTACAAAGACTGCGCCTTTTTCACTTTGTAAAATTGTCTTTTTTTTATTCCTTTTTAAAAGTTTTCAAAACCTTTAGCGCCTTTAACATTTATTTGTGATCAGTATTGCTCATAAATGTAAAATTATCAAAACCAATTCTTTCGAACTATTACCTTTTTGATCATTAACCTGAATTATATCATTGTGTCCACTTGAGACAACACACTCTTTAGATATGACAATTGATTCCCATGAAAATCTTTTCCTAGTAAATTCCACATAGCAGTTTTAGCAAGAAAGTGCATCCTTCAAAATATCAATTTGCAAAAGTATACAATAGACAACAAAATATGTAAAAATTTTATAGCATTATAAACTAACAGGGTGAACTTTTAATTATTTTAAGGTTTTTATTGATTTATTTGTTATTTCTGTTTTTACAATCCTATATGACTTTGTTCAAAATGAACTGATTAAAATCTGTTTTGTTTAATAATTTTTTAAAAAATAATTTAATGTTAAAGTAATTTGTTGTTACAGTGAGCCTGGACCGATGAAGAATCATCCTAAGGTGGTAAAGAGTGAAACAAGTGCTGTGCTTAAACTCTATGGTATATATAATTTTACTTTCATAAACAATTATTTATTTATAAGTGGCTAAAACAATTTTTTTATATAATACCAAAAACTAAAAAAAAATAATAATAAAATAAGTGAAAAAAAAAAAAAAATAAAAACAATGTTAAGTGTTTCTTATGAGAAAAATAAAAATCCGAGAAAATATTTTGATTTAAACCCTTGAAATGCTTGCATAATATGTGTATATGTATATATATATATATATATATATATATATATATATATATATATATATATATATATATATATATATATATATATATATATATATATATATATATATATATGTATATTATATATATATGTATGTATATAAGAATTATATATATATAAAAAAAATCCAAACAATATTGTAAAATGAAGGGTCGTATCCATGTGTATGATTCTATTAGGTCATATATATTTATATATCCCTCCCTAATCCACATTCCCTCCCCTCCCTCCCCCTCCAAAAAAAAATATATATCCAACTGTTAAAAATTGCTTAAATAGTTTAATTATATTTTAATTTTTGGGTTATCCATGCGGTTAAATAAAAAGAAAAACAAAAAAAAAAACAATTCTTACAAAAAATTAAAAAAGTTAAACTAAATAATGCTCAGAGAAAAAAAAGAAAACAAAAAATAACTATATATTAAAAAAAAAATACAAATTTAAAGTGTGATTTCAATTCTTGCCAGACTGTGTTATTAAAAAGAATATTAAAAAATAATAATAATAATAATAATAATAATAATACAAAAGGCTTGTTATCCATTTAATATTTAATTGTAATGGCTGTTATGTGTACCTTTGGTATAATTTGACTGCTTTTTAAAGGTATGTTTTTTAATAATATATTATAAATTGAAATCAAATTTTGAGTTTAGGTCGAATTCGCTGTTATAAGGCAACTTTGAGCCAAGAGTTGAGATAAATTACAGCTATTTCATTTCATTTAAGTTATAAACATTGCTAATACATTTTAATATATATATATATATATATATATATATATATATATATATATATATATATATATATATATATATGTGTGTGTGTGTGTGTGTGTGTAGACATGTAGAAGATAGAACAAAGTTCCTTAAAAGTATGTCTTTCGAATATGCCGTCTCTTTTAACTATTATCAGTGCTGCTTATTCTGTCTTTAAATATGGCACTAGTAATCTTAATTGTAAATTTATGGAATTTAAAGAAAAGTTAAATAAGAAATAATTAAAATATATTATAATATATATACAATAATGAGCACACAACATGTGAGTACTCTGGCCATTATGTAGAATGTATCCTGTGTAAGGACTTGATTGTTGGATTATTAAGTTATTGTGGGTAATGTAAAAACATATTTTCAGCACTGAGGAGATGGGAATAAAACCCAAAGAGTTAACTTTATTATTAAGTTTATTTGAAAACACAATAGCTTAATTTATGTTATTAATTATTCTTGAATAATTGTGAATATTATTACAATTTAGGTATTTACGTGCTGACAGTATCTCTATGCAATGGTTCCCTTCTAATTTTGGAAGTACAGAAGAGAGTCGATTATCCGATGTCAGTTATCTGAACGTTTAATTATCCGAATGTCAGTTATCTAAATGTTCAATTATCCGAATGTCAGTTACCTAAACGTTCAATTATCGAAACTGATTTCATGGGAAAAAGAAAAATCAAAAGCCACCTCTTAATTAATTCTTAAAAATTGGTCCGAGACAACTCAGACAAACTTTCTCATATACGATATCATAATTTCTTAGCTCAGTGTTTTCCATTTATTAGTTTTTGTGGGTGCATTTAATTATTATTAAACATTTCATTAAAATTTACCATAAAAAAACTCCTCCTTGGTGGGGCATTGAACCCAGCCTCTCTCTGTCCAGGTTTAAAGCTATTTTCTCAGGAATTAGATTTTTCCCGGGAAAACGGCTTATATAGTTAGATTTGTTTTTAAATAGACTACATTTTAGAATTTTTTTATCAAAATCATTGGAACTGTTTTTGAGAATTTTTTCTTTTCATGTTTTTTAATAGTTTTTGGGGAGTAGAGCCCCTACATTTGGAGCTAAAATTAATTTCTCGGATTTCGCCTCGGGGTATGATTTTTCTGAACATGCATGCCAAGTTTCGTCAAAACTGGTCCAGCAGTTTAAGCTCCAGGCGTCTGCACAGACATTTTTTTGGACGTAGGGGACCTCAAAACGTGTAAATCCATCAAAATCTTAAAATCATATTTTCGTGCCATCACAATACTTTCTCTTTATATGAGAAAGTAAAAAGAGCGTATAATTAGCTGCATAATTGTTTTTTTTTCACTATGTATTATGTATAATTAAACAAAAATGCTTTTTGTACTTACGTGATTGATTTATTTTACATCTTTCCTTTCATTTTTTGAAACCCTACAGAACATTAGTTCGTATAATTGATGCTCTGCTGTATCTTGTAGCACCAACAAAATTTCCTGTACTTAAAGTGATAGGTCTGACTCAAAATTATTCTGAGATGTAGTCTTCACTGTGCATTATGTTTTTGTGGTTTTATCATAAACTTATCAAGTTAACACTTATGGAATTTTATTCAGTAAGAGTTAGTCTACTAAACCTTGTTCAAAACAATTAATTTAGAGTTGGGATGTTTCATTTCACCTCTTCCAAACTATGTACATTTCACATAACTACCTCAATAGGAAAATAATCATATAATTTTAATTAAAAGTAATATTAATTTGTTCAAATTGTTATTTATAAATATTTTATTTGTATATTTTAATTATTTAAATAATACTGGAAGAGAAATTTCATACTTCTAAATTTGGATCTGATCTAGTATTTAGATAAAAATAAATAGATTTTAATAATTTCTAATACTATTGTTTTGGTTTTTTTATCTTTAAAATAATACAAAGCTATTGAACTTTTTATAACTTCCTCTATATTCTCAACTTTTATTATTATTTTTTCTTACTCAAGCAAAATATTTTAAATTACCTAAACTCAAAATTTTACTATTTTATAATATATTAAAAAATTTAATAGTACCAGTACTGTTGGTTAAGGTACATTGAGAGATGAAACATGATATCCCTCCTTACTGTGTGGTTAATTAATCAAGGAAATTCATTAATTTATTTTACTATAGCTATATGATTTTTATAATTAATTCAGTACAATGATGTATATGATGATTATTATCAGTATTTAACGGAAAAATATCGACTAATTGGTTTATATATAAAAAAAAAAAAAATAATAATATGGTTTCTTTTGTCGATTTAACTATATAGGTTCGTAGATCTTTATTTTGAAAAGCCGAATAAAAATACTATGCAGTTTTAAATCCCCATTTTTTAAAAAAATAAAAAATAGTGTTAATTATAAAAAAAAGTGGTTTATCCAATCATATAAGACATTTTTTAATTCAGTTTTAACAAATAAAGTATTAATAAAATAAAATTTAAAATAGTGTCTTCCCTTTTTTATTAGCTTTGTTTATTAATAAGCTACGAGTTTTTTCATAAAGATTAATTTTAAACATTTATATTTATTTATCTTAAACATGTTAATACCACTTCAACTTTTCCCGTCATTTATTTCTCAACGTAACTAAAGTCTCCCCAGTTGTCAGGCAGATATTAGTATTCGGTAAAATTATAATCTTCACTCACTTTGTGGAGGATACTGAAAGAGCATATGATTTTCTTATACTCTTTACTTACATATTAAAAAGTGTTATATTTCTCTAATAATTTACTGAAGAGTTGTTTTATATATTAGATGCTATAAACTGTACCTTAAGTCTTTGTACCTTGATGGTGTCTATAATGAATTCCTATGATAAATGTTCAGGTAACATTTAAGTTGTGACTTTTTGAAATTGTGATATTTTATACGAGTCCATTTGGCATTCAATTTTTATAATTGTTTATTCTATCAACAGTTATAATAAAATTGCATTGTATGTATTGTTAAAATTTAAATAATTTTTTAAATATTCTTTAGAACCATTTTAAAGTGAGAAGTTTAATATGAATAAACTTTTTTTCTAGAGAATTTGTTAAAAAAAAAAAAAAAAAAAAAACTATTTTAATTCTGTTGAATCTGAGGTGTAATTTATTCCAAAGATAATGATATTCCTCAAATTTAAAAATAATAATACATTTTTATTGTACTTTAAATGATCAGTCTCATTTTAAAAAATGCCCAACAAAGAACAGAGTTATTGCCACAACAAAGTTGTCATTCTTGTAATTGTCCATGTACTTTGTGACACTAATTCTAGCTAGTTAGTTAATAAAGTTGTTGGGTAATTTAAATTTAACTCTTTCTCATAATAGGCCTACCAGTAGTTTTTGACATAGAACTGCTAGAGGTGGCTATATTTGTTGTAATAATTTATTAATAGATAAGGATGGGGCTTCTAAATTTCCTCTTATTTAAGTTGAGAGTGACACAATTTGAGTTTGGAGGTATCTGCATAAGATAAAGACATTTTTGTTTATTTTATCCTCTAATTTAGCAATATATATTTCATGCAAACCTCTTTACATTCCTACTTGAGTGAATGGTCAACCTAATCACCTCTAGCAGGCGGGGCCTAATATGCAAGAGATCTAAATTAAAAATACTTTATAATTACCATTAATGATTAAAACTGAATTATCACTAGATGAAAGTCCTGACTTAATGTCATTTGACAATATACATTTTATTATAGATTTTTTTTTAATTATTTATTTTTCTCTTCTAACTAACTATACTTTGGCCACCAGTACTTGTGCAACCAACTCTCTATCAACTCGTATCTTTATATTTTAATTACATGTTGTTTTGTTTTTTTAAATTTTGTTCAATAAAAAAAAAAATCTATGTTAAAAGATTATTTTATTTATTTACCTGTTATATAGTATTTATTAAACAAATAAAAATAAACCAAAATAAAGCTTATTGACAAAATTTATTATTTAATATTTTTATTAAATAAGGAAGGAAAGAAAAAATGTTAATGTTATTATTGTTATGTGTAAGTTCTAAATGACCAAGATTCACCAATGCCTCTCCATGGGCAGTCGTATAAATATATATAAATATATGAATATACATGTGTATATCATTGTTATTTATGTATATACAATTATTTAGGTGCTAAGGAATATGTAGATTTTTTTTAAAAAATTACAAAAAAACTTTTATATTTAAAAAAAGCTTCTTTCATAAGTTTGCGAAAAGGGCTCTTGTATATGCTTTAGGTGCTTCTACTACATCTCTATTTACTGTTAATTTATCATTATCTATTTATTTATTTATTTATTATTTTATTCTATATAAAGAACAAATGAAAAAGACAATATATATAAAAACATTTTACCCTACAAAGGATATGGATGACTTAAGAGATTTCTCAACACTAAAAATTTTACTCGGCAGTACAGAATAATGATAAAAGAATTAAATAAATTAGTTAAATAATACGCTCTTCATAAATGTTAATGTAAAGATAAATTAGTGTTTAAAATATTTTATTTTTAGTAATACTTTTCTTAAAGGAATAATTTAATATCAAATACCTAACCATGTTCTTTGATGGTTTGTTACTAATTATTTTTTGCAGCATAACCCTTAATGTGGCTTTGTACAATGTCTCAAATGTTAGATACCCCTTATTAACAAGCAAGCAGGTATCCTAAATTTTTATATGAAATGCCCATTGAGTGTAGTATTAGAAAAGTGATTTTATTTGGTGTTTAAAGCTTTAAATTAAGAAAATCTCAATTACACCTTTTAAGTTTAAAGGACATAGATGATAGCGAGACAAGGGACTTGTGGTACAGTTACATAGCTAGGAACCTATATCTTTATCATCTACAGGAGGGAGCTATTAACATTAAGTAAATCCGGATGTTTTGAACCCATTGTAGGGATTAATTTCAAGGGAGCTGCTCATATGAGTCATTAGAACTATTTAGTAATGAGATATATCCCTAAAGTGTGTTAGAATGTTAGGATTTACCCAATGTCAGTATGGTCTCGTTGGGTATCATACTCTAGCCTCTAGCCCATGATATTGATAGACATAATATTAATTGTGTGGTGGGCAGCTGTAAGCCTAGAGCAGCTTAGTTTAAACTAAAAACGTTTTAAAATATATTAATTTGTATAAAAAAAGAATAACAAAAAGTTCTCTATAATGTTTTTTTTTGTAGAGATGGGGAAATTTTTAAAAACAAGTTTGCCAAGCCAATCTACACTTAGTCACCTGTCTTTCTGTGTGTACAAATGCATTAATTTACAAAAAAAAGTAAAAAATGGGGAGTAAAAGTTTGAAATACTAACCCATAAAAACAAAGTTTTTATTATAAATCCTTTATTATATGTATATAATAAACGATTTATAATAACCCTAAAATTTGATAGAACGTTCTTGTATTGGGATAGGGTCTATGTGCCAAGTTTCAGCTTGATAGGGTGGCTGGAAGAGGATTAATTAGCCCTCCAAATATTTTGATGACAGTCAGCCACTCACAAGCAAACAAAATTTAAACTAATATAAAAGATTATGTGAGATATATAAGATATATGTGAGGTGTATTTGATAGTATATGTAGTAAATGCCAGTCTAACCATCACTGACTAATCCTTGAGTCCCAAATCTATATTTAAGATAATTATTCCTTTAAAACTAAAATAAAATATTTACAAAAGCAGTTTCTTGAATGGAAAATACTTCAGTAATTACTGTTATCTTTTACTTTTAACCTAAATTCTATTTACAACTTTCTATTCTCTTATTTCATGTTTTTTACTATAAGCAAATACTTACCAAAAGACTAATTTTATTTTCTTAATTTATTTTAATATAAAGGTAAAAGTAAGTACTACAGGAAAATGAATCTAATCCCAATAAAGTTTTTTTTATTATATATATATATATATATATATATATATATATATCACTAGTGCGGGAATAAAGAAGAATTATGAAATGCGCATGCGCAATGTATACAACTACGAAAAGAATCACTTTCTACGCATCTAAACAGAGATTAAATGTTTATATTTTGTATCAATCGTAGATAAAATATTATTTTCTTCTGTAGTATTCCACAATATGCACTTAATAATTAACTAGTTTTCTAGGGAATTTAAGGTTAAATAGTTACAAGACATGTATAACACATATTTATTACATTTCAATATTGGTCAGTAATGAAGGTTATCTGTTTCACAAACTATTAAACATTCCGTAAGAGATTTAACTTATTTAAAATAAATAAGTATAAGCAATGATTTTCATAGCTTCTTAAAAGTTAAATCAAATTATATTAATTATTTTGGAAATGCCTTACAATTTTACCTATATTTAATTGGTGATCAATTTTAAAAATAGTTAACAATTTAGGCTACAAACAAGATAGTAAAACTCGGTGGGTGCTAATATTTTAACAAGGAACTAAGCTAGTTTGTTGATTTGAATACCACGCTCAACATCCCAAAATTACTTCTAGTAGTGGATGCTAAATTTAAGACTTCACTTTCAACAAGACATGTACTATGTTCACACATCGTTTTGAAAATGATCCACAAAACACTGTGTGAATGGAGAACAACGGATCTTATCGATTTAAATCCGCTCCATCAAAAATACATTATCGGAACGGGGGATCGAATTCAAAACGCTCGCATGAACAGATCGTGGAGGGGATCGAGATGTCAGGTTATTTTACACTTTTCCTCTTCTTTAGTTGTTTGTTTTCGTGAGCTTCTGTTTCTTTTTTTTAAACTGCAAAAACGTTTTTAAACAAAAGTTAATTCTATAAAGAACCTGTAACAACTTTTAATAACTTGTAAAACAAATTTAAAAATTCGAGGACATATTAGGTATCAAGAAAGAAGGTTTTAATTGTGACGTCACCGTTATATAAATATTTCGATCACCTGTATTTTTTTGTTGTTGTGTGAACATGTATCGTTTTAAAAACGAATCGGATCCGAAACGCTTTTATAACAATGTGTGAACGCAGTAAATGTCTTCACCTGAAAACCTAGATTGTTAAGCCTCATAAAAATTCTTGCTCTCCTATAGGCTTGTCTTGCAGTCAATGAAATTGTTTAAGGAATAATCTAATCAAATAATAAAGTGGCATTAGCTTTGTCAATCTCTACAATGGCTAAAAAAAAAGAATAGAGTTTTTCCCAGTTTCAGAAGTGGCCTCCTCTAAAGATCTATTGATTTTAGCCACCAACCTGAAAATTTAAAATTCAATCTTCATTCCTGTATGTGCACTGTTGCATGTGGCACCCCCTACCCATTATTTAATTGGAACAATTCAATAATAGTAAAATAAATATTTATAATTCCTTCATCTGCTGTGCTAATATTGAAAGTAACATTTTTGCATCATGCAAAATATACAAACAAAAAAATAAATTAAAATCCTAGGAATAATTGAGATTTTGATTATTTATTCATTTTTTTCTTCTTTTTTTTACATAAGTCGAGTATTTTTAAAGCAGTTTTTTTTTTTGCTATAGGCAAGGCTATACAATTGGGTAACAGTTGATGTATTATTATATTCTAATTCAAAACACTATTTATTTAATGGTATTTTTTATTTATTTTTTTGGGTTATTTGAAATAATTTCTTGTGATAAAGTTTGACACAGTATGAAGTTATTGAGTTAATCAATGTTTTTAACAAATAATTAAATGATTCATAGCATCCAGATGAAGAAGTGTGGGGCTCTTACTTGGAGTCAGAATTTTTATATGGTCACATTTGCAAATTGAAAGTTCATTCATGAAGATTGAATTAAATATTTTGTTCACCTAAAAATAAAATAACTAGGCATTAAAATAGTATTATTTTTTACTACTAATAATTGTTCCTGTTTGGACCATAATACTAGAGTATCTTTTTATATAGTTTACTCATCAAACTTCAAACCTTGTAAGTAAATTATAGAATAATCAATGACAAAAACAATTTCAAGTGACCTTACTTATTCATCTGTTTGTTAAGTTTTTATTAAAATTTGCTGGGAAAATTGTAAAAAATTTCACTTTAATAATCATAGCCAAATTTGATTTCATGATTCTCGATTAAATTTAATTAATTTAAATACTTAACCCTCTTTATTTTTTCTTAGTTTTTATTCTTTTCAAAACTAATAATATATAATATATTATTCAAGAAACAATAAATATTTACAAGTATAAACTAAATAATATATATATATATATATATATATATATATATATATATATATATATATATATATATATATATATATATATATATATATATATATATATATATATATATATATATATATATATATATATATATATAATATAACTGGCATATGCTCAAAAATATTTTAAAAATTAACAATGTTTATTACATGCAAATTTATTTTGTAAAAATAAATAAGAATTATTACTATTAAGTTTGTTCCATTATACTTTTAAACTAGTCTGAATATTGTAATAAGCATTGGCAGTATAGAAATATTACGCTTTTTTCTGTAATGTTCATGTTTATAATATTTTCAAGACTGCAAAAAACCTTTATTTTCTTGTTTTTAATGGAACAAATATATGTATATATTTGTCTAAATATATATATATATATATATATTATGTATATATATATATATATATATATATATATATATATATATATATATATATATATATATATATATATATATATATATATATATATAATTCATTCGTGGTCTATCTATGCTTATGTAAGGGGGTAAAAACATGTAATTAAGAACTTTTAAAAAAAATGTAATTAATATCATTAAAAAATACAAGCTTTAATAATGTAAGAGAGTAAAATAATGACGTTTATATAATAAATTTTAAAAAAGTGGCCGTTTTTAAATAACTTGTAAATAATAGATTTTTCAATTATTTTCTTCTCATTTTTAGCCAATTATGAGAGGAAAGAAAAACTCTTAAAAGTTCTTTTGTTTATGGTCAGATTCAAGTATCTGCTTTTTTAAATAAATGTTTATTGATTCCAAGTTAACTAAAAAAAATTATGTTTCAATAAACTATTTTTATTTTGTGTGTGTTAAAAATTTTTAATGAATGATGAAAGAAGATAAAATTTATGTTCAAGTGATAACAATAGGGATATGAGTAATTCATAGCCATAACAAAGTGTCCTACAGTCTTCGCACAACTAGAATCGACGCGTTGACAGCGCGGGAAATTGAGTGACACACAGATTGGCCAACCTCTCTGGGGGAAAAAATAAAGCCACTACGAAGCCTTCTTATACTGTTATCCAGAGGGCCTCTCCCCTCCACTAGAGACATTTATCTTTGCCTAGTTGGCCCGACCTTTTGTCCGGGAAAATCTCAAGCTCTCATTGGCTCGTCCCCCCTTTTGCTAGTTTTTCCCGCGCTGTCAACGCGTCGATTCTAGTTGTGCGAAGACTGTAGCAACTTAAAAGAAAAATCTAGAATTTATTAAAAAAGATAATTTTGCTTACTCTGACTGACAAGAATGAGACTATTTCCACCTTTTGTGTTTTTATTAAACAAATCTTTCTTACAATTATGAAAGGTCTATTCCAGCACTGAAATTATAAATAGCATTAAAAGCCAGCAGTATACAAAAAAAATTGCTTTAAGTAAAGAGTTCACTTTTATTATTCCTCAAATGAGCCTACTTCTCATTCTATTTATATATTCAGATTAGTTTTTCAAGAGGACCAACACAATATTAATATTTTTAATGCCTTGATTCCAAATAGTCTACCATATCATTGTGTTCTCAAATCTTGTGTCTTTCTTTTATAAACTTAACTTGCTTAATTTATTTTATCATTATTGCCTGATAAATTCAATAATTGGCGTGTAACTATAATGCCATGGGTAATTGTTGATTTATTTAGTTACTAATTAGGTCAGAGGTTTAAAAACCCACCAAAGTCTTTAGGTAAGAAATAATACAGAAGAGATCCTGGAAAATAATAATTGTAAAAATATAATATATTTATTTTTTCTGAAAGCTGTCAGGGTTTTAATTTATTAATAATTATTGCGTGTGAATGTGTGTTTATATATTTGATTGTTATTTTTTTATGAAACACTTCGTCCAAATATTTTCAACTTCTACTTTGAATCTGACTACTTATTTATTATTATTAATTTTTATTTTTTTGTACAAAAGTTTTTGTCAATAATTTTTTTTTTTAGGCTAATTTATCAAAATCTTGCCTCCTATCTTGTTTAAAAGAAAGAAAAAGAAAAATCAAAATTGGGAATATTTAAAGTTTAAGAAAAAAAAAAAAATAATAAAGAGATTAATTATAATAATAAAACAAAAAAGGAATTTTTCGTGTGACGACTTTTTCATCTTTGTCAAGCCATATCTTTGCTTTGCATAATAATTAACTTAATTGATAGTTGTACATAAATAACAAAATTGTTTGTACCATAAAAAGAAGAAAGGCTCTGTAGACTGTAATGTACATATTTTTATGAACCAAATGAATAATTTTGTTTATTTGAGGTTCATTTTCTTTTCTTTTCTTTTTTTTGAGAGAGAATGGAATATATTAAATCCAAAGTAACCTCTGCTACCAAATACAAAATGGTGTAACCTAGTCATCCTTAACCTTTTTTAATAAAATTATATATGTATATTGTGGGAGTTTAATTATTTGAAGCTTTCTTTTAAAATTTAAAAGTTCATTTTAAAAAAAAACTATGCTGAATGTATGGGGAAAAATGTTTATCGGCATTGAAGTTGTAATTTTTATTGCTGTTATTTATATTTTATGCTATATTTACTATTCCTTTAAAAAGCCGAAGCTCCCCGATATCACTATATATGTAATGAATATTTATAAAAGGTGTTCTTTTTTTATCATTTTAAAAAGAAATATTTTTTGAGAGACCAATGAAAAAATAAAAACCCAGATGTGTTTATCCTTTGATTATTAATTCACATGTCTAGCAGTGACTTTTACTCCTCTTGTATTGTATTTTAATGTTTTAGATGATCCAAACAAATCACTCATTATTAAGAGACCAAGTATTGTTATTATTTTGTTTTCCTTAACCTTAAATTTATTAATTTGTCAAGTGTAGATTAGATTTGTTAACTTTTCTTTTAATTGATATAACATGTGCTGGTAGATGTTTCTCTTTTTTGTAATGAGTATATTGTTACTTAAGTCCAATAGTGTTCTTAGTTTTACTAAACATCGTTTACTTAGATTCAATATTAATTAACCATACCTCCTTAATACACACATATACACTTGATAAACCACACTGTTTTAAGTGATTTCATTAGGGATTGGGAAAGTGTAGCAGAATGTGTACAATCTTAGTATTAAACTAAGTGAGGTTTACTGTTTTTATTTTCTGATTCGGAAGTTTTTTTGCTTGTACTTAATCGGCAATAATGATGCAAAGAACATTGCAAAACTTTACACGTCACATTGGATTGGAGGTGATTACTTCAAAGAGTGTACTTAATTTTTTTTTTAAGTACCCTTAAGTTTTATTTATTGCCTTCAATGCTATGCTATTCTACTTAAGATAAAACTCAGTCAAAATCAGGACCGAGATTTTAAAGTATTGATCAAGGAAGTCCCTTGTCATTTAATAACATGCTGTAACATATTTCTTTTGACTAATATCTGAATATTTTAGTTAATAAATTAAGGTTAAAATAATAATAGAAGGAAGTTTCACTTATATCCATTACTTATCAGGACATATAATGCCAACATGAATTAGATATGATGATAAAATAATGAGATGAGGCTGTGGATTTTAGGCTTTACCATGACCATTTCTCAATACCTATAGAAGTTCTAAAATTTCCTGATAATTATTGATATAATATACCTCTACTTTGTTTTACCTTAATTAGTGGAGTGAATAATTCAGATATCATTACTTATTTAGACTAATACTTCCTTGAAATTATTCATTCAGTGTAACTATTAGTTATAACCACAATAAGAAATGTGGTAAATCATGTAACATTAACTGAAATTCTTTGTATATTTTTACTATTTAAGTAAAACTAAAATCAACTCTTATCAGTTATTGTAATAATATTTGTAAAGATTATATTTTGTAGTTTGACAATTAAGTTTAAATTTGAGGATTTATGAAGTTTGAGTACATTTCAAGCAATATCTGTTTTTCATTAAATTAATCATAGGTAAGTGTGACCAAGAGACAAGGCGCTGGAATCTGAGTCTTAACACAAGCATTTATTAGGTTTCAATGTTATTTGCAGACTAGCTTCACACTAATGATCACAGTTTTATAAAGTGGCAGACCCCTCCTCTCTGTAATGACGGCATACTGCTGTTGTTTTAGACAGCAGATGTCTTTTTAGATTTATTAATAATTTAATAGAAATATCAACATATTTTTATTCTCCCATACTCTTATTATATTTCATAATTCATTAGATTCCACTTAGTAATAAAGAAATAATTTGTAAGTAGATATTGATTACATATTTGTATAATTATTTTGAGTTAGGTGTAGGATTAAAACTATTGTACAATAAATTTACTGCATTCATTTAGTACTACCTCACTACCAGTACATGTTTTTTAACTTCTTTTTAAGGGGGGAAATCACTAGAGTTGTTTATGAAAATCCCATCTATTTAATTGAGCGTATTCCTTTTTTTAAAGTGTTGAAATAAATATCAAAAATATATTTCCATTAATGAGTCTTTGTAGGATAGAGTATATTTGTATCTTGTTTTATAAAATTACATGAAAACAAAATAAATAAATAAAAATAAAAAAATTAATAAATTTAAAAAAATGAAGGAAACATGTATGAATATTTTGTATGTTTTGCAAGTATCGCTGCTTTTTATGTGATCTAATAATCCATGTGTTACAGAGAAAAAAAAAATGTGTTTGATGAAAATAATTTATAAAAAAAAGTATATATGTAAACTATGTTAAATGGGTAAAACTGTTGTCCAGACTGAATGGAAAAAACCTAACCACATCCTTAAAATAAAATTAAAAAAATCATAAAATTAATAAATGTATGTTTGTAGTTTGGGGGGAAAAAACAATAATTGTCTCGTTTTTATATTTTTTAAAAATCTAATTATTTTCTTTGTTAAATTATTTTACAGTAATTTTATTAATTTATTTTTAATTGTTTTGAAAAAAATTCTTGATTTTAACATTTTTTAACATATCTAAAAAAGAAAAAGTTGAAGAAAAAATAATTTTAAAAAAAAAACTGAAGATTTATAAAAGTATACTGTTTTATTATGTGTACATATTATATATATAAAGTATTATTAAAAAAAGAGAAAAAAAAAATCCAATTCTTATAATCATTTTTTTAAAGCTTAATTTTTTTCTATTTTACTCTGTATTTTTTTATGATCTTTGTACCTTATTTCTTAAAATGTGTTGTCCTCCATTTTCCTATGTTCCTACTTTTATTTGGGCTTACCTAACAAAAAATGTCAGTGATTTTAATGTGAAACACTTCTACAATTATTAGTTCATCATGCTGCAAGTATATCTTTAACCAGGTATGTGGGGTAAAAATTATTCATTTAATTTTAAATAATTTTTCTGTTTCTTTGCTCCTAGTTTTTTAAGGCCCTACACACTACCACCCGAGTGTCAGAGCCAACAGGGTTGTCCCGACAGTTGGAGCGTGTGTAGGCTTGTGGCCGGACTAAAACTGCCTGACCCGATGGTCGTGTGGTTGGTCATACAAGACGACCAACTGCCCGACCGTCGGGAGCTCCCCACCCTCGATTCCTGTCGAGTCGGTTTGTGTGTAGAGAGTCGGTTTGTGTGTAGAGCTGTCGGCCGACTCCTCAACCCGACACGACCAAACTCCCCCAAAGAGGGGAGGTTGGTCGTGTCGGGTCGTATGTAGGGTCTTTTAATGAACTTATGTTGAAAATGTTAAGTACTCTGTTTATATCAGTTTTCAGGAGTAGAGTAGTAATAGACTATACATGGTGGTCACGATAAACTGGCTCACCCTGTTATCTCTTTTATTTTAGAAGATAGAGAAAAAATGTATATGGTAACTCACCTTGGATTTTCGCGTAGTTTTATAATATTTTTATTTATTTATTTATTTCCATTTATTGCCAACAATACAGTACAATTTTATAATAGTATAATTTTTCTATTTTACATTTGTTAGGCAAATCGGCTTTTGGCCGTGGATCCTAGTAGAGGAAACGGAGTTGCCCTTTATATATAACTATCTGCATCATATAATATATAATTAGTAAAAATTAAATTAACAAATATACAAGTACATACATTAATTTGAGAATTAATACTCTTTATTGTTATTATTATTGTAATTATTATTATTTGACTATTATTATATTTATTTATTTACTTCTATAATTCTGGTGCATTCGCATGTGAATATGTACATGCTTACTCATACAAATGCAACCATATGTACTCAAAATGCCTTTACACACACTTTAAATAACAATATATGTATAGAACTAAAATACGTTTAAAACTAACAATACATAATAGCAAGAATATATGCAACTAACAATATATTATACAACTAACATTATATAAAACTAACAATATATAAAACTAACAATTTATAAAACTAACAATATTTAAAAGTAACAATATACAAAAATAATAATTTATTAAAAAAGAAAAAATAAATAAATAAATAAACAAACAAATAAATTCTTTTTACTTTATTAAGTACTGTAGGTAATCACGTAGTTTCATTATATACATATATATATATATATATATACATATACATACATATATATATATACATATATATACATATATACACATACATACAAACATATACACACATACATATACACACATACATACACACATATATATATTCATACACACATACATACATACATACATGCACACACACACACACACACACACATACACACATATACATATACACATACATATATATATATATATATATTTTTTTTATTTTTTATTCATTTATTTATCTTTTATTCATTTTTTTTTTTTTTTTTTTTTTTTTTTTTTTTTTTTTTGTTCCTTTTTACATATAAATTTAAAGAAAGCTACTTATTTTATTATGTATTATTATATATATATATTATCTTAATTCAGCAGTCAGATAACCAGACATTACAGTAAACCTGTCTCATATATGATTTCCAAAAATATATTCATCTAATAGTTTCGGCGGTATCTCTGTCAACTTTGTAATTTTAAATGGTAACCTATATTTTTTAAATTTTATTCTTAAATTAGATTGCTTTAGAAGAAAAATGAGCCTTGAATAAAAAAAAAATCGGTTGAGAATTGACAGAGATATTCAGTTTTCAATGTAACAAAAATGCTATATAAGTATGTAAAATACTGTAATAAAAAAAAACGCAAATTAAATGAAATTATCTCAATTCTTTTTATTTCACTTATTTAGGCTAGTTGAATGCATTTACTGATCAAAAGTCAAACCTTTTTTCCATTCCTTTCCGAAAATGTAGAGAAAGGAAGGTTGTCGACACACTGATCAAAAGAGGTCATACTACGATGATCCCAGTGGCGTAGCTAGACCATTGGGGGCCCCCCCGCAAAAAATTTTTGGGGGCCCCTCGCCAAAGAAAATCGATGAGCAAAAAAAAAAAAAACCTCTTGCGTTCAGGATTGGGGGCCCCCTCGACGTTGGTACAAGGATGGTAATGCTAGTTATTTCTGGATTTGGGGGCCCCCTGGCACTGGGGGCCCCCCCGCAATGCGGGCCCATAGTTACTCCACTGGATGTTCCTGAATGGAAAGGAATTAAGGTTTTACTTTTGATAAGTAAATGCATTCAACTAACCTAAATAAGTGAAATAAACTGAATGAAGATGATTTTTTTTTTTTAGATTTAGTATTTTACATACTTAGATAGCAATTTTTGTTACATTGAAAACTGAATATCTCTGTCAATTCTCAACCGATTTTGTTGGTTCAAGGCTCATTTTTCTTCTAAAGCAATCTAATTTAAGAAAAAAATATAAAAAATAGAGGTTATCATTTAAAATTACGAAGTTGAGAGAGATAAAAATATGTTTGGAAATCATATTATAAAACTTCGCAAAAATCCAAGGTGAGTTACCATTTACATTTTTTCTCTATCTTCAAAAATAAAAGAGGTAACAGGGTGAGCCAGTTTATCGTGGCCACCCTGTATTAGGTGTGAACAAAATAACAGTTTATGACATGTTAATCTTAAACGTTTTGACCTAGAAGGTCATTTTCAGTTAGTTTAAAAAAAAAAAAAAAAAATCATAACATACAACAATAATTTAAAATGAGTTTTAGATTAACTAATAAAATGATCCTTAATAATAATAGTGGTGGTATAGTAAATTTACTTACATTAATGATGATTATTGACCTACCTCAACTATTTTTGATCATTTTATTGGTTAATCTAAAAACAATTTTAAATTATTATACATTAACAAACTACTTCTATTTTTATATTTGTACAACTGCGAATTTGTAAAATTTATTTATTATTGGATGTTCTAGTTATTAAACTGACTGATTGAGTCGAAACGTTTCAGATTAACTTGTCATAAACTATTTTATTTACGATTGTTACGAAATATAAACATTTTATCTCTGTTTAGATGCGTGGAAAGTGATTCTTTACGTACTTGTATTCTTTATGCATGTCTCATTATTCTGAAGAATTCTTTTTCGCCGCCCTAGGGCGGTTAAAAAGAAGAATTCTCCACCTTAACGCACGATTAGCGAGTTTGTTAACATTTAACAAAACTAATTTGCTGTTTGTTTAATAAAAGTAACGGTTTATATAGATTTTTTTGTGAAAATCAATGTGTGATTTATGTGATTATGATTTATGAGGAGAATAATACGCCTCCCGAAATAATTAATTCGGCTCAAAATACAACTAATGAATTAATGTAATGTCATCTTTATCAAAAGAGAAATACGAACTTATATACAGGAAGTTTATTATTTTTTTCTGTATCTATTATTAAAATCTAATTGTAGATAAAGTACAGTACACAAATCGTGTGAATACAGCATTTTGCTTTGCTTTGTGTGGTTTTACTACCCTTGCTGTCGCTTGGGTGCAAACTCCACACTCGCATGCAAAATGCTACTTTCCACACTAGAGGCATAATGTACTATTGTTCACACCTTAAAAAGTCTATTACTACTCTACTCAGAATATGATAGATATAGGAGCGTCAATGGAGGTCATCTTAAAGGACTAACATTAATTTTCTCTCCACCTAAATCTAAACTGGTTTATTGAACAAAGCAGCATTTAGCCTTCATTAGGCCATCATCAGTGCCTAAGACCAAATAATACATTAAAAACTAAGTATAAACTATAAAACTTAACAATTAAAACCAGATAAACCATGTAAAGAACAAAAAGTTAACAATTAAAAAGAGCAAATAACAAGCTAAAAAGAAATACAAAATAATAAAATACGCAAAAATCAGTTGGAAAAGTAAAAACAAAATGAATAAATCATAAAGCGGGACACATCGAAAAGTTGAAAACAAACTAAATAAATAAAACAGCTTAACGATTGAGGAAGAAATGAGTTAAATAAAAAAAAAAAAAAAAAATGATTTGTGAGAGGAGTCTATTTTAGTAGGAACCGAAACCAGAGTCCTAATTAGAAGCGAAGCATCCCCTCTCTTGTTAAGGTTCTAGTCAGTATAATTATAACCAGAGACAGGACGTTTATGACTTTTATTTTTCCATTTCTTGACCTTTATTCTATGACACTTTTATTATCCTGTTTTATGACGTTTATTTTATAAAATCGGTTGTTTTATGACCTTTTAGCCAAAAGTATGACGTTTATTTTCTGTTCAAATTTCATGCATGACACGTCATTTGCTTTTGCTTTTGTTTTTGCACACCCTTCTACCGGGCAGCTGTGGCCTGGGCGTGTTCCCACCCAGGATTCCTTGAGAGAACAGCAGTGAACTTTTCTTTCACCCTTTCCCCCACTCTTCCAACCCAATCGGTACTGCAAAGGGTCTTGATTTTTTCGACGCCGTTTAGAAGTAGCATATCCTGTTTTTGCAGATCTTCTATTATGTCAGGAAATGTCCCAAACTTGTCGTTGATGTAGTTTAGGTGGGTTTCCAGTCCTGGAGCCTTTAGGGCTTCTTTTGCATTGCGAATTGACAGCGCCTCTCCAGCATCCAATGAAGCTAAGACCTTGGAGACTTCATATACAAAGTAGGTGTAGAACTTACCTGTTTATCACATGGCTTACAGAAGAAGTTTCACCTTCCAAAGAAAATTCCACCTCCTCAGACACCCACTTACGCTTAAGCGCTAATTTGTTTGCAGGAGTTTTCGGCATTTAACGAGTAGAATCTATTAAGAAACTAGTTACACTAGTAAAATTAATCAAGAAACAAGTAACACGAGGTTCTTATTCGTGTTACTTGTCATCAAATGAGCAATTAAACATTCTACTCCCTTACGATGAATATATACAAAATTTTAATTATGGAACAGCCAATCAGGAGACTGCCCAATGCAATGGGTTTACTATTGGCTGACTGGAGAATCTATCTTGAACTTCCTGGATTCTAATTGGAGGAGTTGTTCCAAGAAGGAGCCGATCAGGAGCCCTATTTTGGAATTAGGGATGACCGTCGGTGCCTCCCTGGTTGTAGGTATGCATAAGCGCATTAGTTAAGTCCGAAAGTGGTCAGGGAATTAAGAGCTCAGGCCTTTCACTAAGCTGGTGTAAGGGTTTTTTGTGCGAACGGCACTTTTACCTGGAACCGGACCACAAATGTTCAATTTAAACATTTTCTTTAACAAAAAAAAAAAAAAACCTTTTTGCTAAACATTTGGCAAAAAAGGCCATTTTATGACGTTTATTCCAAGAAACCCCTATTTTATGACGTTTATGCGTAAAATGGCTATTTTATGACAAAATCATATGACTTTGACGTTTATGACTTTTTCCCGTCTCTGATTATAATAAAGTGTTCTTAAACTTTACGCTTATTAATTTTTATCAGTTTCCATTTCCATGCACTATACTCAATTATTATATCTAGTCAATATGATTATAATCAATCATTTTTCGAAGTTAGGTATTTTAATAATTTGTAAACAATTTTCTGATGAAAGCAGTATTTAATTGCTAAGAAAAGCCCTCAAAATTGTAATAGTCCCTAGCATTACAGAAAAACATGGAATATTGTAATTGTTTGGTAATTTTTAACTATAGCAAAATAAAAGTGTATCATATCTTTAAAGATAGATGTGCTTTGCTTTTCTTTGAAAGAGAATAGACGCATTTATAGTCAAGGAGATAGCGTGCAAAAAAGTGTCTGACTAACATCAAGCTAGAATTTTGTATACAAGTCAATCTTTTAGCGCCTGTTAAGAATATGTGGTCGGCTAAGTTCATCTGCGGGACATAGCTTGGCAATAGGCGTTTGAAAAAAACAAACCGGTGGAGAGCGGCCATGTCTCACCAATTATGGTGGACAATGTGATTTTCGTGATCCTGAGTACAGAATTAGTTAGTAGACCGAAAATCAAGTTGATGTTAGTTTGTCCCTTGACAGGGGACCACGTTGATTTTTAGTAATATTGGAATAACTAACCTATCAAATGTGAAAATAACATCGACTTGATTTTTGGTTTACTAACTAATTCAGTACTCAGCATCATGAAAATCACATTGTCCACCATAAGTGGTGAGACATGGCCGCTCTCCACCGGTTTGTTTTTTTCAAACGCCTATTGCCAAGCTATGTCCCGCAGACGAACTTAGCCGACCACATATTCTTAAAAGGCGCTAAAAGATTGACTTGTATACAAAATTCTAGCTTGATGTTAGTCAGACATTTTTTTGCACGCTATCTCCTGGACTATTATTGGTATATTTGATGAGAAAATATGTTGATAAAATTTTGAAATAGGTTTATTAAATGTCTCTTAACCCTAGAATACTACCGTTAAATATTAATATGTTGTTACTACCGATACCTCACTGTGACTATCATTGGATCTTATTTAAATTAAACTATTTTGTAGTCTCAAAATATAGTAAGTTACTTAAAAATGCATTATTAGTTTGGTTTATAATAAATAAATAGGCGATTCATGAATATTTCTTTCAAAAAAGTAGGTACACATTTCTGTATTAATAAGAAGAGGAACACAATTTTCTATCAGGTAACATCTATTCACAGTAATGTTTTCGTCTGTTTCAGTCAAATTTCTTACAACTAAGCGTTAAAAAAATTATTATTATAAAAAAATATTAAACAGGGTAGGCATACAGGGACGTTGGGAACCATTGGACATAGTGGGGGCGACTGGCAGCCATTTTTATCAATTCAATACGTCACTTTGACGCATAGGTAGTGTTCTAGGGTTAAAAAAAAACATAGGAAATTGCGGAGTCAGTAAACATTCTAACATTTTTTTTGATTGCACTGAATTTGCACTAATTATACCTCTTTATATAACAAACATTTCCACTGAATTTTATTATGATTGCTGCCAGTTTGAAACTATCGACTACTTCACTTACATCAATTCGCATATTGGTGTCCTCGTATAAAAATCCAAAGGATATTTTTTTTTTTTTTTTCATTTACATAGTTCATAAAATGTAGAAATAATTAAAGAACTTTTTACCACCCACCTGAATTCGTTGACCAATCTAAAAATGTCCTGCTTATTAATCACTTAAGACATATTGAATGAACCTGCAATTTCTGTTTCCTTTTTTATTTTTTGTAGATACATTAGTACCCTGGACTTATGTAATAGGTGGCTCTGCGAAGTATTACGTAAGTCAAAAAATTATGTAAGTTGGGGTATGCACTTAGGCACTCACTAAATATCAACTTTTTTTTTATTTCAAAACAAATTAAGTTGTAGATTCATGTTGACAGGCTGCGGACACATCTTCTTATCTAATTCTGATGTATAATCACATGAAAAGGGAGGGTTCAAGGCACAGAATCGACCCCCTTATCACTTTTAGCAGCAGTTTTAGGTGTTACCTAACTCCGAATTTACCTAAGGAGGGATATTACTGTAATTTAAAATGCAGATAGCAGCGGCAACCTTTTCAGGCTTCAATATTCTAAAATAACTTTTAAAAAAATATCTAGATTGTACTTTTGTAGGTGAGTAAAAGTGGGGGAGAGCTCTGTAATTTTATCTGAATTTCCAAGCAAGGCGAGTCATGTCACAATTTGATGAATTGCCTTTCAACACCTTCACCTGATGAGTATTTCCATGAAATTCATGATTTTCCGCCTGACCCTAAGACCCTGCATCCGGTTCTGTTTTGTTAGTGTTTGTCAAAAATCTGTATGTATAAAAAATGTGATTATAGTGAATATTTTTTATAGCTAACTTCTATATTTTCATTTGCATTATTATTTTAAATAATTATTAGATATATACCGGACTTTCATAATTACTCAGCCCTTATTAATCTGCTTTTTTGAGGTTATCTCTTTTTTTAACTTTTATTTAATATTGCGACTACAGTTTTACATGTTATAAGCAATAATGATAATTGATTGTAATAGCTTGTTTAAATTGACAGATATAAAACTCCTGTCTAGTAAAAGAGCTTATTGACTTTGTGTAAACTCTTTAAATTAACAAATGTACTCTTTTATCTTATTAGATCTCGAGGCCATTGCCGCTTCAAGCACCTGGGAGGGTTGTCAGGAATGGTTTGGGATGACAGGTTTTGGATAAGAGGATTTGTGTGGAGGGAGACTGAGTGGTGGAAGGATCTATAGCGGGAGATAGCTAGGTCTCGGAAAAATGGGATGTTCAGGTCAGTGTATAGGATTTGGTTGAATACATAGTAAGGGGGATTTACTATTGTTCTGAGGATCTTTGACTTAAGGATTGGATGCGGTAGGAGTTGGAACATTTGGTGCAGCCCTATAGTTTGATGCTTTGAGAATTGTGTTGTATCTGAGTATTTTGTTATGTGTGTTGAGTTTGGATTATTTGTTGAGGAGTCAGTGTAAAAGTTTATAGCGTGTTTGGATGCGTTAGCGTAAGGTATAAATAAGCCAAGGTAGAGGACGGTACTCTGGTGAGGAATAAGGATAATATGGTTAAGGAATAGAGGTTCGCAGTTTCCGTGTCTTAAGGAGAAGGTCAGACGAAAAATTTTATTCGAGGCTATCTTGAGGTTATCTACATGAAACTTGTAAATCATAAAGATAGTAAAAATTGAACTTTGATGAAGTATAAATTTAGTTATATACTTTTAAAAATATTGAAAATTAGCATTTATATAAAAACTAACACAACAATAATTTAATTTGTTTAGGAAGCGAGGAAGTTAAAAAGCTAGATTTATAATGATTGAAGGATTTTTTTAATGGTGCCTAGGGGCATTTTATGGAATTAAATAACAAAAATGTTAAAACCATGTAACACATTTGTCCACCGCTTAACTCTGAAATGACATCACAGTGCTGTAGTATTTCTCTCAACATCATCTGGTTTGAACTCCCTGCTTTATTGTCAATCAGCTACTACATCCCTGCTCTTTACAAACCATAAGGTATGTTTTCACTACTTTTATCTTCTGCTTGTTGCTTCTCAATGAATTCAGCCTTAATTCTCTTTGTTGCAGTAAGATACGTGATTTATAATGTTTAAAAAATTATATGGGTCCTTTTAGCATTTTGGGTTGGACATTGATGTTGGTTAGACTAGATATCAAACATTGATGTCCCAATCCTTCAATGTAAAACAATAAAAGTAGTATGGAGAAAGTTCCACAGACAAATTATTTTACAGAAATCAACTATTATTGATTAAAGGTACCTTTCAACATAATGAATGTATTATGCGATAATGAATGTCAAGATCTTAAATAATATAGAAATACTTCTACTTAGGTTTTTTTGTGTTCCTTAATGTTTTCAAGATAAAACAAATTTTTCAGAAGGTAAACTATCTTAAGTTCGTTGTTTAGGACTAATTAAATTGGATTTAATCAAAGTGCTAAAAAATTGGATAGGAAATGGTGTATTATACTAAAATAATTAAATTGGTTGTGGGGATAAGTCTCACGTAAAAAGGGTTTCGTTGGTATTGTGAACATGAAATTAGTTATTATAGGGGGGGGGGGGGGGGGGGGGGGGGGGGGCAAAATGTTGATGTCTTTTGAGAAAATGGCCTGAAAGAGAAACCACTTTCCATAAGTGTTACATATTTTTGTAATCTATCTTCAATACCTTTCATTTGATACCCACTCAAAATTTAAATAAAATATGTGTAACTCTCACGCATTAGAAGTGAAACTTAAATTCTAGGAAGAGAATAAACATATGAAATAGAAATAGCACAACACCCCTTATTTAAGTAATGCATATTATATAAATAATTTATTAAATATGCAACATACATATTTATAAACAAGAGTTTACAATGCTGCCACAGTCAGATAAACTTCTCAAAGAAACATAATTTCAATTTTCATAAAATGTTAGCGAATAATGAAGAAAAACATGAAAATAACATTAATATAATATACAGGGTGGCCAAGATAAACTGGCTCAACCTGTTATCTCTTTTATTTATGAAGATAGAGAAAAAGTGTAAATGGTAACTCTCCTTGGATTTTCGCGTTGTTTTATAATATGATTCCAAAAAATATTTTTAACTCATAGTTTCGGCGTTATCTCTCTCAACTTTGTAATCTTAAATGGTAACCTATATGTTTTATTTTTTTTTCTAAAATTAGATTGCTTTTGAAGAAAAATGAGCCTTGAATCAACAAAATCGGTTGAGAATTGACAGAGATATTCAGTTTTCAATATAACAAAAATGCTATCTAAGTATGTAAAATAATAAATCTAAAAAAAAAAAAAAAATCAATCTTAATTCTGTTTATTTTACTTTGTTTTTCACTTATTAAGGTTAGCTGAATGCATTTACTGATCAAAACTCAAACCTTTTTTCCATTCCATTCAGGAACATCGTTAGTATGACCTCTTTTGATCAGTGCGTCGACAATCTTCCTTTTCTCTACAGTATAGGAAAGGAATGGAAAAAAGGTTTGAGTTTTGATCAGTAAATACATTCAACTAACCTGAATAAGTGAAATAAACAGAATGAAGATCATTTCGTTTAATTTGCGATTTTTTTGTTTACAGTATTTTACATAATAAAATAGCATTTTTGTTATATTGAAAACTGAATATCTCTGTCAATTCTCAACCGATTTTGTTGATTCAAGGCTCATTTCTCTTCAAAAGCAATCTAATTTAGAAAAAAATATAGGTTACCATTTAAGATTTCGAAGTTGAGAGAGCTACCGCTAAAACTATGAGATAAAAATATTTTTTGGAATCATATTATAAAACTACGCGAAAATCCAGGCGAGTTACCATTTACATTTTTTCTCTATCTTCAAAAATAAAAGAGATAACAGGGTGAACAGTTTATCGTGGCCACCCTGTATATTAATTGTTATAATAATACCCTTATATACCAATTCTGTATACAGAATAAATCAACTACTCCCGTGGTATAGTGGTTAGCACATGAGACTCAATCCAGGGGTGGGGGTTTGAGACTCGTCCAGAGGGAAGATTTTTTACAGGTCAATCAACTGCCGGCCTAAGTCAGCAGTCGATTAAAAATATCTATCACAGGCGAGTAAAAATGAGTTAATTTCACATCAAAAATGTTTCACTTGGATGAGTCTCAAAACGCAAACTCGTTTCCTGATGTCAATTTTATCCAAGCACATTTACTCTACCTCGGCTAAAGAAGTTTCTCTTCAAAATGTTTTATTTTTACTAGTGGTAGCAAAATTACGCATTATTGAACTGTTTTTAGGCATGAAAATTTAATTTCTCTGAGGTTTCAAGAAAAAGTTAAAATATGTGCAAAATACTATTTTGCTGAGGATTTTTCCAGACTAAGCCACGCCCTCATTCCCCACTATAAATAAATAAACAAACATCCTTTTGTTTGATAAAATCTTTAACCTAAATTATTTAAACAATTTACCTTAAAAATATTACGAATTTATAAAAAATTTCTCGGAGACTAACTTAATAATTTGTCAGAAAAATTCTATTTTGCTGCCTTGTTACATAAATAAATATTTTTCCCCGTGACAGGAATTATCCGTTGTTTTGGATTACCAATTAATCAGATCAAATTGCTATGCTTATTTTTCTATGGCCCAGCAGACCGGACATTTTTTTATATTTTTAGTAACAGCAGAAATTTAGTTTTAGGGGGAAAGATGCATGACAAGAATTATCCGCCATTTTGGATTTGAACAGCTGATAATTTTGAGTTTGCTATATTTTTCCTGTTTGCACGTTAAAACGTCAATACCGCACGTCTAAGTCGTTAACGTTAAGTCTTCAATACCGCAAAGTTTCATGTTTTTATCTCTTTTGATTCAAAAGCTATTGGAACCGTACAGAGTAACACACAGACAGACACAGGAATGAAACTATAAGGGTTTCTTTTTTTTGGTTTTACCAACGAAACCCTAAAAATCGACAGTTTAAGGAAATCTAATAAAATGAACAAGTAGAATAATAAAAAATGTGCAAGGATTATTATTTTCCTCTAAATAATCTTTCAGATGTACCAACTTGCTGAATAGAATATCTGTTGCCAATATTGATGTTTCTTAAGAATTACAAACAGAACACATGCTACAAATTCAGTTTGTCCTTTCTTTATAAATGACCAATTTTTTGTGTATGGCACATCCCCTCCTTGTAAACTGTTTTGTATTCTCAGACCCCACTCCAGTACCCGACAGTTTGATTCTAAAACATTCTCTCCCTTCTCTATACTTATACTTTCCTAGCTCTCCTATTTTCGAGTCTGTGTCTGGCTCCCTCACCCCAGAGTTTAGAGAGTAACCAGACAAATAGTAATACAGAACCTGAGTAGTGAAATATGGTGACAGTCCCATGTACACGGGACATTTGGCAACTCTATTTATAATGTTAGTTTACAACAGTAGCTTGAGTGACATTGGCTTAAAATTCCATTTTTATTGCATTGTCTAAAGTTATAATTAAATATCGTATTGAGTTTATCTTACTCTAACTATCCAGGAGTTAGTTCCGAGAGAAGTAAATCTAAGTTATACTTAGATATTATGCAGTTTTATTACCCCTTCGGGAAGGAGAGATATTTCAAAAGGTGCTTTATGAGGTAGGTGTTTCCAGCAATGACAATAACATAGATATTATTAACAGTTTGTTTCTAAACCAAGGCTAGGTGGGTAACATACTTTTAGTTTACAATTTTCTAGTGACATCTTTCTGATGAACAGAAATGGTACTACACAAGAAATAAACAAGAGTAAAATGTAGCAAAATACTTTATTTCAATAACATAAAAATAAAATAGTACAACAATCAATAACTATTGAGCAAAATAATTTTAACAGTATAGATGACCAAATAAGAACCAATAAATCTAAATAACGCTGTATGTTAACATACTACACCTGAGGTAATATTTTCTCTTACATCCTCAAACTTGATTTTTTCCTGTTTATATTATTACAAATAAAATTTTACTCTCAGCTCACATACTTATTTTCATTATTTATTTAATCCACAATTCAAAGGCATATGGTTAAAAATAGGAATCAATTACTGAGTAATTTAATTACAGACTAAAATTAAATAAATATATATTTATATATATAAGTAGTGTGTCCCCAAAAAACCTGATGGCAATAGAAGGGGACTCCCTCCTCCACTAATAACCTAAGCAAGCCTCAGTTACCGTGGGAACACTTTGATCTGACCCCTTTGACAATCTCTCGTCAAAAATTCTGGAAAAACTTGGCAAGAACGGCCAGAAAATTTGTAAATCATTGGTAAATGAGTATAAAGGTAAGATGCCACAGAGAAATGAATGACCACTTGAGTGGTTTTGAAAGGGAGAGGATTTTTTTTTGCGAGATGGGGAGATCGTGCATCATGAATTCCCTCCAGGCCAGCCAGTAAATAGGAATTTCTACATTAAATGTTGTCCAAGTGCAAAATGTTCCTCAACGGTTGACATTTAGGGGACATAGAGATCATCAAAACGGCTATGACAAAGTCGCTAAAGGACCTTACTTTAGAGGAGTTCCAGGAATGTTTCTAACAGTGGAAATTGAGATAGCACAAGTGCAGCATCAGGGGGAGAGTACTTTGAAGGAGACCATATTGATAAATGTTTAACTAAACCACATATTTGTAGGGCACACTATACATATATATAAACATATATATTTACACACATTTATATTTTAACAACACTGCAATTAAAAATAATGCTACCCTTGTAATATAAAATGAATTAAAAATAAAATCCCTGTGTTAAAACAGTACTAAAAAGATGCACACACAAAAAAATAATAGCATGTGCCCATGTCAACTTTTACCTCATTTGTAACAGTCTGCAACTAATAATTGATTCACCAGTCCACAATTCAATATTTATAAATTTTACTAAACATCTAGTTTACTTAATATATTATCTTTTTTCGTTATATGAACACTGACTGTGGTTTATAAATTGCGATAATATCAATATTAACATTGTATCTATTTAATTAATCTTATCTTATTTATATCAAAGATGTGTAATTTAGTGGAACATACCTTACACATTTGTGTTTAGAGCAAAACTCTAACATGTGTTAATTTTTTTGGAAGTGCCTACCTTTAAGGTACCAACAACTTTTTAATTAACTCTCCCTCCATTTTTTTACCATTCTTGCTTAAAGCATGGTATATACATAGTTAATTACTTATAGAAACATGCTATTATTGCTTCTTTGTGTAAAAAACTAAATACCTGATAACACCACAAGTCATCAACCTCTTCCAATGTTATACATTTTTGTTTTCATATTTTTTATTTTAATGTTTGTGCTTTGTTGTTTTATCAATTAAAGTTTATTATTATTAAATTTATTAGTAGACTTTCAATTTGAACTATATTGCCTTTTACATTGCATTTTACTTTAAAATCATAATTAGGTATCTACTTATTTCGTGCTACTATTAGAAAAAGGACTGGATTCATTTTGGTAGTTTTATCATAACATGCGGCTTCAATAGTGAATCTTTAGCACATATTCTACTAAAGGTGTGATAATAAAAAAAAAATCAAGATTATAAACAAAAAAAAATCAGCATACTCGGAGGACTCACTTGTAAATTGACTTGGACAGTGTTCAGTAACCAAAGAATCTACAAAATTCTTTAAAGATACACTTTTTATCCCTGAAGCTATTTCAGTCATTTTTAAATCATAAGTAAGACAAATTATTCTACAAAAATAATCTATTATTGATAAAAGGTACCCTTCAACATGAATTTTAATCTTTGGCAGTTACTATATGAACTTGGATTTAAAAATCATTGTACTAGATAATTTCAATGTTGAAGATAAACAAATTTTTCTAAAGGTAACTTATCTCTTAAGTTCATTGTTTAAGACTAAATAAATTGGTTAAAATAAATATATATTATAATAGTAGTTTACAATAATGGATAACATTTACTATTTCCTGTTGCAGTTACAGTGGGTACAAGTTTTAGGCCGGTCGTCCACTGGAAGCGACTAAGCGACCAGGCAACTATGCGTCACCAATCCGAATATATAGAATACAATATAACCTCGTCTTTTGCAAGTAACCTTGAGCAGGCGACCACACGCTACTCCAAGCAACAACAGGCGACTAGCGGCTGTTCCCACTGAAATGGGATTAATTGCTCGTAGTCGCCAGTTTAAATACTTTGTTTACTCTAAGCTTAGCACTTATTATTAGTATATTTACTATGGATATAGAAAAATTAATCACACAAATTCATAACAAAACCTCACTATGGGATATGAGGAATAATTTTTTATAGGTGATTTTTAAAAAAAGGGTCTTCAGGGGAGTTTTAAATAAAAAACACCAAGTTTTTTTGCAATATTTTGTCCCTCTTTTGGGAGATTTTCAAGCCTGAAAATTTTTTAATTATAGATTAGAAAAGAACTTTACATATCATTTAAACATTTATCTAACATAATTATGAATTGTTTGCAATAATAATTTATAATTTCTATAAAATTTAAAAGAAATGATAAAGTAAATAAATAAAATTAAAAATAAAAGAATACATAGGTTACATAGGTATTCTTTTATTTTTAATTTTATTTATTTATTTTAAATTTTAAAGAAATTATAAATTATTAATGCAAACAATTCATAATTATGTTAGATAAATGTTTAAATGATATGTAAAGTTCTTTTCTAATCAATAATTAAAAAATTTTCAGGCTTGAAAAGTCCCAAAAGAGGGACGAAATATTGCAAAAAACTTAGTGTTTTTTATTTAAAACTCCCCTGAAGACCCTTTTTTTAAAAATCATCTGTAGAATTTAAAGGGGACAGCAACAAAATATGGATAATTTTTTATCTTTCAGTGATATTCAGCGAGAACTGTGAGGAAAAGTTGCCGAGGAAGTGAATGCTAGACACAGGAGTTATTGTCTCCCTGAAATTCGACATTTTGGTGATCGATGGCTTTATAATATTCAAAATGTAGTGAAACGTGTCTGGACGCACCCTGTAATAATCGAAAAAACTTTTGGGGGTCATTCTGCAAATCGCTGAGCAGATAATGGAATTCTCCCATTGACTTCCTCCTTTCTAATATTAGTTATTCCAACACCGATTTCTTCTACGGGTTTGAAACCAATGCCTTGTGAGATAGGAGTTCTCCATAATGTACATTAAGTCCAGACATTCCCTTTAAAAAATCACACGAGAACTTACAGAAAGAGCAATATACACAACACAGTATGAAGTCGCTTGCAGTGGATGACCCCTGTCGTGCATAGACACCTTGTCACGAGTAGTTGCTTCCAGTGGATGACGGAAGTTTTTTTTTAAAGATTTATATTGGTTTAGAAAACTGGGCAGAGGGGGCTCTAGCTGATATTAAGTGCCCTCAGTCTGTTTTTAATTTGGGTAAGGTTACTGCCACCTCAACACTCCTGGATGGTGGCATTGTTTGGACAGAAGTGTGTGGTAGTATCTACCCACCAAATCCCCTGTGACCAAATTGTGACAATAGACTAGTACCAATAAGATATTTATAATTTAAAGAACCATATTCCAAAAAAAATTAATGAACTTAAAAAATAATTAAAGATATGACGATACAGATACTCACAAGGCAAATGCTGCTACACCTCCACAATCCCGACTTAGCTCTAGGTATTCACAAATTCAAAAAATTACAGAGGGACGACCATTTGGAGTAAAGCCACTAAATTTTTACACCCCAACCCTTGGGAAGCCCTTACAAGATCTGCCTGAGCCCCTGCTGCAACCACGCTGTTATTTAACAAGAATACACCTGAAAATGTATTATTGTTAAACTTAAGAAATTAACAGTACTTATATTCCACTTAAAAATGAGGGAGTTATTATAATTAATTTTTTCTAAAAAAAAAAGTTGTAAACTGATCATCTTGCTTAATAATATTGTTGGAAAATAAAATTGTTTACAGATATGCCATTGGAATATTGGGAAGAATCATTTAAAACAATCATAAGTATAGATAAAAATATCTTTTAGAACTAATATCAAGTTAAAAATATCGTTAACATAAACCAGAGTAAACATAGAGCTTCAAACATAAAAATAGTTCCAAAAATTCTAAACTAAAGTTTACATTGTGTTACCCGGTGGTCATAACTCATCAAACTGAGAAACTTCTGTTATCTATGGCTGCATCCTGAGACATCCATCAACACGAATAACTTCACCATTAAGGTAAGGGTTGGTAATGATAGACTGCACCATCATGGCAAATTCGTCAGGTTTACCCAGTCTCTGGGGAAATGGGATGCTCTTACTCAAGAAATTTCTCACTTTATCAGGCAGAGATGAAAGCAATGGAGTGTCAAATAGTCCGGGAGCAATGGTACACACTCTAATTCCCTGGGAAGAAAGATCTCGAGCTATAGGTAGGGTCATACCTACCACAGCACCTTTACTAGCCGAGTAAGCTGCTTGACCAATCTGGCCATCAAAAGCAGCAACACTTGCAGTATTAACTATTACACCCCTGTAACCATCAGAATCTGGCTGATTTTCCCCAATAACACCAGCTGACAGCCTTATAACATTAAACGTTCCAACTGTGTTCACCATTAAAACTTTGACAAAATCATCCAGTTTATGAGGAAGTTTCTTGTTGAAGTTATAGGTCTTGAAAGCGACACCAATACCGGCACAACTAACTGCACAATCTAATTTACCGAACTTGTCTTTTGCAATATTGAGAGCTTTTTCGACGTCTTTCTCGTTGGTTACGTCGACCGATGCGAATACAGTGTTAGGACCTAGATCTTTGGCTAAAGTTTCACCTTGAGATGTCCCAAGATCGGCGATAACAACTTTGCCGCCTTCTCTAACTAGTCTTTCAGTGGTAGCACGTCCTAAACCGGACGCACCACCAGTAACCAACGTGACAATATTCTTCAACATGGTATACGAGAAGAAAAAATTAAATATGCTTACTTAGATTCCTTTTTTTGCAGCACGATTTGGTCCGGCGTCTAGAAAATGAGTAGATACTTTAGTTTATATAATTGAGAGAGAAAAAACACTTGGATCCGATATAATATAATTAAGGAATGATATTAAAAAACTGAACGTCTTAGAGAGAGTAAATTTAGAAAGAGAGGCAAGGACGTGGGATACACATCTATCATACACTTTCCACCTCTAAAATCTCAACATCCGACAGACGTGATAACAGACTCAAGGTCAATCATTTTGTACTCTGTGGTTGGTGGTTGGTTAGACTTAAAACTCTCCTTGCAGATAAATTAATAAGTATGTAATTAGAATAATGCTCGATCTACAAGTAGTTCGGTAAAACATCTTGACTTGAGATAAAAAAAAGTAGCAGGACAAAAACGGAAAACTTATATGAAGAAGTTTTAATAAAATACCCCCTTCCCCCACTTCGATTTAATTTTATATTTCGCGCTTTCATAAAAACAGTATAGCCATTTTTTTCTGTTTTATTTTTTATTATATTATTTAAATGAACATAATATAATTTCGTGTCGAATAAAAATATCAATTGTTTATTATTTGGAATTATTAGTTTATCAATTTATTTTTATAATTAATTGGGGACATTCACCTTTCACCCGTTTGCCGGGCGCAGCCCATGATTGACCAGGCACGCTCAACTCCAAGCAAAACCGTACGACGCCGCCTCCAAGCTTCCTCTTTTCGTTTCTAAGCCACGCCGACGGTCGCCATTAGCGTTTAAGTGTATTTTTAGGAGTTATATATTTCTATTAAGGTGAGTAAAACAAAACAAATGTATAATTCTATTACGATTATTGGTTTTAGATGTTGTAGCAGTTTTGTGTTAGATGTTTCTTTACGAGTTAACTGTTCCATTTAAAAATAATGTTTTTTTTTTCTTGTTGGCCATCCGGCCACCTATTCTGTTCGTGCCAAAAACGATTGATTTATTTCTTCAATTACGTGTTTTCCGGTTTATGGTAGCCTTTAACCCGTGTTTGCTGTAAACAATTGGGGTATAGTTAAACCTAGCTATTTTTGTTAAATTAGACTAAATAAATATGGGTATTTTTGTCAATCTTAACCTTTATCATGAGGAATTATCAGATTTACTGTTTATATTATTACGATATTGAGTAAAAATAATTATAAAAATATTACCAAGATATAAACTTTTTTTTTTTTGCTAAAATTACTTCTTTATTATTTTATCTTTCATTAATAAAGTAATTTTATTATCATCCTATCTTGAACGGTAGCTCCTTTAGGGCCTTTACCGTGGGCTTAGTAACCTTTCGTTCATTAACCAACTCAATAAAATCATTATCTTATCCCGTGGTTAAAGGTAGGTAAATGAAGTTAACCTCTTCAGTTCAATTTGATACGATTCATATTACAAGAGTAATTTTCTTAAGCTACAATGGTTCTTCACTGAACCTTTTTAGGTTATAGTATTAGAGTTATGGCCAATTTCTAATTGAAACTATTATAGTTTGTGAATATGATTAATTAATTGATCTTATACATTTACTTTAATTAGAAACATATCTTCTTAACAGTGTGTACTGACTTACTAGTGAATTACTTGTGTTAAATAGTATTGAAAAAGTATTTTTTTGTAATCACCTATGGAATTGCTTAATAACTTGATTTCTATACCTATCTTCCACAATAAGCTTTTATTAATTAAATATCTTATAACACAAGCTAAATTCAATTAAGGTCTACCATAATGTAAACAAATAACCTATCTGTGAATTTGCTGCAGATGCCCTTTCCACTATTTACTATTGATATGTTTGAGTTTTATTTTATGAAGTGTGGTTTTTCTCTATCCAAAAAATATTTTGACTAAGGAATAATATCTCTAGTGTATAGACGTGATAATATCCATTAGTCTGTTAAGAGTAAGGGATAATATTATCACTTTGATACGCATAGGTGATGTTGCTTTGTCTAACAGTTATTTTAACAAGGTTAAAAGGAACAATTTAAAAAAACAACCCTCAGAATGAGACAAAAAAGTGAGGGCAGATGCGGCAGGTTTATCTTTGAATTTACTTCCCCAATTCAAGGTAAGGTAAATCTGCAATACATGGTACCCCTGCCTTTTATCTATTATTAGACTGAGTGATATTTGATATGTTCATGCTCAGTTAATAATCTGCTTTATTAAATACACACCAGCTAGTGACATTATGTATATATTTACACATACATACATAATATGTATACATTCCAGTCAAACCTTGATGTCAATGTCTCATCATCGCTTCCTCCTGAAATGTGCTGCCGATCATACTTGGTCTACATGTCTCCTGAATCCAACTTTAACAAATAGTGGACTAAACCCTGTCGCTCTTTAATCTTCCACTTGATGCTCCTTTATCTATATGTTCCAGCTAGTACTCTCTCTCTCTCTCTCCCACCTTAAATTCTTTCCTCACCAATGGTTGAATGTTCTTTTCCTTCTCATTCCAATTATGACTTCTAACTTTGTTCTTTACCCCTCTACCTAATATTATGTTATACGCCAATATACCTGTAGAGTTTAGCGTTCTTTGTAGACGGCGTAACAAAGTTTAGATTTTTATTTCATTTGTCTCCTGCATCTTCCACCATTGCTTTTAGACCCTTTTTCATTCCCTGTTTTTGACCATTTGTTGCCGGATGAAAGGGTGCTGTCCTTTTATGAGTTATGCTGTCTTGTTTTGAATTTTCTTACAGTAAATTGGGTCCCATTAATGGAAACTAGAACCTTTAGAAATCCAAATATGTCATTTTGTTTTAAATAATTTTACGCACCAATCTGCTCTCATGGTATTCGTACTAATTATTTCAACCCTTTTGCTGTATGAATCCTCTATTATAAAATAAGCTTTCCCCTTCTCTACTTCTGCAAAATCCTCATGTATTCTTTCCCATGACACTCCTACAAGTTCCCCAGAATGTGTTCCCTGTCTCACAGGGTTATTTTGCTTCCGTGCACAGTGTTTGCAATCTTTTACAACCTCTTATATTTGTTTATCAATGCGTTGCCAATAACAATATCCTCGTCCGAGTTCATTCATTTTCTGCATCCTCAGATGACCCTCATGTTATTCTTTCAAAATTTTGTTCTGGAATATTTTCGGTTTAACAGTCTTGACTTGATCCTCGAAAAATACACCATCTTGTATGGTGTACTCGTTATTTTGGAGTCCAAGTTCTTCTAACTTTAAATAATTTCCTAATTTGTTAGGAAAATTTGTTCTTAATTTGTTTTCCTAATTATAAATTGTCCTCAATATTTCAAATAAATTTCTTTAGTTTCATCTGAAATTTTGTTTTGGTTTATTGATAGTAGTTGGTTTGCTTGAAAGAAAGCTGCTTGATCCGCCTCTACAACTTCTGGTTTCCCCGCCGGAAATCTTAATAAGAAATCTGTGTTCCAATGGTTTATGGTCTGTCACTAAAATAAAATGTCGGCCCAGTGTAGGTATGCCTGTAGCTTCTTTGTCAATTTCTTGCTGCATTTCAATTCAGCAATTCAAGTTAATGAACATAAGGCAAATGCTATTGGCCTTGTCATACCATTTTTATATCGATAAGACAAGAATCCCAGTCCTACTGGTGAAGCCTCAGTAGCTTAAGTCAATTGTTCATTTGGGTCATTATATGCCAATGTCCTGTCACTTGCAATTTGTTTTAAAATTTGATTATAACTATTTTCATATTCGTCTGTCCAAATAAAGTTTTTACCTTTCTACAGTAGGTTATTTAATGGTTTAAGGATTGTTGCTAGCAGGGCAGATTTAACTATAGGGGCACGATGGGCACGTGCCCAGGGGCGCAAGAGGTATGAGGGCGCAACTCAAAAGGTTAGAGGGGGGGGGGACTAAACTTTAAACGATGGATAAATGCTTATATCAAGAAAAATTGTTTGGAAAGGATTTTCCTGAATTTTGAAGTCGCTATGCGCATATACCTAACTCTCCCAGTAACTAACTGCTCGGTGGAGAGGATCTTTTAGCTCTTAACAGAATAAAATCAGTGAATAGGTCTACAATGCGTACTGACAAGCTGAAAAGTTTACTGTTAACTGTTATTATGAGCGCAAAGCGACGTAACGCAGGAAATTAACTATACCGATAAAATCGAAGATTTTGCCAGAGCAAAAGCAAGAAAAAATGCTATCGTATAATGGTAGATTCACCGAATACCCAAAATTTGTTCCATCAGATTATTTTTGTATTATCATTGGTAATAATTTATTATGAAGTATTATTATTGTTATTTAGTGGTTAGTTTGGGTATTATAAGTAATTAGTTGAGTTCCAATAACCTAATGTTCGTTTCTAAGAAAAGTTCTGCAAAATATAATAATTAATTTAATTTATAAATAATTATTATAAGTATATTATTTATTTGAAGTCAATTTTTTAGTATTTCAAAATTTATCTTTTTACTCCAATGTTAATTATTACGCTTATTTTTTTTTTTGGATAATGTGCAATATTTACTATAAAAGATTTAATAGGGGAGGGGGGGTGCGCAGGGCGCTCTGAACGTCTAAAACGGGCCTGGTTGCTAGTTTTGGAATGAATTCATTGTAATAATTTGCTAGTCCGAAAAATGTTCTTAATTCACTTACATTTTGAGGTTCCTTCATCAAGCATCGATCTTCTCTGTGGTCTTGTGTAGTCCTTTCTCGTCAATCTTGCTTGTGTCCAAGGTACTTGATACTTAGCTCACAAAACTTGCATTTTTCTTTATTCAGTCTCTAATTTTGTTAATTGATTATGTTCATGCAGTCTTAATTTTTGTCATTCCAAAACTTGTCTTAATCTTGCTAGCAGTTCTTCTGTTGTTTATCCTTGTATACAAATATCATCCATAAAATATTTTGGATTCAGTGGCGTAGCTTGGGCATTGCCCCCCCCCCCCACAAAAACTTTTTGGGGGACCCTCGCCAAGCCAAACAAAAATGATGAGGAAAATAAAACCTCTTGCGTTTAGAACTGAGGGCCCCCTCGTCGTTGATTTGCCCCCCCCCCCCCCCCCCCCCCACAATGCGGGCCCATAGTTACGCCACTGTTTGGATTCATAACTATACATTTTCTATGTATATTCCTTTGTCTAAATAACTTTTGGGCAAAGGACCATCACTTGTTAGGTCTTATTACCTCAAGGGGTACTGTATTCCTGTGTTTCTTCAACCCAAGAATGTTAGGTTATATTTCATTTTTTCTTATAAATATTTACTTTTATTAAGATAGTTGGGTAGAAAAGTTACAGAATGGTTTGACCTAGAATGCATACTTCAATATTTATACTGGAGTAAAATTATCTAGGTACGATTTATTTTGTGTTGTCTCAAACATGGTTTACAACACAACCTTCAATAAACATATACACAAAACTTAATTGTATAACTTGTGATTATTTATATTGAATTGTAATGCTCCGAATTCCCTGCCAAGAGCAATTTGTAAATTCTTACTGAATGAGCTATGATGACAATTTTGGCTCCCTCTACTGAATGAACCCAAATAAATAATTTCATGTAGACAGCCACTATCTGAGCACAAGACACATTTTTTACTCCATTCAAGTAAGTGTTTCGTTGGTTACCTAAGATTACTCTTTTTACAAGTAATTAATTTTTGTTTGCAGTAAATAATGGAACGTGGTGGTTTCCGTGGTAGCCGTGGAGGTCCCCCAAGGGGAGGCCCTGGCAGGGGTAGAGGAGGCTTCAGTGCAGCTAGAGGAAGGTAATGTCAACTTAATATCTTATTTACTTACTTAAAATTATACGGTATAGCATTTAAAATGTGTTTCATATTGGTGAGAATTTTTGTTATCTATTAATGAACAACAAAGTGAGATGTGATGATATTTTTGGTGCTTTCTACTGAAGTGAATCAATGAAACAATGTTTGTAGACGGCCTCTATCTGAGCAAACTTATATTGATGTAATCTTCATCAATGTACATATTTTATCTTTAAAAAAATAGTAATCCTAATACCCAATTTCACATGGATTGCAATAATTTCTATGGTCTTTATTCAAGTTATAAGGAATTAGCAAGAAAGTTAGAAGAGGAATTAGAAGGAAGTTATGAGGAATTAGCTGTAATATGTCTCCAATTTTATATATAAGTAAAGTTTTTATGTGGACAGCTGTGAATATTGGTATTTCAAGTATCATTGATAACATTTTTTTAAACAAAATATTTGTTTTGACAGTGGAATTTGGTGTTACTAATACGATAGTTATTCTTGTTCCAATCAGTATTTTTTTCTTAGGTAAAAATTATTATTATATCATTATCCTAATAGTTATATTCTTAAATTATTTTTATTTTTTTATTTAGGTCACTTCAATTTAAAAAAAAAAAAAAAAAAAAAAAAATTAGCGGTCTTGTGAGGTTTTAACTAATACTTTTAACTAAATTTTAACTAATACAAATTTCACAAGATCTAACAATAATAAGTATTTGACCCATTACATTTCTTGGCCACATGTTTGCCCCGATCATCGATAATGCATTTTTGTACCATTTATCGGCTTCCTTATACTGTGGTAGATAAAATGTTCTTAAATATTTCTATTCAATAAATAATTTTTAATAACATAGGTTTTATTTAAGCTACTACAAATATTTAAAAGAAATAATTATTGTTCTACACTCCATAATTTTGCTTTTTATTTAAGTTGTTACCACTTATTGGATCCACTTTTAATGAGAACAAATCATATTCTTTGACCACATGTTTGCCCCGATAATGTATTTATGTATCATTTATCGGCTTCCTTATACTGTGGTAAATCAATGATCTTAAATATTTCTATTCTTTCATAATTTTCAATGGAATAGGTTTCATTTAAGCAACTACAAATGTTTTAAAGAAATAATTATTGTTCTACACTCCATAATTTTGCTTTTTATTAAAGTTGTTACTACTTATTGGATCCACTTTTAATGAGAACAAATCATATTCTTTGACCACATGTTTGCCCCGATAATGTATTTATGTATCATTTATCGGCTTCCTTATACTGTGGTAAATCAATGATCTTAAATATTTCTATTCTTTCATAATTTTCAATGGAATAGGTTTCATTTAAGCAACTACAAATATTTAAAAGAAATAATTATTGTTCTACACTCCATAATTTTGCTTTTTATTTAAGTTGTTACCACTTATTGGATCCACTTTTAATGAGAACAAATCATATTCTTTGACCACATGTTTGCCCCGATAATGTATTTATGTATCATTTATCGGCTTCCTTATACTGTGGTAAATCAATGATCTTAAATATTTCTATTCTTTCATAATTTTCAATGGAATAGGTTTCATTTAAGCAACTACAAATGTTTTAAAGAAATAATTATTGTTCTACACTCCATAATTTTGCTTTTTATTAAAGTTGTTACTACTTATTGGATCCACTTTTAATGAGAACAAATCATATTCTTTGACCACATGTTTGCCCCGATAATGTATTTATGTATCATTTATCGGCTTCCTTATACTGTGGTAAATCAATGATCTTAAATATTTCTATTCTTTAATAATTTTTAATGAAATAGGTTTCATTTAAGCAACTACATGTGTTTTAAAGATATAATTATTTGCTGATTTTTCTAGACTCCATAATTTTGCTTTTTATTAACCCTGGAATACTAATGTTCGAATTTTTTACGACCAGAGCTGAGTTTTTTGTCTGTGGTGACATCTAACGGGACTGCAGGGACATACGCTGTCAGGAGTGCTTCGACAGTTCAGTTGTCCTTGAGATTTCGTCAATATAGGACCTACACTGTCACTCGCGTCATCGCAAATTGGAGTATTTTAAAACATACATCGTAATTTTTACGAAGGTTTAGTAATAAAAGTAAATTTTTGCTCATCATAATTACGAGCATTAGTAATACCGTGTTATATAACACTCAATTTTTTTTATAGTTTACATTATTTATTGTATATTTTATCATTAAAACAAGACAATGGCACAACAAATATTATTTAGCGACCCTGAAGAAATATTAAGAGTTTTGAACTAGTTAACTTTACACGAAGACTCAAATCTATAGATGACGATTTTAAAGTAGATGATCTTAAAAACTTTTCAAATATCGATTAAAAAAAATTGAGTGATTTTATTCCAAATATCCCAAATAATAAAAAAATCCAAACTTTTAGTAGCAATTTTCAATTCAAATGACATATTATGTAATTATAATAATTAGTATTGTGATTCTTTCTATAAGAAATATTTAAAAGAAAGTATTGTTATATTAAAATTTAAATTATTATGTGCTATGTGTAATTTTACCTTTTATTTATATAATGTTTAGTTCGTGTTATGTCCTATTTAAAAAAAATATACATGTATTTGTGATTATAGTTCCAAGTTATATTTGCTAAGTTAACCATGCTCATTTTATCTAAATTTTGATATTGAGCTGTTTGTTCTGAATAGTTTTGTTGAGAAAAATATGTTTATAATAACTAAAATATATATTATTTACTAAAGAGCTGTTATTTATTCATTTATAACTCAAAATGATAGTATAAAATGAATGCTCGTAAAAATTACGAAGGTTTAGTAATAGACGCTCACTAGTTAGCATTAGTATTCCAGGGTTAAAGTTGTTACCAATTATTGCATCAACATTTAAAAAGAACAAATCATATTCTTTGGCCACATGTTTGCCCCGATAATGTATTTTTGTATCATTTATCGGCTTCCTTATACTGTGGTAAATCAACGTTCTTAAATATTTCTATTCATTAAATAATTTTTAATGAAATAGGTTTTATTTAATTTACTACAAATATTTAAAAGAAATAATTATTGACTGATTTTTCTATATTACATAATTTTGCTTAAAGTTTTTACCAATTATTGGATCCACTTTTAAAATGAACAAATCATATTCATTTTTCTTTTTGCTGTCCCCTTTGATTTAGTTATTAATTTTATGATTCGATAAGGTGTCTTGAGGGGTAAGGTAAATAAAAAGGTTTTTTTAGTTTTTTAAACATTGTTGATATTTCACCCCATGTTGGGACATTCTCATAACCTTATTTAGAGTTCATGCGGTTCCTTAGTTATTAAGATAAAAGTCAAAAGAAAGATAAAACTTTACTAATTTTAAAGTAGTCAAAATTTTATAAATACATGGAACAGTATGAAGTTGAGTCCATGAACTCCTGCAACTGACATCTGTCAGTTGCAGGAGAACTTCATTGCAGTCTTGTGAGGACAAAAATGAACCTGCTTCTATTATTCCAGATCTGTAACTGAATTTTTTTGAATGGTTCAAATTTTAACTAAAACAAATTTCACAAGGTTTAACAATATAATTAAAGTATTTGACCCATTACATTTCTTGGCCACATGTTTGCCCCAATAATGCATTTTTGTATCATTTATCAGCTTCCTTATACTGTGGTAGATAAATATTCTTAAATATTTCTATTCAATAAATAATTTTTAATAAAATAGGTTTTATTTAAGCTACTACAAATATTTAAAAGAAATAATTATTGTTCTACACTCCATAATTTTGCTTTTTATTTAAGTTGTTACCACTTATTGGATCCACTTTTAATGAGAACAAATCATATTCTTTGACCACATGTTTGCCCCGATAATGCATTTTTGTATCATTTATCGGCTTCCTTATACTGTGGTAAATCAACGTTCTTAAATATTTCTATTCATTAAATAATTTTTATGAAATAGGTTTTATTTAAGCTACTACAAATATTAAAAAGAAATAATTATTGACAGATTTTTCTAGACTCCATTAATTTGTTTTTTTATTAAAGTTTTTACCAATTATTGGATCCACTTTTAAAAAGAACAAATCATATTCTTTGGCCACATGTTTGCCCCGATAATGTATTTTTGTATCATTTATCGGCTTCCTTATACTGTGGTAAATCAACGTTCTTAAATATTTCTATTCATTAAATAATTTTTAATGAAATAGGTTTCATTTAAGCAACTACAAATGTTTTAACGAAATAATTATTGCCTGATTTTTCTGGACTCCATAATTTTGCTTTTAATTTATGTTTTTACCAATTAATGGATCCATTTTTAATGTGAACAAATAATATTCTTTGGCCACAAGTTTGCCCCGATAATGCATTTTTGTATCATTTATTGGCTTCCCTATACTGTGGTAAATGAACGTTCTTAAATATTTCTATTCTTAAATAATTTGTAATGGAATAGGTTTTATATAATATAAGCAACTTCAAATGTTTAAAAGGAATAAATCCTTGGTTGAATTTTCTGGACTGCGTATTTCTATTTTATTAAAAGTTGTAACATAATAATGTTTTGATCGGAGCGTAAAAGAAACGAGAAAAAATTATAACGATCATATACCTTTACTTATGGTAAGCTCAGAAGCAATAATAATATTTACATTAATAGGGGTTAGATCTGGGATTGGAGAACATATTTAAATAAAAGTGTTTACCAATTATTGTTTTGGTTTCATTTTATTAAATGATGCTTAATATCGGGTAATGGGTCCAATAAGACAAGATCTTACAAGTATTTATTTTTCTTGGCCACATGTTTGCCCCGATAATGATTGTTTGTGTCATTTATTGGCTTCCTTATACTGTGGTAAATAAATGTTCTTAAATAAGTCTAGTCTGCTGTTATCTAAAATTAAAAGGAGTGGATTTTATTTTGGAAACTACAAGTATTTTAATAAAAATAAATGTTGTCTTTTCTAGAACAACCTTTCCAATAATTATCATTATTTTTTTCCTGGTGTGAAGGATTATTCATACATAGAGTAGGAGATTGTAGATAAATGTTTTTAACAATTGTATTTCCTAGGCCACATGTTTGCCCCGATAATTATATGTTATTGATATTTATCAGCTTCCTTATACTGTGGTAAATTAATGTTGCTAAATATGTCTACCCTTAAATTTTAGGATGTAGATTCCATTTATGCAACTACAAATTTTTAATTAACAATTGTTTTATTGATGACAAAATCTTTTTTAGTGTACATATTTTTATTAGTGTAGTAAATGGATTTTCAACTTTAAATATATTTGCAAGGCTAAGCTTTTTTTCAGAAGATGTTTAAAATCAGTAACATTAATTTTATTTCTTTCCATGTATGTTTCAGGGGTGGTTTGGGTGTTAGAGGAGGAATTGGAAGGGGTGCAGCTGGAGGTGTTAGGGGCTCAGGTCTACCTAGGGGTAGGGGAGGTGTATTCAACCCTTCTCAGTAAGTATTATACATTTTTATTTTTATTTTGGCTGCTTTCTTTTTTTAACAACTAGCCTCCGCTTTGATATTGCTTCAATTGTATGTACTAGATCATATCTGCTGTCTTATTATTTTCTTGAATAAATAAAGTTAAAAGATTTTGTTTTCCTTCCTGAATTGTATTAGAGTAACTATCTTTATTTTACATCAACCTTTAAAAACAGAGATTCCAATTTGCCTCTTAATCTAATAGGGTTCAATACTATGTGATTTAGTGCTCAACTTAAAAAAAAAAACACTAGTTAAAATTTTGTCTCTGTCAACGTAATTAAATTTGCACAAAGAAGAGAAAAAAAATATTTGTCATAGTTTTCTAACACGCATATAGTTAAACTTATTCCATGCTCACTTAAGATAAAAATAAATTATTTTTATTCCTATGAGAAATCTATCATTGTATTATAGGTGTGTACCACAAATATTTAAAAAATTAATACAGACTAGTTTGAAAACATATTCTTCTTTTTTTTTTGAGGTTAGAAATTACGTCATATATTCAACAAATATTTTTTTCTCTGGCTGGTTCTATTTGTAGTTAAAATTATTATTATTTTACATGTTCTTATTGATATAATTTTTTTTTTTTTTGTTCAAATTAAGGTTGCATGCACCAAATTGCACAGTGTGAACCCCTTTTTTAATACCTTCCTACTTTTAGGAAGTAATATTTATTTTCTAACTTTTTTAAATAAAAAAAAAAATTATTTATAACAAAATATGCTGTTTTTTAAATTTGCTTAAAACGAGATTTAACTTAATTTTTATTGAATTAAATTAAAATATACTACTCCAGTGTGAAACATTGGTTTAGAGAATTACCGCTTTAAAATTTGTATCTGATTAAGCTAGTTGTCAAAGGAAGAGAAAGCCTTTTAGTTTATCCTAACACCCGTTCGGGAATTTCTTCACACTTGGTTCAAACGAGTTTTTTTTTTTAGTAATCCAATTTAGTTTTCTTATTCTCTGTGTGCTGTGTTTATTTAATTGTGACTTTAATACTAGATTATATGATTCCTTTTTTTTAAAAAAAGAAGTTAATATTTTATACCTTTATTGATTGTAATTATATTTGTGTGGTGTGTTTCCTTGCATGCATGCATATTTATGTATATGCATAAATTACCCATTCTTGTTTACTTCAATGAATAATAATAGGAATTTATAAATCATGGAAATACCCTTTGGAATATACAGTAGAACCTCGATAAGAAGTGTCTCAAGGGGATTAGGGAAACAGTCTTGTTATCGGGGTGCTTTTTTTGTTGAGGGTCGTGTTATCAAGGTTATTTTGGCTATCAGTCGTGTTATCGAGGTTAATGGGCAGGGATTTCAAGTCTAGACTTGTTCAAGGTCGACCCATTCCTGTATAGAGTCGCGTTAGAGAGGTTGACTTCGCAAAATGACTTGTTATAGAGGTTCTGAGTTACATTGTGAATTGGAAAAATCCGAGTTATTGAGGTTGTTTGGATAATAATAGTCGCGTTATAGAGGTTAATTTAACATTATGTGTTATGGCAATCTCAAGGGGATTTGAAAATTGCATTTGTAATTGAGGGTCGTGTAAGCGAGGTTCTACTGTATTAGTGTGAATTTGGTGTGAAATGTACATTGAATTGACTTGTTTGCTAAACCCTTATATTACAAGATGTGATTACCTGAAACAAATACTTAAAGAGTTTTTAAGCAGTCAAAAGAAGAAGCACTCTGGTTGTCTGAAATGGCTCAAAAATTAAATTCTCTTGCAATGGTATATTTTTTAAGGATCCGTAAGGACTGATCTTAAAATTTAAAAAGTTGTGTTTGTCTGGGAAATTAATATATATTTTTGTCTGGAATATTGTAAATATAGCTTTATTGTGTACATGTAACAATAACAATATAGTATCAAAAATACTAATTTAATACTTATAAACGATATATTATCATATTATTTTATCCTATGTTATATACATATATATAAATGCTAATCAACAAATTTATAATATAACTAAAAATTAACCTACTTTTACATTTGTGAAACAACGAATATTTGTATGAAAAGCTCTTTACTGTATAAATTATTATTAATCAAACAATACATGTCTGATTTGTCTACTTTTGTAGGCCACTAATTCTCACATTTCATTTTATGTCAGTATAAAATTTAAAGGGATTATGACCAAGTTATGGCTTTCAGCGATAAGTTATAAAGAATAATAGTGTGAACAGGGCAACATCGGAATAAGTTGACTTGTGGGTTATACAATGTCACAAAGGTCAAATTGATTTGAAATGGAGTTTAAATTGTAGAGCTTTTTTTAATGGGAGAGGTGGTCCTTTATTAGAACAACTTATACTTGGGATTTCTGTAATTAAGGCTAAAACAGCACATTTTTAGTAAATAGATACCTTGATTTTTATTCAATTTAATAACATATAATTCATAAAAATTATATTAAGTTAATTCAATAATTGTGGAGACGACGTCTACATATGAAATAAATTTTTATTATGTTTTGATTATAATATTGCTATTGTTCAGAATATTTTTTCCATATACATAATATTTGAGTTTTAAGCTAAATAATGCTATAAGTTTTTAACAATTCCATTTTTACTAACAATAAATGCATTTTATTTTATTTTTAAGAGTATGTAAGCTTTGGTTGTAAATTGGTAGTATTGATATAATGAACCAAGTGATGTTAGATTTCCTGAACAGAGGGTGTAATTTAATTGATTTCTTGTGATATTGATGAATATTTTGGAATCTGATTATAGTTCAAACGTGCTGGTTGTTTCCTCTAGGGGGAGGGGAGGGATTACAGATGGTGCAAGAGGAATTGGAATGAGGGGGGCGGGAAGGGGTGCCTTCAGGGGTGGTATTGCTGGCGTTCCCGGAGTAGAAAACAAATTTAGAGGTATGTTCATTTTTTTTTTTTTAATTATTATTTCATCTATAGTTTGAAGTATTTGGGATAGAATTATTTAAATCAAGTCTATAGCACAAGTTATCACTAGTCACTTAACAGGTCTTTCAATTCACTACTGTGTCAAACCTAAATTTAAATTCTTTTGCTAGTTTGCTCTGATGCCTTATCTACCCCTAACAGAAGTAATTAAGTATGTGCCTAAGCAATTTTAATACAAAAAGGTTTCATTTTTTTTTTTTTTTTTTTTTTTTTTTTTTTTTTTTACAAGGATTAAGTATCATAATGTATTATTAAATGTCCACAATAATTTGGTTTTTTATAATCATAAAATAAATTAAATTTGACACCTGTGGTTTGACTTTTATTATTTTTATAAATAGTCTAGTGTGCTTTATGATGACTGAAACTCAAATATAGGAAAAATAACATTTTGCTTCTATCATTGGAATAAGCCATCTTCAGGGTTGATGAGCATCCTTGAGTTAACTTGAAGCTTATACATAATTTACTTAAGATAAGCTCTAATCAATAACTTGTTACTCAACATCCCCGAGGATGTCTCTAGTTACGGAAATAAAATGTTAGCCTAATTTTTATCGGAAAACCTAGATTATTTTGACAAAAGTCTCTAAAACTTAGGCGCTAGATTCATATCTGTTTTCTTGTATGCGGCAGGACGTGGAGGCCGTGGTGGAGACAGGGGAGGTATGATGGGACGAGGTTTGGGACGTGGTGCTGGTGGAGCTGAAAGGGGTGCTCTTAAAAGGGTACAGCCTACCGGTGGCATACCTCCCAAGAGAGGTCGCTATGATGCTACACAACCCAATGGTTACAAGTATGTACGCTTCTCTTTATTATAGGTCAAAATGATATGATAATATAAAATTGTCTTACCTTTACATTTAAGAGACAACTTAACGGTCATGATAAGATTAAAGGTTCTGTCACTTTATGGATTTGATCAGACAATTCTTGAATAGGGCATTACATAAATAATAATAAAAGGGAGGGTTACTACAACAATCAAGATTTAAACTATCTGGACACAAAAATGGCAATTAATTAACTATTAACTTAATTTAATTAACTTGTAACTTATTTTTAGTTAATAAAGTTAATTAATTATACTGAAAATATATGGTAGGTTAGGGTTTGTGCATTATTGAGTTAGCCTTCATCTGGGCATGCCAATAATTTTTATTGTGATGTTACCAGACAGAGTTGAATATTATCTCCTTTTTTTAATTATTGTGAAGAATAGGGGTCCAATATGAAAAATATAGTAACCTTGATTTACTTCAAATTATGGGCTTCTTCAAGTTAAGAAATAATAAATATTTCTGGGGAAAGGGTTAATAAAAATAGTTGTGGTGCACATAAAACACAATAATTCCTTGAAGTGATGATACTGGGTCTGAGTGCGCTATGATGACAACTTTAGGCTCCCTCTACTGAATGAACCCAATAATTATTGTTATGTAGACTGCCTTTTTCTGAGCACACTCTAATCTCTCATTTAATAATAAAGTATTATTGAATGTAACTTTTAAGGATGAAGAGTATTTCCATGATTTGTGAATAAATTATGTACACACTTTTTCATGAGATAATGAACTATTTATCTGCATTATTTGGTAAGAAAATAGTTTAACTTGTAGTGGATACTGTAAATATCATTAAAATATTATTTTTTTATGATTTAATTTTGATTCTATGGCCTTTTTACCCTTCTTAGGCTTTGTTATGCACCATGGATTCCCAATTTATACTGATGTAGATATATGTGTCTTGATAGCTTTTTATTTATTATTTCTTTCGTAGTGGTTTCTTTCTTTTGTTGTTATATTTAATTGATTGGCTGCAAACCAAAATGCACTAAGTTGAAAATAAATTATGATGCTAACCAATCTCTACTTAAGTTCTTTTTGGAGGTTGGAGTGAGAGTGTCCTATTTTTAGGATGCAATATTTATTTTTCATCGTCAATGCTGTTTTGTTGAACTTAGTTTTAATCTATTCACATTTTATACTTTATTTGTAAAATAAAATTTATTTTAAAGTGTATTTTGTTTTTATTTGCTAACAGTCAGTACCAGGGTTACGAGCAAGCAACACCAGAAGGTTATGGACCCCCTCAAACTGCTGCCCCTGTTAGCTATGGGTAATTTAGGTTTTGATGTTAAATTAACTGTCTATTTTCCCTTTTATGTTTTGCAATAGTCAATCTGTGGCAAGAAAGAAAAATATGAAATGTCTATTTTGTACACTACCTGCCAGCTCTCAGTGAGATAGGAGGCGGCAAAAATATGTTTAGAACTTTTGGTTCCTGAGATACGCAACATATCTTAATATGATGTGCCCATAATTATGCAATGTATGGTTGATCCTTGTAGTAAAAATATTGGTAAAATCAGGCTTATTAAATTTTGCCATCTTTCATCAGAAATATACTTTTACTTAAGCATTATATCAACCTTGTGCCATGATGAGACTTTAGGCTCCCTCTACTGAAAGAACCCAATAATAATTTCCTGTAGACAGCCTTTTACTGAGCACACATTTTTATTTTTATTTTATTTTTTATGTGGTATTTAATCCATATTTTTACTTTCTCCTATACATAGTACCTTTATATAGAAATAAAGTATTGTGATAGTGTGAAAATTATATTTTAATGGATTCACACATTTTTTAATTCAATAAATTTGCCAAGTATTCAGCACTCTTGTTAACCAACATAATTGGCCCGGCCATATCAAGATGGCGGCCATTTAAAAGTTTGTTTTAGCTTTAACTAGTAAAGTATTTATTTTAATGATGTAAAACACTTTTATATGTTTTTTTTTATTGTCCAAATGCAATGAAACAACTCCGAAGTGTCTAACCCAAAGTTGATTCTCACAAAATTTGTGGCTTATGGTATTCATTTAACTTTTTTTTTTTACAAAAAAAAGTATAATTTTTTGCTTCAGAGCTTACAGAATGTAATGAAAGCTATGTGATCGTTCTGAAGAACCCAAATTAACAAATTTGGGATTAAGAGTTTGGAGACAACCGTGTCCAAACTCTTTTTGCGAACTAGTATATCTTATAAACTACTTGTCTGATTAGAGTAGGTCTGATTAGAGTAGGTCTGATTAGAGTAGGTCATAATTAGCCCATTGGTCTATATATAAGCAGTTGGTCGTATATATAAGTATCAACCTTCTGTGACCATTTGTTTCTCTTCAACATAAATTTATTATCACCTATATCTTAAAGTACTCATCTGATTTTTATGAAATTTGGATGGTTTGTTGAAAGTAGCCCGCCGATAGCCCCATATTAATTATAGCCGCCTGGGATCATTAAATGTTGCTAAATACTGTTATTTTTTGTAAGAAAACAAAATAATTTTGACAGATTTAAAAAAAAATAGGAAATATTTTATAAATTAGGCAATAGTGGGTCGTAGAAGCAAAAAATCATTAAAGCTATGTGGAAGCTTTGTGCCACACTAATTGGCAGATTATTTTTAGATTTTTTTGTTGATTTGTTAAAAAAATAGAGGACCCTCCCCCCCTCTCTAAACAAATAAACTGCAATTTTTAAGGACACATGACGCAAAGATGAAATGGACAAAAATAAAATAATATATATATTTGTGCTCAAGGCATCCTCCTCTTTACTTTAACTCCCCACATGATGCATTTCCTTTTTTAAAAAATAAATAAATGTAACCCTTAGTTTTTGAGAGATGATTGGATTGTTTGGGCTTCCCTATAATTTTCCTGTGATCACGTAATAACCTATAACATAACGACAAAGTTTCAAATTTTTTGTTGGTTACTTGCAATGCACCTGTTAGGATGACCCTAAAAATGAAAAAAAAAAAAAAAAAAAAAAAAAATATATATATATATATATATATATATATATATATATATATATATATATATATACTAGGTGGGTACCTGTGCTTCGCTACGGAGTGTTATTATAATTAGATAAGTTTATAAACAATCATAATGAAACATATAAATTATTTTACTATGTAAGAATATCTAGATTCTATCTCTCCCACCTATTTCTATACCCCTCCTCTTTGATAAGCTAATTTTCAAATATCCTAAATTCGCCCTCCCCCTAAATTAAAATATGACTAACTGTACATAAAAACTATTACTGTACTCTTAAAGAGCTTTTCATCATGAAGGGTATTCATTACATTGACCCTGTATTCATTACTTGTACCATACCCCTGTGTACCAAATTTTAATTTCGAAAATTCATGTAGGCTGTCATTTTCCCCTTGCTTTGAAGGTCAAGTGGGCAAATTTTTATCGACATCGAACTAAAACTATAGATTTGTATAAAGAACATACACACACTTACAAAAATCAATCATTTTTATATATTTAGCTATAAATTTCAATTTTACCCCCCTCCTAAATGAAAATATGACAAAAATGTACTTAACAACAATTAATGTACTCTTAAAGAGCTTTTTAACGTTATGCATCATGAAGGGTATCAATTTTTTTTTTGACATTTGTACCCCGTACCTCTGTGTACCAAAATTTTAATTTCGGAAAATCATGTAGGCAGTGACTTTACCTTGTTTGGAAGTAAAAGAGTGTAAATATTCATCAAATTGGGTAAAACTATAGATTTGTATAAAAGACATTCTCTCATATAGATACTCTTCTTTTTATATATAGATATAATTATATTTTCCATTTTATCCCCCTCCTAAATGAAAATATTACAAAACTATACATAACAACAATTACTGTACTCTTAAATAGCTTTTCAACGATATGCATCATGAAGGGTATTCATTACTTTGACCCCGTATTCATTACTTGTACCCTGTACCCCTGTGTACCAAAATTGAAATTTCGAAAATTCATGTAGACCTTGATTTTTTCCTTGCTTTGAAGGTCAAGTGTGCAAATTTTCATTGAGATCGGACTAAAACTGTAGATTTGTATAAAGAACAAACATACACACATACGTTGACTTTTATATATATAGATATATAAATCTGGAGTTAGGTTAGTTAAGCCCTAAAGTAGATAATATATTATTGGATTGTATTCACAGGGGACAATATAACAATGGCAGCTACGGAGGCTATGGAGCTAGTCAGGCCCAGACTTATGGTGGTCAAGGCTATGGTGGTTATGGCCAGGCCCAGAGTTACGACAGTGTAGGAGCAGAATATGCCAGTGGATATGCTCCTGCTCAGGATTCCAGGTATTCAGCACAGCAAGCTGATGTTTATGGAGATTACGCAAAACCAGCCAGGCATTACGAAACAGGTCAGAACAACATTTTCTTTTAATTATTAACTATTCATAGTAATTGCAATTGTACACGTATGGCAACTTTGTAATTTGTGTACTATTTAATAGTATTATTATTGAGGAAGTATTACACTTAGTAATGTTATTTTGCTGCATTGCATTACTTTAAATGTGAACAAAAAATGTGATACATTTTTCGGTTGTTTCATAATGACACTGGTAACTCTTAAGTTTTCACCCTTGAAGCCAAGTTATTTAGCATCTTGAGGTTTCTTTATTCATTCAAATAATCCTATATTCATAAAAAATATTACGTGATTTCAGGTCCAAATAATACATGGTTCATTCTTGTAATGTTATGAGTGCAGTCCTGCAATTTTTTTGTTGTCTTAATAGAATATTGTCTTATTTTTCTCTTATTAGAATATGAAAAATATAGGAATAAAATATTAAACAAAATATCTTTTATATATTATATTTTATGTTTTTTTTTTTAAGTTATTTTGAGAAACTTAGTGAATTGATGTTCAAACTGATAAACTGCAATAATCATAGTTGCCAGGCCATTTAAAAACTGCAAAGAAATAGAAAAATTCTAATTAAAAACTTAAATCTCTAACTCTAAACAAACTAAGAAAATAATAATTATTTGCTTCTAATAAATAATAAGTAACATGCTATTGGTGATAAGCTGCAAAAATGAATGAAAGAATTAGTATATGATCAAAGTATTTTTTTTCTTCTTACCGATACTAAGAAGGGTATATTTATGATAAATAATCCAAAGCAAGATATCCTTATAGGTTGCATTCTGAGTTGCTTCAGCAGAAAAATTTCCTTTAAAGAAAAATTCAAAACTAATTATTATTTACACCTAACAATTAGTATGTGCTTAAAATAATTATTATTGTTAACTAAAATAATGGAGTGTGGCAGAGGTTATATGTATGCATTAAAATTACCTGAAATATTAAATCAATATCATTGTGATTGTTTAAAGCTTTGTGAATTTCTTTTAGAGCTAAATCCCTCTGAAAATAGTTAGACATTATAGAGAACATTAATTAATTATTATATAATTATTAACTATATTTAGAGCCGTGGATCCTTATAGTCCAGTTATTTTAGTAAAAAATGTGGCTTCTGTTCCAAAAACATCGGAGCTACAATTTTTTTGATCGCTTCATTTTGAAGTTCTGAAAAACATTCAAAATCGGCGACGAGATCGTGGTCGCGTTACTAGATATTTAAGGGCAAAAGTCAACAAATTCGGTTATTAGCGAATAAATCGCTTCCTATGGCTCAGACACATCTAGGTGATAAAGATCACAAAATTTCGTACAAAAAAAAGACTCATCAATTTTTTTTACGTACAATGAATATAGAAATAAAAAAAGGAATGTAGGGCGATGAAAATCTATGAATATCTAGTTTTATCCGTGGCCGCACCACTTTTTACGTATTTTTATGAATATCTCGCTTCCTATGGCTCGGAGACAAATTAAGAAGATTATTAAATTTCCCACAAAAAAGGTCTCATTCATTTGTTACGTATATCGAACAGTTTAGCAAAAACTAGCTTATTATAACTTGCGTAGTGATAGTTTATGCATGACTTTTCTATATTCCTCTGGTATATCTAGCTTCCTCTGGCTCGGTGCCCAATTGTAGCTCTGATTTTTTGGAACAGAAAACCTAAAATGACTGGACTATTAAAGGGTATATTAAAAATAAAAAAGTTACTAAAAAACAAAAAGTTTTTTTGAGATCAGCATCGTTTCAGCCTAGCCGGCCATTCTCAAGCTTAAAATCATTTTAGGCTTGAGAATGGCCGGCTTTTAAAAGAACCGCATGGCACCCTTTTAAGGAGAGTGAACGTATTTATAATGAGCCTGTAATGGAAATGTATATCCGATCTCCTTTATTTCTTTGCTTATTCTTTAATTCCACATCACTTTCACTTAAGAAACACCCCCCCCCCCCCTAAAGCTGTTTCCTTTATTGCAAGCAAAATGTCGAAACCTACTTTCATCATGAGGAAATGTTCACCAACTGGGAAAGAAAGCCTACACACCGAGCCGAGTTTAAACATTTCAAAAGGCATTGTTGTTCTTTGTGTGCTATGATGATACTTTAGGCTCCCTCTACTGAATGAACCCAATATTACTTTTGTGTGGACAGCCTTTTTCTGAGCACAAATTCTTTATATATAATATTGTCTGTATTTACTTTAGCTTAACTGGTGTATAATTACAGAACAATGCAACAAAACATAATAATAGATGAATATTCTTTTTATAACATAATTGTTTGATATTCTGGTTTGTAAAAAGGCTTGAATGAGTTTGTCCTTACTCCCATTCAAGAGAAGCGTCCTCGAAATTTGACCTACATATTGAAGAAGAAAGTAGCCGTTTATATTTTAAGCTATTCTAGCATGGCTTTTCTGACACATAGATTTAAAATGTTGCTTTTACTTGGCAAGTCATATCTGGCTATTTATAGAATTAATATTTAATTAAATATAAGTAATTTTGAATCGTACCTGGTTTATTAATTGGTGTGAGGTTATGGTTAAAGGTAGTAGATACCAAGCTTGACTAGCAATGGCTAAGTTTTCACTAAGTAAATTAATATATGGAAAAGGTGCAACAACCATGTGTATCACCAACTGCCCTATAAGACTGTAACTTGTATGCATTATACATACTAACCATATAGGCCCATATATATTTTCCAATAACTGAGTACATTTGTGCAATCTTGTAAAAAGGAGTCTTAAACTTACTAGTTTTGAAGTTTCCTTACTGAACTCACTTATTTGTAAACATAAATAGGAATATCGGTTTATTATTTCTTGGCAGAAAACCAAGTAGCTTATAAAAATGTAAAACTTACTTCTGAAAGGATATTCCAAAAGAATTATTTTAATGATAGAATTTATTATTGATAATTTGTTATTAAATATGTTATAGGCTATAAGGGATATCCAAATTGAGATGTAGATACTAAGTATAAATACCCAGTACATTCTTGGATTGCTATTCATATCTCTTAGATATTTGCAATTCTTATAATGATAATTATAAGTGTTAAGGGAATCAGTTAAATAAATAATTGTATTACAAGAATACAGTACAAACAGGAGCAGAGCAGTTTGAAAAATTAGAAATGATAATTCATGAAATAAATAAATTATACTTATTAATTCTGGATTCTGACTTATCACTTCCTGTAATATTATAACAGTACTTGATGGTATTAAGCAATACCATAATGCTGAGTATAAAGTCTTTAGAGAAACCAAATCATAACTTAAATTACCAGTACTGGTGTTAAATGTTATTGGTATGACACCCATAATATTGGAAATTTGTAGTATTGGTCTTAATATTTCTATTATACTTCCAGTAAAATTCTTTTTAAAAAATGTATTTGTATAATGACTAACAATAGTTTTCATGGTTTTAATTTATAGATTTGATTACAAGATACCAAAATATAATAAGATCTCACATTAACATTTTTTTTTTTTTTTCTCAAAAAATTATTTATTATTTAATTTAACCAGATTGGTGCATTTATTGGAACTATGTGACGTGTAATAAATCATTATTAATTTTAATAAATAAGTGGAGTAAAATTATAAATGTGTTCCCCCTGTTAAAATAATAATTTTAGGACACAAATTAGTTTCAGATAATGATTTTATTTTTGACAAATGGAATTTTTATTACTATTTGTTTTAGCACAATCAATAATGTTATTAATGAGTTTCATTATTAGATAATTGAATTCTAGTGAGCTGTTGAAATCACTTAAATTCATTTCCTTAAGCTTTTACTCCACTTCTAGTTTCTAAAAACTTCTCTTTCCTCTCCACTTCGATGTTTTTACTTTCTTATGTACAAAGAATACTATTAGTCTAGGAGCCCACGACACTAAACCTGTCATGATAGGTTTCCCAAATTTCATACATATAATTCGTCATGCCATTCATAGTGGAACAGAAAATGGACCTGCTGCCATGTCTGGGACCGGACAATACTGAAATAATTTTTTTTTTTTAAATAAAATTTTTAGGTTTCTGATGATAAGTCTCCTGAAAAAACCAAAGCCTAACTAAAAGATCGCCCCCCACGCAAGCGAATTTGGCGTTTCAATTTGGTTTTACCAGCAATCGCACGGTTCTTTTCAATTTGTATTATTGAAATATGCTTGCCACTAAGAAATTTTTTTTTTTTTAAATTTTGAATGGGGTTATCAAATAAAAGGTATTGAAGAGTAGATTATAAAAATATATCACTTGTGATTAAAAATCACTATTTCTTTTAATTACTGCTTATTTTCTTTTTATCACTTGAGATAAAAATATGAAACTTTTCAGTATTAAAGATCGTTTTGACTCGCACAAAGGAAAAATATAGTGAACTCAAAAATTATCAGCTGTTCAAATTCGAAATGGCGGCTAATACCTGTCACGGGGAAAAACATATCTTTTTAAAATTTTTAATGGGGTATTAAATGAAAGGTATTGAAGAGTAGATTTCCTCGCTATTTTGTCAATAATCATCAAAACTTCAGACACTGCTGCCGCCATTTTCTCCCCTGATTGGAAAAGGCAGCAGTGGTTTTTCTTACACAAAAATTTATTATCTTTCAGATAGGCTTTGGTTTTTTCGGGAGACTTATCATGACAGAAACCTAAAAATGTTATTTAAAAAAAAAAAAATTATTTCAGCGTTGTCCGGTCCCAGACATGGTAGCAGGTCCATTTTCTGTTCCCCTATGAATGGCATGACTTTGTTGTATTGATACTTAGTTAAATATGATATTGATTTCCATTTTTTTAGTTTTTGGTAGTTTTCATACTACGGAAAGTTTAAATTTTAATTTAAATCAAATTATAATTATTATTTACTACGGGAAACAGACAGTGAAAAATACACTCCCGCGCCGGGATATTGATATTGATTGTTCATAAAAAAATCTTTACTATATTCATTTTGATTTTTTTGGTTATCATAACAATTATTACAAATGTATTATGCTGTATGTTATAGATAGCTACAGTGCTGGATATGGTCAAGGAAGTGCAGCTGCAGGTTATCAAACTGGTTATGATGACAGATCTGGATATGCTGCACAGTCTTATGGTAGTGTAGATTTTTATCTATTTAAATACATATTTATGCTTCCTAGGTTACTGAAGGTAACAGAAATACGTGGTAATTTTTGAAGAATTACTTTTTTATGTCTCTATATTCAAAAATTCCTTGCCATATAACCCGCTTAAGACATCAGGGAACATTTTAGGTCTTATGTCTGTCTGTTGGACTACCCTACAGACTATAATATTAATTTCAACCTCTTCTGCCCCACTTCTGCTTCCTTCTTCAAGGGCACTAATGTTGTTTTTTAAAAAGGTAGAAAATTTACAAATGTAAATAATACAAGGAAACAACCACTCTACTTACTATTATATAATTGGAAGGTCGCATGTATCCAAGATGAATTTCAGCAAAGAAGAGAAGAAACTTAATTTTATGTTAAACCAAGCTTGAGAATGACCCAAGGAGGGGTCGAAATATCGCAAAAGGGAGGGTTTAATTTTTTCCTTAAGACCAAAAAGCAACAAATGTGTTAACAATACAAAGAAACAACCACTCTACTTACTATAATTTCTTTACGTTTGGTTCAATGTGCAAATCTCCTCTTTACGATGTTAAGTCGATTTCTTTTTTTTGTAATTAGATATGTCACCATACTGACTTGTCGCCTGACAAGGTAAGAGGAAGGGAAGGCAATTCATATATATATATATATGTTTTTACAAACGCCCTGCACATTAATCTTTTAAAAATAAGTTCTTAAATTGATTTAACTTTTCATTTGTGCAGATGCTGCAGGGTATGGTGCCCAGGCAATTCCATCAGCACAACCATATGGTATGTAATAATTTTAATTATATTTTCTCTTTTTTCTTAGATTTTTAGCTGAATTTTCTTGAAATTCAATCATATCTTTTCCTAAACAATTCTTATTTTCATTGAGTGAAATAAGCTAATACAATTATCTGCGAAGGTCCAATAAACTGAAAATAAATAATATTAAGTATATTTAGGATGGGGGAGAGGGGGAGTTAAGTATTAAATTTTATTTAATCAAATCTCAAGGGTTGAGATTAAAAAATCATTTAAAACTAATGAACATTGAACAAATGTGTCGTAAGTTCTAAAATATTTTTAACAGAAACAGAAAAGTATTATATATTAAAAAGTTAAAGTATTACTATTTCATTATAATTAAAAATTAATACCACAGAGTTGTAAATAATAAATATATATTTAAAATGTTATTATAGTTATTACAAATAAGAATAGCTATCAATTTTTATGACATACTTCTAATTATGAATCAACTGAAATTCAATTAAGAAAAGTTTATTGTGAGAAATTTCTTAGTAACATTTCATATTATGCTATGATTTATCAGCACTTGCTTGAATGATATAATAAAAAATCTAAATAAAGCTATAGTTCGCTTTTTTATAAGTTTTTTTAAAAAAAAAAAAAAATATATATATATATATTAAAAAAGGAAACTTACATAAAACTATCATATTTGTTAAATTATATATTATTATGGGGGGATATATATATATTGTATATATATAATATTTACCTTACATTATAATTGTAAGAAATATTTAAATTGTTAAATAAACCTTATTTATGATTGTGAATTTAATAATTCATTCATTAACAATTACAATTAGTACTGATTAAGAATCTGACAATTTTCTACTTAGTTATTCATATATATATATATATATATATATATATATATATATATATATATATATATATATATATATATATATATACATATATACATATATATTATAAGTATAATATATTAATTGTAGTCTTAAGAGTCAGACTAATCTATTTTCTAAGTAGCCCTTGATACTTAAAGTGTAATTACTTTTAATTAAGAATTTTAAAATGCCATCTGAATAAATTAATTTATTAATTACATATTTAGATTTTAATGGCTCATTAATATAAGTTACTCTAGAGAAAGGTTTAATAATACTTGTACCAGTCTTACCTGTAATATTGACTAATCTACTGTACTATTTTTAAATAGTAGGTGCTTTCTTTGGAGATTTTATAAATGTGGGCAATTTTTTAACTTTTATTTTTTTCATTAAAAGTTCAAGACATGCAGTATGAATTTTAAAGTTTTGCTGTGTTAAAAATTGTCTCCAAATACATACATAATTTGATTTAAATGGATATGGATTATCTATTCAGTTCTTTAATTCTTTACTTATTTGCACTTAAAACTTATTTCTACCTTCGTTTTCTTCTCTTTCAATGCCTCTTAGGTCCTAGTATTTTCTAAAATCAAAAGAAAGTAATCATCCTTGCCAGTATACTTTAGGTTTCAATTTGTGAAACCTAATAAAGTTTCAATTTGTGAAACCTAAAAAGGTTTCAATTTGTGAAACCTAAAAGAAAAATAACACTAGAATTAAGAATTAAAAAACTATTTAGTATTTGTTGTTTTCTGTACTTGTTAATTACATGTTGAACAGGTGCTACTGCAAGTTACGGTCAAAGCAGAGATTATAGTCAACATCGTTCAAGATATTAAAAAATTATATATATATAAACATTTTAATTATTCCCTTTGAGACCAAATTAAGTACAAAGGGATTCTCGGAATACTTTTTAATATTATTGTATATATTAATTTTTTATTATTTTTTTCCATTGATCTACTTCAGTTGTTTTAAAGTAACTTTTGTTGTTTTTGAAAAAAAGTATTTAATGTAGGTGTAACTTCATAAAAGTGGTTATTTAAACTGATCGATTGAAATTTATTTGTACAAATTCCATAATAGCAATTTAAAAAAATAAATCAACACACTTTAAATCATGTAAAAATATACATATTTTCAAATTTTAATTCTTTATGCAGTGTCGATACATCTTGTAGATTCATATAGTGTTATTTCCGTATTATTATTAAGAAATGGGGCATCATGTTCTGTATTATATCAACTTTTTTTTAAACTATTTTTTTATTTTTCCTTCTTAATCTTACAAGAATGTTATATTAACTCTTTTTTTTAAAAAAAAAAAAAATATATATATATATCTCAATTCATATACTTATACAAATAATTTAAAATGGTTTATAATGAGCTTAACCATTTTTTTTTTTTTTTTTGTTATATATACATTTATTTTGAAATGTTTGTCTAGAACTAAAATGTTTTTAAAATCAATAGTAAAATATGATTAAAAATAAAGCAGACAACTTCTAATTACTTGCCTCATTATTTTTATGGTTCAATATGAAATGAATTGGAAAAATGATTGTTCACAGATTATGAGAATCTCTATCATTGATGAAGTTATTACGATGTTACTAATAAATCAATCACACATTCCGTTGAAAAACTGTGGATTGATTTCGGTCATTTCTGTTCAACTGCCCACCAACCAACAACTCTGCCAATGTCTCACTAGAATGCTGTTGGTCGATTATAATTTAAATAAATGGCTTGGTCGTTAAGCAGTTGGTTAGATCATTCTGATTTTTTGTTATAAGAAAACACGTTTCATCCTATCGTAATCACCTATTCATTATGTTTATTTATTTATTGATTTTTTTTTACATTAATTTAAGTTTTTTTTTAAATAAAAAATGATCTTTGTTAATGGGGAACTCTTTTGACATGTTGCATTTTATGGCTTTGTATTTTATTAATTTCTTTTGATCAATTGTGATAAAACCATAAATTTATGACCAAGGCATTCAAGTTATTTATGTTTAAATATATAACCTTAGATGTCACCTTTTTTATTTACTGTAAACTTTATACTTAATAAAGATTTAAGTTTTTTTATTATTTAATAAATGTGATTATTATATAAGTATTTTAAAAAAAATATTAAAATGAAATCAGTTTTAAATTGATAATTGTCTTAGTGGCGTAATGTGTGATTTTTTAAAGATAAGTGTACATTTATCTTTTTAATTCCTTAATAGTTGTTAGATTTTTTAACTCTTGATTTTTTTTTCTGTGTAAATGTGTAATGCTTTATGATTAGAATAAACGTTAATGGCATATTATATTAATTGACAAACAAGATAAATGATTGATAAAAAAAAAAAATTATATTTATGTATGGAAATAAATGTTGAGTATTTTACTGGGCACTTAATCACCATAGTTAATATGAGTAAGAGCTTTTATTTTCCCTTTTAATAACCTTTGATTTATCGCTATGATTATGATTCAATGATTATATTAGCCGATTTACACCTTATAAGGCGATTTTTTTTTTATTTTTTATTTTTTTTTTTTTTAAAAAAGCATTTTAAATATGATCAATAAGAGATCATTTTAAATTCTCCACAGGCAAATACAAATTAATTGCAATGGTTTAATGACTGAAGTGAAAAAATAAAAAAAATAATTGTAAAAATGAAAAAAAAAAAAAAAAAGATAAGATAAATGGAGACAAAAAGTAAAAACTATGAGATAGGTAAATAAAACAAAACTATTTTCATTTCTACTAAATTAATATTGTTATCTGGAAAAATATTTATGAATAAAATAACACTATTAGTATATCTAGGTGACAGCATTATTGTAAAAACTTAATGAAAAAGTAATGTGTGCCTTACAAGGTTTGAATGACATGAATTCATTCAGCCATTATAGAAATTAAAATGTTCTAATGAGGAAGCTATCTTTAATGTCCTAGGTAGGTAATGCGAAAACATTTTTATTGTACAGTTAAAATTTAATATAAATATATTTGATAACCATTTATTAACATAATATATATTATATTTTTAATGTAAGCAATTAAAAATTTGCATATACATTAAATAATAAATATGAAGTTCCAATGAGCCTTATGGTAGGAAAGAATGTATGGTTGCAAATTAGCAACTGCAATTTATTTTTTATGAAGAATTGCAATTTTACAATATAAATTGGAAGGAAATGTATTTCAATAGATGAATATACAATACTTGAGTTTAATACAAAAGTATGAATTACTTAAAACATTAAGTAAATCGGAATTAAAGTTAAAGAGAGGAAGAAAGTTTCACTAAACAAGGGTACATTTTTTTCTGTATATACATTTGTTTGCTAATTTAAAAGTAATCAAGTGAAATATTCGTGTTAAATAAAAGTTTCACTTAAAAATTACGGAAATTTGTAGTACTAAAAGATAGAAGTGAGGTAGGTACACATATTTTTCATATTTTATGGATATTCCCCAAAAAACCTCTCCCGTCATTTAAATTTTAAGTTGATCAACAGGTAATATTTTTTTTTTTACTATTTTTTATCTATCTATGTTGTTTGGTAATCATAGAAGTATATTTTTAAAATAAATATTATTTATGATTTGATGTTATCCTAGTATTAATTTTCAGATAAATAACGAGGAAAGGCTAAAATCTTACTGCAAGGGCTATTATAAATTGAAATTGAAAACAAATCAAATACTAATATACATATATAAATTGATTCAACTGAAATGAACAATTGTTGTAAAATGTATCAAATTTTTTTACTGCTGGCTTGAAAATGTACAATTTTAGAGAGAAAGCAATCTTAAAAATGAAATTATTACTCTGATAAATTAAATATAAAATTTGATATGACTATGTTATAATAAAAGAACATAATGAAAGTATAAAATCAAATATTGAAAAAGAAAAATTAAAGGAGTTAATAAATATTGGTTCAAGTATTAACCTTAAAGTTCATTATTCGTGAATTTCAATGAGATTTATGTAAGAACTAAGAGGTGTGCACCATAATATATATATTAACACGGAAATGAAATTATAGATTTTATTCTAAAAGTCACTATTTACTATGAGTATCAATTCTTTAAAAGAAATAAATTATAAATAAATACATAGGAATGCAACAAGTAAGTAATGCATTGTTTACAATCAGTATCCTTTCTTTAAATTTATTAAATTAGTAACAGGTTAAGTTAGTAATAGGTTCAAATAATCAAGCAGTAATTGTCAATTAAAAAAACATGCAATTGTGTAACAGTTAAAAACATAACTAATAGATAATTATTACTAAATTATTATAGATAGTAGCAACTCTACTAATCAGAGGTTGAATTTCTCACAATTTTTTTAGTTATTAAAAAAAGAAGGTCTCTTAATGAAATATTATTTTAACGTCAAAATCAAATAAATTATTGAATTAATAACAAACATTAACAACTCATAAATTATTCATCATTCAAGTTCTAACATATATTTGGAAGTTTATTGGTCAATTCTAGGAGGAATGAGCTCATAGTTAGTTAAAAAAGCTTTTATTTTTTTTTTATCTAATTAGCAATTAATAAAATGAAGACATTCTTTCACAGAAAGACCAATTTGATTGATTTTACCATGTAAGCTCAGAAACAATTTAAATCAAATTGGCTATGAAATAATAAAAAAATTGACATAAAAAAAAAATGTAAGTGGTACTACAGTTCTATTTTTAGGAAAGCATGGTGATCTAATATAATATAAAGGTAATTATTGCATTAATTATATATATATGTATATTAATTTAAAACTAATATTCTTTTAAGTATTATTTTTATAATGTGTTCAAAGTAAAATGTTATATACTTAAAACACGGTTGATCAGGGTGGATCTAAATTCATATAAGTTATACCCAGGACTTACATAATAAGGGGGATCGCGAAGTATTCCATTAGTCAAGGAATGATCGAGATAAATTTTTAACTTGGTACTTGTTACTAAGAAAAAATAAAGTATGTAAGTAATAACTTTTATTGGAAAACATCATAAAAAAAATATATATATATATTTATAAAAAAAATATGTTCATACTAAGTAATGTTTAAAAAGCCCTACCCACGACCCGACACAACCACCGGACCGTCAGGGCTAACGGGGTTGGCCCCGACAGTTGGGGCATGTGTAGGCGGACTAAAACTGACCCGACGGGGTGGTTGGTCGTAAGAGACAACCAACCGCCCGACCGTCGGGAGCTCCCCACCCTCGATTCCTGTCGGGTTGGTTCGTGTGTAGCACTGTCAGCCGACTCCTCAACCCGACACGACCTAACTCCCCATAAAAAGAGGAGTTTGATCTTGTGTAGAGACGGCCCCGACAAGAATTGTTGAGGAGTTTGGTTGTGTCGGGTGGTCGCGTTGGGTCGTGTGTAGGGCTTTTAAAGAAACAAAAATACTAAGGGATAAAAAAAATCCTTGAAAAACTATAAGTACAATAATAGTTATTTATGCACCTAGGGAGTAAAGTAGTAAGCCATTATTCGAAGTCAAAGGAACCATGGCCCCTAAATCCTGAGGCAAACCAAGGGAATTAGACTTTTTTAATTTGGAATAACACTAATTATTAGCTCCCGAGGGAGATCATCGTGAGGGGAATAATGGCACTTAACTCCTGAGGTACATGCAATATTTTATCTCCAGTAGGGAGAAAATACACATTTTAATCCATTGCCCAGTTTTTATTTGTTATTTTCATGAATAACTATAATTGTTAGCACTTGTAATAGCAGATTAGTCCCTCTAAACTAATCCTAAATCATAACTTTTTCTCCCTACCGGAGACTAAAGTTATTTCAGTCAGAAAATGAAAACCATGGTGTTACTCTGTATTAGAATGATGTATAATGGGTATTAGATTAATATAAACAGATCAATAAAATAGTCCAAATAGAATTGTAAGATGCTGTAAAACTCTTTACAAATAAAATACAACAAATGTTACTTTAGTACAAAAGCAAAAATAATAATGGTGTCAATTTGTTTTGATTTCAACTTTGATTTGCTATTAACATAACGATGTATGAACACATAACCTGATGGATATATCATATATATCACCCACAAATATCAACTTTTTTTGTTCTTCTTATCAAATTTTGATGTATAATTACATGAAAAAGGGAGGTTAACACTTACAGAATCAACCTCCAGATCGCTTGCAGTAGTGGAGGGGGGTTAGGTAACTCAGGATTTACATAAGTCAGGGTATTATATATAGAGTTGGTGGAATTTTGAAAGGTTGAAGTTTTAAAAAAACAAAATATTAGGAAAGGTTAAATATAAATAAGATATATTTTTTACTTATTAATATTAAAGTATAATAGTAAAATATCTTAATTTGGGGTTGAGAAGTCAATGAGATGAATAGTTGAAATTAAATGGCTATATTTCATCCTCTTAGGGACATCATTAGGCCAGTAATCAAGGTGCAATTTTTTACAAAAAAAAATTATATATACATCAAATAATATGCAGTACATCAAAAATTATTTAAAATTTTCTTTGTGATAAACATAAAATTAAATTAATAATATATTATATAAAGAGTAAAATTATTATTTTATTTAATTTTTAGTTAGCATATATTACAGATGTGATTTGAAAATTGTTATCAGAGTGAACCATCCTGGCCAATTTCTTATATTAAGTTTTATATTTAATGGCTTTATAATTGATGGTCAAATCTCATACTATCTTCTTTTATACCTAAATTAAAAAATGAAAAAATATAGTTAAAACAATAATAAACAATTAAAAATTTATTTTGTGGAATGCAATTAATGTAGGTGTAGAAGTAATAATAATAAAAAAAAAAATGTTATAAATGTAATCTTTATTAAGCCTTAAATAAAGAAATAATATATTGAAACAAAATACTAAAATAAAAAAACCAAATATTACATTTTATATGATTGGACAACATGCCATTATTTAAAAAAAATTAATAATACATTATGATAAACAATAAAAATCAAATCTCTTAAATTTAAGTTGAAGTAAGCAAATAATAATTTAATACCTTATCATGAATTATTATATTAAACAGATTTTATGAGAACAACATGATTGAATTTAATAGTAATCATGATGGAGGAAAATAGTATCTTCGGATACAATATACAACCCTGGGACAATTATCAAAACACAAAATTATTGGAATTAGGTAGTGCATTCTTTTGGGTACCAGGAATGATTTTTGTAGAAGATTGGTCAATTCTAGGTGTAATAAGCTTGGAAAAGCAACATTTTTTTTATTATTATTTTATGGCAAAAGTTGAGAACGGAAAAAATTAATAAAATAATAATTGTAGTAGATATATCTATAATAATTTAATATGTTGTGGCTTTGGACTCATTGCTCCTCAGACCTGTGTGCATAAGATGTTTAATTCTTATTGTATTGTGCTTTACTCACATGTGGAAATGTTGTTCGCTGTCTATAAGGAGAAAGAAAGTTCTGACACACCGTAGTAATATTCATTCTCAACAGGGGGTAGACCAATTCTTCTACAAGTCCTTAAACTAAGTCTCTTGTTAAAGTTTAATATTAATAAGAAAGTTAATATGCTTTTATTGTGAAATAATAAGCTCATCATCTAGTTTTTTTTTTGTATATGTTAAATTCATTATAGGTTTAAAGTTTGTCTGAGATAAGTATTGTTTTGACTGCTTTTATATCTAATCACACAAGAAATATAAAACTTATAAAATGCCATATTTATAATAAAACTAACTACAATAATTTGTATGGTTTTATGTTAAAATTCCTAGTTTCACTGGCACAAAATAAAGCTAATTTAAAGGCTTTGCTATTAAGCTATTATATTATGCTTATTTTAGAGAACTTCATGTACCAAACAAGGGCTAATAAAATGCTAACGGTTTCTATCTTAAAAGATGATAATGAATGAAGTGGTTATCACTTCCAATTGATATAATATGAGGGTCATGCATGATGGTAATGATCCTGTTGAGAATTAAAAATAGGAATTATGAGAAATAGCAGTTTTCGGGTGGACAATTGTCCACCAACAGAAATTTTAATCTCTATAACAAATACAATAAATGCAGAAGGCAATTTTGAGTAGAAATGTTAAAAATCATATATTGACAAACCTCGACTTTAGCCGAAAGTCTGATTTACCCTCTTCTTCCCATTTTCTTTTGTAATATATGCAAATATAACAAAAATGTATCTAAAGTATTGTAATTAACAAAATAAATTATTCAAATTTATACAATATAAATAATATATATTATCGGTAATAGGTAAAAAAAATCAATTATATATATAAATATATATATATATATATATATATATATATATATATATATATATATATATATATATATATATATATATTAAATAAATAAAATAAAATATTATTTTGTATTTTCGAGGTTTGTCTATTTATAAATATTATTGAATTGTCTTTCTGCGTAACCCTCACACATGTATAGTTGATTTATGTACTTATCAATTCATATTTAATCTCTATTTTAGTTAATAAGTTCTTAAATTATTTCAGGATATGGCTGACTAAGATTTCTTCTATTATGATTTGATCTGCCGATATGTTTTATCTTATCTTGATTCAAGTTTGACAAATTATTGAAAAAAGAGTTTGAGGTGAGTCTTTTTGAGTTTATTTTCTTTTTAGTTACTATTTAGTAGTATTTTATTGTGTTTATTTTTTTTAAACTAATAACCGGTATCATCAGTCAAGTATACATTTTATTATAAACAAATTTTAAATAAAAAGGGAATGTGGACTTAAATGTATGGCAATTATTAAGAAATTTATCAGGTATGGTATTCTGGACCTGGCAAATTGATCATTAATTTATTTTTGTAAAAAAGATTGTATACTACTGAACTACTTCACTTCTCCAGTGTTGCTCATTGGTTTAAGCTTTTTCTAAGCAATCAAAAAGATTTTTATTCAAGCATAATTAATTATAATTTTTCAATTCTTTACTCCTCTGCTTCATCTAATTATGTAGTGTAATACTTTTAAAAATCAGTGTACAGTGGAGCCTTGTAAATCCAAACCCCAAAAATCCGGAAACCCCAATATTCCAAACAACATTTGGGGGAAAAAAAAGACATCATACACCGACGGACTTTGAGGGGCCGCTATGTGTTTCGTAAAACCCATTCTCAGTTGCATATAATGTATTTCTAGCAATACACTACTTTTATAGCTGCCCCCCTACATTTCTATGGATCCGATTCTTCAATGTTCCAACTTATTCATAATTATTTATTCTAAATATCTTTTTTTAACATAAATACCGGATGTTCCTCGTACCATAACATAGTAATATACCTGTAAACTATACTTGGAACAATTGTTTAAATGTTAATAGACCATAAAAGTAGACCCCCCCCCCCCCCCCCCCCCCTATAATCCGAACAATTCAGAAATTTGATCTGGCCCTGGTCCTAGTTAAGATTTCCGGGGTTCTACTGTATTAAAAAAGAATTATTTTGTTTAAATTCCTGCCCATTTTGATTTATCTTAGTCTCTTGTTCAAGAGCCAATTTATTTATTCAATCCCATGTGCTATTTTATATTGTCTATAATATTTTTAAGATTTGTCAGGGCAAATACATTTTGCCTCTCCTGCTAAGATAAAATATGATCTACAAGAATGTTAAACTGCAAATTTTGAGTATCCTTAAATTGTTTCTTAGTTAACATTACCTATAATTAACATTTACTATTTTCTTTACTATTATTATGACTAAATTAATTCTGAGCAAGTGCTTCATTTAAACTTATAAATTTATTATTTATTCTTATTTTTTTACTAGTTACAGACAAGATGTATTAAAAAGTGACTTGGAAAGAACATAACATTTTCCTTAACTGCAAAAGCTGGATATAACTAATTCAACTTCACCTGTAATTTTATATCTTGTAAGATCTTTTTATATTAACTATTTAATTTGTTTCTTATTTTAATTAAATGTTAGCAGACTATAATTAGTTGATTGTTTGATATAATTCTAAAATGTTATTTCCTACTCCTTTTACTCTCAAAGTGAGTAATTAAAAGAACCAATTGTGATAAGCCTACCATACTCCATTTGTGTGATTTTCGTATATTTTTCTTCTTGTTGGAATACTACTGAACCTATGATTCAAAGGAACCAGAAAACCATGCAAACAAACTAACCAAGAAACATGGAAAACAGAAAAACAAAAATGCATTGAACTATTAATAAATATTGTCCTGATATTTTATTTAAAAAGGAGTTGTAAATTGGCCTATTTTAAATATTTTACTTTCTCATTTAAAAAGAAATTATTTTGTGATGGCGCGATAATTTGATTTTGATGGATTTACATGTTTTGAGGTACCAAAAAAGTGGTTTTTAAAAAATGTCTGTCTTTGGTCTGTTGTCGTGCATTTGTTTGAAGCCTAAAGTACTAGGCCGATTTTGACAAAAGTTGGCATATATGATCAGAAAAATCATACCACAGAAAAATCATATCACCAATCATACCAAGGTGACATCAAGAATTGAATTTTAGCTCAAAATTTGGTGGCCATACTTTGCCATGAGGGGTTGAATTATTTACATATTTTTAGGGTCCCCTGAATGAAAATGAATTGAAAACATAGTATTAGATTTACACACACACACAAACCAAAATAGGCTAAAATCCTCTGTTCATTTTACTCTATTTTTGATGTATTATAATTTATTCATGATGATTTATTCTGTTTTAATTCCTGTTGTATTTATTTTCTTTTTTTTTTAGATTAAATTCAGTTGTGAAAAACAAGAATAGATGTATTCTCTTGGATTTGCAGATTAGATTGGCAATGGCAATAGCAAAATATTATTATTAAAAACCTTGCAGGAAGGAGTAAACACTAGCTTTCTTAGAGAGCTTTCTACCTAATTCACAATTAACGATTCTTTTTGTGTAATATCAGATGTTATATATTGAAATCAAAATTATAAGCAGTATTCTCTTTTACTGCTACTGTGTTAATTTGTTTTCTCTTTTTTTTTTTTTTTTTTTTTTTTTTTTCTTTTTTTTTTCAAAAAAAGTAAGAAATTATGTACAAGAAGAAAAGATTACTTTATAGAGAGTAATCTTTTCTTACATGTTTGTTGTTGATTTCAATCGTGACTAAATAACTACATTTTAATAGTCTTGATAATTACAGTCTTACTGATTCTCATAAAACTGTAATTTCTTCTAATATAATTCTGTAAATACAAGTGGTTTTAAATATTATAATTCTTGGAGTATTTTATTTCTCTTTTTATTGTATTACCCTCTTACGTAAAAACGAAGAGTTCTTAGTAAGAAATATTCTAGACACAGGGCTATTGACCGGCAGTTGACTGCTATTAAAGAAGTTGACTGTGGTTAAAGAAAAAGAAGTAAAATTGAAGAATAAAACAGGTTTGTCGGGTGGCAATGTACTCACCTAGGAAAAATACCTGTATAACCTTGAAGATCTGAAATGGCCAAAGATCTCCTGGATTAATCAGCATCTTCATATTATTTGTTAAAGCATTAAACATATTTATTAAGTCGGACCTCTATATAGCCAATGAAATTGATAGCTCCAGAAAAAATAAAGTAAAATAAAAAAAAATATATATGTTTTTCCTTTGTGAGTGACATGTTGTTGTGACGTACCTCAGCTAATTCTGTTATACTGATTATCTTAAATTAATTACATTTTTATAAACCTGAAATAACTTTATTTTACTCAGTGACTTTTTTAATTTGTCAAGCCAACCTGATCTAAGCCTAAAAATCTTCATGACCCAAGGTTTTAGCACATTTCTGCTTTTTCATTTGTGCTTAGACATTTGTACATTGAGGAAATTATGCTGTATAAAGTTGAGGTTTATGCTCGTCCAAAATGAATTCTTATCTGAGCTAAGAGATTATTTCCGATTCTTAACCCATTCAATGCATAGTCCTATTCATGAACCTACCTTAGTTACTGTATATATCTAAACGATTTTAAAAGTTAATTTAAAAATAAAAAAGTTTGGATCCACTGTGGATACAAACGTGAGCAGGCCTGATGGAGCCTTGCAAGATGGTTCTACTCGAGGCACGGAGAATAGAGCTACAGAGGGCTGAAAGGGAGGGCATGGATCCAGGCGCGTTAGCACGGCATGGATCCACAGTGGAACCACCCGCCAGGTGCGTTAGCACGGCATGGATCCACCCGCATTGAATGGGTTAAACTAAGAAACGCAGAATATGCAAAATTATTAGAGAGCTAAAGCAAAAAACTCCTAATAATGGTTCCTAAAAATATTTTTGTTCTATAGGAACACTATATGGAGAATTCGAGGGGACATTTATATGTATTTACCCATATGTGTTTAATATATGTGTGTGTTTTTTGAGAGAAAAAATCTATTTAAGGAAATTAAAATTCTTAAATATAGTTGGAAAGAAGAAGAATTATACTTAATGATCTTCCTTTTATGAAGAACTAAAACTACATATTTCAATTCTTGGTGCTTACTATTACTTTTGATTTCCTAATCTTAACCCATTGAATGCGTAATACAATTTATGAACCTACCTTAGTGACTGAATAAAATTTACACAATTTTAAAAGTTAATTATAAAAAAAAAAAAAAAAAAAATGTTTGCATCCACTGTGGATACAAATGTCAGCGGGCCTGACGGAGCCTTGCAAGATGGTTCTACTCGAGGCACGGAGAATAGAGCTACTGAGGGCTGAAAGGGAAGGCTTGGATCCACTGTGGATTTACCCGCCAGGCACGTTAGCACGGCATGGATCCACAGTGGATCCACCCGCATTGAATGGGTTAAGTTTTAATAAGAGATTATTATAGAGACTAATAAAGAAATATTATAATAATGACATTAAATGATAGTTATCTGTAACGATCCTAGCCAGAGAAATATTTATGAAACAAATTATCATGAAAGACATTTATCTAAAAGAATTCTATTTGTTGCCACTTCACTGCTTTTCATAAGTAACAGAGCATTAAGAAATATTTCATTTAGAACCTCAACAATGCTTTTCCTAGTATCACAACAATGAAACTAATTGCACACAAAGATAATTTGTTTTCCTTTAAAAACAGATTATCTATTCTAAGGAAGGAAGTTGAAAATAAAAAGATCCTGTTTTATAATCATAATTGACTGAAAAAATATTATCATTTAGGACAGGGGTGCCCAACCTTTTTTAATCAAGGGCCACATTGTCAACATTCAAAGGAAAGGCGTACCGGGGGGGGGGGGGGGGGTCCTCCCCTAGAAAATGTTAGCATTTTTACCCTCATAAAACACGTTTTAATGCTTCCTAGAAGGTCAATTTTCCATTTGGTTTTTGCTGAAACACCATGTTAATAAAGTTTTTTAACCATATTAATTTTAGATTCTCTGAATGCTTGTTAATTCTTCGTTTTTATGGCAAAACGGCGGGCCACATAAAATCGGCTCGCGGGCCGTAGGCTGGGCACCCCTGATTTAGGAGTTCATTAGTTTAAAGTAGGTAAGAGTGATTTGTTTGAAATGCATCTATAAAAATAAATTAAGTAAATTAAATAATTAAAAATAAAGGGGGAAAAAGCAATAAATATTAATTTTTTACATTCTCATATAAAGAGAAAGAATTGTGATGGCGCGAAAATTCATTTTTGATGAATTTACACGTTTTGAGGTCCCCTGAGCCCAAAAAAGTGTTTTTTTTTTTTAATAATGTCTGTCTGTCGTCTGTGCAGACTACTGGGCCGATTTTGACGAAATTTGGCATACATGTTCAGAAAAATCATACCCCGAGGCAAAATCGAGAAATTAATTTTAGCTCCAAATTTGGGGGCGCTCCCCCCCAAAAACTAAAAAAACGTGAAAAAAAAAATATTTCTTGAAAATGATTTATACATTCTAAAATGTAGTCCATTTAAATACAAATCTACCGATATAAGCCGTTTTCCCGGGAAAAATCTAGTTCCTGAGAAAATTGCTTAAAGCGCGGACCGAGAGATCCAGGGTTCGATTCCCCGCCCAGGAGAAGTTATTTTTATGATAAATTTTGATGAAATGTTCAATAATAATAAATGTACATACAAAAACTAATAAATAGAAAACACTGGGCTAAGTAATTATAAACTCGTATATAAGAAAGTTTGTCTGAGTTGTCTCGGACGGAGATTTTTGTTATATACAGGGTGTATCAATTTCAGATGGCCATAGAAAAAGGGGTATATCTACATGTCATTTGGAGCAAAAAAGTCCATATAAGCTATAGTCCAATTCTCAACAGGGTAGGAGCTATAAGCGAAAATAGACTGTGTTAAAAACAACCGACCTTTGATGTCGAATGTGCATTGTTCAAGGTGGCGGCCATTAAATTGAAATTTTAGTTCTCTAACTAGAAGATCTATTATTGTAAAATATACTTACCATGGTATCTAAAGGCAAAAGCTGCTCAAAATGGCCGCCACCTTGAGCAATGCACATTCGACATCTTTTTGTCAAAGATGCCACAGCTGATAATGTCACGTTTCTTTGCCCTTCTCCAGCTGCAAGCACGACATGTTTTTTTCTACAACGATGGTTTGTTCGCCCACTTAGAGTTGGAATATTGTGAAGTATTTGGTATCGTTTTGAAGCTTATTAAAAGCGCCAACTTTTCCTAGCTTTGTACATTTCTCCCATTTGGGTCATATCGATAAGTGGGCTCAAAGTGTTTCAGATTTTTTAAAAAAATCTATTTTTTTGTTTTCAAATAGCTCTGGGTCACACTAAAAAGGCAATAAGTGAACTAAAACATACATCATTTTATAGGAAATTTCCTGCTCTTTCCAACGATTGTTCATTCATTATTCCAAGGTTAATATATTTTGAGTTATTTCAGTTTTTTAAGGCAAAGGTCGGTTGTTTTAACACAGCCTATTTTCGCTTATAGCTCCTACCCTGTTGAGAATTGGACTATAGCTTATATGAACTTTTTTGCTCCAAATGACCTGTAGATATACCCCTTTTTCTATGGCCATCTGAAATTGATACACCCTGTATATACAGATAAGGATAAATACAAGGCTTATTATTGATTGTAGTGAAGTTAGAAGATTTCCTTCTTAAAAAATTTTTTGGGAGGGGGTATAAAACAACATAAAAGATGTAATTTCGGCCATTTATTTTAGTCCCCCCCCCCTAATGTTTTAGATGACCCTCCCCCTCACTTGACATAAATGGTACTCCTGTAGAATATCAGTTAAAATCAGTAAAAACTCACTTAACAATTACACTATTCTGCAAAAAAAAGCTTCAGAATAAAAATGTCCTTTTCCAAAGTAAAAAAAAAAATTATTGGGCGTTATAATATCTTCAAACCGTGAAGAACACAAATCTAAATTAAAAAAAAAAATCTAATCATGATATTATAATATTATATAAAACGAAGATTATTGCTGTTTTTTTTTAATCATTAAAAAGTCTAAATCTATAGAATAACAAAAAAGTTTACCAGTAAAGAATATAGTCGACCAGTTTTAATCTGAATGAATTACATAATACCGCCAAAAGTATGGCAAAATAAAAACAAAACCTTCCGTCAGGCTTTTGCCGGGTTAGTTATATAACCTTAACCTTGCTTTTTGTTTATCTCTGGACTCTGATTAATTGTCTTCGTCTTCCACTTCCAGGCTACAAGCTACATCTATTCCAATCTTCTATTAATTTAAGTCATTTGTTTCTGAGACCTCTCCCGAATCACTTCATCCTATACTCTTTTGAAGGTATTTATTGTTTTTTAAAATGTTATGATTATGGCTTTGGGTATTATATAGCTTGTGTATGTTATGATTCTTACATTTTAACACGCATTGTTTCAAATAATCTTTTATTTATAAAGCCTGTAGTTATGGTATTATATATTAATGGTTTATTAATGCTTGTAAAACTAATCGCGGAAATAATCAAATTTTGATTGGTAATTTTACTTGTGACGTATCTTTAATACGTTTATTCTTTAATAATTTTATGAACTTTGCTTTTCTTGACCTTTACCTTTTTTTGTAATTGTCAATCCGATTAACCGGATATTTATTTATCCGGATTGGCCTTATTTCCCCATTAGTTTGTAAGTATAACGTAGTGAGGAATCATTAATATTAGTTTTAATTAATGATTTTGTTAAACTCTTAATCCTTTTTTTACTTTCTCATTTACGTAGTGTATATTAAGGGAAAGTATTGTGATGGCGCAAAAATTCTATTTTAAGATTTTTATGGATTTACACGTTTTGAGGACCCTTGACTTAAAAAAAAATTGATTTTAAATAATGTCCGTTGTCTGTGCTGTCATGTGGAGCCTAAACTACTGGACTGATTTTAATGAAATTTGGCATGTATGTTCAGAATAATAGTAACCCCGAGAGGGGATATTGAGAAATGTATTTTAGCTCATAATTTAGAGGCGCCACTCCCAAAAACTATAAAAATTATGGAAAAAACTATTTTTCAAAAACAGTTCTGACGATTTTGCCTAAAAAATTCTAACTGAAGATATGAATATTGTCTGCCAGTAATGTTTACACGTCCAACGATAACTTGATTAAAAGTGTACGGTTTTAATTTAAATTTGGCATACACATTCCTTTGAATACTGAGGTTAGTTTGTTGGGCAGCCTTATCCGAGAGTTCGCAGCGCTCAATACTCATGTAAACTTTAGCTTCAAATCTAAAATATGTTGGGTCAAGGAACATTGATTTTAATAAGTTACTTATATGAACTATTATGCCCCCCCCCCCCCCCCCCCCCGGTCACGAACTGATAATGGTTATGGTTCCAGCTCCCCCCCCCCCCAGAAAAAAATCGTGGGTGGCGCCACTGGATCTGGCACCTCTGTGGATATTAAGATATTAATTTCTAAACTAATCATCAAATATATTTATTAATTTATTGTTGAGTAATAGTCCACAGGCCACCATAAGAAGTGAGTCGCTGATTGATACAGTTTTCTTACCTTATGGAATCGCTTATTTATGCCTTGTCCACCGATGAATTGGGTATATGGCAACTGGGCGCTGGGCCATTTCTTTTTTGTTGACATGCCAAACTTGCCCTTCTGCGGGAACATTGAAAAGAGATAGATAAAGTTTTGATTTTAACAGGATCGTTTAATTACATTATTTCAAAAACAGTGGTAAAGGTGGCCACCGATAAGAGTGGGCCGTTTGGGGTGGCCACCACCCCAAACATATCGCTCGGACGTGGAAAAGAAAACAAATATATTATTTTGCTAATGAATGACTATTGTTTATGGAGCAATAGTCCAATTAATATTAACATCTAAAACTGGGATTCCCACTTTCATGTTTATGTGGGATGCAAACATTAATCTATTTTTGTACTATAATTTTTTGTTTGTTTATTTGCATACTTTAATGGTTGTTTGTTTATATACTTAGTTGAGAGTGTAACCACTAGTTTTAATTGCTGCATAGGACGTTTTGAAGGTATTTCATAATGAATCAGGAAGAATAAATTCTACAGAAATAATTTTAAATAAACTTTGATTGTTTTTTTTTAGCTGAAAAAGCTCTAAAAAGGCCTAAAATTCACTATTTTGAACCTAATTTTCTAAAATGTTTAGACTCCCCTTTGGGCCCAGGACCCCCCTTTGGGCTGGGGGTGTACCCCAAGGACTCCCCTGGTTCCCCCCCTAAATTCGACTGCTGGATCCGCCCCTTTACTTGTTTATATTATATTAATGTAGCTTTCGGACTTTATAAGGCCATATATCATCAGTTCCAATTTTGGAAGATAATGTTTCTCTTTTTATTCATGTGTCCGTTTTCTGGGACAACATGTGACAAGACTTATTTGAAAACCACTAAGGTTGTATCATCACTGGGTGTCAGGTAGAATTGCAGATGGCCGTCTAGGGCGCACCACTTGTGTGGCACTATCCTGTGTGAATGCTCGATTTAACCCATCTTGATCATTAGGTCTCACTACCTAGGATGTATGTCTCAGGAAGTCTTGACTGACAGAGGCCATAATTATATTAATGGTGACCCAGTGAGGCATCATGTCAAAGATGAATCAAGTTTTGAGGAGACAAAAAATTGACCTTTTTTAAGTTTCCTAGAATATTATTTCTTATAGTTTTTTATAAAATGTTATCTCCTAGATAATTTTAAAAAAGCAATTGCTAAAATGCGAATGCTAGAATAGCGAATGCTAAAATACCAATCATAAGAACTTTTACTTGTCAATTGTACTAAAATTATAGTTTTCCAAGTAAAGTTCAGGATCACACTTAAAGCGATTAAACAATGTAGGATTAAAAAAAAAAAAAAAAAAAAAAAAAAAAAAAAAAAAAAATGCTTGTTTACACTAGGTCAATAGAGCATTATCTTCTGAAAATTTTTAAATAAATTAGTATCTCTTTGAATTAATATCTTTAAAATGCCAAAACTCTTATCTTTGAGAATCTATTACCATTAACTGTTTCATTCTTAAGTTCTTTGACATTGATTTATTGTTTATTGTAGATAGCTTAAAATTACACTTTTTGGTCTTCTAATAAAATAAAACCATGATTTAGGAAAGAACAGACTTGAGGTTAGTCTAAACTATTGATCTACCAACCTATGTAAAGATATATATTTTTTTTTTTATATGTGTGTTTAATTGGACCTCATGGAAGGCTACATTTTCTTTTTCTTATTTGTCAAGTCTGTTATTTGCTAAATCATAAATGGTTGTTAATTGGATAAAATAATATTGGTGGTATTACACGAATGAGTAACTTGGATTATTAGATTTGGGTTTTTTCAAATATTTAATCTTGCCTGATTAATTAGTTATTGGTTAAAGTAGAATGGGAAGGTTTAAAACAGCATGGTTTAGTTTAGAACCATAATTTTAAACTTATATCCCTCAACCTGTTTTTTATAATGTTTCAGGACAGGCTTTAGGCATTTTTGTTACAATGAAGTATTTCACTGTCACATTAGTGTTGTTTCTTACTGTTATTTTAGCTTGCGAAGCAATGATATCCACAGTGATAACAGGGTGCAGAACTGGGATTGGTTTAGAATTGGTTAAACAGTTATCACGTGTTGATAACGCCTTGGTCATTGCAACTTACAGAGATCTAACAAGAGCCAGTGTGAGTATAATTTTAATTTTTGTAAAACAATTAGGGGAGGTTCCCTTATCTTTGGACAGTTATGTTCCTTGGAAAATTGTCCCCTGCACAATTCCAGGGAGAGAGGATTTTTTTTCTGTGACACTATTTGTCAGAGCGGTGCCTGGCAACAATATTTTAACACCCTTCACTCACTATCATGTATCAGTGTTAACAGCTATAGTTGATTTTCTGTTTTCCACTTCTTGATAATATGTTCTAAAAGTTACATTATTAACTGGAAAATTGAAAAATGTCTATGATAAGATTGTCTAGGTATGATCAGTAGTCATCTGCTCGGCCATCTATGAATTAAGGTTGAGGTCACTGGTTTGATTTTCATGGCTCACTATTGTTCACATAGTATTTGCTTCAGGGGTACATTGGTGTGTGAAGTGGCTGAACTCCTTAAGGCAGGGGTTCCCACACAGTGTGGGTGCCAAGAGGTGCTCCTGATCTCTCTACTAAAACTCCAAATTCATCTGAAATTCTATAAGTAAAATTATGAAAATTCTGCATAATTTGGTAACTTTCCTTTAACTGTGGTTAATACTTTGAAACTGATACCTCTCTAATCCTGTGAGTAACACTTCATTTTAAACCTAGTTTTTTCCTATTAGTTTTTAAAACATTTTATTTCCAAAGTATTAGATATTTATCAATTCCTCCCACTTTCTTTTTACTCATTCTTTATTATATTCATTGCATGGCGTGTAGTGGAGTTAAGGTTTCACTTAAGTTATTGACCCTGTTCACTGAGCACCGATCACAACTAGCTGATTGTTTTACAAGTACTTAGTGAACCAGTGCAGAAGATCAAACTGAGAATTTTACATGGATCCTAGATCCATTCCGTGCTCAAGCTCTTGAGAATTCACTTCACAAGAAAAAGAAAAACGATTTGAGCTATCGAGTGACAACAGCTTGAAAACCAAATCCGGCTAAGATTATAGTCGAAGATTAACTAGACTATCAAAACTCTAACTCTTGTCAGTTCCACGCATACTCATTTTTGTGAAGGTTGGCATATCCATGCGAGCACTAAAGGGTTAAATACCCAAACTTAAGTTTTCCCTTTTTTCCATAATGTGATTTAATTTGATTTTTTGTTTTTTTCTTAGGAATTGAAAGAATTCGCCGAAGCTAATAAAAATGTCAAGCTTTTAAACCTAGGTAGGTATATTTATTTACAGTTATGTATTTCCATTCTAAATATCCATTCTGATTTTTAAAATGGTAAAAAGTTTCTATTATTAAATTGGTATTAATATTAATTTTGTTTTTCAGATGTTACAGCCTTTGATACATTTGATACATTTGCTCAAGAAGTAAAGAATATTGTTGGGGATGAAGGTTTAAGTTCTGTTATCCACAATGCAGGCATTCTGCTAGGCAGTAAAACAGTAGGGATAGAGGAAGTTAAGGCTAAAGATCTTCTAGATATGTATACCACTAACACAGTAGGACCTATCATGCTAACCAAGGTAAATCCAGCTACGGTAATAATGATTAGCTAATTGGTTTTTGATGGTAGCATAAAGTTTAAAATATGCATTGAATTAATACTCAGCTGAAAATAATAAATAAAAAAAATTCACTCAACTCAACATTTGTACCTACTTATGTAGTATGTAGTATATTTCCTTATAATTTCACATTTTTAAAAAACATTCTCTTTTCAATATCATAAAATTTCACTTTTATAGAATGTACTCTTACAATTATGTTTATGTTAAGATAAATGAAGCTGAAAAAGATTTTTCGTAATAATTGTTTATTGCAAAATGTAAATTAGTTATTAAATAATTTTAATAATGACTCAATTGAAATCAGACATTCTTTAACAAATAACAAACTTTAATTAGCCTACTCTACAGAAAAGGTGCTTATAATGGGGCAGTTCTCAAAATAACCTTCAGCTTTTGTGACAAATATAATTAACACTAAAGGAGGCTTGTAGATTGAGCATGGTACTCACATCATTCTGGCTCCATAAATTCTTGTAGCACGCAGAGCACTCTGTCAAATCAATCTCTTATAATATGGATTGCTCCACAAAAACAAAACAAGATTTATTAACAAAAACCAGAATAATTTACAAAATTTTTCTCTGCCTAATAAATCATTTATTGCAATTTTAATAATAATTATGATAGTCATCGCCTTGTTTTCAATTTGTATTGGATGATCCTTAGGACTCGGTTAAAGCTTCAGATATCGGCTAAATCATTACACCAAAATCAAGAGTCCTCACTTAAAAGTTATTAAATGTTCTGTTACTACTAGCCAATATAAATATTATATTTATTTGCCATTGAAAAGAGCAAGTTTCACTGCCGCTCATAATAAATATATAAGGAGCCTAGTATCAAAGACGGACATTCGACATTTTTTCCGAATTTAAGTTATCGATTGTTTCTTATAGATTTTTGGCTGCTGCATCAGATTCTGCTATCCATTTGCATCAAAAACGACCAGAAAAGGGGTAAAAATGCAATAATATTTGTAGTTTTGTTTCAAATATGGACAAGTCAACACACGTTTTGCTTCAAACGTTTTCAGTACTTCTAACTAGTTTTGAGTCTATTAAGAATCTACAGAAAAAAATCATTGCTCTAGCACCTGTAAAATTTTGAAATGTGCTCTTGTCCGTCTTTGATAATAAGCTCCTCATATTCCATTGCGGGCTTTAGCATCTGAATACCTACTCCTACCATTTTGTCATACATGTTTAGAAAAATGATACCCTGAGGGGAAATCGAAAAATCAATTTTAGCTCTAAATTTGGGGCACTACTCCCTAAGAACTCTGAAAACGTGAAAAAAAAATTATTTCTCCAAAAAAAAAAAAAAAAAACTCTGGCGGCTTATATTATTCTTCACAATCAAAATAAAGGTATTCTCAATATTCATCTGTATTTTCATTATTTTCTGCAATTGTTAAAGTAATCTTCTGCTCTGTGACTTTAAAAAGTAAAAATATATTTAACGTAATCATTTTTGTGACGAAAAGAGCATAAAAAAGTAAAACTCGTGATGATGATAGACTTATAATACGTGCTAAGTATAAAATAATGATGAATGATAAAAATGCTAAGTATAAATAAATGATTTGCTAAGTATGATTGTTTACAGAATGTATTCTCTCATTGATTAGAAAAAATCATTATAATGTTGTCTACCATATTACAGAGACAATTCAGATTTAGATAATTTAATAAAAAATTTCAGATAACAATCCTATCCTAATGGTTTCAACTATACATTTTTAATGATATGGTATTTTCATATCAATTATCTGACTGTTTTATGTGAATTTCCTTATCTTTTTATTGTTTTTAGTTAAATTAAAAAAATATTGATTTTATTTTTATTTTTTATTCCAGTCACTGCTTCCTCTGATCAAGAAAAGTGCTGAGACTAAATCATCACTTCCCCTTGGATATGAGAGAGGCTCAATATTTTTCATATCATCTGATCTTGCGTCTCATGCCAACAACAAACGTGGTTCCTACTGGGGCTACAGGGAGAGCAAAGTAAATTGAATATTAAATATATATTTTAATTTCTAAGTGGTTTATGGTTATGGTGATAATGTTAATCAGAGGTGCTGGTTGTTTATTTGTTGTTAGATAAATTCATAAAGTTACTGTTAACAACCTTTAATTACTTTGCTTTGGTCCCAATTATCAGGTTAAGGGTTTAGCCCCAGTCCTGGAGAGGGTATGTCCCCTCATTTTATTCTATTGTATACTTTTTAAAGTATACAGGGTGTTCATGCACAACAGGGATACAGAGGGTGTGGTACTGTATTTCATTTGCAACAAAAAATTATACATTAACATTATGTCCTGTCCTATTGACCTTTGTTTTTGAAACATATCTATGTATTTCTGTCTTGTGCAATAACATTTTTTATAAATAAAAAATTATTGCTGCCAAAAAAAAATGATGTGGTCTTCCCCATTAGAAAGGGCCTACACACTTGCCTCTGTAGCTTTGCTCTGTAGCCAGAGCTGGATTTACATATTTGGTGGCCAGGGGCCCAATAAAAATTGCCGCCTACCCCCCCCCCCCCCCAAATGCTGTGACAATTTTGTAATTCCTATAAAAAAAAAAAATACTGCAAGTTTTGTCCTATAAAACATATGGACTGATGTTTTATAGTTTGTCCATTTTTAACCTGATTTATTTTAATATTATTTAAATAATATTCCACTATTATTACAGGACTAGGCTAAAACCAAATACCAATTTTTTAAAATAAAAAAAGTTTTTGAATGAAAAACAATTTCCAAGTACACAGCAGTTATATACAAGTTTTATTTTAAAATTAGTCATGATTTAACAGTAACTTCGTTTGTAGGAAATATAAAGTTAAAGTGTAGTTATAAATCATTTTAAAAAACGGCCAATCATGCACCATGACTTAAGGAGCGAATTTTTAAAAAAATCTGTGTATTATTGGCTTGTGATAATACAGGAATATTTTGGTTTAGAATTTGGATGGGTGAAAAAAAATTGGTACACAGGAGTACCGAGTACAAAAATCAAGATGCATGTCGTTGGAAAGCTCTGAGTACAGTAATTGTTGTTATGTACACTTTTGTCATATTTTCATATAAGAGGGGGGTAAAATGGATAAAACACGTTTTATGCTATTTTTGACCCTAAATTGTCAATATTTGACCCCTAAATGGACTCCAAAAATTCTGGCCAACGAACTCAGCCTTTCTTTTGTTATTATTGACATTTTAAAATTTGTTTGGATTTTTTAAGTGCATCCTAGGGTGAGATATCGTCTGGAGTGACGCATACATAATATATACCATACATACATAAAAAAAAGTGTTAAATTTCAGGAATCGATTAAGATTGGTATGATTTCCATGGAGAAAATTTTCAAAAATTCGCATTTAAAAAATTTTGAAGCCATTGCAATAGCTTAATTTTCTTTGAAAATTCGCTTAAAAAGAAAAGTAATTAAATACCTTTATTGAGAAATTTGTTTATTTAAATTTCTTAAGTCTTGCTATAACATTAGGAAAGTCATTTATGACATTTAAATTCAAGTCATAGTCCAGTTATTTTAGTCATAAATATGGCTTCTGTTCCAAAAAATTCGAAGCTTCAATTTTTTATTTTTTGATCACTTCATTTTGACATTCTGAAAAGCACAACTTTTTGCGTATTTTTGTAAATATCTCGCTTCCTCTAGCTCGGAGACCAATTGACTGTCAGATCAAAATTGAAGATTTTAAAATTTCACACATGAAACATTTGTTTATTTTTTACTTAGAACGAACCTTTTGGATAATAAAGTGCTCCAAAGTTTCCGCACAAGGCGTAAAAAATAATTTTATTACATACTAATATAGATAATTGTCAATTAACGTTGGTGGAGCTGAAGGGTTTGCTTGGAGATAATGCTCCTACCGATGCGACAATATAAGCAAAATTGATTGAAAAGTATGGCAAGAATATTGTTATTACGATTCAGTGTATGCAGCGATACTGCGGACGTCTTCTCTTATAATTGTTGCATCAGCTTCAACTATTCGTGGAAGTTCTTCTTCTTGATTCAATTTTTTATTTTCATACCAAGCGTTAGAAAGAATAGTCGCATGAGTATCGAGGAAGCTAATCATTGTCATTTTTTGGTTTTGTTGTAATAACAATGTTGTTGCCATACTTTCCAACCAATTTTGCTTCTATTGTCGCATCCGTAGGAACATCATCTTCAAGTAAAACCTTCCATGTAAAACATAGACAATTATCTATGTAAAAAAAAATTTTCTTACGTCTTATGGGGAAACTTTGCAGCACTTTATTATCCAAAAGGTTCGTTCTACGTAAAAAATAAACATCATGTTTCATGTGTGAAAATTTATAATCTTCAATTTTGATCTGACCGTCAATTGGTCTCCGAGCTAGAGGAAGCGAGATGTTTACATATATACGTAAAAAGTCTTTTAGCCCTTTGCTGGTCTTATATGAGTTTCAACCTTCTGCGCCTATTTGTTTCTCTTTTACATGCACACAAAATACATTTGTTTACACCTATATAAAAAAACAGTACTAATCTGATTTTTTATGAAATTTGGATGGTTTGCAAAAACTAACACTACTCAAGTTATAATAAGCTAGGTTTTTGCTAAACCGTTCGTTGTACGTAAAAAATGAAAGATAACTTTTCTGTGGTAAATTTAATAATCTATTTTTTTAATAATCACCTTAATTTGTCTCCGAGCCTTAAGAAGCGAGATATTCATAAAATACTTAAAAAGTGGTGCGGCAACGGATAACAGATATTCTTCGCCCTATATTCCGTAAACCATCCATTGCACGTAAAAAAATAATGAGATTTTTTTTGTGGGAAATTTTGTTATCTTTAATTTTGATAACCACCTTGATTGGTGTCGGAGCAATAGGAAAATACCGAATTTGTTTACCTTTGCCCTTGAATATCAACTAACGCGACCACGATCTCATTGCCGATTTTCAATATGTTTTTCAGAACGTCAAAATGAAGTGATCAAAAAATATAATATATTTTTTGATCACTTCATTTTGACGAGCTGCAATATCATTGAAGCTCCGAATTTTTTGGAACAGAAAACCTAAAATGACTGTACTATCAAGAAAGCAAAAGAAAAGTGTTTTTAATACACTTAATAATTATTTAATGTTTATATTATAAACTCTTGGCTGCTGGGAATTCTTTAAATTGTTTAAAAACATAGTTTTATGCCCGTTTTTACCTTTAAAGATTACGTTGTACAAAAATAGAGTAAAGTTGGCCTAAACTGTAGTTCTAACTGGTGTACGTACGTGAATAACTAGCGGCGACGAGTTATAAATCACTAACCGTTCTATGCCCAAAATCTAAAATCCACTTAAACACTAATAAATTAAAACTTATGCCTACTGACCGGCACTTGCGCTCATACTCTACTGTACAATTAGTATATAAAAGTTCAATTAGTAAATAAATATTATACTTTTTGTTCACAAGAGTTATATTGTAATGTCCAATATAAAAAAAAAAAAATGTTTTATGATTTTTGTTTTATTTTTCTATCTGCCGCCTTTTGCCACCTTCGAAAATTTGCCGCCAGGGGCCCGGGCCCCCATGGCCCCTGCCTAAATCCAGCCCTGTCTGTAGCTGTCATAAATATGACTCCATAAATTTGTTGTTAGCATGGTCTTGGTCTTAAAACTAATCCCTCTCAAAAGCTATAGTAATGTAATACGTCGACCACGGGAAAAGTGGTAGCGGGCCTGGTGGCAAACGTACTACTGGCCGGAGTAGGAAGAGGGTTACTATAACTAGACAAATAACACCAATTTTCAGGTGAGAAGGAGCAAGTCCTCCTTCTCTCAAAAAAAAACGTATCGTATACTTTTTGTAAACAATGGATCTAGCGCACTCCCACGAGCTCTGACATACAACAACAAAAAACATAAACGTCCCTACCAGAGCCCGTAACACTATAAATATATAACTTGGGAGCTACGCTCGTAACTTAATTCTACATAAAAAAATGGTCCTTAGATAAAGGGTCCTAATGTGTCGACCTGATGGGTCGGCTCCCTCGGCGGAAGGCCTCTAATAAATTTTTGGGTACTCACCGCCGGAAAGGGTAATCCAATTTCTTCGGCACTTAGCCCACTATCTTAACACCCGCGATTTCGGCACTCGGCTCGAGAGTTCTACTCAATGGCACACAGCCTCCAACTGAAAATGGCACACAGCCTCCAAATGAAAATGGCACACAGCCTCCAAGTGAAAATGGCACACAGCCTCCAAATGAAAATGGCACACAGCCTAACATAAAAATGGCACACAGCCTCCAAGTGAAAATGGCACACAGCCTAACATAAAAATGGCACACAGCCTGACATGGCACACAGCCTAACATAAAAATGGCACACAGCCTAAAATGGCACACAGCCCACTCTATCACCTCGGTCTTACCCGCGTAACGACGGTTAACTGACTGACTGACCCCGGGTGGGGGAAGCGGCTGCCTTTTATAGCTTCGGGAGTCACAGTGTGACTACACGGGCGTCTCATGACTGGTCTCAGGGGTTCGTGACCAGTCACGGGAGTCACGGAGGGTAACGTGTGACTTTGGGACCCGTCACATTGTTCGCGTGGGTCACAACCATGTGGCTCCTCCTCAGCTTACTAAAATTTAAATTCCTGTAAACCGGGGCTGTGCCGGTTACCGGTTTACATTCCCTTCTTCTCCGGAAGCCGACGTTCACACGTCGGAGTTAGAAGGGCGTCTGCTATTAACTGGGTGGGTGTGAGTGTTGTGCCAGTTGCGGTAGTGTTGTAGCTAGCTCACTTTGCAGGTCCTGTTCACAGGCTGGGCAGGTGGCTCGTTGGGTCCTTTTTCAATTGTGGCCAATTGCTCCATACTTAAAGCTTTTTAAAGATAATTAGGCTATCATTGTCCACGAGTACCTAGGGGAAACCTTGGCTTTAAGAAATTTACAAACGGAAAATAAAAGAAGGAGGAGAAAGGGGACGGGGGGCTATAGGTTAGGGTTACTGGGATGTAGGCCAGGGTGCTGCTTATCCGGAGGTCGGTCCTGGGGTGACGGTGCTTCCTTCACCTCAGGTTGCAATGCGTGAGGTACCGGATATGGGTCGCGGTGGACCGGTGCGGCGCTAACGAGGTGAGACACCGGGAGACGGCAACCTTCCTTGTCTGGGGCCTCGAATAGGGTGTTAAAACCCTCCAGCGGGGCTTGCAGGGGATCCCGCAGTTCTCGGGGCAGGTGTTTCAGCTTGTGATCCAACACCTGGAGAGGGTCTTCGTCTGGTTCGTCCCACTCCACAATGGGTAGGCTGACATCGTTCTCAGCCATCTCTGGGATCTCCATCTCTTCGTTGGTCTCTATAGGTTCATCGACGATGGTGACCGGTGTAGGCCTCTGCAGGTCGACTTCGGTCCTCCCTACGGCGAAAACCGGTTGTATCTCCTCGGTGTCCAAGCGGAACACTAGGGGTACTCTTTTCAGTAGATCCATGCCTAGTAGATCGGAACAGCCGGGGCTGGAAGCCATCACCAAGAAGGGGTGCTGAAGTCTCATGCCGTGAATAATTACTTCCGCCTCCTGTTGTCCATAGATGGTCATCGGCAGTCCATCAGCTGCCGTGACTGCCAACTTGACAGGGGTCAGGGGTACGCCGGGAACTGGAGTTGACAGCACCGATGTTTGAGCCCCTGTGTCGACCAGCATTCGTCGTGGTCTCCCATTCAGTAGAATCGTGATGAAAATGCCTTGGCCGGCTGGTGTAGTAACGGCAGGTACCCTATAGCTCTCCGGGAAGTCTTGATCTGGTCGCTGCTGGGAGTCGCTATCTGCGGTTGGTCCCGGCACCTCGTCGATCCGTACTGGCTGTACACGTCGTACAACTGGATATCCGCTACCGCTCACTCCCGAGGTGGGTCGCCACTCTACCGCCGGGGCAGATGATGCTGGCAGAGGCCTTCGGTATTCCTGTGGCGTTGTCTCATTCCGTGGGGTAGGTCGAGGCTGTAAGGGCCAGGGGCAGCGATCCCTCTGATGGCTCCGGGCTCCGCAGTAGGTGCAGACAGAAGCAGGCGACCCATGGCGCTGACAGTTTACCGGGAAGTGAGTTCGGCTTCCACACAGCTCACAGGGAAATTCTGGTCGCACCCGTTCCTCGTTGGGTAGTACTGGGTGGTCCGCAGGAGGCTTAGGGCTGGCCACCTCTTGTCGGGGGCAGCTGGCGGCGAAATGACCCACCTCGCCACAGGAATAACAGCGTTTGTGGTTTCCGTACGACTCGCGGCGGACAGCATGAACACGCCAGGATTCATCTCCAACTGAGGGCGATGTCAGTTCTTGTAGTTCCCTTGCTATGCTCAAGGCGCTGCTGAGGGTGTAAGGGGCCTTGACCGCTACGTGGGCACGTAAATCTCCATGAAGTCCTCTCACGAACGCACGGACTGCCTTATCGTCTATCCACTCCTGCTGCCTTCTCGGACTCCAGGTCGGATTCTCGACACGAGCAACCCTCTTGGCCAGCTGCTCCACCCTCTCGGCATAAGCACGGAGGGACTCGTCCTCGTACTGACGTACGGACCACAGCCGCATAGAAGCTTCCGTGGGGTCGTCCTGCCCATACCACTTGAGCATTTCCTTTCGAATGGTGTCAAACGGCACTGGGTCTGCCGGGTTTATCGCTCTTCCAGTCACGAAGGTATAGGCTGCTCCCTTGGTTTTCAGCCTCAGCACCCTCAGTTTTAACTCTTGCGACAGTCCCACTGTGGTTTCATCGACAACTTGCAGGAATTGGTGTAGCGAGTATTTGTCATCATGGTCCGGATCCCAGGGGCCTATTGAGTCTAACAATGATTTAGTTAAGGCCCCGGTGCTCACGTCTGGTTTCGGTGGCTCCGGAACTCGAGCTAGCAATCGCTCCATTTGGCGCATGACGGCTGCGAAGGGGTCTGTATCTTCCTCGTTGGACATCTTGGAGTACTAATGGGTTTGCATACAAGGAATATTCAAAGGGGAAACAGAAAAAGAATGGGGTAATGGGAAGAATCACAATCAAGGGAGGGAGAAAAAAATAAGTTGATAATTAAAGGATAACTAAATAAAAAAAATAAAAAAAAGAATAATTTAAAATGAACTAAATCAATTCAAATCAAAATCAAAATTAGAGACCAAATAAGAAAAGAAATTTTTAGCAAACAAAAAAAAAGAAATAAATAGAAGTAAAAGTAAAAGCCAAGGTATCCCCCTGATAGTACAAAGATATACTTACGATCCTGTTTAAAAATAATACAAGAACATACATAAATAATTTTATATTTTTAAATGGTTCGCACTTTCACAAAAACTAAAATGTATAATATAAGTTTAGATTTGCAACAGTTCAAACTAATTATTCCAAGTTGATTTTAATTTAATAAAAGATATATAAATAATTAAAGTTAATTAAGTTAAGAATAGTATACGCTACGCACTTCGCACATGACAACAAAACAAGAATATATATAAAAAAAAATGATGTAAAGAATAACAAAGCAATGCAAAAAAAAATTGAAAAATTGTTAATTAAATATCATATGGTGAAAAGTTTTATACTTACATCAAAACCTTATAGAACAAAACACAAAAAAAAAATTCCACAATAAAAGAAACTGGTTAGGAGTTAATTTGGCTTTTGCTCGCAAAATAAATGTATAAGTTTCAGTCTCAGAGAGTGTGAGAACTGGAACTGATCGTAAATAGTAATTTAAATTAAGGTAAATACTGAAGTAATCTCTGGATCAAAACAAATGATCCAATGACTGGAATGGTCCAAAGACTGATAGCAAAAATAAAAATAAATCTTCTAAATTATTACATATAGATTATTGAATAAATACAACATTAATTTACTTTTATTTTAAAGTTATATACCAAGGTGCGAACCTAACAAGTTCCAAAATTAATTTTGTAAATTCCCAAATATAGATTTACAAAAATAAAATTAAATAATAAGAAAAAATAAAATTCCAAAAGTAACAACAGAAATAATTTAATAAGTTATAAAGATATATAAATAAACCCTAAGTGGTAAAGGAGCTATTTCCACTGTTAAAGATTAACTAGTAAGTTTCGGACAAAACAATAACAAGACTAAGTCACTAATGAATTAGGTTTAAATAATTAAATTCTTAACAAGTGTACAACCAAATCAAGCGCAAACAAAAAAAAATTTAATGACAGCTTCAAACAAAAAGTATAAGTTTATTACGTCCAAAAAAAAAATTAATAAATTAATTATTAATTATAAATTATTAAATTAATAAAATAAATTAATTAGTTAATTAAATTTAAGTTCCAGTGGAATCAATGACATTAAGTCGTTTCCAAAAACAATTAATATAGAACACAGTTAAAGGACGGGTGATTAAATTTTAAGTTAATTCCAGAATAAAGTGTGCAACAATAAAAAAAAATATTACGGGACATCGAATTCTTATGATAAGTTACTAACCAAAAAAAAAAATTGTTTAATAAACAATTAATACAGAATAGGAGGTGTGCAAGCATTAATTAAACTTAAGTACAAGAAGCTTAAGGTTGATAACAAAAAAACAAAAAAAATAATTAAATTGAGTTAATAGCATTCAAGTCCTGAAAGCAAAACTAAAATTAATTAAGAATATTAATTAAGATTCTAAGTGGTTAAGGTGTAAATTATATTTAATCCTTAAACCAAAAGAACTTCACTATATTAAAGTTATTCAATACTTAAGTTCCAACAATTACTTTAAACATATAAAGATAATAAATTTCCAAATTGAAATGAAATTATTTAAAAAAAATTAATGTATCGTTAATAGTAATTAATCAAAACTCCGGAAGGGAGATTCTAACATTAATACTTAAGTGAATGCAAGTAGTTAATTAGGTTGAAAAAGTTTTTCTCACACACCACCAAAAATAAATAAAATAACTTTTCCTAACAAATTTTAACACATTTTGACAACACAATAAAGTAAGGTAATAGTAACTAATTAAGTCAATTAAAGCTCTTCATTAAACGTCAAGCATAGATAAGTTACGCTTAAATTAATTATTATTTGAAAACTAAAAAAAAAAATATATAAGGTAATTAACAAAAATAACGTTTAAGTTTTAAATCAATATTTTTTTTTTTTTTTTTTTTTTTTTTTTTTTTTTTTTTTTTTTTACTAATTTAACAAAACAAAACTTAATTCGGTTGACAAAAAGGGGGTATTAGAAGGATTAAATTTAAGGGTTTCATAAATACTAAAAAAAAATTACATAACAATTTAAACAAATCACAAAAATTAATTAAAGCTTAGTAAAGGTTTTTCTTTAAAGGTAATTAAATGAGCGACTGGTCAGTCAGAACAACAAAAAAAATGTATCCAATAAATTAATTTTTAAATCGCAACAATATACAAATAGTAAGGAGATAAAATTTTAGTTAGTTCCATATATTAATTACTAACTAAAATTCCCACTAACGCTCAAAGTTAACTATAAATTATTATAAGTCGAGTACTTGAAAAAAAAAATAATTAAATTGTCCACTAAGCAATTTTTCTAAATTATTTGACAACAAGTATACGAGGGAAATTAAGTTAAAAATATTAACTTTACACATTACGACAAGGGCATTAAGAAAACGACACGTACACACAGGTACGACTGAACCAAAACTCTCTTTCTACTTCGGCACTGGTTACGACCAATTACGTTAAATTTTCAAACATAAACATAATAATTTAATTAATAAATAAATTATCCCACCGCTTGGCACCAATTTGTAATACGTCGACCACGGGAAAAGTGGTAGCGGGCCTGGTGGCAAACGTACTACTGGCCGGAGTAGGAAGAGGGTTACTATAACTAGACAAATAACACCAATTTTCAGGTGAGAAGGAGCAAGTCCTCCTTCTCTCAAAAAAAAACGTATCGTATACTTTTTGTAAACAATGGATCTAGCGCACTCCCACGAGCTCTGACATACAACAACAAAAAACATAAACGTCCCTACCAGAGCCCGTAACACTATAAATATATAACTTGGGAGCTACGCTCGTAACTTAATTCTACATAAAAAAATGGTCCTTAGATAAAGGGTCCTAATGTGTCGACCTGATGGGTCGGCTCCCTCGGCGGAAGGCCTCTAATAAATTTTTGGGTACTCACCGCCGGAAAGGGTAATCCAATTTCTTCGGCACTTAGCCCACTATCTTAACACCCGCGATTTCGGCACTCGGCTCGAGAGTTCTACTCAATGGCACACAGCCTCCAACTGAAAATGGCACACAGCCTCCAAATGAAAATGGCACACAGCCTCCAAGTGAAAATGGCACACAGCCTCCAAATGAAAATGGCACACAGCCTAACATAAAAATGGCACACAGCCTCCAAGTGAAAATGGCACACAGCCTAACATAAAAATGGCACACAGCCTGACATGGCACACAGCCTAACATAAAAATGGCACACAGCCTAAAATGGCACACAGCCCACTCTATCACCTCGGTCTTACCCGCGTAACGACGGTTAACTGACTGACTGACCCCGGGTGGGGGAAGCGGCTGCCTTTTATAGCTTCGGGAGTCACAGTGTGACTACACGGGCGTCTCATGACTGGTCTCAGGGGTTCGTGACCAGTCACGGGAGTCACGGAGGGTAACGTGTGACTTTGGGACCCGTCACATTGTTCGCGTGGGTCACAACCATGTGGCTCCTCCTCAGCTTACTAAAATTTAAATTCCTGTAAACCGGGGCTGTGCCGGTTACCGGTTTACAGTAAGATGCAACACAGCTTACTTTTAATTGTGATACATGTTGGGAGTACATGGGGTCATTAGTGATACAGATACATGTTGGGAAAGCCCGCTATAAAACTATTTAGGCACCAATTAGAGACAACCAATCTCTTAGACGATCCGAAAAGAGATATTAAAACTAAACATTTTCAAATGTGTTATTGTATCAAATTTTAAATGCATTATATTTGTTTTGTTTGTTATGGTATTTTTTCTTAAGTTAATTATATTAGCTTGAAGTTTCGAGGCTCGGATATTAACATTACCAAAAGTATTTCCTTATTAATGATTTAATTTTACACATAATAAAGAAAAAAACAGAAAAGAAAAATATTTGAATAATTACACATAATTACTAATGAATTGGACATAGAACCTGATTTTCCTATTGCACAATCCCCAAAAACTTCAACATTGCGGTTACGAAAGTCATGTTGACATAATTGTTATTATATGCTATAATTACATTAGAAAAACAATTTGAAAAGTTAAGTGACTCACAGTTTTTTTTTCCTGCCTCAATATAATAGTATGTCTAAAAAAATATATAACAATTGCATAGAATAAGTGTTGCAATTAAATATATATAAGTATGGCAAAATGATATTATCTGCGGTGAATTGCACAGAGAAATTTGCAGATTTGGGTGAACTGTGTCATAATATTCAACCTCGACAATTTTACATATGAATATATGTAACTATGAGTTTGTATTTAATTAGTATTCTTCCCCATTTTTCCTATTTACACCTCTGCATAAATAGGGTAGTCAAGATATTATTGAAAATTTTAAGAAATTAAAAATAAAATGGGTAATTAAAAAAGGAATATTATACTGTTATAGAAAACTAAAATGCTTAATTTTCTAAACCTCTTTAAATAATTTGGAGAGCCAACTACATAGGACAATTAAATATTATGGCTAACTGTAATGATTTTAGCACTTCTTTAGATTGTTACTCCCTTCATAAAGAAATCAGAGGGGAGTAGCAATCTAAAGAAGGAGTACAGAATGTTCTTTAGACTGTTACTCCCTTTATACGAATAGAAGTGTGATATTCCTTTGTCCCAAAGTACATTGGACTAAACACTTCTTTGTCTTAATAGTTATTTAGTCAGTCATTTATATTTTAAAGAAAACAAAGGAGTAACAATCTAAAGAAGTACCATGCTTTTTTTATAATTGTTATGTTCTTTTAGTTATAATGATTTAATTATGATCAGTGCTTGATTTGCAGAAAAAGAGGTTCCAGTACTGTGACCTTGTGGTGCAAACGTTTTGAAATCTTGGCTTTTTAAAACATTATTTTAATGCTTTGCTAAACATTTTAAAAGTGTGAATACAACATTTAAATTCACACTTCGTAAAAAATAAACAAAAAAAATCATTGGTATAAAATAAAACTCCCATGTGCACTAACATTCTCCTTTCAGAGGTACTGGTAGTACCGTCATAAATCAAGAGCTGTATAATGATCACAAAATCTGTGACTTAGGAGATTTATGTTTGTTAAATAAAAAAATAATAATCTCTCCTAATAAGTCCATTCAACGTAATTTGTGAAAAAGGTTAAAAAAAAATACTGGGAATGTTACAAGTTACCGAATCCTAGATAAAGAATCTTATGTAATGGAAATAAGTAAAATATAAATAAATTGTCAGCATTCCACGTGTATTGCTTTAGGAGGTCATTGTACCACTTCACTGATACCAATTATATTATTAGCTTACTCTCAACCTGGTCATTGAAAATTTGGTATTATACTTGAATAATAAATTTACATATTCAATCTATAAATTTTATTTAGTTACTATGTATCTAACATACTTTTATTTATTTTAATATTTTCTTGTTTACAGACAGCTATAAACATGGCTATGCAAACGATCAAAATTGAACTTGCCAACTTCACAATTGGTGCTATGAGTATTCATCCAGGATGGGTTAAGACAAATATGGGTGGAGATCAAGCTCCAATTACCCCAAAGCAAAGTGTAGAAGGGATTGTCAAACTTATCACCAACTTTTCGGATAAATCGAATGGTTTATTTTACAAATATGATGGAAAAGAATTACCTTGGTAACAATCTCATATTTGACATCATTGTGATCAACTACATTACATTTGGTTTTTTTATTTGTGTATATAATATATATTTTATATTATTCCTCTATGCAATTATTCATCACAATGTGCCTTGTTCCAAAATGTTAGTCTTCAATTTTAATTCATAAAGCTTCTTCCATATGCTTTCTTTCATATTTGTTTATTGATTAAAAAATTCATCCAAAAAACAGAAAAAATGTGGAATCTTGTCTCTGTCTAAAATATTTCTTTGTATTATGTATAATTATATTTAATATTTCCTGCATTATAAGATCAATCACTTTATTGCATAAAGTCATATAAATTATCTCAATCAGTAAAAAATTCTGTAAAATGCTTTAGGTTGGAATTTATATTTGTGAATGTTTTGTTTCTGTTCTTTATGATATTAATTTTATAATTAAACTTTTGCAGCATCTCTTAATTTATTATTATCATCTAATCAGGAGGGTAGCGGAAATTTTCGCCCCCCCCCCCCCCCCCCCCCTCCTCCTGCTAGATCACGAAGTGGGACCTCTAAATATATGTGTATTTATATGTGTTTCAGACATCAGGGAACAATATAGGTTCCAAGTCTGTCTGTCTGTCCGTCAGTCTGTAACTCAATTTTTGCAAACCAACATATCTTAAAAACTACATGTCCCATTTTAATGATATTTGTATGGTAGGTCATAATTAGCTCATTGTTGCTCCCATATAAGTTGAACCGTCTGCACTCATTTGTTTCTCTTCAACATGCGCACGAATAAATATACATTTATTTCCACCAATAGCTTCAAAGTATATATCTGATTAACCCGCATATAGCCCCGGCTTGTCAAAGTATAAAATCAATAAAGTATGTGATAGGGTGAGAGGAAGCTATGTGCTACACAAATGGCAGTCTATTTTACATGGATTAAAGTTTCAATTAAAATTAAGCAAAAGTTAAAGAGCGCAGACGGTTGAAATTAACCTGGTGCTATCTGCGTTCTACTTTGGATAAACCGGCAAAAGTCTGAGTTGACTCACGTCTCATTTAATTCAATGTATTTATTTCAATCAGCAAAGACCCAGGCCGAGCCGGCAATCGGGCTTAATATTGAACGCATCCCAATTAATTTTAATGCATTTATTTCTATTGACAAAATCCAGGCCCAACAGCAATTGGGCTGATTAATTGTACTCGTCCTAATTCAATTCAATCCATATAATTCTATAGCCAACAATCGGGGCCTAGCTGTGAATCGGGCCAGCCTATTTTATGAATCCTAATTCAATTCAATGGCGAAAAACTGGGCCCAGCAGCAATTAGGCCGATTTAGTTTATGCATGCCAATCTAATTCCATTAGCAAAAATCCGGGCCTAGTCGGCAATTGGGCTGATTTACTTTTGCATCCTAAATTAATTCAAAATCCAGGCCGAGCCTTCATTTGGGGTTATAAAGAGTACTTTTACCTACCCTAATATAATAATTAATTCTTTTTATTGGCTTATTGACAGAAAATTCAAATGCATCTGTCATTACTGTGTTTGTTTGGTTTTAAATGTAGGGCGTTTTAGGATTTGTTACTAGTAGTTCAGTGAACAGTAGACCTCGCTCGTTAAAAAAAATAACAGATCGGGTTTTGAGCTTTGACTCATTAAAACTATTTATCGTTCAAAAGGGTCGGAAACATGACTTTTTTAGATAAACATTTGTACGTTTTAAGGGCTTTCCTACGATACCAAATACGGCCGGCCAGCTACTATTTTTACCTCTTCTTAAACAGAGGTACACAACTTTGTACCCCTCATTTACCCGGTAAAGTAATAAATTTAAGAATCTCCTTTCGCACACACTTTACTACTAGTAGTCTCAGGCCTATCCTATGAAAAGCAAAATTGGTACAGCAAAACAAATAAAAAGTAGAGCATTTTTGCGTATTTCGACAATCCGGTACCAAAAGTACCCTTTTATGTACAGACTTTTTTTTTCCAGTATAACCGCATTATAAGGCCTCAGCAGGCCTACTAAATGCCTACATAAAGATACCTTTACAAAACGCATTAAATTAAAAATTTAGCTTGCACAGTAACCACACTTTAAGTACCTTTTTTACCAAAAGTACTAAAGGTACTTACATTAAATATCCATCTTGGGTTGTACAATATTATACTGTATTAGGTTCTAAAAAGTCAATCTTGTCACACAATTATCTTTGGAACAAAGTGGTCAACAGTGGACTCACCTCGCACTTTTTGAGAGCCCAAAAAACTATTTATCGATACATAACACTGCCGGCCAGGTACTATTTTCACCTTTTCTTAAACAGAGGTACACAACTTTGTACCCCTCGTGTACCGGGTATGGTAATAAATTTAAAGGGTTTTTTTTTTCGCATATACTTTACTACTATAAAGTACTAAATACCATATGAGTTTTAGCCCGATCCTATGAAATGCAAAAACGGTACAGTACAAAGACTAAAAAGTAGAGTTTTTCGACCGATTTTTCCAAACCGGTACATTAAGTACAAAAATGGTTACAAAGGCAATAAAACCCACACACTTTTGAGTAAAAAGCTGCAATTTTTTTTAGTGCGCCCTACAACTACCTTGGTACTAAAAGTACCTCTGTACCCGAACCCGCAAAGGTACAGGTACGAAAAGGGTACAGTGCGTTCAAGTGTTATTTGTCGTAACTTTTGACCAAAGGAAATTTTCGAGCTGATAAATCCCTCGACGCTATTAGCCCCACAGTGGGGTAACCTACGGACACGGCACTCTAAAAGTACAAAAGGGTACTAAAGTACTAGTCCCCAGGCCACCATAAGAAGTAAGTCGCTGATTGATAAAGTTTTCTTACCTTATGGAATCGCTTATTTATGCCGTGTCCACCGATGAATTGGGTATATGACAACTGGGCGCTGGGCCATTTCTTTTTTGTTGACATGCCAAACTTGCCCTTCTGCGGGAACATTGAAAAGAGATAGATAAAGTTTTGATTTTCATAGGATCGTTAAATTAAATTATTTAAAAAACAGTGGTACACGTGGCCACCGATAAGAGTGGGCCGTTTGGGGTGGCCACCGCCCCAAACATATCGCTCTGCGGGGACGTTGAAAAGAAAACGGCCCACTCGTATCGGTGGCCACCTTTACCACTGTTTTTTAAATAATTTAATTTAACGATCCTATGAAAATCAAAACTTTATCTATCTCTTTTCAATGTTCCCGCAGAAGGGCAAGTTTGGCATGTCAACAAAAAAGAAATGGCCCAGCGCCCAGTTGCCATATACCCAATTCATCGGTGGACATGGCATAAATAAGCGATTCCATAAGGTAAGAAAACTTTATCAATCAGCGACTCACTTCTTATGGTGGCCTGTGGACTATACCAACTAAGTACATTTTTTCGAAAATATTTTTGCACACATTTGGTACATTTTAAAAGGCCTTTCCAACGATACCTCTGACAAATCGGTACAACTTCCCCTTCTGGTTGCGGCTACCCAAGGAGGACGTCCTTCACATAGACATAGCTCCTGAAGTAGGAATCGGAAATATAAAAACAAACCGGATTCTTAAAAAGGACAACTTGACCTAAAGTCCGGTACCCTTTTGAACCCTGTCTGATTAAAATTGCGAACGGTTCAGAAGGTCAAAGTCGAAAGTTCGGAAAAACATGATTTTCGTGTGTTTTTCCATTTTTTATCTCCGTACGTATCTCCTATGTACCATCTTGTACCTCGACATTTAAAGTACCATATCTCAAAAAGTAAAAGTACCATCGAGTTCAAAAGCAAAACGCCAGGAGCAACATTTCATAGGCTTTGAAGGCTCAAAACCAATAGCGTCGTATAAATGCCCTAGGAGGAGATACGTGAACCATGTAGAAAAATGTTTGAAAAAATGTGTTATTTCGCTTTTAAGGAAGGCCTGAAACGTGAAAATTTTAAAAATGTTTTTGCATCACTTTTGTAATCTTCCCAAGGGCTTTCCAACGGTATACGACACCCCGTACCAAATATCTCCGGTTTTCAGATCAGCGAAAAAAATGATGTCGCCCCTGGGTGCACGTAAAAAAAAAGTTCTCGTTACCGGATATGGACCTCTGCGGGATCAACTAAAGCCTTGAAAAAAAAAATTAAAATTTTCAATTATTTCAAAAGTTATACGTAAAAACGTGTTAAAAAACGTCCTTTTTTCCCGGCATATCGAATTTTTCCCTGAAAATACACTACAACCTTAACAATTTCCAATGTCTCTACGAAAAACACACCCATCAGTAGAAAAAAAACACCCTATTTCGCCCTTTAGGGCCGATTTTCACCCTTAAGGAGTGGTTTAAAAATGCCCTTACCCAATGTTTGGTGAAGCGTTTTTTTAGGTTCCTAACCGATTTTGATATTACCAACTCGAAATTTTTTCGAAAATCAAAAGGCGGAGTATAATTATTTTTTTGTTTTTTGCCGTGGCGCCTTAAAATAAAGTTGTTTTTTTGTTTCTGTTTTACTGGATTAAGATTAAGTAAACCTATCAAGTGACAAACTAACATCAACTTGATTTTTGGTCTACTCACTAATTTTGTACTCAGGATCATAAAAGTCAAAATGGGCGGGACATAACTGCTCTCCAACAGTCTGTTTTTTTCCTCAACAGCTTATGGCCCTATAGCCTGCAGATGAACTTTCCTGACCACATATTCTTGATGGACTCCAAAAAATGAACTCATACACAAAATTCTAGCTTGATGTTAGTCTGTCACTTAAACAAGCTACCTGAACTATAATAAAGGGATAATAATCAGCATAAACAATAAACATTAATAAATAGATATTACAGATTGGTCTCATCGCACTAAGACATGATGTAATCTTAGATCTTAGGTTTTGCAATTATTGAAACTTCATTATGGTTTATCAATTAATTATATAAACTAGTTATATTGTTGGGCTGTAATAGAGTTAATCTTTTCTAAGGAAGTATAAAATTCATTAAATAAGTAAATAAAAAGATAAGTTCGTAATATGTTTGTTTATATATGTAAGAAGCTAAATAGTCTGTAAACATTAGTTTTCGTATTCCGCATAAATAATTATAAAACAATTTCTAATTTTGTTTATATAAGAATACCAATTATTTAATGATAAGGAATCATGTGCAGCAAATTAACGTGTATTGATTTTTTCTGGCAAGCCTCCCTAACTTTTTGCAATGGATTCAATTTAAGGAAATGCGTGTGAAATTTTATAATACATACTTCGAAATTACGATTATATCATGGAAAACATATGGACTTAGATAGGATCATTTAAGCTTAATAATATTTAGATAATAAACAAATTTATCTGTCTCTTGAGAAGGAGTTTGAAATGTAATTGATTCTGCTCACGATATAATGTGATTAATGGAGATATATCTTTTTATAGTTTGTTGACTTAGTCAGGTAATAAGTCATTGTTTATATTTTTCGATAATGTGAGGGGAGGAATTTAAAAAAATACAGTATCTTGATATGTCGCGTGAAAGTAACTCAAAGTATTTTTTTCTTTTACAGGGTAACTATACATAGTTTGTAGTGGATATAAATTTATTAAAACTTCGAGAAAGTGAAGAAATAATCAAAACGGAACACTTAAGTTAAATAATGTAACAGCTAATTTGTCTGTTCTTTGATAATCTAGATTCGTTGTTATTAATAATGAGTTATGTATATGAAATCTAACTTAAAATTTTTTTAAACCTCTATATTTGATATCGGAATGTTGCTCCGTTCAACTGATGGTTTTGAAGCCTCAAAGAAATGTTGTTACTACGAAGTTATGAAACCAATATTTTGGGGCTTAAGATTGCTCTTTAAATTTCCATATCATATATCACCACAAGGTACGTCGATCAACTTATTTGAAAAACACTTCCCTGACTAAAGCTTGCATTTTGCTGATCACGTAATATAGCGTAATTGTTAGTAAATTAAATAATTATTATTTATATGAATTTTTAGCGATTTTTTTCGATCCAATTCAGTTCTTTAATCTAAAGTGATAGTGCTCACTCATTTTATTTTTTTTTTCACTGAGGAGAACTGGCTCATTATTTCGCTTCCAAGCTTACCGAAGGTAACGGAAGAACACAATTTGTTGTATTGGATCTCCAAATTCAAAATTTCTTAGATAGAAATCCGATTTTTTTTTTACTGTGATATTTTTATAAACACCTCTAGAAGTATGCCATCTGCAGGATGGACAAAAGTCGTTCTAACCCGACTTTAGACTGTGTTTCGTACCTCCCTCCAAATTTGTCCAACCTATTCATGGATCGTTTGAGAATCGTTTATCATATGGTCCAAACGAACCTCAGCCAAAACCAAGGACCGGTTTGTACGTTATGTGCAGTAATGACAATCGTCACACATGTCAACAGGGAGGTTTCTATATTCCTGTATTATATAAGTAACAAGAACGAAAGAAAAAATCTAATATGTACTTAATACGTATACATACATGTGCCTAAAAGGAATGTAAAAAAAAAATCAGAAGTATAATGTTTGTTTGGTACATATTATATTAAAAGCATTCATGATTTAAGGAGTGCAAATATTGATCTAATATAAGACTTAAAAAAGAATATATTAGAATTCAACGTAAAACCTAGTTTTTCATTTATTTTATTGGTTTTATCAAACCTTCCTATTCATTTCTATTTTAATTTGGTGGAATTCGGTCATCAGAGATGTCTAGCCTAGACATAGAGATCATCATCAGTGTCGGTCTCAAAATTCCCTCTCTCTATTCGCGAAAAAACTTAAGATAATAATAATTTAAAATTTGTAACAACATTTGAAAATAGATTCTCTATGTCATATTACCCAAAATGGCACTTTTTTAGACTGTTACTCCCCTTATAAAAAGTAGATAGGAGTAACGTTTGTCTCTAAGTACATTGGACTAAACACCCCTTTGTCATTATAGTTATTAAGTCAGGCATTTATACTCTAAAAAAAATATAGGGAGTAACAATCTAAAGAAGTACCCCTAAATTTCATTGCAAATCATAATCAAGTTGCAAGAAGTAAAGACCGGCCGAGCCCCTCCGGCACGCAGGCGGTCATGAAGCTATTACTATATATATATAGTACCTGCCCTACCTGTAATAAAGTAGATTCAGTATCAAAATTAACTATGTGCAAGATTTAGGATTCGAGTAGCCAGTCATTGTATGATCTAATAATTAAATTAAATATATTGTTTAATCTTTAATATTATTAAATAATCTTTTAACCTGTGTCACTTTTTATTGATTTCAAGGAGAATTTAGAGTTCACTACTCGAGTTTCTGGATGATCTATAGCATTGCTCTATACGCTGTACTCTCTTATCCTTCCACGCTTATCCTTATTGAAGTCTATGAAAAATATAGTGCCACATGTACTCTTGACAGTCTTCTCATGGTCCTCGCCGTCTATGGATTTACGTCTTTTCACATCATATCTTTGAATGCATGTTTGTTTGAATCAAAAGCATTGGCTACTTACTTGAACTCATGGAAAGAATTTCAAGTACGGCTGGCTATAAGTAAAAGTGTTACATTTTACCCGATATCTATATAATGTACTATTATATTGTTTATTGTGAACTTTCTAGGGGGCCTGAAACCCAGACTAAGTCCATTTATAAAAATAACTTTCTTCTGAGAGCAGCAAGAATTAAAAAATATTCATAAATCGTTTTCCCAACGAGTATTTCGTAAAAGTAAATAATATTTTTATTAAGACTTTATATTCCTTGGGAGCTCTGAGGGGAGCGCTTCAGCCCCCCCCCCCTCCCTCGGTGGGTGCGCCACTGTTATATTCAGTATCTAAAAACAGTAAATATTAATTATATTATAGATTTTAACAATTTATAGCCGAGGGGCTTTGGGTTCTCGCAACACCGCCGCCTGAAGCCCGGGTCTTAACAACGACAAATCTGGTGAGTTCGAATCCCAGAGGGGTGAGACATGTTTAACGCTGGATAATCACATCAAGTAGATGAGTAAAGTGGCCGGATTCCCGTCTTGTAGTAACCTAATGTTGTGATGATGTTGATGGGCACGTAAAAGAAAGAACAAAAACAAAAATTATGCATTACATTTTAAATTAGTTCTGTGATTCTGGCATAAGTTCGATCTGAATGTTTTCTAGACGGCCGAGAAAGAAAAGCAAGAAATTAATTTTTTCTCTCTCTCTCATTTTAATAATGTGTACCACTATGTCCGAGATTATAACTAGACATTTCATAAAGGCATCAGTAGTTTACAAATTAATTAAATTACTGAATGAAGAGAAAGGAATTATGATTTAATATGTAACAAAGAGAACCTAAATAATAAAACATGCATACAACAACCAAAACCATATTTCCAGATGGTAATATAATTTTGAATTATGGAAAATAACGCATTTCTTTTACAATAAGTAATCAATGAATGCATTTACATAACTAACGAAGTTTAACAATCGGAAGATGTCTAGTGTGTTTAAAAGAATTAAGCATGCCCCCAAGAACAAAAATGAAAACTCTATCAATTATTTAGTTGTATTCTGAGAGAGATGTAACATATTTCATACTAATGATGGATTTATGTGTGTAGGGATTGATATCATGATCTTTAGAGAGTAATATCGTCCCAATTATGAAGCTCTTATGAAAATCTCTCTAACCACTACATCACAGGGAATCGTTCCCCTCAATTAATTTTTTTTAGAGTAGGCGGGGAAGTATTGCTCAAAATGCTTAACCACTTATAAGAAATTAAGCTTATAGACTGAAATATGTTTCTCAGATCTATTCAAATTAGTAGGAATGGAATGAAGTATAAAACTAACTTATTTTTTCTATAATATTGGACTTAGCTTAAGATTTAGAGAGGGAGAACCTCCTTTACTCCTTAATAAGACTGAGGTTAACGCGGATGCGCATTCGGACAAAAATTGTTCTGACGTATTCGAACGAACAATCAAATATGTACATTGGATGTTATGGGAATGATTACTTCGGTTGTTCTCACTTCTTGCGAGTACGCACAAGAAACATCCAAACAAGTTGATCGTTTGATATTCCATGCATGTTCTGACGACCTTTTTTGTAATTATAATATCATTTATAAACAATGGATAACTTTAATGACTTATTCAAGAAAATAAAAATCATCTATAGAGATTATTAGTAATGACGTCACAAGATGGCGTAAGCTTTCGATAATTTATTCGATTCGGTTTGTTAGGTTCCTTTTCCTTATCACCTGTTATCAATTCCATGTAAAATGAATGGGAGAATTTTCTCAACTTTTTAAATAATTAATTATTAAATTATTATTAATTTATAAGACTTTTCAACCTTTGAACGTTATTATACTAAGTCTATTTTAACAATGTAAGATAAGAAAACATTAAAAATTGCCGTTCTAGTGGTTTAAAAAAGTATTATTGTGAGTGTGTTTTATTGTGGTGATACCGTCCGGGTCCGTTCTTATTTATTGTTTATTTTTTAAATCGTTTTTCTATTCTAGTTTGTATATTATGTCTTCCACCTTCTCGAGCGTTATGAAAATTTCATCTATACTTCATTTTTTTCGGAGGACAAAGCTATTCTTCGTAAAAGTATGCCAGAGTACTTAAGTAATATTAAATTGATGTATTAAATTAGTTTTTTAAACAAGTATACATGCGAGGCACTCATATCTTGTATTATTATACTCGTTAATATAGATAACAAAAAATACACAAATAATAATAGTAATAACAGTCTGCCTTTGTCTCGTCATCAACGTCTTTTTCCTAGGCTGATCAGTGATCTATTGTATAGTATATAATTATGTTCCAACATCGGTTAAATATAATGCACATTGTAAGTAACCAGGAACAAAATATTATTAGCAAATAATCTTTTATTACCTGGCAGATTAAGTATCACTATCTTTCTACAAGTCCTGTACCCTGAGTATACTTCATTGAGTTTCAAAACTTAAGGAAAATTTATTTTCGGACACACAATATGAACACGAACACACCCTGTTAATTTTTATGGCACCAGGAAATACAAAAAATAAATTATAAAGATTAATAACTCAAATAGCTTTTTCCATGATATGACCCTTCACACAAATACTCATTTTAAATAACTGAAACGAAAGTTTTTAATGTTTTCTTTGTTACACTCGTTAAAAAAGACGGTACAACAATGTTCAAAGGGTGAAAACTCTTATAAATCAATAATAATTTAATAATTAATTATTTAAAAAGTTGAGAAAATTCTCCCATTCATTTTACATGGGTTTGATAAGAGGTGATAAGAAAAAGGAACATAACAAACACTGAGTTAAATTTTCGAAAGCTTTTGTGACGTCACACTAATCATCTCAATGGCTTCCATCTTCGGTGGCAGGCGGAAGCTGCCGATTAAACACCGTTCGACAATTGTCGTCCGAATAAGCATCCACTAAATATGTCTACAGTTTCTACAAATCACGAATTCGTCATAGAAATACCTTTGTTAAAACTTCTTTGTCTACATTTATAATCAAGTTAGTCTACATTATTGTTAGTTTCTTTACATATTGAAATACCGACTATCTAATGGCTTGCTTTATTTTAAAGGAAGAATACTGGAGAATTACCGGTGAAGAACTGAAACCTGCATTAGGAGGATGGGTCAGAACATTTGCCATACTTATCATACCAAGCATTTTCATTTACGTCACAATAGAAGGATCCGTGTTTGACGACCTTATGCTTATAAAACTAATAGTACTCTTAACAATTTACCTTAGCGCGATATTCTACCTGTACTTCTTCGTGTTTACTTGTTATTATGCAATTGACGTAGCGCGATCTTTAAAAAAGCAACTAATAAAGGTATTATACTTAAATCTATCTAAATTAGAAATTTAAAAAATTTTTTTAGTTTAAAACATTCTAGCGTTAAATACCTTTTTTCACTTTCTCATATAAAGAGAAAGTATTGTGATGGCGCGAAAATTCGATTTTGATATTTTGATGGATTTCCACGTTTTGAGGTCCCCTGAGTCCAAAAAAGTGGTTTTTAAAAAACCACTTTTTACAGTCTGTCGTCTGTCTGTGCAGACGCCTAGAGCCTAAACTACTGGGCCGATTTTGACGAAATTTGGCATACATGTTCAGAATAATCATACCCCGAGGCGAAATCGAGAAATGAATTTTAGCTCCAAATTTGGGGGCGCTACTCCCCAAAAACTCTGAAAAAACGTGAAAAAAAAATATTTCTCGAAAACGGTTCCGACGATTTTGATTAAAAAATTCTAAAATGTAGTCCATTTAAATACGGATCCAACGATACAAGCAGTTTTCCCGGGAAAAATCTAGTTCCTGAGAAAATAGCTAAAAACGTGGACGGAGAGATCCCGGGTTCGATTCCCCTCCCTGGAGAAGTTATTTTTATGGTAAATTTTGATATAATTTTCAATAATAATTAAACGCACTTACAAAAACTAATAAATGGAATACATTGGCTAAGTAATTATGAACTTGTATATGAGAAAGTTTGTCTGAGTTGTCTCGGACCGATTTTTTATTTTAATTGCCATGCCACTGGCAAGAATCAACTGGCTCTATCAGTCATGTCCAGATGATATATTGTCACTTGCTTCCTATAGTCCAAACACTTTCTATATTATGACATTAATTATGGAAACGTAAATTAGTTTTTTAATACATTGGCAATATTAATGTCAAATTGAATTAAAAATTAACCTTTCCCTAGTTTCTAGTCTTAATACTAAAGTGACAGGATTAGAAAAGTTATCTAGTACAGAGTTAGAAGATGTTTAATTTGATTTGACAATTTGACTAGTACCTAACTCTGTGAACATACTCTAAACGTCCAGATATAAGTTCTTTTTTCTGGAGTATATTGCTATCCATGTTGGTCCTGTTTTTTCATGTTTGATTTTTAAAGCCACATTAATCATGCTGAAAATATATCCACGCTTAACTTGTTTTTGGTAGTAGGAGAATGTTTACCGCCTTTTATCCCAAATGCCCTTTAAGACCAAATATGCTTAGATAGTAGATGTAGGGTGAGTTCGGAATCACTAACCAGGTCGACCAAAAAATACGCGGTGAGTCTTGAAAGAACAACGGACCGCGTTCGTAAACCTTCAGTTGATTTAGTGGCAGACCAGAATCCAGAATACGATAAGTCCGGTTAGTTCACCATAATAGGTTTGTTCCAACCACCAGTTCCGAATCAGTTTCGGATTAGTCCGTGATTGACGTAATGCGCATGCGCGATCATTGACCGTTGGGAATTGATTTGTGATTTCGTTTTTGTTGGAACGCTTTTTTCTCGGACCAAACTGTTTGCCGTGGTAGGTTTTAGCACTGTTATCAGAACAACTTTTTGAGTTGATCGTTTATGTGATTTTGCGTTCCTGTGCTATCGAAAATACCTGAACTTATTAATATTAAAGATATGGATGATGGATAAGTCAATAGTTGATGAAGATAAGTGCCAGTCGCTTAAATCAGGGCCTGATTTAGGCCGCCTAGGGGCTCGCACAACAAGGGGGCGCCACACCACAAAAGTTTCATTTTCTAATGCTAATTAAGCTCGAAAGTTGGAAGTAAAACCTACATACTCATAGAGGATATGACGAAAATACATGCACAATGTACACATTTTAGAAATGTTTATTTAACACATGAATTCACGATTTCATTTCGATTTACGCAATTCACAATTTTCGGGCTTACTGAGGTGAGCCAGTTTTAGTAGACTCACGGCACACTCGTATTCGTATTTTTATTGATATAATCCTAAATGCTCTTTTGTTTTAAAAAAACAAATATTAATCTTAGTCCAGTTAACGAAAGAAATATTGCGGAAATAAATAGGACTCTTTCGATATTTGTTTGAAAATGGAATAAGTATCAAAAGTCCATCTTGGAAAATAGGTCCAATTTTTATTATTTTCGGAAATATCTAGAAAATGCCAATTATATGCACAAAAATTCATCGTCGCATTCGTACAAAAACATTTGAAAAAGAACAGTTGATTCGCAAGAAAGGAGAATAATAATTATAATAGGCGAGCGAAATCAAAACAAAAACAATGAAGCGGAGCGGAAGGTTACGTTTCTGTTCACCCAAACTCAATCCCAAACTACTAGTCCCTGCCGCCGATCACTGACTGCTCTGACTGGTTCCAAACTAATCCGTGATTCAATCAGAGCGTGGTTGGAACAGCCGATTAACAGTCGGAGTCAGTCAGAGTTTGAGTTTGGGCTCGTTGGAACTCTTTTTTCCAAATGCGCATGCGTCGTACAGTTCCAAACCAGTTTGAAGAGTGGTTGGAACAAACCTAATATTACCTCGCTATTCTATGCCGGAATTTCATCTTAATTTTGAAAGTTTAAAATTGTTTTGTCTCTTGGGTTTTGTCTGTTGTTGTTTTGCTTTACATGCTTACAGAGTGTAACGGAAGTTATGTGATCGTTCGGAAGAACGAAAATATTTTATGTCCCTGATTTCAAAAATTCCAAGACAGAAATCCGTTCCTGACATCAGGGAACATTTTTTGTTCGTTGTCGGTTTGTAGCTCAATTTTTGCGAACCAACATCTTAAAAACTACACGTCCGAATTTAATGAAATTTGTATGGTAGGTCATAATCAGCTCATTGTAGTTCCCACATAAGTTTCAACCTTTTGCGCTCATTTGTTTCTCATCCACATGCGCACAAACATACATCTATTTACACCTATAGCTTCACAAGTACTTATCTGATTATTATGAAACTTTTATAGTTTATCGAAAGTAACCCGCAGCAAATTGCAACAGAATAATTTGAACCGTCGTCGGTGCTTTTTAACTTTTGCTTAATTGATACTTTAATTCATGTAAAAAATCAAAACAATATTCACAATTAAAAAACGAGGGAAACAACTAAACAAATTAGACAATAATGGTTTGTAAAAGCATAAAATCAATAAAGTACGTGATTGGATGCGAGGAAGCTGTGTGCCACACCAACTGGTAGTCTATAATTGCGTGGGAAATTTTGTGGCTTATTATCAGAATTTAACATCAAAACTGAAAGATGAAAAGAGTGATATGCCTTTTTCCTACAGTACATGCGACTAAATATCCCTTTGTCATTATAGATATGTATTTACTTAGTTACCAATCCGACTTTAACATTTTATGGATACGATATAGGTTGGTAACAAACTAAAAGAGAAGCCCTGGCTGAATTCTGAATTGAAGACGGTGCGGTCGAGAATCGCTTGTGGCACAATGGTGCTTGAATGTTACACTTGAGAGATTATATCCCTTTTTCAAACTGTTCATTTGTATAGAGATTATATCTAATCTCATTCAATTGTATCTCAGATTATATCTGCGTGGTTTGTACTTAGAAGAGTTGATTTTATCGATGTGAACAGGGCGGTGCAAGGGTCCAGGACGAAGATGCGGCTGAAAATCACATAAGTATGTGTTATGAGTTATGAGAGTTTTCAGTTGAAGGAAAAAGGAAAGGGATGACAGCTATATACATATACAGAGTTAACTTACAGGGATGCCCCAACAATAGTTTATGGACTTGAGAAATCGTTATAGCTGCACCTTTATCTCACACTAAACAGCAACGAATTTATAACCTCTCGTTGTTTATAGCTTTTTCGGTCTACCACTGCCTTCAACCAGTCCCGTTCGGAAACAAGATTATTCAAACCGCCATGACACTTACCACAACAAACCGCCGGTCGACTGATCGGTTGCCTGGTAGTGATTCCGAACGAATCCATTAAATATAGATAAATAAAAGTACAGGTAGATTAGGTGGCTTAGACAGAAAATGGGTAATTAAACAAGTTTTTTAACCAACACACCAATAACTAATCAGATTTAGTTTAAATGTGTTTTAATAATATTTTTGATTAAGACGCTGCTTTCTACTATTTCGGACACAAGAGCCGAATCGCTAGCAAATCTGCGTGTGCTCTGGGTGAAGCTTAGCGATCTTACACAAGAAGTCGGCGGAGCTATCGCACGGACTCTGATGATGAAGATAATAGTTTTTGTACTGATGATCATCATATCTTCCTACAACACATTGATGACTGTTTTCAGTTGGAGTTCGGATGGGAATCCGACACCTTTTACTGCCTCAGCTTTTGTTTACTACTTTCTTATAGCCACTATCAACCTTTATTTCATATCTGCTTCAGCGCATGCAGCTACAGACCATGTAAGTTGGCAGTTTCTTATAACTTTCCGTTTTATCTGGGTTGCTGCAATCTTTAATTCAATATTTTAAACGAGTATATTAGTTCAAATTAATAATGGTTTCAGCATTTCGAATCGATTATTATGTTGTCGAAGAGAAAGGCTGTTGATTAATAACTTAGCTAGTGAAACATAAAGCCTAAAACAACCTTATATACATGGTTCAATCAAATCTAAACAGGCCTTTTTCGATAATCTATTATTTTAAAAATACAAGATTAATGACAACATTTTTTCATGTATTTCTCGAACAGTCTAGTTAATTCTTTTGTAAAGTTATCGAAGACTGACTACACACGAGGGTGGGTATGAAGCCAGTTGCGTTAGAATTCAATGATGCGTTCGGAAACTGAGATGACTTTGGTTTTTAGCGAGTTTGCGGCCTTGCCGATATTCGTTGCACCTAACTTTTATCTTTGTCCATGAAGTCGGTGTCAAATTCCGGCCTGTTTGCCCTTTTTGAAGGGTGAGAGAGTGGTGCCCGCCACCAGCCTCAATTCTCGTGCAACTGGCTCCAAACCCACCCTCGTTCATTCTACGATAACGGGCTGAAAATTATATTTATATATTGATTGTTATTTGTCAGATACTCTTATTCATAGTAAGGATACTTTTAAAGTGAAAAATGAATCATTAGTGTACCCATTTTTCTCATTTAATCTCAACGTATGACAATTATTAATATGCATCTGGCTTCTAATATTTTTAGATCACAATCCAATATTCTAGAGTAAAAAGTTTTGGGTTACATTCCAAACGCAATGAATTATTATTTGAATAACAAATAATAATCTTTTGACAACTTCAATTGAGACCCTCACTTAAAGTAAGAATCATACTAATTACTAATTCAATATGAGACTATAGGTTTATTCCAACCAAGCATTGTACCGTCCACGGGATCGTCACGGGCATGCGCGATGGATAAAAGCCGTTCCAACCCGACTTGTGACAATGGTTTCGTACCGTCCGTTGGCACAAAGCTAATATAAGGAAGATTGGGGTAAAGAAAATCTAAGCTTGAGAATGAGCTTTACATTATATGGGCTGAACTCTATTCTATACTACTCTAGTAACAGTTTCATTTCCAGACTTTACTTGTTTCAGGTAGGAATTTCTTTTGCCCTTGACCTTTTTAAGGTTGATATGTCATCCATGGATTTAGAAACAAAATTTAATGTGAGTATCAATTTAAAGCATACCATGTGATTTCTATAAAAAAATAAATCAACTGCATAAAAATGGATTTTGTTCTAAAGGTTACCCTCAGAATCCATGGTTACTAACTTTAATGCAATAAACTATAGCACTCCTAACTCTCTCTAGAATTTACCTAACCTCCAGCAAATTACATTGTCAATTACACTAAACCTAAACTACCCACGAATTGAGGTATTAAACATAATTCGCGTGGTTTTAAAAATATACTAGTTTGATTCTATTTATAGTTTTATTGTCGTTTTATTTATTTAATTTTCAATCAATCTTATGATGTTTCAGATACTTGAATTCATCCATACTGTCTACTTAAATACCCCAATTATTGATATGGGCGGATTCTTTAAAATCAACAGACAACTCTTTTTGTCCGTAAGTTATCTTTCATGAGTATTTAATGATAAAATTCAGTCTTGCTTCTACTGCGGTAGCATTATATGTGGAAAACATGATTTATATTTTAGTTATATGAATATAGGAATAAAGTGCATTCTTTTATTACAAATTTATAATTTGAAAAATGCTTATGAATCATGTTATAAGTTCTACGGCCTCAAGGCTTAGGCTTAGGCTTTTATATTAGTAAGGGGCCGCCTGCTATCAATACCCTGAAACCCTAAAACTCCTCTCGGAAGAGAGGGGTAATATAAATAATAATAATTATCAGCATCTACTAGAAGACATCACAACTCAGTAACTTTATTCAATGTGAGTGACATGCATATTAGGAATATAGCATGAAGATTAATTACACAATGATATTCGTGAGAATAATTAAGACTAGTGTTAGTGTGTGTATATAGTGAACTTAGAGAACAGACTAAAACCCTACAAATATTTAATTAAGACATACCTGAGTTTCCCTTGAAATCTCGAGCCACTTGTGACTCTCTCTTAACCCCACTCCCCCTGGGCCAGAAAAAAAAGTGCAACTTCAGTATTCACGTCCTGTTTGTGAAAAGTCTTTCATTCAGAGAAGAATGCTGAACTAGCTTTTCCTCCGATAGTAAATACCAAGTTTACGTATAGACACACTTCTACACCGACACTCCTATAATTTATATCCTATTTTATACTAATTTATATCCTGTTTAGATTTCTTATAATAACTGAGTTACTGGCAAATGCTTTCAGGGCAGAGTAAATAAACTTAGCTTCCATGCCAGGGGTGTACTGGAGCCGGAACGCACCGGAACGGCTTTCCGGTACTGCTTAAGAGGATGAAAAATTACTTTATTTTTTTGCATAAAATGTGTTCCCAAAACTAAGGAAATTCTAGTATGTTTTTTTACGTTTTACTTCATATTTCAATTTAATTTCGTTGCTTGAATATCTATTGTTTAAGTAGCATAAAAATAAATACATAATGTATGTGTAACTATTGTACAGGGGCTTTAACAATTTAGTTCTGCACCAAAACAAAAATAACTAAATGAATAAAATATAAATTTATCAATTTTACGTTTTAGGATTTGTAGTTTGTAGTGTACTACTGTATAATTAAATCTATTGTGCCATACTCGTAGAAATGTATAGAGGGATTAACTTTTGCTTAATTCATGTACAGTATTAAAACTGCAGTATATTAAAACTTATTAAACAACTCTTAGTAAATTTCGTTTTATAGCTCATTCATAATCCCTCAACTAACTTTGTTATGGCATTATTACTATTAACAATGTTGTGAGCCGATCTAAATTCAACAAAACAAAGATAAAAATAGAATCAGTAAGGTAACTAATAATATAAATACTTTGTTTCTGAATTCTTAATGTGAATAGTTAATAGAATAATAACAAGATAAGAGGCTTAAATTAATATCCTCATATTTTTACTTTAGTTGTCAAAAAGTTATTGTAAAATTTTGAGTTAATAAACGGGATTGATGGCCAATTTTACCTCCGGAATGCATAAAAACGCGTTTTTTCCCCCTCGCAATTTTGTATGATAAGCTCCTACTATCAGGTACGAGCATTTTCAGGGATGTTAGGCGTCACTATGTTTACTGACTTTCAAAATGTACACATTTCGGTTTACCTCTCTGGTTTATGTCTTTAGAACTTGTGATATTTCAATACCAATCCGTTAAAACTGTTTTCTCTAACCGCCGATTCGCAGTGTTTTTTTCAAAAATGTCTCTACCAAAAGTTGTTGTCCACCCTCAGTAACTGGTGCAAAACACGCAAAATTTTGATGTTTTTTCACAAAATGGTATGGAAAATTAAACACTTTCTTCAAGTGTTATATATTTTTGTAATCTACTCTTCAATACCTTTCATTTTGATACCCCACTGAAAATGTTTAAAAAAAAAATCGCGTGACCTGAATTATCCGCCAATTTGGATTTAAATAACTGATAATTTTGAATTCGCTATATATTTCCTGTGCGTGCGCGTCAAAACGATCTTTAATACTGGAAAGCTTCATGATTTTTCTTTTGATTCAAAAGTTATTGGAACCGTACAGAGTGACAGTGAGACAGAAACAGGAATGAAACTATAAAGGTTTTTTTTTGGTTTTACCAACGAAACCCTAAAAATGGGTATAGGAACCACGATCTAGATTGTTGGGTAACATGTGGTTTTTAAGAACGTCAAGATTAAGAGATTTTTTTTCTTTATTGTTTTCCCATTATAATAGTTCTTACCTGAAATGTATGATAAAATAATTCGAATTTTTTTAAGAATGAGAGGTTGGTATTCTACTAAGAATAACTAGGATAAATTATGGTATTTTCGAAAGGTTTTCGGTTTTCTTAAAAATGTATCCAACCAAGATGTTACGTTTAAGTTTTAATAATTCCATTCTTCTCTCCCCTTATATTATAGGCCAGATTTAATATAGAAGCAAATAAAAAGTAAGGAAGGTATTACTGTGAAAGTCAAGATAAAAGAAGCATGAATTGAGATATCTCAAAATATTTTCTACGTTATCCTCACTACCAACTGTCTTTAAGAAAACATTAATTATAAACCCCTCATTCCACTGTAACTTTCCTACAGTTTTTATCCGTTTTTGATCATGGTTCTTTTGCAAAAACTAATCAGAAAACGCTTCTGTTTGACGGCTACTCCTTGTTTGAATTAGATTTTTTAAAATAAAAAAATCTCTGTTGACGAAAGAGAAGTTATAAACTAAAAAAAAAATCATTTGAGAAAGAGAAAATGTGAAAAAATAAATTTTACCTGTCATTCTACGCTTCAAAAAGGCGAGGAAAAATTATATTAATATTGTCGTTGGTTTGATCTCGGGTGCATATCTCTTCGCATGTTATTTATATTATATTCTTTGTAACTCGCTCCTGGATAATGCTGTTTATTTTGAGCAGCTACTAAACATACCTCGAGGCAAACAACATTTTTTTTTTTATACATTATATCCGAACAATATCTGTAACTGTACAAAGTTAAAATAAACAGGTCAAGTGTGTGCTAGTCAGCACACAGCGAGAGTCCGTAGGCAACCCAGTATAGTTTAAGTAGTACCCTATTGATGGTGTTTTTTAAAATGCTAATAAGCTTTCTTTGAACTATCCTATGGGTCTGATATTCTCAAAACACATAAACAAACTTCTGATAAAGTATTTTTTTGCCACTAAACCGGACTACAACCATATAAATACATCGAAAAGAACATAGTTATAAAAAAACGTATTTTGTCAATAAAAAATGAAATAATATTTTTTTCGAAATTTCCAAAAAGTGGTATCTTTACTTTTGTCAAAGAATGTTCAGGATTTTTTTCAGATTTTTTGACTTCACATAAGCGAGATAGAGGGGGGGGACACTGGGACACGTTTCAAACCCACTTCAAACTTGCCTACGCTCGCCCTATCAAAGTTAAAACCAAAGAATTATATATATGTTTGTAATCAGCTCGACGTACCCTTTCATATGATACCCCTCACGGTGTCGAAAAAAAATAAAAAAATTTTAACCCTTAAGTTTTTTTACCTTAATTTTTTTGAAAAATATTTTTTTTTAAGTCGCTATATTTTTAAAATATGTGGGTAGCTACAAGACACATGCATGCCAAATTTCAAAGTGATCGGACGAAAGGAGTAGCCGTGAGAGCAGGCGACAGGACGGACGGACAGACACACGCAGGAAAATATAAGTGTCCTTGGTTTTGCCTACGGACCCTAAAAATAAATAATAAATTGTGTTCTTTTTAAGAGTAGAATAAAGAATCGGAAACAGTTTTCATTATTTTGTAAATTAGTTTTATCTTTTTTTACGATTTTGGTAGTATTCATACTACGGAAAGATGAAGCCGGGATTTGAACCAAGGGCCTCTATATTTCCAGTATAGAGGCCCGTGGTTCAAATCCCGGCGCTGAAGTGTATTTTTCTCTGTCTGTTTCCCGTAGTTAATAATAATTATAATTTGATTTAAATTAAAATTAGTTTTATTTAAACCAATGTTTTTTCCAGATTATCCGGTCCTTGCTTTTGAATTTGTATCACCGGAGTAAGAGCTTGCTGCTGGAACTAAATAGTTTTATGACATAAATTAGTTCTAGTAAAAAGTAAAAATGTCAATTAAAATATGAAAATTTCCCCAAAAAAATTATTTATAATAATTTACTTCTTTTACAAAACAAAAAGGTTTAAAAATAAATATATATTTAGATAGTTAAATAGAGTTAGTTAATTTAGATTTTAAGGATATTGACAAGGTGTTTTACTTTTAACCGGTAGTCTTCGTTTAGTAATTGAGTTATTCCTTTCAACCTGCCAGCCTCCCAGCCTTAATTTGATTAGTTTTTAATGATTCTATAGATTTGCTCACTTCTTCTCTTTAGAAATTTCATTTACTTTTAATTTTTATCCTTTCCTATAGAACCAGCTGGTCTCTTAATTAGATTATCTTTATATTTGAAATGGGAGCTCTAATCAGTGGAGTAAAAACGTGAACTTCAAATAACCAAATGCTTCGCCAGATACTGGTTTATATCAGTACCATAGGTATATTGTATATAACCTTAATGAATCGTTTATATCACTTGTTGAAAGAAATAAAACACTAATAATTATAAAATACAAGTTTATTTGTCTATACCAAAATTTTTAATTTATTATAAATCAGAAGGGTTTCAGCCTCTAAAATAGTAATATATAACAATTTATAATAGAATGACGCCATCTTCAATTACTTATATTTCTAGACTGACGAGAAGGTAACCCTTGCCACCTTACCATGATTTATAATAAATTAAAAATTGTTGTATAGACCAATAAACTTATATTTTATAATAACAGTGTTTTATTTCTATTAACAAATGATATAAACGATTAAACGATTCACTGTGTGTGATTACCACAAAATCTTAGTCAATACAACAAACTGTACTACTATAACTAGTAGATAAAGGTAACTATAATATAAAGGTTATATTATATTATTACCTTTTCAAAGCACGCCACGCTTTTATCTTTAGTAATATACACATATAGCGTGATTGCTTGTAGTGCTGTGGTTATTAAAAAAAATATATATATATTCTCATTTTTAGTATATAGGTGTGTTTTATAAATGCGTGTTATGTTTTTTTTAAATATAATATTATTTAAATTTGCTAAAAATACTTCCAATATTAAAACTTAAAATTGGATATAACGTAACAATATGTCTACAGTTTTACCTTAAGTTCTACCAAAATTCAATTGATTTTCTATGTCCAACTTCGACTCTTCTCTTTTAACCTTTGCTGAAGCACAAAGAAGTGGAGAATCAAAATTAATGAAAACAAAAGTGTCCATGTAACGTTTAGTTTGAGACATGGCATATGTGAGCCAGTAACCCTAAACCAAATCCTTATCCCTCACTCTAGTTCCGTCCGCTACCTTGGTTTACACTTGGACCGGCGATTGACCTGGGCACACCACACTAAACTTAAACGACAAGACTGCAACCAGACACTACAAACTTTTACACAGACTTCTACACCATACATCTAAACTCAGCACACATAACAAATTACTCATTTATAACACAATATTAAGCCCATATGGTCATACGGAATTGAACTTTGGGGTTGCACCAAGCGTTCCAACTCCTATCGTATCCAGTCCCTACAGTCCAAAATCTTAAGAAGAATAGTCCACGCTTCTTTCTATGTTTCAAACTTCACCCTTCACAACGACCTTAAAGTCCCTTTCGTCCATGATCTAGCCATATCCCGATATAAATCCTTCCATTACTCCATATCCCAACACCCCAATCCTTTAATTCACAACCTGTCATTACCATTCATTCCTGGAAATCCTCCTCGACGTCTAAAGAGGCAGTGGCCACGTGATTTATTAAACAATGCTTAACTTCTAAACATATGTTGTATCAGTTGTATTAATTCAAGCTATTATCTGTGAGTACTGTTAATGGATAGTTCCTCACATCAAGTCACTCAAGTCATTGTAAAAACACATATCAATATTCCTTATAACATGTAAAATTATGTAGTTGCAATTTTCTAATAAATTTAAAAAAAAAAAAAAAAAAGCTGAAGCACAAAGGCTTTTAGTCTTTTGTTAACCGTTATAAAGGTACCTTTTGGCCGACATTGAGTCACCTTTTTAACCGTTGTGGAAGTACCATATCCGACTTTCTGTCATTGTTAAACCATCGAAGATGTCCTTCCTAACATCTAACCAAGGTACAAGGTACCTCCTGGCCTTATTGTTTTATTTTAAAGCTTTTTAATTTGTTATAATATATTTTTAACACCTTTTGTCCACCAACATCTGTTATATTTTCCCCGTGTTTGCCCTACTAGCATTATCATTGATATAGCTTAAGAAATAGCACCCAACTAGAGTAAATATTTTTATTTATCCATTCTTTCTTCACTTTTAAGGGTCCATTTATTTACTTTGGCCATTGGTCCATAAATTGACTTTAAAAATACAATATTCATACTATTTGAAAAGTGGACGCAATACATAAGAACAATGTAAATATATACATAAATTAAAAAAACAAAAATGTACATTTATATTGTAAATAAACAATGTTACATGTTTACTAATAGCAACGTCAATTATTAAAAACTTAAATATATACATATTTTTTATTGTTTCAGTACTTTGGCAGCACCATAACATATTTAATTGCCTTAAGTCAATTCAAACAAGCAGAAATTAAAAGGTAAAATGCAAGGATATATGAATATTTTTAAATTATGTATCAACAAAAGATTTTTTTTATATATTTATTAATTAAAATAAAACATTTTATGATTCACAATTTGTAATAATGAATAGTTATTTACTCCCCAAGGGAGTAAGTTAATGTACCCTGAGTGAAAGCCAATTCCTGAAGTGGAGCCGAGGGAGTTTATTATCTGTAAGTAAGGTACAATTCATTTTGACTCCCTAGGTACGTACAAGATTTTATCTACAGAAGGCAGAAAAACAAACAAACCAAAGAAAAGCAAAAGTTTTTGTTTTAATTTAAATAATATTAATTTCACTCGAAAAAAGTATTATACCTAAAAGTATTATAAAAAGTAATATTTATTTACTACATACTATATATAGGGAATAAAGTGTGCCTTTGTTTGTTTTTCATAATACAAATGTTTTCATACGTAACAATATAATATAACAATTCACCAAATAAGATTAATCACGTTAAAATTGAATTATAGGTAGTAATTATTTGGAATTCAATATTAAAATGAGATAAGAGAATCAGTAGGTGAGTCATGTATTGAACAGTATTACCAAACTTATTTATTTCTGCTTTATCTAGGGTAACACTGGAGGGAATCATGAAAGTTCATGGTTCCCTTATGTTATAGTTACTTATGCACCTAGGGAGTAAAGTAAGCTATTATTCCCTGAGCGAAAAAGTTGGTTCTTGAGGTGAAGCCGAAGGAACCAAGGTCCCTAAATCCCGAGGCGAAGCCGAGGGAGTTATAGTTTTTAATTCCCGAGGCGCAACCGAGGGAATAACGCTAATTTACTCCCGAGGCGCAGCCGAGGCAGATAATTATCGCGAGGGGAATAATGGCAATTTACTCACGAGGTACATACAATATTTTATCTCCAGTAGAGAGAAAATATACATTTTCATCCATTGCACAGTTTTTATTTATTATTTTAATAAATAACAATAATTATTAGCACTTTTAATAGCAGATATAAGAATTAAGAGATTCAATATTAAAAACAAATAAGAATTGGAATTAAACTCAAATAGAAGGTTATTTAGATGCAGGTTATAAACAAGGTCGAAAAAGCAGTGTCGCCAACCTGATTTCAACAACTTCATTACATTAGCCATTCATTTTCTACTATTTATAAAATAATTAAGTTGGCAAACCTTACTTTTTGCCCTACTTTCACTTTTTCTCCCTACTTTTGAGTTCAGGGAAGAAAAACTTACTTTTCCCTCTAAACTAATCCAAAATCTTAACTTTTTCTCCCTACTGGAGATAAAAGCTATTTTAATTCCATTTGAAAATAATTATATAGTTATTCGAAGTAAATTGTCATATATTTTATTTCACATTGTTGGTTAAAAAAAAGGTATAAACTTCAACTTTAACTCCCGTTTTGATCATTATTTGATTTATTCATTTTTCCTAGTTTAAATTTACTTCATTAGGGAAATATAAAAGACGTCTATCCACATTGCTAACGTTAAAAAAAACAATCGGACATACTTTTTAGGGGTTAAAGCACAGCAAAATTGCGATATATAAAAGATTGTTGATTAATTTTTGCTTTAGCGTATTAGCCCATTGTATGTTTAAATATTGATAATGTAATTCAGGTGACACCAGTTTCTAAAATGACATCAATCAATTATCAATTATTTTATTAACATGCCAAATTTCATCAAAATCGCGCCAGTAGTTTAGGCTCCACGCTTCTGCACAGACTGCAGAAGACAGACATTTTTTTAAAAATCACTTTTTTGGACTCAGGGGACCTCAAAACGTGTAAATTCATCAAAATCGAATTTTCAAACCATCACAATACTTTCTCTTCATATACTAGGTACACGAGAAAGTAAAAAAGGAAATATGTAAAATAATCAACCACATTTAAACAAAAAGCATATTTGTTTATTTATCTATAGTACATATGTAGTGGAAAATATAATTACACAGCAAAAAACGCTCTTTCTAATAATTAATTATGCGGTGGCTCTTCATTTTTTTCCCATGAAGCCAGTTCAGATAATTTAACGTTTTGATAAATGACGTCGGATAATATGAATAATAATAGATAATAGATCAATAATAATAGATAATAATAATCTAAGGTATATAATATAAATAAATAAACAAACAAATATTGCATATAGTAAGGGGGGGGGGGGGGGGGGCGGCTGAGCGTCACCCGCATGCAGGCGGCTATGAAGATAGGACCGGCCCTGCCTTTAACAATTGAAACTAATACCAACATCTAAAAATGATCATTTTTTCATGTTTTTTGCAAAGGGGGTTAAGTTTTTTCTAAGTGAAACTTTTTTTGGCGCGGTAGAGTAAATTGGCTTGGATGAAACGAAATTGCATGCAACGAAGTTTCTGATTCGAGACTCGACTAAGTGAGAGATTTTTTATAGGTAAATCAACTGCCCGCAGTTGATTTACCTATAAAAAACGTTCACTTAGACAAGCCTCGATCCACCGACCTCAGATTCAGCAGGCATAAGTGCAAACCATTGCACCTCGGAGCGGAGGTAGATAAGCGTAATGTTATATATACATTTTAATAATATAATATATATATAAATGATTTTTTCATGTATTATTTTCATTATTCACTAAAATATTATTATTATTTTTTTTTTTTTTTTGGTTTGTAGTTTTAGTCTCGTTCAACAGCTTTATTAGGTCATTACAGGACGGGGGTTATCCGGCCACTTTACTCATCTAAACGATGAGATCATCAGTGTGAAACATGTCTCACCCCGCTGGGATTCGAACTCACAGCCGGGGTTTAGACCTTGGTTTCAGAGTCGAGTGCGTTAACTAAAATATTATTATAAAATTTATTTTTAAATTAAATTCCACATAACCATTTCTTAATTCTAAAATAATACAAGTAAAGTGCGCTTCACGTAAGTTCATGAGGCGATAATCGCCGGTTTCTGTACGATTAAGTTAAAATTATAAGTGTAAAATTTTAATAGTTGCATATTCTTTTTCTACACTTCAAGAAATTTAAATTGATGTATAACATGTCATGGTGACTAAAAACTTTTTTTTAGTCCCGCCATATTGGCCGCCATCTTGAAAATATTAAGTGTGAAAGTCCAAAAAGTGTACAGTTGTCTCAAATACCGAGATGCAACTTTGTGCCGAATTTCATGTTCCTAGTATATTAGTTTATGAAATATTGAAACAAGCCAACGGACAGACAGACAGACAGAGCCGTTATATAAGGTTGTTTTTTTTTACTTCGTACAGAAACCTAAAAATTGTCAACAAATGAAGAGAGGAAAGACAAAAATCAACTGTTTCTATAACTTATGTTTCACTTCTAATGCGTAAGGGTCTCATATTTTTTTTGGGCTGTACACCAAGTGCGCCGGGAAAGGTCGGGTCACGGGGGAAGTGCGCCAGCCCCTTTTTGAAGGGTACGGTCGAAGTGCGCCGGGTAAATCCTATCTCTCGACCCAGGTAGTCCACCCACCTCGGACACGGATCCTCTAATCTAAAGGACTATTCGTTGTCAATATTCCCATATACTCAATGGAAAGTGATTTCAAGTTACTTTCAACAAACTGCTCAGAGTGATATGGCGATCATTAGCAAATCTCAGTGAATAGGAGAATCTGTATAATGTTCTCGTAAGAACAAAATCCAAATTTAGTCAGAAGTTACACTTTAATTTGTGAATATTCAAAATGAAAAAAACAACAACTTACAAAATCAAAATCAAAAAGTTATCATTAAACATAGGAAATTTAAGAAAATAATCAAAAATACGAGAGAAAAAACAATTTATTTTATTAATATTAAAAATTAAAGAAATGATTCTTATATAAATTACATTCACTTATAAGTAAGTGCTAATATTTATTAGAAGGGCTTAGATTAACTTAACATTAAACGTACTCATGAAAACTAAAATTTCTGCATATGTAATATACATTATAATACAATTGAGTCTATAGTCTATACACAATAAATATAATACAAAATACATATTGAAAGGTGTAATTTATTTATGTACATACTCCTAAATAAATTAAAAATGACTTTCACATCTCAAATTTAGAAACTTTATTATTATAAACAACCAGCACTAGGCGGCTTGAATCCCACATTGGTATTGGGAATTTAGCCGTGGACAGATCAATATAGTTCTCGGTGATATACTCCCAAAATCGATCATTGCGATGACTTATTTTTATTTAATCTTCAATATAACATTCTTCAACTTCTTCAGGGTCTATATAGGGTAGTTCGAAAATAAACTTAATTAGTTGGCCATCGTTGGTAGAACATCGGTAGTCCTCAGTAAATCCTAAATCCTCAATTTTTCCAAAGTGCTCGGGAAGACATTTCGAACGGCTTGTTGGATTCCAATTTCGAAGTCCACTACAAAGTTCTTTGGGTTTAGACGGGGTGCAAGAGGTATAACCCGGGATTACCTGACCCTCACCCTTTAGACACTTTAGATTAAGAGGCTGGCGCACTTCGACCGTAACCTTTTTCTAATCCGAAGGGGGGCTGGCGCACTTCGGTACCAGCCTTTTTTTGGAAATCTTTAAAAGATTATCACCCCTTTTTTGATAGGGTACTTCTTTAGATTGTTACTCCACTATGTGTTTTTAGAAAATAAATGACAAACTAAATAACTATTCAGACAAAGTGTTGTTTAGTCCAATGTACTTTGAGACAAAGGAATATTACACTTCTGTTTCTTTAAGGGGAGTAACAGACTAAAGAAGAACATTCCGAACACTTTCTTTAGATTTTTACTCCCCTCTGTTTTCTTTATAAGGGGAGTAACAATCTAAAGAAGTTCCTTTGATGGTATGGTATCTAAAAATATTATCTAGACAAGTGCGGTTCAGAATTACAAAAAATCCCGTCAAGTACTTGCCAGCAAGTTACTAAAAGGGTTTCTTCGGTCATAATAATTCATAAGTACATTGTTATTATTTATTTTTTTATTTTATATTTTTACCACAGAGATGCATATTTTGTATTTTTGCCTTATTTTTAGGACCTGTTCTAATAGGGTTGTGCAGGGGGGGAGGGGGGTAAATTTTGGATTTGTTTTAATTTTTTGGGGGTAAAATGACCTCTATTTTGGAAACGCGATATATATTTGTAATCTACATTTCAATACCTTAGAAATGATACCCAACTTGAAAATTATAAAAAAAATTAAAATATTGCGATCTAATCGCGATTGATCGCAGATCGCAGAAAGTGTTTAAGTCCGCAATAGTTTTTCTGTTTTTGGGCAAAAAAGTTTAACTTGTATACCAAATTTCAAGTCTATAGCTTCAGTAGGTCGGGAGATATACTCCAAGCTGCGACGGACGGACGGACGGATACGAACTACCAAAAGCATAAGGGTTTCTTGGACGACCTCGAAACCCTAAAAACGGATAAATATCAAATATGATTTTATCATATAAAAATAAAATAAATTAATTACCAATAAATAAAAGCAAACAATAAGAAAATAACAAAGTTTTGGTTCCAAACTTACGGTAACGGCAGAAATGTGATCGTTCTGAAGAACGAAAATTGTTTCCGATTTCAAAAATTCTAAGACAGAAATCAGGGAACATTTTTGGTTCCGTGTCGAACTGTCAGTTGTCTGTCACTCATTTCTTGCAAACCAATATATATTAACAACTGCTAGTGCGATTTTAATAACATTTGGATGTAGATCATAATAAGTCCAAAGTTGATCTCATATAAGGTTTACCCTTCTGCGCTCATTTACTTTTTTTTCTTCTACATGCGCACAAATATACATTTATTTACCCCTACATCTTTAAAAGCACTCATCATATTTTTACGCAATTTGGATGAGTAGTCTGTCACACTAATTGGCAGACAATTTTTTTTTACTGATTTGCATCTCATTATTATTTAAATCTCGATTCGTGCATACCTCCTAATATTTATTTTATTTATATTTATATATTTCTGAATAGGAACTACCTCTAATACAAAACTCTGGTAAGAGGTGGAGGGAAAGAAAAGCCTCTTGACGGATTTATTTATTCTTTATTATATTGTAGTGCTTGAAAAGAGCGATATAAGGAGATGGTAAATGTCAAATTGGAAAACATCTCTTTTGATTTCTGGCTGCATAATTGCTTCTTTTTTCTCCCTCTCAAAATTTTATTCCCCTTACCCTTTGCAGTATTAAACATTTCAGCTTTTTACCTTCCCTGCCATATAACGAGAAGGGGAAAAATGTGGTGGAAAGCTTACTTTTATTCGCATTTACACACACACACACACACAAATATATATATATATATATATATATATATATATATATATATATATATATATATATATATATATATATATATATATATATATATATATATATATATATATATATATATATATATATATATATATAAGTATATCTTTTCTGTGGAAGGTAGGCATATTTTATATTATGAAACCCAATTGTACCATTTTCATCTTTGATGTCTAAGATATATAGGAATATATATGTATAAATATAAGCACAATTTGTCTTATTGCAATGTACAAAAACACGGTATTACATTGATATATATATATATATATATATATATATATATATATATATATATATATATATATATATATATATATATATATATATATATATATATATATATATATATATATATATATATATATATATATATATATATATATATATATAAATTCTCTTCCGGTATAAAGATAATAAAAATAAGTATTTTTAACATTTTTATAGAAAACAATAACTTGGCAATTTAATCAGCTAGTCAGTCAGGTTAGTATGGATGCAAGTTTCCATTGTTAATAGTTAAAATTGAACTGTCATTACTTAACTTCACTTCAAAATACTCTTAACTAAAATTCTCTAACTAAATACTCTACTATAAATATAACCTGTAATTCTTAATGACATATTTAACCGAAAAATCACTTTTTACTGTTTTAAATGAAAGGATAATGCGGAGTAATTCGTGCCGGAGCTAATGGACTACTCCTGATTCAGGTTATAGAAGGCAGTATTAAAAGAATGTCCCTATTGAAACGAAAATGTTTCCTCAATCTAGAATACTGTGTTAAGGTAAATAAAATAAAAAATGATATGAAAAAATGAGTTATCGCTGTAAAGGTCTCCATAAAAAAAGTAAAAAAAATAATAATAATAAGTTCCTACTTGATTAATAACATAAGCAGGTACCTCATAAAAAGGGGTTTCCAATACTTACCAGGTCTACTATAGGTTATGGATTAAAAAATTAACACATTTACCTGAACCTGAGCTTAAAACATACGCACTAGATGCCATTTGAACCCAAATTAATAAATGGGCTGGGTCCGAAGTGCGCTAGCCCCCCTTAGGATTAGAAGTTAGAAGAAGGTCACGGTTGAAGTGCGCCAGCCTGTTAGTCTAAAATGTCTGAAGGGTGATGCCAGGTAAGCCCGGATTATACATATTTCCGCCTCGTCTAAACCTAAAGAACTTTGTAGCGGACTTCGAAATTGGAATCCATAGCCGTTTGAAATGTCTTCCCAAGCACTTCAATTTCAGGGTGCAGATTTCATTTAGCACAAGCTTGGTGGAGAATAATTCAGGACTTAGACTACCGATGTTCTACCAACGATGGTCAACTGATAAAGTGCATCTTCTGACTACCCTATGTAGACCCTGAAGAAGTTGAAGAATGTTGTATTGAAGATTTTATGAGCCAAAAAATAAGCCATCGTAATGATTGATTTTGGGACTATATCACCGAGATCTTTATTGTTCCATCGACGCCTAAATTCTCAATACCAATGTGGGCTTCAAGCCGCCTAGAAGTGAAAACAACCAAGGACTGCGAAACATTCCATTCAATATTCAAGTTACATTTTAACAGCCCTCGTCTTATTTGAAGTTTTAAAGGAAATTCAAGTGTCTACCTACATTTCAATGATAAGTAGTGAAGTGCCGAAATTAAAGCGTCGCCCCAATTTATCCAAAGCCAAAGTGTTTTAAGAACTCAAGTTCGAATATAATAATAAGTTTTTATCTAGATTTGAATTTGTGAGTCATTTCTAATTTATTTAGGAGCATATAAATTATATTACATCAATAACACCTTTCATAATGTATTTTGTATTCTATTTATTGCATATAGACTTAATTGTGTGTATCTTACATACGTAGAAGATTTTAGTTTTCATGAGTACCTCTACCTTTAATGTTAAGTTGATCGAAGATCGAAGCCCTTCTAATAAATGTTGGCATTCACTTATAAGTGAGTGTAATTTATATAAGAAACAACATTTCATTAATTTTTACTTCCATGAAAATGGAAGTATGGTGATACCCTCTAAAACGTGATTCCGAGATCTCTGTGAAGAAGAGGCCTTACGAACCCGGGGATATCATTAAAATCCGTTTTATATACATATATATATATGTCTGTGCGTACGTGTATGTACGTTCGTACGTTTGTTCGGAACTTTAAACCTTTATAACATTGCTTCAAGACATCGTACTGAGATGTGTTTTTTAGAACTTTTGTCGGAAAAACTGATGGCCCGAACATCGTAGCTCACGATGTTTCGGAGCTACAGTCACTTAAGCACGAAATCGGTCTGTCGACGATAACTCAGTAGGCTTTATTTGATTTAAATTTCCTTTGGGGTATATATATGTGTCCTATATGGTAGATTGAGCCTATACTTTTTGAGCACAATCGAACAAGCGGTTTGGTAGATATTGGCATTTTAGTGTTTTTTATAAAAAAAATTCTTTGCGAAATTGTGTCCGTCCAGTTGATCGTATCCAATCAATTCTTGTGTTAAAATACGCAGCTTGTAGACTACTTTTGAATGAATATTAGCATGATTACCAAATATCGATTGTAAGCACCAAAAAATGAAACATAACATTTCATGGAAGTCATGTGTGTGATTTCCACACCGGTACTTAATATTTACAAAATAAATTGATTATTTTCTTGAAACCCCAATGCACTTTGAATGGTAACTTATTACGATTTTGTAAGTATTTTTTTCATTTTGAATATTCTCAAAGTAAAGTGTATGTATTTTCGGGCTAAATTTGGATTCTGTTCTTACGAGAACATTCTACGGATTCTCATATGCACTGAGATTTGCTAATGATCGCCGTATCATATTGAGTTATGCGAATATTGTCGATTAGTGCTTCAGAGGATCCGAGGTGAATGGACTACCTGGGTCGAGAGATGGGATTTTACTCGGCGCACTTCAACCGTACCCTTCTAAAAGGGACTGGCGCACTTCCCCCGTGACCAAAACTATTCCAGCGCATTTGGTGTACAGCGACTAAATGTACAAAAATTATTTTATAATCTGGTTTCTGGCATCAAATAAGGAATGTATACAAATTTTTATAACAGATCTAAAATTGTAATTTTGTTAATTTTTAATTAAAAAGCATTTTTTCCATGTTACCCCATCTTAAATAATAACTATACACTTAAAGAGCTTTTCAACAATATGCATCATGAAGGGTATACATCACTTTGTTACCTCGTACCCCTGTGTACCAGAATTTAAATTTCGAAATCTCATGTCTTCCCCCTGTTTTGAAGGTCAAGTGTGCAAATTTTCATCAAAATCGGAATCATACTATAAATTTGTATAAAAGACATTCATATATATAATATTATAGACACTCTTCTTTATATAATATAGATAAAGTTTTATTATTTTAATTCACCAAGGCTTAGGCTGGTATTACCATCAATCAAGGTAAATGAATTTAGTGTATATGTATATATGGTTAGGTATTTAATGAAGCTATAAGCTATCTGTCTACATTATAAAATTAGTTAGTTCTAATTAGTAAATTAAAGCCATAAACAAATGGTTCATTAATATTCAACTTTATAATAATCATATTTTACACTAACTTGATCAAGAGATTGATGAAGGTTGTTATTGTTTTTTTGTTTTTTTTTTTCATTTCAAGGACTTTTACAGTTACCAGCAATTAAATATTTTGCTTCGTAATACATTCGTTAATTTGAATTGCCCACGTAATAAAACATCTATTTTATTAATTGGACGAGAGAAAAAAATGTTTACTGTACATCGCATAATTAGACATTTCCAAAATGTCATAATGCCGTGTACCTTGCTGTTTATTTATTTATTTTTACTAATCTTCTGGAAGGATCAGCATAAGTTTATCGATTCATTTAAGTCCATCTGTTATCTAGATGTTTACTGTCACCAGAATAAAGAAATGTATTCATACTTTGAAAAAAGTTGATAGAAACACTTCACTGGTATTTAGTCGAATGTTAAGTAAATAGAAAATCATGAAATACTATTCAATATACTTATTTTTAATTCAATACTATTAATATCCAAATATAATTATTTAATCAATTAAAACCCTAATTACATATTTAAATACACTATTATTTATAAAAAAAAATCTTCAAATCATTACAAGCACAGTATGGGAAAGCTAACGCGTAAAGAAACCTTGGTTAAAAACTACACTGCCAATGGTTTTGCAGAAGTACCGATTAAATGTTGTTACTATGAAGTCATGAAACCTGTGTTTTGGGGCTTAAGATTGCTCTTTAAATTTCCATATCATATATCGCCTCAAGGTAAGCCAGTAAATTTATTATATTAAAAAAGGAATAAATGAATACATTAAGGTAACGGACGAATAAGGAATCGAAGAATGAAAATTGATTTGTTATTGTTACATTGTTTATCGCTAATGTTTAATACAGGTCGGTATCGCTTATTTTGGGTTGGGCAGTGGGCATCGCTCAAAACATCAAAATTTATTATATCATTAGTCATAAAAAATGTATCATTATCATTAGTATAACCAGTAGCATACTGGTTATAAGAAGAAGATTTTTTTTTTATAATCAGCAACTTATGATTGGCTATTCAGTTTTTCTTCCAATGAGATATTGTTTATTCAGTCACAAACTCTAGCAGGCGTAGGTACTTACAATATGTTCGCTATATTTAGAAATCTAGCTAAAATACATTATACATTTAGCCAAGGCGCACATTGAGACGTTGGCTATACGTAGGGCAGAACAGCACAATTTGTGTTCAACCACAGATATATACAAAACCACCCACCCGAATTGAAACGCAGAGCAGGGTTGGACAGTGTTGCACCAGACGTGGCCAACCTTACGCTAGTAGATCTGGGGTAGTCTCGAATATTATTTCTGCGATTGGGAAAAAACTTTCGCCTGCGTCTCAATCTGCGCCCTAGGTTAGAGTTTGAAAAAGCTAACTTGTAATAACTAGTAAAAATAGACTGCCAATTGGTGTGGCACATAGCTTCCTCGCATCCTATTACGTACTTTATTGATTTTATGCTTCTACAAACCATTATTGTCTATGTTGTTTTATTGTTTTCCCCGTTTTTAGGGTTTTGTAGATATATCTCAAAACCCTTATGCTGAGGCTGAGGGTGCCCTTATGCTGAGGCTGAGGGTGATGTGTCCGTCTGTCCGTTGCTCTTTGGTTCATAGGGCCCGAACAGTTTAAGCTAAAGCGCTGAAAGTTGAAACTCTGGTGCAACTTTTTGACCCAACCACAGGAAAAAATATAAATAGGTTAAAAATTAAATATGCGCATGCGCAATTCGCAAAAATGTGGTGAACTCAAAAATTTATATTTTTTTTATTTTCCGAGTGGGGATCAAATGAAAGCTGCTGAATAGTAGGTTTCAAATATATATATGCTTTTTTTAACTTTTGCACTCCTTATGGGTTTTATAAATCAAAATATACCCATAAAAAATCCCCCCCCCCCCCCATCACTATGTAACGGCCGGTCCTAAAATTAAAATCGAAGAAAGATGAGGTCGAAGAAAAAAAATCATAATTACACCCTAAAAAGTACTTGGACGCAAGAACTTCCCTGAGATTTTTTTTAATCTGTCAAAAAATATTCAATTTTTTACATAAATTAAAGCTCAGAACAAGGAAGGGGTAGAGGGAACAATACTATAGAATCTGGGTCTCAAAAAGTGGTTCATTATGCTACACCCCTATACTAAACCTCCTAAGCGGCAGTTTGGTGAAACAGTATCGATATCTCGATAAAAACTCGAAATTTATCTGATATAAGCTGATAAGAATAAGTGATATTTTCTTACGACATTTAATATTTTTATATTCAAGTTTTCTTTATAAATATATACTTTTATGTTTGTTAAGTAATTATCTAAAGGCAGTAAATAAATAAATAAATAACCATTTATTATGGCATAATATACATTTCGCAATACAATTATTTGTGCTAAGCTATTTTTACTTGTCATAAATCGGCCTGGGTCTACTACTACTCCAGAATTTGTTTTAAAACACCCCTTTTTACCACTTGCACCTAACGACTGGACTATGTAGGGTTGATGAGGAGGTAAGGTGGGGATTGCTGCGCTATCCTCCCCCAGTCAGTCAGCCCTTCACTCAAACCAGTTCTATTCTAGATTCCAAGATTCTACCTTCTCTCTTGAAGTTCTACCCTAGACTCCTAGGCTCTAGAGTCCTAGCTTCCCATTATATTTATACTTATATTTCTTGATATTATCAATAGATTTACAGTTCTGTAAAGTTTAAAGTTTTCTTTATCAACCATTTATTATTATTCTTCCCAGAGCGATTTGCTCCGCGAATTGCTACAATTGATATTTTAGGTTTACTTGGGAATTTTCTGCTTTACTGTGATTTTTACGTTATTTTGCTGTTACTACCCTATTTAATCAGATATCTAGCAATCCACCCATTTTTTTTAGCCAACAGTAACCTCACTATGACAAATATTAAGTTTATTTTAATAAAAATAATAAATAAACTTACACCCTTTTACTCTTTAAATTGATTTTAAGGAGAATTTAGAGTACACTACCTGAGTTTCTGGATGTTCTATAGCATCGCCATGTACATCGGACTGTTTTACCCCGCAGTAATCGTCGTTATGGAAGTATATGACCAGTATAAATCATCATGCACAAAGGACACTCTTCTTATGGCACTCTCCGTCTCAAGTTTCATGGCTTTTCATGTGCAGTCTCCAGGAGGATTTTTGATCGAATCAAAAAAAGTGGCTTGTTATATTAACTCTTGGAAAGAATTCGAAGTAAGACTTGATAAGTATAAAGACATTATTTAAAGTTTGCTTCTAATATATTGATCATTGATTTATTTTTACTACTGTTATCAATAATACACAAATTGGATTAAAGAAACAACATACCTTTTACTACTGTTATCAATAATACACAAATTGGATTAAAGAAACAACATACCTTACTTTCTAAATAGCACGTTTAATTATTGTCAAAAAAGTTAGAATCCTACTGTAAAAAATAATGTTTTCTGATTTTTAGGTGTGGATTTCTCTTACCACTCGTCATTTAATTATTTTTTCTTCTTTCGATGGTGCTATAGATGCCGGCCTGACGAGCTCGCTGGTTCCAGTTCCAGATCGTCCGATCCTCTGTCCATCGGAACCCGGCTGCTATCATGACCCCTTCAACCGCATCCCTCCATCGAATCCTAGGTCGTCTGAGAGGACGATAGGTCTGCAGTCGAAGGTCCTCCTTGACATTTTGGTCCCATTCATTCTCTTCACGTGCCCATACCACCGAAGACGCATTTGTTTGATCTAAGATGAGAGTGAAAGCATCACAAACAACTCCCCCAGCTCTTGGTTTGTTCACAATCTCCACTCTTCCCAATCCCTGACCGGACCAAAAATACGTGGCAGGACCCTCTCGAAGATATCAAGCCTACACCAGGACTCTCTGAGTAAGGACTCCTCTCGAAGATATCAAGCCTACACCAGGACTCTCTGAGTGAGGGATCACGCTTCGCTTCCGTAGTTAACCACTTAAAACCTTAACCTCTTAAACGTTTTATACAATAGAAGCTTTGTAATCCTAATCAGATTCTTCCTTGTCATAAGCTTGTTCAAAAAATGCAAGATCTCCTGCCGCTATCCTTGCTTTTACTTCTACTGCTTGCTCTGTCAGCTAGCCAGCTTTGTCACCATGGACCTTAAGATCCACTACCTCAAAATCTCGGTCATCGAAGAAGACATCAGTGACTTTTTCTCCTCCTAAACACATCCATTATTTTTTATTTGCAGTTATTCATTCTAAGGTCATACTTGCTAGCTTTCCTCTCGAAGCACTGGTAGCTTTTACCATTTTCACCTTTTACCATTTTTTACCGTTTTCACCTTTCCGATATTGTCAAGGTCATCCGTAAAACTCAAGGCAAGCCTCGCTTGCTTGAACACTGTACCCGTCCTAGCGTCCTGCATCAATCACTGCTTTTCAGGGAAATATATTGAATAGCTGTGGTGCTAGGGGAGTCACCTTGTCTTAGTCCATGGCATATGGGCAAGTTTTTGACAGAGACCCACTTACTTTTACTTGAGTGAATGTTTTGCGCGTCACCAAGTTTGTAAGCCGTACAAGTTTCCTGTTTATATCCAGTTCCAGCATCTTGGTACACCTTGATATACCGCTGGCCTAGCAACACTGTCATCTAGAAGTCTACAATGCTATCTAGAAGTCTACAAACATAAGTCAGATGGTTATATCGAATTCCCGGGCTTTATCCATTATTTGCCGAACTGTGAATAACTGGTCTATGGTCGACCGGGTTGCCCTGTACCTACACTGGTCTCCTTTTCTCTCCTCAGCATATAGGGTTAATTTATTGTATATCAGGATTGAGAGCACTTTATAGGCAACACACGTAACGGTAATTCCTCTGCAGTTCTGGTGATCTGCTCTATCCCCTTTACTATGCAGAAGAAAAATTATTCTCCCAGTCTTGAGATATAAACTCCTCTTTCCATACCCTGGGTAATAATCTCATAGAAATGAGCGAGATCCGTGTTTCCTCACTTTTTCTAGCATTGACACCACAACTAAGTGTTCTCCTGGCCCATCTACTTGGTCATAATTCTCGTCCTAGGTTGTTCTATACTCGTTAAGTAAGGTACTAAAATGTTGTTTCCACCTAACTAACCTCTCCTCCTCTATAAGTTATCAGGTTTCTGCTCGTGTCTCGTATTCCTGTTCCCTCCAGTTCTAAGAATTTTCTCTTCTGAATAACTACCTTATAAAACTTAACAAAATAACAAGAAAAATAAAAAATACGATTGCATGTTACTTTTTCAATACCAAAACGTAATTTCCAATACTGCGTTTTCTTTTCTTAATCAAGGAAGAATACTGGAGAATGACTGGAGAAGAACTCCAACCTACTCTTGGAGGATGGGTCAGAACATTTGTAATTCTTCTTTTTCCGAGCATTATCATCTTCATTTCTGTAGAGCAAACTGTGTTTTCCGACCTCATGGATATCAAACTAATAGTTTTAGTGTCAACGTACTTATCCGCAGCACTCTATCTGTACTTCTTCGTGTTTACCTGCAATTATGCTTGTCATGTAGCAAAATCATTGAAGAAACATTTAAAAAAGGTAAACCTTTATTTAATAATTACTGAAATGTATGTAGTCGTATAAACATTATGATGTATTAATGTATTACTTTCCTTATTGACACGAACACAGGACTATATAAGGTAGCTGCTTCTATGTAGAGGTATATGCTTCACCAAAACTGTTTAACAAAATACCAGAATGGTTAGAAAGGGCAGAAATAAAATATTTCATGGGATATAGGATCATATTTATGTTTTCTGTTTAGGGTCAAAGATAGGTTTATCAATTAGCCAATTTGTTTTTTAATAGCTGTAACTACCAAAGAGCAAATAAAATAAATCTATAAATAATATTTAACTTTTTATTATGCTGCAATTTGTTAGAGACTGAACTAAACATATCGATAATATTTCTAATTTTTACTAAAAAACAGATCTTTTAAGAATTATATATATCAAAACAAACAAATTTGCAGTTGTAAAACACTATCAAAAAAATCATTTGGAGATGCAGCAAGTCTATGGGTAATTATATAATTAAATATTATAATATAATAAGATATATTATAATTATTTTAATGATAATAATACGATTAATTTTGGAGGTATCTAGCTTTAAGTGCTTAATTAAGTCTTGGAACATGTAATAATCTAGTACTATTTTTAATATATATTAAGAAAATTAAAATACTTTTCTTTTACAATTTTGTTATCAGAATAATCAATATTTATAAAAAAAAAAAAGTAGAATAAAATCATAAAAAAGTATGACACTTTTGTCAAACTAAATTATTGACTGATTATTTTATTGCCATCAGTCTGAGTAAGTTTCAGCTTTCTAGGTAGTCGGGGAGTGGGTTAAATTTAGGTTACATAATTCTGAGTCAAGAAACAAAGCAAGTTAAATAAAAGCTTGTAATAACATTTCACTTAACCCTAGAAATTTGTTTGTTATTTGCTAATGCAAATAAATGGTGGAATAATGGTTCTCCCTAAAAAAATGTAATTGCATTAGAGAGCAATAGTATTTCTTCTAACCTTAAGACATATTTTTTATCTTTAAAAAAAACCAAAAAGAGAAGAACGGAAGTGATGATGGAGAAGAAAAAAAATTAGATTTTAGATTAATTTGGAGACTTCTGGAGATTTTTGTTTTGGGTTTAGTAGTCCTGGATATTTTTATTGGGTTTAGACAACCCCTTGCAGTGTACTCTCCTCCTAACAATGTCTGACCACTTAAACCACCTGCCATGTACTTCTACTCCCTCCTAACTGCCTCTGGCCACCTCTGATATGTTTTCGGTTTTGGATGTTTTTATTTTGCGTTTAGTCCAACCACCTGTCCTGTACTTGTACTCCCCACCTAATCACCTCTGACCACTTCCCTATTATTTCGCCCCTCCTCGCCACTCCCCAGCCGTACCTGGAGGACACCTATCTCTTGATGTAGCATGTTTTATTTAGATGACAATGTCGACGGTGTTGCTAATTCCGATGCGAGAACCGAGCTTGGCTATATTTAATTAGGGACGAGCGTGCAACTCCAATCGCTGAAAGATGGGCAGCCCACTAATCCTAGATTACAACATATTGTAGGCGTTATTCCTCGAGACTGAAGAAACGACCTTTTCAAATCCTTTAACAAATGCCTTGTCATACTCGTTCAAGCTCCTTTGTAGAATATCGTTAGGATGTGTGTAGCCGATTTCGCCATTCCCCAGGTCAGTCCGTGAAAGTTCAGCCTGCCAAATGCTGGCGAGGCTCACGGCTGTGATAGTAGTGGTAGTATCCTTGATGAGTAGGATGTTTAAACACATACTAACTCCACTACCTATGTTGATAGTAAGACAGTTCCTTGAAAATATAACCTACCCCGCGAGTCCAACTGTTGCAGCCGCAGCATAGTTTGTTGCTCCCGAGGAAACAGACAATATCGGCAATGATGCTGTTCATTTTTAAAACTAACTGTCTACTCCAGGGTGTGATTATTTTTTACGAGTGTATACGCAGCCTCCTCAACCTTTTAAGGCCACCTCGTTATGATACCCGTGAACGGATAATGAATAACAAGTTATTCATGTAGGATCAGGCAGATGGTGGTCGTGTTTGTGGGCACATTGCTTGCTGTCTCAAATTCCACCTTAATAACTATAGATGACGGGTGGTGACCGCTTTGACTTGTCTTCTACGATCATTCACTAAAACGGACGTTAATGATAAATTCCTCGTAAGTCAGTATGGGCTGCGAATCGGTTCGATTGTAATATATTCGCGAACATATAATAAAGCCAAGCCAGTCGTCTTTTTATACGTCCAAATTCAAATGACCGTAGGGGTACGACTCGCATCCAATACATAGACTGACATATATCAATTTGAACGCGTCAAACATGCAAAAATCCATTTTCTGGTTGTAGACTCGACCCGTTTGCAAGACCAACAACACGTAGCGTGGCAACTCTAACTGCGTTCTTGATTTTACGGTCCAAGTAAGATCCTGGGTCTAGGGCAGAGTCAGATAACCGCAAGCCGAGCGAATTTCCATTGGAAATTTGTAGTTCAATGTTGTGTACTTTGAACTTCCTTCATAACTACTACCATTGTGTGTGTAATTTTAAGTTATGAAAATTTAAAAGAAATATTTTAGTTGGATTAGGGATTTTAGAATATTGTTTAGTTAAACATAATCGTAGTAGTTTTGAAAGAAGTTTAAACTACACAATACTAAAAAGAGGTCATCTTTGTATTTAACTATGAATCTGGGTTTATAATTAGTTTGTGATAGCACTGAATTCAGTACATATGATTTATGATTGAAAAAAAATTCCACTAAGGTTCACTGGCATCCCCCTCCAATCTTCTATCAGCCACTGCTGTATTTCGTTCAACCAATCAGGATACAAAACCTCCCTGTAGGTTTCCGGACTAAGTTTATCTTACATATATTTTTCATTTCGTTTTTCTCTTTCACTCACTTTATTATTCTATTTGGTTCTGAGAAATATATTGTTTCTAACAGCATGTTTTCTTTGTCAGTGGTTTTATAGTATTAGTTACCTATTTTTGTAGTTTTAGACTGTTGCATGTTATTTTAGAGTAGTAACTTGTTTATAGACGAAAGTATGCATTTGCTTGATTATTGTTTTAGGAACAGGTAATTGATTTAACGTTTTAATTGAATTATATTATTTATTAGGATTGTAGTATTCAGCACGCTAATTACTTTATTCCTTTTTCTTTGTAATTATTTTTGTAGACATGAATATGGCTCGTAGCAGGAGGCGAAATATAGTCAACGGAGCTGTGAATTAGTGCTTCATTTTTCCTCTTTCCTGCCCACATCACCTTACTTACCTGAATATGTTTAAAAATAAATCAATTAAATGAGATAATATGGAGGAGATCTAGAGAAGACAATCTTTAATAATTCCACCAAAAGAAAACTCCCTTTTGTATTTATTTATTTCTTAATTTATTCATGACTTGATTTTAAATTCTTTTGCTGTTAAAGACGCTGATTACTGATATTTCGAGTGTCAGATCTGAGGCGCTTGTAAATCTACGCGTCCTTTGGGTAAAATTGAGCGATCTAACTGAAGAAATTGGCGAATCTATCGGACGAACTCTACTGTTCAAGATTGGAGTTTATATTATGTCTACCATCATTACTTCTTACAATATATTGGAGACTATTGTTAGCTGGGGAGATTTATGGAGTCCAACACCATTTTATATCTTAGGCTTTCTTTACTTCCATGTTATGGCTATCCTAAACCTTTATTTGTTAACGTCCTCCGCTCATGAAGCTGCTGATGACGTAAGTAGAAGTAACAATAATTTAACTTGTTATAATGGAGTATCAGTGTCTCCGACAACTTACCGTACTCCTGTTATAAAAAATGGTTTTCTTTAAAAATATTGATATCAAATTAAAACAAAAAATAGAAATACTCTAAATTCAAATGGTTTAACATGTATCATACTTAAGATACAATCTCCAATTAAAAATTGGATTCAGGAGCTCCTATAATTGTAGAGGTGTCACAGTACCTATTTAGGTACGCCTATTTGCGATTGTCCATAAGTCCATTTATTTTTTATTACTAGATACTAATTAATATTGTACTAAAACTGTTCTAGGTAGGGATGTGTTTTGTAATCGATCTTTTTACAATGGATACATCTACAATGGATTTCGAAACTAAATTCGATGTAAGTATTAGAACCCGATTTAATTAATTTTTCTATAATTTAAAAAGCTAAATAAACTGGTGATGTAGCCAGTGTATTTTATATAATTATAATAATAAAATTCCAAATGTAATTGTTACAATAATAGATTCAATTTTAGTGATAAAATAAATTTTAGTTTCAAATATAAAAAAAGAAACGTGATATTTTTTTGAAGTTGTCCCTTTTATATCAGTTTAGTATTTATGACCCCCGTCTATAAATACTAAATAAAATAGACTGCCAATTGGTGTGGCACATAGCTTCCTCGCATCCTATCCACGTACTTTATTGGTTTTATGCTTTTACATGCCATTATTATTTAATTGGTTTAATTGTTTCCCCCGTTTTTTTTAATCTGTCAAAATTGTTTTGATTTATTACACGAATTAAAGTATCATTTTAGCAAAAGTTAATGAGCGCAGATGGTTCAAATTAATCTGGGGCTATCTGCGGGTTATATTCGATAAACTATAAAAGTTTCATTCTAATCAGATACGTACTTTTGAAGCTATAGGTGTAAATAAATGTATGTTTGTGCGCATGTGGATGAGAAACCAATAGGCGCAGAAGGTTGAAACTTATATGGGACCAACAATCGGCTAATTATGACCTACCACCTAAAATTCATTAAAATTGGATGTGTAGTTTTTAAGACATGTTGGTTCGCAAAAATTGAACGACAGACCGACCGACAGACCGACAGACAGACAAGAAACCATAAATGTTCCCTGGTGTCTGAAACGGATTTCTGTCTTGGAATTTTTGAAATCGGAGACCTAAAACTTTTTCGTTCTTCAGAACGATCACATAGCTTCCATTACCTTCGGTCAGCTGGGAAGCAAAATAAAAAAAAGAAAGTTTATTTTAGGTCAACGTTAAATTAAAAATAGAAGCCATCATATTCTTAAGTATTCGATTCGCGTCTTATTTTATTTAAATATAAATCGCAGTGTATATATATATATATATATATATATATATATATATATATATATATATATATATATATATATATATATATATATATATATATATATATATATATATAAATGTTATGGTAAATATATATATATTTACCATGACATATTTTTTTCGCGGTGCTAACATTTTTTATAATATTTATTTATATCAGTAGGTAGTTGTAAAAATATTTATTTCAAATAATAATTAAGATAAAATAATATAAAAAGTATTATACCTGTGTGGAGAATGGTAGAAAAATGTAAACGGGGACTCCTTGATTGTGAGGAGTCTGTGTAAGGTGTAAATCATTCAGATTGCGAGGGAGTCGCTAATTTCAAGAAAGTAAATAAAGAATCAAAAAGTAAGTGCAAGTATTCCGTTCCAAATAACTCCAAGAGTCGACTCAAAAGACAATCCCAGCGTTAACTCGGAAATAATTTGCTAGGAAATAAGAACCATTCTCGAGGAGTACAAGAAGGCAATAAGGAAAAGGATGCCAACAAATATATTGAGCTTTGAGCTATACTCGTATATAGAGAAAAGTATTCGAGAGTTAAAAGAATCTATTTAATTTCTTATATCTAAGTACATGACTGTTAAAGATATAAAGCAGAAGCAGAAGAATAACAGAAATAAAGCAGTGGAAATATAAAATAAACAGTTAAAAGACGAAATAAGTAAGCTTTAGTAATATTTAAGTATAAACAATATAATCTAATCCGGTATCCCAGAAACTCGAAACGAAGATATATTATACGCAGTTATCATTCAAGTAGCTCAAAGAAATAGAGTCCAACATATAAAAGACAACGTCAGCACATCGGCAACCGACCTTTTTTTGGTAAAAAGAAAAAGAAGAATATTAAGAGAATTAAAGAGATCAATCGCTAGGGAGTAAGAAAAAAGGAAATGCAGCACGAGGAGATGCGGGTGTACGGTGTACTCCGGCATTTCTACTTAATTGGATAGCTTTCCACAAGGACGAGTTTTCATCTCAGCACATCTGACAATATCCAAGAGATTTACTTATCAGAACAGAATTACAGCACGGAAAAAAGGTTACGGGAAAAGGTTAGGGAAAAAGATTGTGGCATTCCAATAATAAAATATTAGGGAGGAAAGAAGATGGAGATCTATTCAAATTAAAAATACAAATGCTTTAAATCATCTATTTTTATAGTTGGGTTATTTTAATTATTTGATTACATATTCGCTTTCTATTTAATGGTATTTTTTTTAAACCTATAATCAATGTGTTACCATAAATAGACTATTCTGTACATGAATAATTCTAAACCTAAATAATTTTTGAGTGTGGCGCTAAAAAGGGCTCGAGAAGTCGCGCACCTATGCATTTGGGGTTTGCAGCGGGGTTTCCCTTCCGGAGAGTAGCTATGGACATCCTAGGTCCTCTTCCTGTCACCCAGACGGGTAATAAGTACATCGTTGTTATAGCTGACTATTTCTTTATTTGTATAGAAGACATACATTCCCAAGACACTCTTATTCGGGTGTTAACTATTGGACTATTCAAACTTTAGCAGGCGATTAAAAAACAATGTAAACATTAGGTAAACCATAAAAATGCATAGATAATTAATTTTCATATGTTATTTCAGACTGAAAATTGTATGTTCTTTCAAATGGTAATTCCAAAATTTCTGCAACATTAATACTGTAGAAGTTATAAAGCATTCCATGAGTGTAGAGGTCATGTAATTGCTTGTATTTGTATTTCTATTATGGTTGGGATTCGGACCGTGGATTTTTTGTTGCAAATAATTTCTATAATCACCTCCTAGAGTTTGAATAGTCGAACCATTAACACCCTGCACATAGATTAAAGACATTCCTCCTTTATCCTGAGATTGCAGAGCGATCTAGGAAAACAATTTCTATGAGCCTGTCTACGTTACATTTATGAGAAAAAAGATAAACTAAGAGCTCTGATCGATGAGAAATTTATCGCAAATTGAATACGCTTAGTAGTAGTAGTAAGGTCCTAGTACTAGTACTAGACTGGTAGGACGAACCACTTGTTCGAACCTGGCAATGAGGCCATCTTTTAGGCCCATTTTACTATTCCCGTGGTAGAGAATTCCAGCCACTTCACACATCATACCTCTGTACATTGTATCGCCGATGTGATCATTAGTGATCCATATAAATCAGAGCATCGTGGAGAGGGATCTAACCCACGACCTCGTACCGCCCTTAATTCAGTGATGGACGAGCAGACGTGGTAAGTAATTTAATCCACTCGGCCAAGCTGGCACTCTGGAATACGCCTATGTCATGCGACAAATGCATCAATGCCAAAAGCAAGGTTTAGTCTGCATGTGTAAGGCTTCGAGTTTCTCGATATACTTTTTAATTTCAAATTACATCTTCAGTTCCTTAGTTCATTGATGGAGAATCTCTACTTTCAAAAGTTTCCTTCGCCTTCCAACAGCACACTCTCGGCTCAGCATCAACAAACCAGTCGTGAAAACGGTCATGGGAAATGAACTTAATTCTCTTTCGACACGAGGCCGAGTATCGATTCGAGTGCTGCAAAGAAAAAAGTCAGAGTGTACTGCAGACAGAAGTTGAATCAAATAATGATAATAACGAATATATAGTAGTATAATTTATCTTTCCAAATGAAAAATGAAATTAATTTTACGAATTTATCAAAATAAATGTTATGTTACAGATAATTGAATTCATAAACTCAGTATACTTGAATAAACCGAGGATTACAATCGGAGGATACTTTACGATCAACCGACAACTTTTTATGTCTGTAAGGTTTTAAATTATTACTAGATGCTTACTTAAAAATCTTATAATAATTAAATCAATTCGCTTCTTGTTTCCACTTTGTATAACTTAATGCGTTGAACGTTAGATTGAATTTAATCAATTCAATAGTTCATTATCACTCTAAATCAGTGTAGCCTTTCAGGATCTATCCTTGGAGATAGCTGAGTTTAACTGATAATATTATAATGCTAATTCAATTCAATTGATTAGGTGATTATAAAAAATATATATTTCTAAAATAAGACGAGGAGGACAGAAACGGAAGTAGTCTTGTGTGGGTGAGAGACACCAAGGGATGTGCCACGCAAGCGTGGTACATATGAACTGTCCCAACATCAGACATTATGTCAATAAGATGTTAGCTCGGCATTAAGCCAGGTCCTGCATCGTTTGGTCGCGTCCGACTCATTCGGGGCCCGACGATACCCACCCAACTCTGGACCTATACCAAGAAGATCAGATGTACATATCAGAGCATGCTCTCATACCGCCATACTTGCTTGGCTGGCAAAACACATCAGCAATGTAACCGTGTTTGCACACTGCAATAAGCTACACAATTTGTTTGAGTGAGAGACACCAAGGGAAGTTCCTATGTACCACGCAAGCGAGACACATAGGAACTGTTCCAATATCAGACATTATGCCAATAAGTGCACACTGCAATTATTGCAGTGTGCACACACGGTGTTACATTGCTGATGTGTTTTGCCAGCCAAGCAAGTATGGCGGTAGGAGAGAACGCTCGTCTCTGATAAGCCCTATACCTAATCTTCTTGATCCGGTATAGGACCAGAGTTGGGTGGGAATCGTTGGGCCCCTGATGAGTTGGACATGACGAAATGATGCACGACATGGCTTAATGCCGAGCCAACATCTTATTGATATAATGTTGGAACAGTTCCTCCCTTGGTGTCTCTCACTCACACAAATTGTGTAGCTTATTGCAGTGTGCAAACACGGTATTACATTGCTAATTAGTTTATTATTTAAGTCTTAAATAATTAGAAACGTATTAAGTCTTAAGTATTAAATATATTTAATTTAATTTTCAGTGTTTAGGAACCACAATAACCTACATAATAGCCTTGAGCCAATTTAAAACAAAGGAAAAGAAATCGTAGCCTACAAGAAGAATAACTTTTGTACATCTATATTTACAAATAAAAATAAAAGCTTAGTAGATATACAAATAGTATTATTTATTTATTCCTACAGGACAATGTTCTTCTCCGGTTTGATGTTCATTAGGTGCCCCCACGATTCTGCGATTGAGGACTGCTGTCCCCCTTTCAACTTAGTTTTACAAAAAAACCTGAAATTAAAACAGGGACACCATTTCTTGCCTCTTATCAGAGTAAGTAGAAATCTCGAACGTTTACAATACGAGAAATTAGCGTAAAAAATTAAGAAAGAATCGTTTGAATAAAACAATTAATTCAAAGCAAAATATTTTTTTTATCCAATTTTTATATTAGCTGCCATGAAATGTTGCTATAAACATCTTAGGAACTGGCTAGTAATTTTATTATATAGGAAAATCCACTTTGGTGTCCACTTTGTATATTACCTAGTAGATCTATCTATATGTATACGCTTTTAGAGCTTTTGTCTAAAATTTGTTTAACAAATATTTAGCAGACGAGTAAAATATACAATTTTTAGCAGGAAGGTTTTATTAAGAGTAAAATTACATTTTTAATTATAAAAGCAGCGCAATTCCTTTGAAATCCATGCTATTTGCACATTTCAACTGATAACATACAAGCTTTTTTTAATATTTACTACAAAAAAATTAAAAGTTGTATGGGTTGATTATCAGTTTAAAACCAAATTTATAAGGGGTGCCGCTGTCATTTGAAAATAAATTCTCACTTTACTTAATAATCTAGTTATTGCAGCACAAATTACCTATATTATTAAATTTAAATATATGTATTCATTCAAATTCTTATTTATAAAAATATTTTATCAATTAAAATCTCAATTTTCTAATATTTCCGTAAAGTGACATAAATTAAAGAAATTAATATTTATACATTTCTGTTTTTTTTATTTATCTTAATTGTTTATCTATCTACATATTTATTAAAAACATTACCGTTCTAGTCTAGAGTTTTATTTTCTCTACTGAGGGTCCTCACCATCCCATATCTCATTATTATAATTTATTTTTTATCTTCATATAATATTTCTATGTATGCAACACAAACACAGAATATGTTTATGTGTGTGTGTAAATAATGTAATTAAAAACATAATGTAATGTATTTACTATGGTGAAATAAAAACAATTCATTCCTTCATTTGACTGCTGGTTTTTCTCATATTTTCGAATGTCTGAAGAACAATTTTAGAGTTACATTCTCTCCTACAACCAAAAATATCGAAACAGAGAAGACAAAAAGAAGAAAGAAAAAAATAGTACGGGTGACGAATATCGCACACAGAAATACGCACTCCAGAGAAATCCATGTTGCTTCTAGTCCGCTGCGAACTCAGAGAAAAATTACACCTTCTAATCTGTCCGCCGCGGACAGATTCCTTCTGTTTGACCCGGATAATGCAAAATAACAGCCCACAGAGTCCGCCGTTGACCAAATACTTGTCCGCCGCGGACAGTGCGCTTCTTGTGGGACCGGGCCTTAAAAGTTAATCATATTTAACCCTGCTCGAAAACAACTTGAGGCTCATTCCTATAAATAAAATTAAAAAAGAAAAAAGTTTAGCTTATAAGTGAATTTTAAACAGTTTGCTTTAATTTACTTGCAATTAATTTTATGCTACTCATACATAAGAAAATGGCGAAATAATACTCTATAAATAAGAAAATGATACCCGTTTGGCGATAAAAATGTATCTTTTTTTCTAAGTTTTTGCTCATTATAAGTAAAATTTGAACAAAATCTTGGTTTCAACAGTTGATTTAATAATAATTTACATGTACATGGCTGTAACAACTTACCCCGTATAGCAACCAGCCCCATACTGCCATTTTGGACGCAATCGAGTAAAGCGTCTACTCATATAAGTTTAAAAAGTCTAATAAATTGTGATAATTAAGCTCTATGAACATTATTTTTAATCTACTATTTACTAAAGCTACAATTAAACATAAGAAGACTGCAGAACATATTTTATAGCACCTATTTTTTATTTTTACTTTTAGGGGTATAAAACATAAATGAGTACATATCTGTAGAATGAAGGGACCTGGGGGCCGATTCTGTAACTTTGAAACCTCCCTTTTCATGTTGTTATATATCAAAAAGTTGATATGAAGATGCGCGCGCAACCTGTCACGTGAATCTGTAACTTTGTCTGTTGTTATATAAGGAGAAAGTTGATATACAGGGTGGTCCAAAAGTCCCCCCCCCCTCTTAACTTTTGAACGGTTAGAGATAAATTAATAAAACTTAAGGGATCCGTACCATGTAAAGGGAAGTTTGTTTTCATGCAATCACCCACTAGGGGCAACCTCCCATTTTGCCCCCAGACCACCTAACATCAAAATTTTAACCTGGAATGTATATTTTTGATAGCAGATTTAGATTCTACGGCAAAAAGTATAAATATTTTACTTCAAACGTTTTTTTCTATTTCCAATATTTTGCCCCCCATAGGGGGGCACAACTATAAAAAGGGTAGATTTCAGCGCCTGGGGGCAAAATGGTGGTTGCCCCTAGTACGCGTGTGGATGATTACGCACTTCCCTTTTACATGGTACAGATCCCTCAAGTTTCATAACTTTATTTTAAACCGTTTAGATTTTATAACGATCTAAGTGTTATTTTCTTACTATTTCGGAATGGGGATATTTTGCTATCTTTGCCCCCCTACAGGGGGCAAAATATTGGAGATAGAAAAAATAGTTTCAAGTAAAAGTTCATTATTTTTCACTGTAGAATCCAAATCTGCTATCAAAAATATACACTCCAATTTGAAATTTTGAAGTTGGGTGGCCCGGGGGCAAAGTGGGTGGTTGCCCCTAGTGGGTGACTGCATGAAAACAAACTTCCCTTTGCATGGTAGAGATCCCCCAAGTTTCATTAATTTATATCAAACCGTTCAAAAGTTAAGAGGGGGGGGGGGGGAGACTTTTGGACCACCCTGTATAAGGTTTGATATATAGCAACTCAAAATTGTTGTTGATATAATTCGTCAGGTTATGTTGTTATATATCAAATCGAAGTCGAAATGAAAACAAAGTGACGCCATTGTTGTTTTTGGACTGAAATACCTTTCATTTCACTTTTTTACGACTTTATTTTTACTTTCGGTAGTTTTACTTATGTTGTGTTGAACTTTTTTAATTACTCTATAATAATTGTAATACCCGGCATATTGAGAGATAAAGGTAAGTGAAACTTGCGTGTTGTATTTTTATGTGAAGTATTATAATTTATATTAATTTTTGTATGAGTATACATATTACGGATGTTACACAATATACGTGTTCTATATTCTATATAAAATAAACATTTATTATCTCGTTTTGTTGCTTTACCTACAATTGTAAAAATACAAATACTTACATTTTTTGACAGGATGACTGCATTCAGCAGCATTCATTTAGCTATACTAAATTACCGAATGTTAAAGTATTGTAATTAAATCGCATATGCATTTATAACCATGCGAATAAAAGTAGTTTTGCTCGTAATCTTTTATAGACGACTATCTATATTGTTTTACATCGGTAATATGTATTCTCATACAAAAATTAATATAAATTATAATACTTCACATTACATAAAAATACAACACGCAAGTTTCACTCACCTTTATCTCTCAATGTGACGGGTATTACAATTATTATAGAGTAATTAAAAAAGTTCAACACAACACAAATAAAACTACCGAAAGTAAATAAAGTCAAACAAATAAACAATAAACAAACTTGACTGCTACAAAATGGGACGTGTATTTCAGTTGTAGTTCGGCATTCGGCCACATGCAGCGCTGGCATCACTTTACAGATTCACTACATTATATAACAACACTTTGATATATAGCAATGTTTGATATATAACGTCACTGTTGATATATATCAAAAAAGTTACAGAATCGGCCTCCTGTCCTCAAGCTGATGACAGAAGAACTAAGGTTTCTGGTCCTTGACAGACTGAGTTATGCATTGTAGACCTCTTCACCTTTGTTCAAATTAAATTCAGCTTGTAACAACCTACCCCTGTTACAACCAGCCCCGGTCTCCCCTACCTCTTTATTTCTCAAGTTAAGCTCTTATTTAACTTAAGCACTTATTTGACATAAGCTCATATTTACCCAATTAACCCTACTCCAATTAACGGTACTCCTACATATTCAATTAGAGACAAAAAATGCCGACTTAATTTCCTAAAGTTTAAACAAAAACAGGGATGATATTGCAGTTAAAGTATGGCACTCATCGGACTTAAGCCGTGAGTATGACGAGGGGCTTAAATCGTCTTAAAATGATAATGCCCTCTCCTCTCTATCAACTGAATATTTTACAAAGCCGGCTTACGTCCAAATAAGGCCGTCATTAGTGCAAAAATCCAACAACAAAATAAGCTGGTAAAGTACCGGCTTATTTTTCATACTATATTATTTCTTCCCTCTTTTGTTTGTTCTACCAAATATGTATTATCAAACTAAAACCCATTTCCACGTAAACATTTTTATCATAGAACGCAAAAGTTTTGTTTTCGAAACAGCAGATAGAAATGTCTTGTTTATTTTGTTGTCAACTACTTCATCATAGTTCTGAAAAGAATTACATTTTCTCGGAAACATTATTAAATTATAAAGCACTGTCATTTTATTGCAATGAAAAATAGTCTGCCAATCTGTGTGGTATGCATTATCTTCCTCAAATCTTATTACATACTTATTACGTATTTGATTGATGTTATATGATTTATCAACCCAATATTGTCTAATTTATTTAATTGTTCCCACTTTAAAAAAAAAACAATCGATCGAAATAGTTTTGTTTTGTTACACGTTACACTAGTAAAAGTAGGAATCGCAGGCGGGCGAAATTTGTCTGGGGCTATCACTGGGCTACTTTTGACAAACCATTCAAATTTCTTATAAATCGGATGAGTACTTTTGAAGATATAGGTGTAAATATATGTATATTGTGAGCATGTGGAAGAGAAACAAATTGGCGTAGAACGTTACTTATGCGGGATCTACAATGGGCTAATTATGACCTACCTTCCAAATGAATTTTAGAGACACAAGATTGCAAGAATTCGATAGATGGTTTGGCGGGAGTACTAACAGGTTTTATTAATTCCTCAAAAAAATGTGTCGCTAACATCCTATGAGACTGGTAGCGATTTTGTAAACATTCCCAACATGGTAAAAAATTAGCATTAGATAGCGAATAATTTTTGATTATATCAGCTGCTCTACCGGTGACAGTTGTGATTAAATAATTTAGCTTCTCTACATTAGTCAATCTGGCGTTATTAATTATCACACTTTTCACAATATCTCTAAGCCCAGGCCAATCTCTAACATCCCCCGTGAAAGGTTTGATTTCTAAGGGTGGAAGATTAGTCTAATTTCTAAATAAACCACAAGTAATGCTTATATTTTGTCCATAGCTGTTAATATATGTCGTACAAAGTATCGAAAGCGGATAAGGGTTCGTAGTTAGGTGCGTAATTTGAATCGAGATCTATCTCCAAGTCATGAATTTTATCCAATAAAGACTCAAATGCACTGCGCTCTAATATGCGAGCTCCTATTATAAACTGATGACGAATTTTCTCATCGTCAAGTCCCGAAATCATGTCATTAAGAGTCTGAGCTCTCCTAAATAAAAACTTTCTTTTTCCGTGGTAGGCTGTGAAATAGTAACTTTAGAGCCTAAAAAACATAGCTAAAATCCATTTTTTCATTACGTGGACTTAAAAAATCTTTTCATTACTCCTAGCTGTAAAGAAAAAATCTTTTACGTCCTAGGCACTAAAAAATCTTTTCTTTCCGGCGGGTAGTTGTCAAAACTTCCGTTAGTAGTGCTGCAGTCTTTGTAGAAATGCTTCTAGTACGATAAAAATCCGCTAGATGTCAATGCGTTTTATTTATCTTTTCTTATAGTGTAACCTCATTTTAAGGTTTCTGTTTTTAAGTCTTAAGTATGTACTAATATTTGTTATTATTATATATTGATTAGTGATTAATATTTAATGTTTTTTCATTGTCTGCTACCTCGGAAAAAATAGCATATGCTACGCGACTGTGAAGTGTTTTTTCTTTACCTTGGCAATATTTACTGTCTCGCTTCGCTCGACAGTAAATGTAATTGCCGCGGTAAAGAAAAAACTCACTTCACAGCCTTGTAACATAATATACTATTCTTGGCATTTAATTTTTTCAATGCTTTAACAATTTTACTATCGATGTTAGCAGTGCTTGATTAGTCACGGTACGCACCGGTACGCCGTACCGGTGCCTCTGACGGAAGATTGTTGGTGCACATGGGAGTTTTATTTGTTTATTTAGTTACCAAGTCTGAATGAAAATGTTGTATTCACACTTTTATAATGCTCAGAAAAGCGTTAAAATAACGTTTTAATAGTCAAAATTTCATAACTTTTGGACCACAAGGACCCAGTATCGGAACCTCTCTTTTTACAAATCAAGCACTGGCTATTAGGCATGGCGGAATAAAAAATAAAATAATAATTAGCGGAGCGGAGAACAAAAGAAGAGGAAACGAATAAAAGATAAAATAATATCAATATCAATATATCACGATAGGGAAAGAAAGAAACAGCCGTGCTGACGGGTAAACAGCAAAACTAATATGACCTAGCAAGATTATAAAATGAGGGAGAGAAGATATAAGAAAGAATGACTCGTGACAATGCGGAAAACAATAGATGGCGGTGCCAAAGTTCGATGCCACAGAACCAATAGTTAAACTAAAGTCCAGTAGATTAACCTTTGAGCAACCTAAAGGATTAATCTCTAAAATAAATTGAATAAAATGATAAAAAACGGATAAAACGAGATCTACAAATGTGATTTTTATGCGGTGAACGGTGGAATGACGAGCGAAAATTACACTATTAATTCAGCACGACGAGGAACAAATTAAAAATGTATACTGCCCAATATTTAAAGAAGAAAGTTCCTACCTATACAAAATGTAATATTTAATAAAATTGTTACTCATTGCATATCCTATATTTGGTTAAGACCCTTAAAAATGTGACAAATATTTATAATAGGTGTATTATGACTTATGACCCTATATTGTGCTATTTAAGTTGATTGATTCGATATAAACTAATAACTCAGTCGATCAGATAAAGAAACAAAATAATATTGGATACCTAATTTATTGAGCTCATTATACAGTGAAATGATGTTATCAATATGATTCTTAGCACGCAATGGTTTAAGGCTATTCGTTTATTTTTAATCATTTAACTTCGTTCTGTGTCAATGTGTTAAAGAAGGTATTCTTTGTTTATTTCATACAAATTATTTGAACTTATATACAAGAAGTACCTAAATCAAGAAGGTAAGCAGATACTTTTTTTACTTAATAAAATACCCATTTATTTCTAGTGCTTATATGTTTTAAAAGATTTTGTTTTATCTAAATGCGTAAATCAATATGTATGATACTAATTCATAAAAAGTAATTTTTAAAGTTATTTTTAACAGGATTATAGAATTAAATTCTATAGTAGCAATTATTACAACACAAGTTTTACAACGGAAAAAAAAAGATCAAATTATCGATTACAGCAATCCCAAACAATTCTGTATGGATAATAATATGTAATTACAATTTACCTTTACAATTTACCTGGACATGGGTTGGCGTGAAGCTCCATCAGCTGTGTTAATGAAGGTTTCAAATGATTCTTAGCTAGATGATTGAAGATTGATAGCCGTATAATTGCCGTGGATAAATAATAGAAGCACCAAAATATTTTATTGATACTAAAGTATATAAAAAATAAAATACAATAGATAATTAAAGTAAACCACTTGCAAAATTCCATCGTTAATTCTTATCATTGGAAATAAATTATTTATTTATTTGTATTCATTTTTATTTTATTTTTGTTTCAGCAAGCATGACAGTAAAACCAGATAACACCAAAGATTCTCTTAAGACATTCGCTTACCCAGTGGACAACGCCTCAAAGACCGAGGATAATGATTGTCCCAATCTTTATTACCGTGTTCTCAAACCCGTTTTCATTAGCATGAGATTAATGGGAGCTTTTCCGTATGTTGTTGATACTAAAGGTAAATGATTAAAACAATATCTTTTAATGAAACTAATGTTTAGATATTAATTGATTTTATGCAATAGTACGTTTATTTTGTTCGATGAAGCAAATGGTTAAACATTTCATTTTGGTAATTACGTTGTAATTTTCTATGTAAGCATGCAGAGTTTAATTTAATTATGGCTACTTGCAATAGTAAATATCTTTAAGGTTTTCATTAGCACCAATGACAATTAGCTAAAACCTATATTATAGTCTTCGCAGTTTTTTTTCTTTTGGCAACTGTCGGTCGCAGATATGCTGAGTCAACTAAATGTGGATGAAGCCATCACGTACATCAGACCTGGAAGCCTTTCAATCGCTGTTGGCATGAGCTAGGTCATTTTTCAATACAATGTGAAGGATTACCACATGAACGGCGATGTTTTCGGAGTCACTGTCTGATAACACAAATAAAAAAAACTCACACACGTTTTTACCATCACAAAGTTGTAAATTTCTGGAATAAAGATATCCTCATACACTGGCATAACGCAGACATTAAATGCAACTTTAATTAATCTATTCCAACGAACAAATAATATTTTTTGAAGTCTTTACCTTTAACGCTGGCGCTGGCCAATATTTCAGACAGGTAAGCATTTTCAAGCTATTCTCTAAGGGACACACTTTATAACTGATCTTTCACCTAGTCTAACAGTTTACTAATTTACCTTTTTACTGGGAGAGCTTTTAGTACAGGATATGTTCCTTGCCGCTGTACAGATGATTGAAGTCGCTAATGGAAAATTGGGAAGATAAAAAAGTTCAAATTAAATATGAAATTATAATTACGAGTATATCTTCAATCTTACTAATGTTATTTCTGGTTGTTTATTCATTCCTATTAATGTCGAGTCCTCCACAACTTGTGCTCAACTTTACTGAATATGTGAATTCATTGTATAGTATGGTAGGTTAGGCTTCATGCCTTTCATGACAAGTATTAATACGTAACAAAAAAAGTTTCTATGAATCTAATAAGATGATCTCCATTGCCACGTCGCGTTGCTTTAATTCCTGAAACTAATTAAATACGATTTTGGTTATTTCTTATTATATATGTATAGGTTTTTTTATCCAACGGCTGAAAAGTAGGAGCGAGGAGCGCCTTAGCCACTGACGCCTATTTCTGCGATAAGTATTAAGTAATAGTAGTAGCAATTATGTGTTTATGTGCTTGTAGTATTATTAACAAGGGCGGATCCAGCCAATTTTCAGGCTGGACTCTCTTTTAGGGGGGTCCTGAAAAATTCTAGCTTGATGTTAGTCAGACACTTTTTTGCACGCTATCTCCTGGACAATGTGGACAGCGGAAGTTCCGCCAGTTTTATAACAAGCACGTTAGTTAAACTTTTACAGCTTCCAGTTTGTTCACCCATCAAAATTTTACCGGGATTAACAATACTCCTTTAGGCCACGTAAAAGGTCAAGTTTCTTGTGTTTTGAAACCTAAATTCTGTAATCATCCTCAGATATCAGTAAATGCCTTTGTTGTAGAGTCTATCGTAGGCAACACGCCATCTGTGATACTCCCGGCCACGATTAACAACCAGTTTATACAGTACAACCTGGCCGATCCATTCTTTTACCAATCTCAGTCTGTTGACTACTATTAGGGGCAGATGTGTTTTGTGAAATTCTTTCTAGACTGTCTTCTAAAGTTGCCAGTGAAAGCCATGTGTTATCTATAGTATCCGGCGATATAATACTCGGTCCTCTAGACTGGTCAACGTTTGTTTCAAATCAACCTGGTGTAAACCTTAGTACAATTCAAGTCCCAGACGAGTCTTTGCATCAGTTAGTGCAAAAGTTTTGGAAAAGTGAAGAAGTGTGTTCTCCTCCAGTGCCTGACCCCCAAGATATATTCTGTGAAAATCATTTCATCAAAACTCACCGGCGAGATTCTCATGGGAGATACATTACCGTTTAAAGTTCCATCCTAAGATCTCGAGTTCCATCCCGGAATCTCAAGAGCCTTAAAGCGGTTTCTTTCATTCGAGCGTAGGTTGGCTAAAGATGAAGGGTTAAAAGCCTCTTGAGTTAAGTTCACGCAGGAATACCTCACCTTAGGTCACATGGAGGTCGCAAAACAAACTGGTAGATACTTCATACCATATTTGTATGTGTTTAATTCATCCTCAAAAATTCGCAAAATTAAAAATTCGCAAAATTAAAATTAGCATAGTTATAAATGACGTAAGTCTTCCCGGCCCTAAACTTCAAAAGGATATTTGCTTATTATTAATTAATTTTTGGACTCACCGTTTTGTTCTTAGAGCCGATGTTACAAAAATGTTTAGACGGTTGTTAGTTGATCATGATGATTGTCTATTTCAACACATTCTATTCCGAGAGGAACCGTCACAGCCTCTAACGGCGTATGAATTAAAAACTGTTACCTATGGTCTTACCCTTACCCCCTCACTTTATCTGTGAAGTCTTTTGCAGTAAGCTAAGGACGACGGGGGCTAATACCCTTTAGCGGGGCCTCGGTGGCTCGGAGGCTAGAGCGCTTGCCTTGCGATAAGGCAAGTTAAGCAGCCTCGAGCAGGGTCAGAAGATGGATGGGTGATTGCTTCTGACCAACGCTCTGGGTTCGATTCCCGGACCGGGCCCCCGCTCAATGACCGACCACCTAGCATTGTTTAAACAAAAGAGTGGCGCCACCAGGTTTCGGCCTGGAAACCATGATGATGACACTCTTGGTTGTAATACAACCAGGAGGGGAGCTATGGTTAACGACCATATCGTCACACGAGTGTGAAGATTTCAGTCCTTAACCCGGGTTTGCTCAATGGACCCACCTAAGTGGTCTGCGTCTTCGGGTGTAAAAGCCCCCCTGAAAAAAAAAATACTATTTAGCGGCCCCGGGCTTTGAGAGAAGACACCTTTGTAGACAACATTTTATCGGGAGCAGATACTCTGGAAGAGTTAACCGAGTTGCAGAGACAGTTGTGTCACCTGCTTAGGTGTGGAGGGATGTCGTTAAATAAGTGGAGTTCAAATTCAGAGGATTTTTTAAGTCAGCTACGTCAGGCTATTAATTCAGAACCTCCTTCATTTACAGAGAGTCTGTGCTTATGTTTTACGGTTTATTCACAATGCGTCATTCAAAATTAATCTTCCCAATAAACATACTTCTTTGTCAAGTCATCTCTCTGTTCAGGAATTAAAGAGGGAGTTAAATGTTTGTGTTAAGTTAGTCCAAATTCAATATTTTTCAAGTGAAATTAACTTATTAGAAATTGGCAAAATGTGTTCGCCTAGGTTTCAGCGTTTGTTTCAGCGGTTGTTGTTGTTGTGTGTGTTGTTGTTGTTTTAGATCATGAAGGTTTTCTACGGGTAGGTGGACGATTAAAACATAGTTTATTAGGGTATGAATCAAAACATCCCTATTTGTTACCAAATAAGTGCCATTTTACAAATCTCCCTATAAGTTATTTTCATAAATATTAGTTATTTTCATAAATATAGTCCGTGCCCTAATTCAACGTGATTACTGGATAATCAATGCCCATAGTGTGATCCGTCAGTGTATTTACCAATGCGTAAGATGCCGTAAGTTCAAATGCCCAAACATCTTCCCCTATCATGGGAAATGGAAATTTACCCCACCTAGAGTGGAGACGAAAATTTACCCCCACCTCGAGTAGAGACGAGTAAGACCCTTCTCCCATGTTTTTGTAGATTTCGCTGGTCCTTTTCTCTTAAAAGAAAGTTTAAGGAGGAATGCGAGGACGTATAAAGGTTACTTTGCCCTTTTCATCTATCTTGCCACCAAGGCCTGTCACCTTGAAGCAGTGACGAGTCTTTCGTCCGACGACTTTATAGCTGTCCTCAGTCGGTTTGTGTCCCGGAGAGGTCTGAGTACTCGTATCTATTGTGTCCAAGGCACAAACTTTAAGGGTGCTTCGCGACAATTCAGGGAAGTAGTGGAATTCCTTCGCACTTCAACCACTTAACAACTCATCATAAATGCCCTGTCGGCCCAGGAAATCCAGTTTCATTTTACAGTAGCTCATGCCCCCTTTATGAATCAACGTACAGAATGTTAAATACCATCTGTTTCGTGAAGTTGGAGCACGGAGTCTCACTTTGGGAGAGCTTGTACCATCTTAAGTAAGATAGAGGCTATTCTTAACTCACTTCCCTTGTACGCCCTGTCATCATCTCTCGATGACTACCAAGCGCTTACACCTGGTCACTTCCTGGAAGGGGGCCCGTTGCTTGCCCTACCGGAAGTGGACGTCCAGAATATTTCCATCTATAGGCTGTCACAGAGGGAAGTAGTAAACCAACTTTCCCAGAGGTTGTGGAAAAGGTGGGAGAGGGAATACCTTCACATTCTCCAGCAGAAAAACAAATGGTTCTCCTCTGACCCAAATCTCTATCCAGGACAGTTGGTCTGGACAGTAGAGGATGACTCCACACCTCTTACTTACCCGTTAGGGCGTATCAAATCTGTTAACAATGGGTCCAACGGGGTTGTTAGATCTGCTACGGTCTCTACTCAGTAAGGGGACTATGGGCGTCCAGTGAGGAAATTGCCCCCAATTTTGCCACAATAGTTTCTTTTACTTTTCGTTTTCTTTCTCGTTTATTAGTTTAGTTTCATTATCATTTTGTTTTTCATGCACTTGGAGTTAGGACTCTTGTTTTTTTTTTTGTTTGAGGTTTTTTATTTCTGTTTTTTTTTTCTGTTGTGTTGAAAGGCATGCGCTTTCAAGGCCCGCGGTTATGGTTAATTCTTACTGAGATTTGATCTGAAATCAGTATTTGAATTTATTGTTGTAAATCTTAGTCTGTGTTCGATTTGATTTGTAAATATGATGTTTCAGGCACGCATATGACTCGGCCTCGGTGGAGGAGAAATATAGCCTTTTTGATCATCGTTTAAGACTAACATAGTTTAAGATTGATTTCTAACCCTTACCGACCCACGCCTAAACGTGAAATATCCCCTACTTTAATGAAAAAATAAAATATTGCATCATCAATACACCCCTGAAGGCACCTATCTTTAAAATGATAAAAATATAAAAGGGACAGCAGAGAAAAAATTATATACCTTTTAGTTTTTTTTTTTTTTTTGTGTGTTTTATTAGATAGGTAGGGCTCATCTCTTCTCACACAGATTAATCAAATAGCTAATTTATGGTACGCTGCCGGCCAGGGAAGATGGACTAACATTTTTTCTTCCGTCGACGTTTTTTTTTAGATACATACACCCCAATAAAAGAACGTAAAACTCGCACAGGGATCATTCGAGGAACTTAGATGTTGTCAGTTTGGGTTTTAAGCATAAAAAATGGTGAAAAGGTCTCTTTATAGGCAACTTTAAAACTTATCGTCAACACCTGTTGCTTTATACATAAAAAAAAATCTTACAGGTTTAAGGTCTACATTGGGAATGATTCTTTTTTAGTAAGAAGAAAAATATTTTATTCCTCTGTAATGTAAAAAATCTTTATTTGAAGCCATTCAATCATTGGTCCCTGGTAATAAAATTATCCTAATGTCCGATGCATCCCGATGCAACATGGGAAAATTATTTATGTCTGTAGGGTTCCTAAATTCATACATTAAACATTTCACATGTTTTTTCTGGTTAAGTCAGGAAGCTGAAATACTGAATTTAATAACCAAAAAATTATATAATTTATAATTTTCCTTTATATAATTTTTCAGCTGACTTGTTTTTTTTTCTAATACCGATGCAAAATATAAAGATTAATAAGTATGCAAAAAGACAGACAATCTGGGTTCTTCTGTCGCTCACAAATGAAAGAACAGAAAATAATAATAATGAATATAATGCATAGATACATGTATAAATATTATTAATTCATAATAAATGTATACGAAATTTTAATATAAATATGTAAGATAGAAATATACTATACGTTAGCCGTCTGTTCCAGGTCTTAAGGGTATAATAAAAACTAAGTTTTTGTATCTATTTGCGATATTTTAGCCTTTTTTCTTCGAATTTATCATCATCAATTTCTGGTGAGATTTTGGGTGAAAGGGGTTCCGTTGTACCTATTTATTTCTTTTTTATTATCAAAATCTTGCTATTTCTCTCCTAGAATGGCGTCTGTCTTACATCTAAATAAAGATTCAATATTCCAACAATATCCATGGTAGCCTACCTAAATTTGAGGTCTGAACAAGTTGCAAAAAAAGTGAACTAAAGATTTTCCCTTATATTCGATGTATTAATGTTTTTCCAAATTTTTAATTCGAAAATCGGGATGCGTCGTTTATTTGATGCAATACTTTATTATGTGTAAGGTGAGGTTTAAAAAAGGATATAAGATTGATATTCACACTATTTATTTTAGATGTGTCCAATGCACCGCTGTGTTCAAGATGGGCGATTTATGGTTACTTAATTTCGCTTCTGCAAGTATCATTAGCTGTTCATAACATTTGGCGGTAAGTATTTTTTATTTTTGTAAATTTTACTTAACCTTATTGTTGTTTGAGAGGCTGGTGAAGCTCTGTTTGAAGTTTACGTTTAAACTTCAGTAACAATCTGAATTGGATTCCAGAGAATTAAAATATATCTCAATGGATCCTCAATGAAAGATATGTAAAGGCCAACATTGATTTTCTTCGAAACTTTATTATTTGGGTACTTCTTTAGATTGTTACTCGCCTATGTATTTTTTAGTATGTAAATGACTTTGATTAAATAACTATTATGACAAAGGGATGTTTAGTTCAATGTACTTTGGGACAAAGGAATGTCATACTTCTGTTTTCATGAGTGAAGTAACGGTCTAAAGATGAACATTCCGCACACCTTCTTTAGATTATGTTAAAAATAATATGTTAAAAATGATGATTAATTTGATAAGTTGATAGGGATTGTTAAATTATGATAATTGACTTCAGTGAAAGTAGTTTAGCCCTATTAGTCCGCACAGTATACTGGTCAACTAGTCTGCAAAATATACAAACCTCTTTTTGAACTCAAGGGAACTTAAAAAGTGTAATTACATCGAAATTTCAAATCGATTTATTTGCGTTATCACACTCTTTTTCTCTCAATAGAAAGTGCATGAGAAAGTAAAGTTATTAAGGGCAGGAGCCTTCAAACAAATTTAACAAAATAAATGAACCAATACTTAATACCACCAGTCCTTTGTCAAGTAGTCTGTATACTTGTTCTGACACAAAGCTGGAGGATTTGTAATTTGTATGTCCTGAGACATGTTTTGTTCAGCAAGTAAAAAATATTATTACCTTTTCAACCAATAAGCTTCAATCAAACCTTATTATTTTCTACCAAGTTCCTTCTATTATAAGCCCTTGATATCAAGAAGGTTAGATGAATAAACAACCTTTTTAATGAGCATTGAGAATCTCTCAAGATGCAATCACCCTTTAATAGCAAATCGTTTTATTTTTTTACTTTTCTCCTCGATAAAATAAGTGGATCTCTCCATCATTATAAGTTCCAGATAAACTACAACTAAATTATATTTCAGCTGCCCTGCATGGCTTTTTATTATACAAACATGGGATAATTTTATGTACGAGTAACAAGGTATTTTATATTCGATCTATCTGTATTAAGTATGTTTATTACTTTGGCTTCAATATGAACTAATTACTTCCACTTTCTGAGCTCCCTCATTTAGGACCCATAGATTGGTAGGCTAGAATTAAAATAGCCAGAACATCTACGCTTAAAAAGATCTATAGACTAGTTACATAGCTTTGGAGTTTCTCCAAAGAAGCTACTGCGACTTTGAAGGCCCTTGTCGGAGGCTTCCTCCGCTTCTGATATAAATTAATAGAAAACAATTGCTTTCTTTTCTCAGACCAAGAGAAAAAGGACAGTGGTGACCCTAACAGGGTAATTGGTCATTGAGAGACTGGCTGAATCAAAAACTGAACATCATGTAGGACTGAAAAGGTATTTCGAGGTAGAACTATAATAAAGAACCATATATGAGAACTAGAAGAAACAAAGTTTGACTAGAAGACTCGAGGCTTTCACAAATATGTTGAGCGTACACGAATATGATGGTGAAAGTTTAGTGGGTGTGTGAACGACACCAGTTCTCCCTGACCCCTACCAATACAATATCCTTCATTATAAGTTCCACATAAATATATCGATAAACTTTACCTAAATAATATGATCATCGGATCAATGATGAAGACAAAAATATTTGGAAATATGTCTATATATAATACTTAAAACTGATATTTGATGATGATAAACAATAAACGGTTCAAGCTAACTCGTATAAATAGTTTATTATTAGTTAATTAACTCGTTAATAAAACTCGGGCGCTCGTTAGTTGGGGTCATCAAATTGGCCCATAAAAATTATTATTTTATATACATATATTCCTCACTAGAATTATAATATTATGTAATTTTCAGTAACCTAATAGTTCCGAAAGTGCTAAAATGTGCGTCTCGGCGCCCTAGGGAGCTGCGACTTCCTCACAGGGAAACGTTTTGGTATATGGTATATATATATATATATATATATATATATATATATATATATATATATATATATATATATATATATATATATATAAATACGCCTCTTTGCAAAGTGCATCTGTTAGAATTTGAAATTAGGACCCCTTTGGAACAACAGGAAAACTGGAAACAACAAGAGCGCCAAAAATTAAAAAAATGTTTTATTAATGAAAACAACTATAAATTTACCTGTTCAATAAAATCATATTGCTTTATTGTTTAACTAAAGAACTAGAAACTAACTAGACTATGAGAATGTTATGTTTGTTCCAGGAATGTACATTGGTTACTCGGACAGGATTTGAAGTTAGACACAGTACTTATATCTGCTTTATCAGTATTTCATTTAGGCTTCCTCATATACAGACCATTCTGTTGCTACTCAGAGACATGCAGGCTAGTAGCCTACATCAATGACTGGAGATCAGTTCAGGTAAATATAGTCTGTAATTCTGTAAACAAGCAAATATGAGATCCATGCAGTGTTATAAAGTTTACTTGAGTTATATTCCACTGTAGGTATAGGTTTCTCTGTTTACCTTATCTCCTTTACACTGGTAAATCGGATGATGATTCAAGTTACCCTCTCTCGATGTCTCTCAGTATTTATCAAGCTTAACACAAATTCTTCCCCTCGTTTTGTTTTTGTTGAACTAAGTGGTTTTCTTCTTTCCTTTAATCAGCTCCTTGAAGTGAAACATCAAAACGATTTAGTTTAATATATCAACTTAAGCATGCTTTAACACTTTTTGACGATTTCTTTCTTTATTTTAAAGATTAAGAACTCTGCTTTTTTGATTTTATCATCTAATACTCTCTAAACTTTTTAAATAGTTGTGCAAATAAAAGAGGAAAGATACTTATTAAATTAGTTGTTCTTTTGCTTTTTCAGTAGAAAGTAGAAATCAAAAGAATTGGATGAAATGTCTACTTCGAGATTTCTAAGCTCAATTAACCCTAGAATGACACCGGGGGTCTGTATGACCCCAAGTAAAAGATCTTAAGCGCAGATCTTATTTCTGTGAATCACAGATGTTTTTTTTTTTCCTTGTCTAAATACTTTTTACCTTCCTGTCCCCCTATTTCACCAATCAAAGGTATCAGTTTCTGTATAATCTTTGAACAGTGAGCATGTCAAGTGCTTCTGGGGTCTAGCTGACCCCACGGTGTAGTTACCCACCAACTTTTTTCAGCCAACACTAATTTATAGTTGCTCTAATCAACCCTCCATCAAGATGATTCTATCGATCCTGATACAGGCAACCCTGAAATCATCATAAGCTATAATAAAAAAAATGTGGGACAGATTCGTTTGACCCGCAGGTGGCCTCAGCGATTTTCTTTGGTATATGCTTGATCAGGCAGGTGCCAACGCTGCTATTCTTCATTGTATGGCCAACTGGCAAAAGAAACTACCTCGGAAGGATTTTATTTTTGAATTAGGCTTCTAAACCATGAAGGAAAGGATTAAAAGACAAGAATGCTATGCAGTGATTGCGATGGTGCTATTTGTGATGAGCATCGGTCCTACAAATGCTTAGAATGCTAAAAGCTTCACTGAGGACATTTTGTATAATTTTGTGTTTTTTTTTGTCTTTTATTAGTTTCTTTTTATAAAAAAATAGTAGGAAATTTGTTAGCTAGCCACTTTTTATGCTAGATTTTAATTTTTAAAACCAGCTTTGTTAAACCAAAAAGTTACTTTTTTTCATACCTTGTTTCATTATTAGCATTAGTTTATAAGTCAATACAATTTCTTAAATTTTATTTTTCTTTCTTCTGTTCATTGTATTGGCCCTGTAGATTGAAATTAATATTTTTATATTACAATAATATTTCACGCGTTTCAGGATAGAGCGGAAAACCTAGGTGGGGTCATATAGATCCCACGGTGTCTGATTAGAATGTGGAAATAACGGTGTCATTCTAGGGTTAAGGCTACATATATTTTACATTTATAGCATTAAACAGCGTCTTCGGTTAACATTTATTAAGAATGCTTATTGAAAAACTATTCATGGGAATGGCCATTTTGTATAATAACAAATCATAAAATCAGCTTATTAGATTGTTAAAAAGATTTTAGTTTACAGTGTTTTAAGAAGTCAGATTATAAGTTGACTCTAGAGAGGCTTTCAACTTTTATAACTTGCAGTTCTGTGGACAGTAGACTTCATTTGCGACAAGCGCAAAATGTTATTTAAATTAATGTTACACCCAAGTCAGTTGGTAGATAGGGGTGGGTTGTATGACTACAAATGAAAAACTGATTGCACAAACAGCTATTGATTTTTAAAGATCTGCAAGTTTGATTCTATGATTTTTCGTACCTCAATCGGTTGCTAAGGTACAACCTTGTATCATCATCTTTGAGCCAGATTTGATTAATATTTTGTAATTTTTGGTTTTAATCTCCGCAATTTATGATCAATTTTATTTCTGATTGCGGATGGCTCAAATTCACACTAATGCTCTTTAAATCGAGTGTTTATTATTTTATAAATTCTGCTGAGAACATGAGACCAAACTTATTCCCGAATGCCGTGTCACGTGACCACTTATTTAAAAGTTTGCTATTGTGTTGCAATTTGCACTTCAAGGCTGTCATTAGTTTGTTTTTGTTTTTAAAAAAAATGCTAAATGTAGTTTTGAATAATAATAATAATATTATAGTTCTGCCAATGAGCCCCAGAATAAAAATATAATTCGCCCAAGCATTTTTTTGTGCTGAATCCGAATCTGATGTCCTCTGAAGTTTACCCGAAAAATGCGCTCTAAAGTGAGGATTATTTGCGTATTTGGGGGTTTTCGGCCAAATACATTTGGTCAAAAATAATATTGGGCGTTTAAATTTCTTCAAAGCATGCAGAACACGAATCTTCGTGGTTCTGCTGATCCTACTTTTTAATAAAATTGAAAAATAACAAACAAATTGAGTGTTTCTCTATTGAGTCTTCGTATTCCAATTAAATTTTTCATTTATATAACAAATGTTTTGTGAATTATTTCTCATTTTGACCCATTATTCTATATGATTACAAATTTATGTAATTAAATTTTTAACATGTATAGATTGTTTTATGCACACCTACAATTATCCATCAACACGAAAATCATCATCATTTTTGTAAAGTAAGGGAACCTGTAACAATTTTTTTTTGGGAGAGGGAGGGGGAAAATACTAAAAGAATTGAGCAAAATAACCATTTTAAGTAGTATTTAAGTGACACCAACAGGGGCGGATCTAGGATTCGGTAAAGGGGGGGGGGGGCTAATACATATAATTTGGGAGTTACAGTAAGGGGCGGATGCAGAAAATTTGGGAGGTGATACTTCAGGGGGTATGGGATACCCCCCAGTGGCAACAATTTTTTAAATCTAGGTGTTAAATGGCGGGTTTTTAGACTCTCTGGGACTTGGGACCCTCTCCCTCTTATTCCATCACATCAAAATGATCTTTGACGAAAAGTTCATTCACGTATACAGGGTGTCCCAGCTAATATGGAACAGTGAAATATCTACGGAACCATGATAGATAGAAAGATTCGGTTTTCAGGGTTCGATAAAGGCTAAAAAGGCGCTTCTAGAACTAGAACATATGCGAACATTTTCTGGGTGAAGCAAACAAAATTTCCACGTCAATTTCTCTGTCTTTGTGAATATTTGCTAAAGCCAATCCATTCAGATGATCGATTATGAAAACCGATTACGAATACTCGATTACTCGATTATTATGCCATAATCGAGTACTCGATTATTGTACTCAAATATGCCCATCTCTACTAAATAACGGCACGGTTCGCGGTCTACTATGGGCCCTCACGACGATAGCAGTTCAAAACAAAACCTAGTTTGTGTTACAGTGGTTTTATAACAAGGTTGCGGAATGTGTGCCTTCAGTGACTTCTGTTGTGGATTTAATTATATAATTTAATATTATATCAGCAAATACAGAAATATTAACAATATTAATTAAGTTGATTTCGGTTTGTTCATCATACTTTAAAACGTCAACTAAGTTTTACAAAAAAATATATTCTAAAGAACTATTTTAAACTTGATATTTGTGGTACACTCTATCTATGTACCAAATTTTAAATCTCTATGTCAACGGGAAGTAGGAGAATTAGTGATCAGTCAGTCAGTAAATATCTGTCACTCTTAGTTTTATATATATATATAGATTACAGGTTGAAGGGGGGGGGGGCTTAACCCCCCCCCCCCTAGATCCGCCACTGAACACCAACGATGCTGAAGCCAGCAAAATGGAATGATAGCCTCGTGTATTGGACTAAGAAAAAAGTGTATGGACTAAAGAAAATGCAGACTTGGCAACAATGTAGATATGTATAACTATATACTGTGATTGATTGACTTTTTTTGTCTGGAACTTTGCCCTTTTTTCATGGTTAGGTTTTTGCTGGGGATATAATATTTCACTTATTCATCTAATTTTAATTAAAATATTTTTAAAGCACTGTTTTTCACCTGTATTTATTATTTTTTCAGGAATCGTACAACAAAACTATTGGAGGTCAAATACCCTATTGGATGAAAAACTCTGCTTATATTTACTTGATTACAAGTGCTATCTTTATCATCATAATTCTGTATTCGGTTGTGATGCGTCTATTTTACTTGCATACTGTAGCCGATTATTTTGTCTATTTGTTTGTTTTCATACACGTTAATAATAGAATTCAGTTCTGGGCTTTCAGCAACTATTTCATATGGAAAACAGGGAAACTAATAGAGGCTTTCCTTTTTAAGGTAAGGTATAAAAGATATTATATCAATTTAGAGCTGTGGATTATGGATCCTTCAGGGTATATCCAAAAAAACTACAACAGTTTTAAAGTTCTAGGTCTTCCGGTGGTGACCGCTTCTCGAAGGGTGCGGACGTTTCGCTCCTAATGCTAGAAGCATCTTCGGGATTTTCATGGTGTCCTAGGTTTAAGACAGGGTGAACTGCGTTTCTTACACTAAGATCTTAACATGTCTTAAACCTACGACACCATGAGCACCTCTGAAGATGCTTCTAGCATTAGGAGCGAAACTTGGGGACGCACACCCTTGGAGACGCTGTCACCACCGGAAGACCTAGAACTTCATTATAATTGTAACTGCGAAAGCGTACGAACATTGATACAACAGTTTTGTCAAGATCGGCACGTTTCGGCCTAGCCGCGGTCATTCTCAAGCCTAAAAACATACACTTATTTGATGTCAATTACAATATAACATTGGAATAAAGAAAAACAATATAAAGCTAAGAAAATTACCTTGCATTTTTTACACTAGAGTAAGTGAGGTCATTGATATTAGTTAGTATATAGCAATAGGAACTTTATAGTTCCATTGTTTCCAATGTCTTCAACACAACATCTTCGTAAACAGAAGAATAAAAAAAACAAACACTGAAAACTAACAACAATTGGTAACTTTAATTCATGAATCACAGGTATATCATAAATGAGAGAACATAGAAGTTAATAGACTCTCTGTTCTTATCACTCATGTTATCATCCGGCAGGTGTAGTATTTAAAATTTATTTTATAAAATCAGCATAAATTATTATTTTGAGCAATTAAAAAATGGATTTAAAAAAAAAATACTATAAATTGTAATCTCATTTAATCAAAAATATAAGTGAGAAAAGACGAAAGACGAATTAAAGATATCAATAATATATTGCAATCAAGAGGGCATTGATCAATTCATCGGGCAATCGAGGGCAATATCAATGACCTCACTTACTATAATATAAAAAATGCAGGCAAATTTCTTAGCTTTATAACATTAAGTATGTTTTTCCTTATTCCAATGTTATAGTGTAAATAAATAAATATATAAATAGCCATTTATTGGAAAAATTATTAATTTATATACAATTACATGTTTTTTTTTTGTGTTTGTTTGATTCTTCTCCAAATCAGCTAAATGCTGTGGCCTTTATGTTATAGTGTAGTTGACATAAAATAAATGTATGTTGTGGCTTGAGAATGGCCGGCTACGCCGACACGTTGCCGATCTTTACAAAACAGTTGTAGTTTTTATACATCTACCCTGAAGGACCAACAGCTCTAAATTAAGTTAATCAAGGGTACCCTACAGCCAATTTGCGTAAAAGATTATAATAAGCCAACAGAATTATAAATAAGACTACATTATAAACCTTAGGTCCTTCCTATCATCACTAAATTGCCTAATTCTCAAATATTCTCGTTCAGTTGATAACACGCATTCATTTAAATATTGTACTCATATTTTGATAAATAAAACTCTTTTCATTGATCAAGGCAAAAAAGTGGTGGTGGAGGCCGATTAAATTTACAGGGATTAAAACTCAAAAAATTTACTCTTCCGTTTTAGTATCAAACAGAGAAAGATCCTTTTGGGTTTGATGAAATTGTCTTACTTCGTATTGTTGTATTAATTATAAATATAAAAATGTATATATAAATTTATAAATATATATGTATATATATATATATATATATATATATATATATATATATATATATATATATATATATATATATATATATGTGTGTGTGTGTATGTATATATATACGAATGATCACTTACTTCCTTTTCTACTCAGGTTATCACAGATGAAAAGGGCCTTGCGAGAAGCAAAAAAGTTACTGAGCTAAGAATTCTGTGGCTGTTCCTTAGTCGACAAACAAGGTATGACAATGTTCTGTTCGGTATAGAATTTTATAGATAATAATCAGCATGCGAATTTAAAATCATCTGCTATTGAAGTTAAAAAGTTTGTAGAATTGAAGATGATCATCAATCTTAATTTCTCTAGTAAATTTGCTTTCTCAGTGCAATAACACAAACTGAATGAGCATCCGCTTATGTTGGAACAAACCAGTCTTTTTTTATCAGTCCTAAAGTTGAGTTATTTTGATCGGGTATACATATTACACCATCATTTTATTGGAAACGAATATGTTAAGTAACTTAAATTTTTATTTGACAACGTTCTTGTACACTGATTTGACGAATGATAAAAGAACTGTTTTTTACTTTTAATAAAACAGTTATTTTATAATTTATTATTATAAGTTGGTTTTTACATCGAACTTAACTAATAATTATTAAATTGCGTTGTTTATTTAAATAAATAATACTCCAGGTACTTTAATTTTACCTGATTGGTTTTATATTATTGTAATTATTATAGCTATAATAACAAGAGGAAGCAACAAGTGTCTGAAGGGTTGGGTGAACTCGACCTTGATGAGAAAAATAAAGAAAGGTCAAATTAACAACTTGTTCCTTCTTATATCTTTATAAACCACGTTTAACAGGTTGAGTGAGGTGTAGAACCAAAAATTTATAATCATTATTATGTTTATACGAACATTCTAGGTTGTTTGTTAATTCTAGAGTTGGGACAACCGACTAGAAAAAACAACCGAATGAATAAGTCGATTCAGGGAAAAACAATCGACTGAAAACAGTTTCATAACGGGAATAGGGTATACGAATAAAGATCGTAACCCGCAAGTCGAATGTTTCAGTCGGATGTTTTTGTTTTTAATATAGGAGTGATAGGGGAAGGGGACAATGGTGAAGGCCGTGAAGGGCTCAGAGCTAAGGGGGGGGGGGGGGGGGGGTGAGAGTGAGAAGGCGCTTGACACTTGACACTCGTTATCTCGTAGCAAACTACAGCCTGCTATGATATCGTTTTCATTCGAATGAAAAAATATAGACTGAGACTGAATCCAGTCGAATGTTTCATTCGGATGTTTTTTTGATTTTGGGTTGGGGAAAGGAACGACGGTGAAGGGCTCAGAGCTGAGGAGGGGTGAGAAGGCGCATGACACTCGTTATCTCGTTATACATATACACATCCGAATTACAACTAATATAACTCCAAACTATAGACTGATATCAGTCGAATGAAAAATTGATATCCACAACCGATGAATTGCAAAAAATGAATGAATATTTTAAAACAACCGATTAGTCGACTGTTTTCAGTCGATTGGTTCCGAACGCTAGTTTATTCCTAGTTTCTTATTCAACGTTTTTAAGTCCTATTTTTTGACGTTGTACTAAAGTAACGATGGTGGAAACTTTCTTTAACTGTATATAAAGTACATCATACATTTTGTTTATTTAAATTTGAAATATTTTTATTAATTCATTTACCTATCAAATGTTTCAGTGGTCTTGGATGGGCCGTTGGAATGACGACATCTGCATTAACTTTAATATCTATCGTGTCTTTGGTCTTTGGGATGTACGAAGCGGTTGCATGGGTGCTAAACTCACCTACTTTGGCTAAAGCGCCCTTAAGTATTTTTCTTACTGCCTTTGAATACATAGCACTGATGTTTATTTGTGAGATAACTCATAGAACAACGTACTCGGTAAGTTAGGAACAAGCATTTGTTAGGATACACTACACAAAGATATTAATAGAGCACAAAGATCATGTTCTTAAAGACTATTACTGAACAACTATTACTAGAACAAGTCTATAACTACAACAAAGGAATATTGGTTTAAAAATAATAATCCGGGACTTTAACAATAACATCCCTCTTCGGCCTACTAAGGCTTATACAAATAGTTGCATAAAAATATACAATGATAGAGCTAGATATGGGAGCATCTATAAAGATCATGTCAGAGATCTACGTCGATCTCTGACATGAAGTAGACTCGCCACTCACTTTACCTTTTTATTAAGGTAACTTTTTTTCCGCAATAGGTACTGTTAATGGTCTTTTTAAGGCTGAAAGCTGCTTTGGCAATAATTTTTTTCAATTTACGTGGAGAGGCAACTTATGTTATTCCTATAATATATAATTTTATTTGCATTGTACATAAAGATATGTTAAGCCGCGTCCACACTAGCCGTTGGCAATGCCGCCGGCAAAGCCGCATAGGCAAAGCCGCTGGTTGTACCTCTGTCCACATTAGTGTTGGCATTGGCTTTTGGCTTTCAGTCAGTTCGGAAATGTTCACCGAGGAGGACTTTGAAGTTTCTCTTTCTTTTTTTAATTCACGTAAAAAATGGCTTACTAAGTTTTTGATATTTCGATCGACTTCCTCTTTTTCTACACCGAAACTAATCGCAATTTCCATCAGCGCGTCCGTTCTTTTGTTTCTGTTTTTAAATTCCTTTAAACGACAGTCCCCCAATACCGGTCGATCCCGGTATAAATCGATTAGATTTGTAACTTTTTCTTTCATCCACTCCATCGACATTTTTAATATTTAAATAATAATAATATTTAATAATAATATTTAATAATAATATTTAATAATATATATTTAATATTTAATAATAGTATATAATAATATTTAATAATAATATTTAATATTTTAAGAGCTAAAATATAAAAAAGAGTTAAAAAAGTTAGCTAGGGTTAAAAAAAAGTGAAAAATGATAAGCGAAGCGACTTACAGGCAGTCTAAATGACAAGTGAAGCCGCGCGAGATGCCGCCGGCACGTCCACACTAGTTTTGTCTATTGGGTTTCTTTGATGGAGACCGACACTCGAGCGATTCCTGTTGGCATGCCGCGCGGCATAATTTTGCCGTTGGCTCGTGCCAATGATCACGTCTACATCAGTGCGGCTTTGCCGCCGGCATAGTGTGGACGCGGCTTTATAGATTACACGGGGTTAGCGTGTCGCTCTATCGCTTGTATAAACTTTATATTTATAATTGACATGCGCTACCTTATAGGTATCACTTCACTAATATATATTACATTTTGGTGGTTGTTTTACAAAATGTTGAGTTAAAATGAATTATTTTTCTGTCGGTGGACTAGGCTAACACTGGGTAAAATATTTGATAATTCCCACATCTTTTAAAACATTTTTTAAACTTGAATTATATAAAACTCTTTGCCTTATTCGGTGTGCAGGTAGTGCGGCGTCAGCTCTTTAAATATTATCTCCAAGGCCAAGCCGACCTTAATACCCGATTCTTTTCAAAGAAACGGCACAACCAAATTATGGCAGAGGAATGTTTCGCGCTCCCTTTAATTTATATTGCGATGTTGGGTCAACACCGAGCGAACCGGATCCCCGAATAGGTTTTATTTTAGATACACATAACGTAAGAAAATGTCGACAAATTACAGATTAATTGTCAGTCGTATGGGCGTATCCGGGGGGGGGGGGGAGACAAGGGGTAGGGCAGTTTGGATATTTGGAATAGTTGTTCATTGATGCTTGAAAATGAACATACCAAAAGTCCTAAAAAATCGAAGGTGAGATCAGAAGATCACTATCATCTGAGAACTTTTTAATCTAAATTGTTAGATTTGTTTGAAACATTTTTATCAGGGTTTGTGAAGGGCAGCAAATTTAGAGCTAAAATTCACAACTCGACTTTGTCTTATGGTATGATTGTTCTGAACCCTGTATGCCTAATTTAATCGAAATCGGCTCTGCAGCTTAGACTAAGAGGACACTATTTGGACTAAGAGGATTTCAAAACTGTAAATCCATCCATAATCCATTTATAAAAATCAAATTATCGCGGTGTCACAATATTCTTTACTTTATACTATACTTCCTTACTTTTTATTTATAATTATGTACCTACTACAAATATGATAAAGTTAATAAAGGAAGGCTGGTTCTAATATAAAAGAAATCAGCGTTCCTGTAAACAGGTTACGAAAAGGTTTAATAAACTGTATGGAAAATACTTTTATCTACGATTGATACGAAATATAAATATTATATCTTTGTTTAGATGCGTAGAAAGTGATTATTTACCTACTTGTATTCATTGCGCATGCGCGTCTCATAGTTCTGAACAATTCCTCTTCTTTACCACACTAGCGCGGTAAAGAAGAGGAATTCTTCAGCTTTACGCACGATTAGCAAGTTTGTTTACATTTAACAAAACTAATTTGCTGTTTTTTTTTTTTTTTATTAAAGTAACGGTTTATATCGAGTTTTTAGTGAAAAACAATGAGTGAATCAAGTGACTTTGACGAAAATGTGGAGAATAATACTCCTCCAGAAATAATTAATTCGGCAATAAATACAACTCAAGAATTAATGCCATCTTTATCAAGAGAGAGAGATACGAACTTACATACAGCAAGTTTATTTTTTTTCTGTATTTATTATTGAAATCTAACAATCGTAGATAAAGTAAGGTACGCAACTCGAGCGAAAAAGGCATTTTGCATTGCTCGTGTGGTTTTACTACCCTCGCTGTCGCTCGGGTGCAAACTCCACACTCGCATGCAAAATGCTACTTTCCGCACTCGACGCGTAATGTACTATTAATTTGTACTTAAAAAAAAACAAAAACGTTTTTAAGCCTTGGAGGTCTCTAGAAAACCATAGCCTTGGAACGTTATATAGCCATGGATCTTTCTAGCAGACAATTGAATAATCTTTTATGATTCCTATAATTGACATTTAGGTAAACTTAATAATTAAGAATATAAGAAATATATTCTAAATATTTCTGAAAAACATCACCGTAAATCGAAATTAAATCGCAAATTCATGTATTAAATTGAACTTTTTTTTATAAATGAGTGCAGGCCCAAGGGGCCCTGCCCCCCCCCCCCCCCCCCCCCCCCCCCCCGAAATGATTACATACCTAAGACCCGCCATACACTTAAAACCAAAAAAACACAGTAATGACAGATGCATTCGAATTGGCTGTAAATATTTTCCAATAAAAGGAATTAATTAAGTATTATCTTATGGTGTGTATACACTTAATCATCCCAAATAAGCTCGGCCCGGATTTGCCGATAGAATTAACTTCATTCAACACTATACCGGCCCGATTGTCGGCTGGGCCCGGATTTTGCCGATGGAATTGAATTTATTAAACACTATACCGGCCCGACTGTCGGCTGGGCCCGGATTTTGCCGATGGAATTAAATTTATTAAACACTATACTCGCCCGACTGTCGGCTGGGCCCGGATTTTGCCGATGGAATTAAATTTATTAAACACTATACCAGCCCGACTGTCGGCTGGGCCCGGATTTTGCCGATAGAATTAAATTTATAAAACACTATACCGGCCCGACTGTCGGCTGGGCCCGGATTTTGCCGATGAAATTAAATTTATTAAACATTATACCGGCCCGACTGTCGGCTGGACCCGGATTTTGCTGATGGAATTAAATTTATTAAACACTATACCGGCCCGACTGTCGGCTGGGCCCGGATTTTGCCGATAGAATTAAATTTATTAAACACTATAGCGGCTCGATTTTGGCTGGACCGAGATTTTTGCTGATGGAATTAGATTCATTGAATTAAATTAGGATGCATGTAATAAATCGGCTTATTTGCCGACTAGGCCTTGATTTTTGCCAGTGGAACTAAAAGCATTAAACTAAATCGGGCTCAGCCGAAATGGGCCCGATTTTTCGCCAATTGAATTCAATGATTTTTTTTGTGGTTTTAGTCCAGTTCAATAGCATAGGTGGCATTATAGGACAGCTTCAATTCATTACGAATCCTAATGCAATGAATTGAATTTAGATTCGTAAAAATAGACTGCTCCGATTGACAGCTAGGCCCGGATTTTTTGCTATAGAATTAAGTGCATTGAATTGGTTAGGATGAGTACAATGAATCGGCCTGATTGTTAGTAGGCCAGATTTTGTCGATGGAAACTATGCATCAAAATAAATTGGGATGCGTTCAATAATAGACCCGACTGCCGGCTCGGCCTAGGTGTTAAGCACATTAAATTAAATGAGGCCCGAGTCAACTCGAACTTTTGCCGATGGAATTAAATTAATTGAATTAAAAAATGCACACTAGACTGGCTTAAACGGGAAAATAATGGTTGTGGATTTCAGTAGCAAATTTTTGTTTTGGACCAGGATTGTGTGTAGAACGCTACGTGGGTCCTCTTGTCTATGCGGCATTCCCCTCTTGCTGACTCAGGTCGGACTAGTGTCGGACAGAGGCAATAATAACAATATAAATAAATCGGTTTATCATTTTGTGAAAAAACTGATTCATATTACATAGTAATAGTAAATTTAAATCTAAAAACTCAAAAAGCGTTCAGAAAACATTTGATGTTAAATGTCCCATGTAATTATCCAGCGAATGAGCGAATGATTCTTTTGTTTTGCAATAGGTATTTAATTTTCTTAGAGAAGAATTCTCTTCTAGATAAAAATTTAAAATTCGTATGTGCTCCAAATCCACGTTTGCTTTTGCAGTATGGATCACGTTTTGCTTCCGAGCTTACCAAAGGAACCGGAAGATATGTGACAGTTCTGAAGAACGAACAATTTTTATGTCTCCGATTTAAAAAATTCCAAGACAGAAATCTGTTCAACATCAGGGTACAGTTTGGGTCCCGTTTCCGCCTGTCCTGCAATTTTTGCGAACCAACATATCTTAAAAGCTATTCGTCCAATTTTATTGAAATTTTGATGGTAGGTCATAATTAGCCAGGTTATAACATTGCTGGTCCCGTATAAGTTTAATTCTTCTGCACCTATTTATTTCTCTTCCACATTCGCACTGACATACATTTATTTACACCTATATCTTCAAAAGTACTCATCTGATTTTTATGAAATTTTAATGGTTTGTTTAAAGTAGCTCGCAGATAACCCAAGAATAATTTCAACCGTCTGTGCTCTTAAAATATTGCTATATTGATACTTTATTCATGTTAAATTTACTCAATTTTCCCTCCTTTTTTAAATTAGTCCAAATTGGTTTGATTTTTACATGATTTAAAGTATCAATTTACCAAAATTTAAACAGCGCAGACAGTTAAAATTAATCTGTGAGCTTCTATCAGATAAGTTTTATAAAATCAGATGAATATTTTTGAAGATAAGGTGTAAATAAATGTATGTGTGTGCACATGAGGAAGAGAAATGGTGGCAGGTGGAGAAATGTGGTGGAGGGAAATGGGACCAGAAGATTGGACCTTATATAGGACCAACAACGGACTTTTTATATGCTAATTAACTGCCATCCGAATTTCATTGAAATCGAAAGAGTAGTTTTGAAGAATTGTTCGCCATGATTGAGCGAGAGACAGACTAACAGCCAGAAACGGGATCAAAAATGTCTGATAACTGGAACAGATTTCTGTCTTGGAATTATTGGAATCGGAGACATAATCGTTCTTTAGAACGATCACATCACATAGTGAAGTGTTACCTCATAGGATTTTAATTTAATTAAATATTAGGTTAGAAATTGAAATTAGAGTGTTGAAAAGGGGGAGAAATTACAATTATAATAAATTATGGGGTATGCTAAACCCGCATATAAGTTAAATTAGGTTGGGCCCCCCCCGAAAAAATTTTCTGTGTACGCTACTGGGTGTTTGTCCTCTATGATATGAATAAGTAGGTTTTGCTTCCAAGATCTTAGCGAAGTTAGGATTCAGACAAAAAGTAATCAAATCTTCGTTTGTGGTGCGCCTGTACCACAAACCCTACGAGTACCCCTGTGCCCTGTACCCAGGACCTACCCAAGAACACTACAGGAACTACCCAACCCTGTACCCTACTAGTACCTCTGTACCACAAACCCTACTAGTAGGCCCTAGGCCTTAGGCGGCCGCCTATGCCTGAATCCGGCCCTGAGTATTGAGGTCATTTTAGCTAGTCCCTGGAAGAGAGATCCACTTCACACAACCGCCGAAGGAAGGGCCATGTTCATGAAAGTGAATTCGCCCATGGTCAGTCGTAAAACATCTGATATCGCATTGATAAAACACTTTAGCAATAAACAAATAAAATTATGTTCATTTTAAACTTTTGAAGAAAACTAAAGTAGGAAAACATAAACTTAGTAAAACAAAAAGTAAAGTTTATGTATTTCTCTAAGTGCTTTTAAATATTTTAATGTTTATTATGAAATTTCTTAATATAGAAATTCAGAAATTTCCTTTTTCATGCATTTGTGGATAATTTCATATTAATTCTATTTACCTACTTTCAGGTTGGAGTGGGATTTATGAAACGACTTCTCAGAATTCCAAAAACAAGTCTGGACAATGATACAAATCTAGAGGTAAGGAATATCTTAACACATAAAAAATAACATCTTATCCATAAAAAATAATAAAAATATCTTCTTCTAAAAGTTTTATTTTAAATAGGACTTCGAAGAGAGACTAAAGCCAGGTGAAGAATCATTTTATTCCCAAGAAATTTCCTGTTAATGAATATTAAAACAATTTCACTGAACCAATCACATTACTATATACAACTCAAATTAGAAATAATTTTCTAATTTTAATATAAGTTGATTTCGATGTATAACAACATAAATTTAAGTTAACTTAAAAAAAATAATACTATAAAGGAGACTAATGTCACTAATAAAATGAATAAATAATATCACTACATTGATTCAAGGATTAGAAGAAACTGGTTCTTCACACAAAAATAATGTTTTTGCGGTTTGACCTTCGTTAAAGCTCCTATTTCTAATGACAAAAATTAGTTTTATCGTGTTATATAATAAAACATTCTCCTCGAAGATAGCTTTTTATTCCTTTTATATAGTAAGAAATTATTTTTTAACTATAACATAACTACAAAATTAAAACATAGTAGTGAAAATATTGATTATAAATTAATAAAATATACTGTGTGTCCACTGTCCACCAATGCCTCCAGAATTTTGAGTCTTATGTTTTTTAGTAGCTAGGCCTTGCTTCGTTCTAAACATTTTTCTTTTTTGCCACTCCATTTTCAACTATTTACAACAGTCGCACCAAAACACACTCTTTCATAAACACTTTTAACTAAAATAAACTTCCCTTTTAAGTACCTGCTGACTCATATTTATTGGAACGTTGGTTCGTAGTAAAACACTAGTCTGTCATCAAAAAAAGGAAACAACCAACAATGTTTGTCTTCATTACACGTGTTAAACGTACAGTGCGTGACTCTAGAGTCTTGAAAGTTAGAGAGTAAATTAGTCATATATACAATATTTAGATTGACAAGGGTCCTGTCTTGGACAAAAACTACACAGAAATCTGACTTCTTTGCTCTGTACTAGTGATTCCTAATCACCGGATCTCGAACCAGTCCCAGGAAATATTTTTGCCGGTTAGTAGAAAAAATTAAGTTAAAGCTAAAAAATAAAAATGCAACTACCCATATGTTTATTAACATTCAAGACCCGACAATGTTTTGGAATAATACTTTTGACAAAACCTTAAAAAATTAATAATACAAATAAATATAATAATAAGATAATAACTCAGGAATGTGAAAAGACACGGGGGAAATACAGCTGCTAGAAGGAAATAGAAGGGAAATACCGCTGCTAGAAGGAAATAGAAGGGAAATAACTCTGCTTTTCCCAGAAAATTAACTTCTAAGAATTTTTCATCAGTAGTCGGAATTATTTTTGCAAATTATATTACCAAAGGGGAGGGATAGAATCTAGATATCCTCGATATGGAAAATAATTTAAAAGTTTCTTGATGGTAGGTTTATAAACCCACCAAATTATCGCCCTATTGATCCCCACTGATATCTTGAAAATCACACAGCCCGATTCCTCCCCAATATCTGGATTAACAAAAGTCCAATAAATACATTTTATGTTTATGTATTTGTTTATATTCAGATAATTTTTCATTATGCTTGTCTTGATTATGATAGATTTTAGTTTAGTTTAGTTTTCCATTTAATTATGGATACACTTAAACAAATTTTAAGCGAGCGTGGCCACGTATTGATAGTTTTAAAGGGATATAAATTTTTGTCTTCATAATATGTGAAAAAGTTTAATAAAAACTGATAAAAGCGGTAAAGTGAGAGTGGAGAAACTAATGCATACGAAAGCTTTCACACTAACTTTAAGAGTTGGTACAATCGACTAGAAAATACAACTCAATGAATACGTCGATTGAGGAAAAAAACAATCGACTGAAAACAGTTTTATAGCGGGAATAGGGGTATATGAATAAAGAATATTAGATATTATTAGATATATAAGGTTTTTTAAACCAGGTATTTTGTAAATTTTCTGTCATAAATCATAATTTTGAAACCCGTCAAAATGAAGATCGTCAAAACAAATAAAATAACTTGCGGATTTTTTCCGAACTAACTTTCCATTGAGCAAAATTTGCTGAAAACTAATTAAATTCTGCTGAAATATGGCTAAAAGTATTAAAATAATGGATTGTCATCGTGTTCTGAGCTATTCTAAAAGTTTCAAATGTCTAGCTACTCGGGAAGTTAGTTCAAAATCGATTTCATGATTTGTACTGGACAAACAAACAAATCAACAAGAAAGCAAGCTAATAAAAACGTAGTCAAATTAGTCAAGAAGTCTAGAATAGAGGAGGGTGAACTAAAGATATAGACTGAGACCGAGCCCGCAATTCGAATGTTTCAATCGTATATTTTAATGTCATTAAGAGTGGTAGCAGATAAATCGGCGAAGGGATTGTTGTTATTTTATAATTAATAATTAAGTATCTTGTTAAATAAAACGCTTGGATACTACCGCTATTGTAGGTAGGTAAAGAACGTACCGTACACGTAGGACGCCGTTGAAACTTTATGAAACAATTAAAAATAGTCTAGAGTAGAGGAAGGTGAATTAAAGATATAGTTATAGACTGAGACCGAGCCCGCAAGTCGAATGTTTCAATCAAGAGATGAGCATGGGCAATCCGCTCATGAGCTGATCAAAAGAGCTAGCTCTTGCAAGAGAGTGAGTGAGTAAGAGTAAACGCTCTTAAAAAAAGAGTGGTAGCTCTTTCAGCTAACAGCTAAAGAGAGAAAAGGCGAAAGAGATAGAGGTAGAGGTATAGATAGAGTATAGTCCAATCCAAGCAGATGTATTTTTTTTAATATAAAAGTGGTAGGGGAAGGGAACAAAGGTGAAGTGGTGAAGAGCTGAGAGCTGAGGAGGGGTGGGACGGCGCATGACACTTGCTATGCACATCCGAATTACAACTCCAAACTGCGGCCTTAAATTTAATTTAACCCTGACAGTAAGACGTAACACGTTGTTTTCTTAGCGCCTTTTAAACACCCTAAGCTTCCAAGGCCTATAAAATAGATGAGGCTCGAGGGGATAGGTTACTTTGCTTAATATAAACAAGTATTCAATGCAAAAATACAATGTTGTGTAATTAAATAAAAATAGAGCTTCCTCGCATCCTATCCACGTACTTTTCTTGATTTTATAATTTTACAAGCCATTATTGTTTAATTGGTTTAATTGTTTCCCCCGTTTTTTTCTTTAGTTCTTCTTCTTAGTTTTGATATTTTACACGAAATGAAGTATCAATTTAGCAAAAGTTAAAGAGCGCAGACGGTTCAAATTAATCTGCGGGTTATTTTCGATAAACTATAAAAGTTTCATACAAACTAGGCATCGCGTGGCTCTATCATTGAAGCGAGCGTATTGCAATGAAATACTGAATATTGAAATTTATTAATCATGATGAATGTCATAGTTGAAGATAAGTGGAAGAGGGTAGTGTGGGGAAGTGGGGGTACTCGGTACAAAGCTTTACTTCCTAAACAAACCTATACACTATACAACTATAACAATCTTCACCACCCGCGGTAGCTTTTAAACAATTATTATAAATGTATCTCGTCACTACGCAAAGAATTTTGCTTGTATCAAGTTGAAATTTTGCATACCTGTTTCAATTGTGCATTAGATGGTGTATATGAAGTTTTATTAAAATCGTTTCGTTAGAACGTAAGATATCGGTAAAAAGGTTGTTTTCTCTATTATAAATGTTTAGGTCCGCTTTAATAGTTTTAGCGATCTTTATTAAGTCATAGCGGTGTCGCTGTTGGTTTTAGTAAAAAATGTTATTTGAAAAAAATGTTCGTCTCATCGAATAGATGATGATAGAATCTTTTCCCGTCCTGAAATTCCAATTTAATTTTTGTACCTCTCGTTTACGCGAGCGTTGCGCGCGAACTCTTGGACGGATCACGCTGTCCAACGAACTTAGCCTGAGTATTAGTAAGAGGAACATGTATACCAAATTTCAACAAAATCGGTCAACTTTTACTCAAGTTATCGTCACACGCGTGAACGTTACTGACAGACAGACAGACAGACAGACAGACAGACAGACAGACAGACAGACAGACAGACACGGAGCATATTTCGTTGAATGTAGGAAGCTCGCTACGCTCGCTTCAATCAGATAAGTACTTTTGAAGCTAAAGGTGTAAATTAATGTATGTTTGTGCGCATGTGGAAGAGAAACAAATGAGCGCAGAAGGTTGAAACGTATATGGGACCAACAATGGAATTCTCATGACCAACCACCCAAATTTCATTAAAATTGGACGTGTAGTTTTTAAGATATGTTGGTTCGCAAAATTGAACGACTGACCGACCGACAGACCGACAGACCGACAGACAGACACGGAACCAAAAATGTTCCCTGATGTCTGAAACGGATTTCTGTCTTGGAATTTTTGAAATCGGAGGCCTAACATTTTTTCGTTCTTCGGAACGATCACATAGCTTCCGTTTTCCGTTACCTTCGGTAAGCTCGGAAGCAAAATATATTTTACAGAACCAATTTAAAATTTTAAAAAATATACAAACAGAAACTTTACAGGTAAGAGGTAAGTAGCATTCGGCTCGAGGGGCCTACAAAACCTTACATTTAAGCCTTTTTTTAAAAGTTTTTTGTAAAATACTGACGTTGCAAAAGGCGTGTAGATCCGAATTGAGTGACATTGTTTTCACGAGAACATTTTTGAGGAATACCATAGTTGTTGACCTTAAAAGATTAAATTGAACGAATAGGAGGGGGGATTGAAGCAGCTCACGGGCTCCGGAGACCCAACGTGTTACTCTCAGGGTTAATGCCAGTTTTTATGTGCTAATCCTAATATATTTAAATTTGTCGAAGTACTAAAAGACTTCGAGAAAGACACTTCAATTAAGCTGAATTCAAGTTACAAAGGGCCTGCAATAATTAAAAGTTCAACTAGAAAAATAATTAAATATTTAGAAGAATTAATAAAAAACTTTGATGAAGGCAAAATTAAAATTTTGCACATATATTCAAACTATAAATCGAAGGAATTTACCAGTTTATAATTTATAATTACTAGATTTAATGTTTTATTAAGTTGATTTTCCTATTTTGTAAGTTCAAGACATAATACATTTTTTACATTTTGTTTAAAAAAAGGTTATGTATATTATGTATTTTTTTTATACCTGAAAATAATTTGGGGATCAATCGGGATATTTAAAATTCAGCTTTCATTTAAGACGGGGAGGAATCGGGCTCCCAAAAAGGGTAATTTTTATCTGCGGGGAGGAATCGGGCATCCCCGCTATGATGTGAATGACCTCCTTCTTTTATTGACATCAACCTCCATCCTTATACTTGAAGAAAAGATCAATTGTCTGTAGTCTTTAGAACAAGGCATTATTTTATGGGGTATAGGACGGTAATACCTCCCTCATTTCACTGATAACTTATAAATAAAGGTAAATTAGGAATAAATAAGGTAATAAATAAAGGTAAATAAATAATTATAAATAAGGATCTTATACATTAAGCGACTTCAAAATCCACCCAGAACGCACAGGGCACCGCATGCAAAGGCAGAACATGCAGACATTAGGCATTTGATTGTAGGCCGCAACTATCTCCGGCATCAGTTCCTCGCAGAGTCACCTAGGAACACATCAACAGGTACTTCACCATCTAAAGTGCCGGTTACAGCCACTCCGTGAAGACCTGCGGCTACGTAGTTTAGATTTAGTATGAAGAAGCCTAGGTCTAAAAAAATACGAAGGAAGCGATAACTAATCGAGAAGGAATAAGGTCATGTAATTGATAAGGTCATGAATTGAGTAAGGTCATATAATTGATCAAGTCATGAATTGAATAAAGTCGTATAATTGATCAGGTCATGTAATTGATAAAAAATGACTGAGCTCTAATTCGCGGATAGACTACCGGGGTGTGAGAGCGTGAATCTTTGAAGAGTGAGCTAACTTGGACATGATTGTATTGGTTGAAACACAAAAAGTGAACTAAAGAAGCAGGGTTCTCACGTCTCCTTATATTCACTATCTATATGGGTGGATGGGAGAAGGATGTTTTAACGTAAGAATGGTAGAAACTGGTCAAGTGTAGTTGTTCTTGCGTGCACAGGACATTTCGACGAAATGAACGTTTTATGCAAGCCGAAGCCTAAGGTTAGAGAAAGAGGATATATGTTTTCTCATCATTGTTCACTGGCGCATGACGAAGTCACGCATGAGTAATTCCGAAAATAAGAAATAAAAATACGTTACATCGCATGTGAATAATTTTAGTTATTAATTATTACAACATATCAGTTGTAATAATTAATAAGGTGTGCTAAATATCAGAGAGAGTCTTTTGCAATGAACTTTTTGTTTTATTATTGAACAACACAACCACTTAATTTAGAAATTACATAAGTGTGTGAATGCAAATCCCAAGTGAAAACAAACCTGAATGGCACATGTGAATTTAATTTATTCTTTGATTACTTTCCTTTATTCAATATTTTCTCTTAAAAAATACAAAGAAATTAAAAAATTGAAAAATATTATTTTTTCTTTTGAAAAATACATTATTTTCTTATAAAAATTGTTAGTTTTTCTTATCAAAGGGCCTGATTGATTCGTTCTTGAACATAGCCAAACTGTTAACTCTGACGTAAGTACATAAACTGTTTGACTAATAATCATTGTTTTGAACATTTAAGATAAATGAACTAAAGCCAACCTTGGAGTCAAAACCCAAGCATATCACGAGTTTCGGGCATACTTTTTTTACAACCCTACGATCTGCGAAAATGTTAAGCCATTTACTGTTCCACAAAGGAAATTTTTTAGGAATTTCCACTTACTATTTAATACTATATTTCAGGCCTTAACCAGTTAGGTTAGGTGTTAGGTATCCATCTTCGACGACCTTTGAGACATTTAATTTCGGGTCTTTGTTAAAAAAACTTTTTTCAGTACCTGTCTCTCATCCATACTTTCTAGGTATCCTTCCTAAAGAGTTTGGTTTCGCAAAAAAAAAACTCTTAGAGTGTTTTCTGCTCTCTATATAACCTTCCGTACAGATCCGCTGACCACGGCCTTATCACATTATGATAAGGTCCATTATGCCAGAACTCGAAAGTGCAAATTTAATTTTCTGGGTTTATTAACTATTTGGACTTCTCCTTTATAAGCCAATAATAATATCAATAATATTCGACAAATAAAATAATATTATCAAAATTAAATAATATTATTTAAAAAAATAATATTATAAAAAATAGTCGAATATCAATAACACTCGACATTCAATAATATTTTCACATTATGAAAGCCTTAGACGAAGTAAAATCCTTGAAAAGGTACGTATCTTCGTGTACAAATGAAACAACTGATTTGGCAGATTGTGTAGTTTTGAAAAGATAATTTTAAATGCAATAACAAGTAGCGTATCTAAGTAGACAACATTTAATTTTTTTTAAGTGAATTCATATTTAAGTTTCTTTATTATAATCTAAGTTCAGAACACCGAAACATCCTTGCTTCAATACATCAGATACTTTTTTTATGTTGATGGATGGCTTAGGTGTAATAAATAACAGTTATTCTCTTTCTTTCATGAGACGTTTCGACCCTTTCTATAATGGCCCTTTCTAATGGCCCTCTATAGATGGCTCTACTACCTAATTACTTCTGTCATAATAAATGGATTTAATTCTAAATGTATAAATAATAATATATGCTACATTTTTTTTGTTGAGTTTTATAATTATAATAAAGAGTTTATTTTTAAAGGAAGCATTGTGTTCACTTTTGAGAACGAAAAACTTTTATGCCTCCGATTTTAAAAATTCCAAGACAGAAATCCGTTTCAGACATCAGGGAACATTTTTGGTCTCGTGTCTGTCTATCTGTCTGTCTGTCGGTCTGTGTGTCCGCGAATTATGAAACGTGCGACGATAACTTGAGTAAATGTCAACCGATTTTGATGAAATTTGGTAGACATGTTCATTTAACCAATGAATGCCCAGGACGAGTTCGTTGGACAACGTTATCCGTCAAAGCGTTCACGAGCAACGCTCGCATAAACGTGAACTTCAAATTAAAAATTGGAATTTTACGTCGGGAAAAAAATCTAACTTCATCTATTCAATGAGACAAACATTTTTTTCAAATACAATTTTTCAGTAAAACCAACAGCGACACCGCTATGAAGTGTTAAAGATCGCTAAAACTATTAATAGTTTTTACGCAATAAACATTATAACAATAAAGTACATGATAGGATGCGAGGAAGCTATGTGCCACACTAATTGGCAGTCTATTTTTATGTGTTTTAATTTATTGTAATGTAGGTATTTAATTTGTTTATTGGCATGCTAAAAGTTTTGTATATTGTATATTGTCCTCTATAGCTTTTTACAATTTGTTACATTTAACACTTTTCTTTGCGACCTCGACGACAAAGTTAATTCGAATTTTTACTGTCTATATATATATATATATATATATATATATATATATATATATATATATATATATATATATATATATATATATATCGATTACAACAAAGTTTTATAAAACGTTTTTATATTTACTGAAGAAAATTGAATAAAAATGTTACACTCCAAAGAAAACTTTTTTCAAAAGATGTAGCTACTATTCAAACAGTCAATTATCGCCTGCATTCATTGATTAATTGTGTACTGGCCTAACAAGCAGCTAAAGAAAACAGGGGGAAGAAAGTTTAGCTTTTGCTTGTTAAGCAAATATAACTTTTTCCTTATAACCTTCTTGTTACATACACATCAGTAACTATAATTGCCTTATTTTTTTAGATTCACACTTTCTGCTTGGCGATTAATGCTCAACCTCCAGTAATAACTATAGCGAAGTTTGTTAACGTGGATCGAACTTTATGGACGAAGGTATGCCTTATTAAAATGTATCGTAAGAAACTTTTATTCGTTATTTTTTATTTTTTTAAATTAAGAATGGAAAAATATGCAAAATAACTTTAACTTTAAAGTTTAATAATGTTTTTGTTCTGCCACAGAGATTTTCCTAGAATCATTTTTTCACTCCTTCAGTTTTTCTTTATTTACTTGTTGATGTTGGCCAGTTTTTATGCTATCAATCTTTTTTAAATATTGAACATCATCTGCTATTTTTTTTTATACAGTATTTTCTTTTTTCTTTTTCGTTTTATTTGTATATTACACCTACAATAATACATTGTTATAAGTAATAATGATATTCCTGATTTAAATGGCATGGTAGTCATGATGTGAGAAACTGTCCAATGACAGCACTCACAATTAAAAACATGCGAACAATACTTTATCTAAATTTTAATTTAATTTAATAAATCTTGTGGCCACTGCCTTTTAAGTCGTCGGGGAAGATTTTCGGGAATGGAATTAGAAGAAAGGTTTTGGACTAAAGGATTTTAGGGTGATGGGATACAGAATCGTGAAAGGATTGATACCTGGAGGTGGCTAGGTCAGAAACAAAAGGTACATTTAGGTCGTTATGAAGGATGAGATTAGAAACAAAAAAGGCAGGTTGTATAATATAAATATATAAAGGAAGCAAACAACTGCAAAGTCAAGTTTGAGTTGTTAGTTATATATATATATATATATATATATATATATATTTTTTTTAATAATAATAATAATTACTGGTAGTTTAATAAAACGGATTTTCCCCGGGAAAACCGGCTTATATTGTTAGATTAGTAATTAAATGGACTACATTTTAGAATATTTTAATCAAAGTCGTCGGAACCCTTTTTCGAGAAATAATTATTTTTCACGTTTTTTCAGAGTTTGTGGAGGGTAGTTCTCCCAAATTTGGAGCTAAAATTAATTTCTTGGTTTCACCTCGGGGTATGATTTTTGCTTAACATGGATGCTAAATTTCGTCCAAATCGGCCAAGTAGATAAAGGCTCCACGTGTCTGTCGCCAGACGACAGACGACAGACAGACACATTTTAAAAAACACTTTATTGGACTCAGGGGACCTTAGAACGAGTAAATCCATCAAAATCTCAAAATCGCATTTTCGTGCCATCACAATACTTTCTCCTTATATAAGAAAGTCAAAATCTTTATAGAAATTTCGTTGTATAGAGATAAAATAAGTGGTCCTGAAAGAGGAAGATTTTCAACCCGTACCATTTACAGAGATTTTCGTTGTATATAAATTCATTATAAGGAGGTCTGACTGTATATTTATACCTCAGAAAATAAATGATCATACTTCCTTGATTTTGTGATTGGAAAATTACATGAAAAAGTGGTTTAGAATTACTAAAATGTGCAAAAATATTATTTTACTTCATGAAAATAAAATAAATTAATTACAAATCCAATAAAAAGCTGTTATAAGAAAATGTCAAAAAAATTGTTTTTCTTCACAACAACTAATTAACCTTTACACAAAACCTTAAGAGTGTTAAAAAAAAAAAATCAAACAAAATATAATTTATAACAATTATTATATTTTCTACAAGCGTAGAACGTACCTACACGGAATATTTGCGATGACCTGTGTAATTATTTCCATTAGTTCCACATCTACGCTAAGAACCAGGCGTTTGGCATAAACTTTTTGGTACTTCTTTAGATTGTTACTCTCTTATGTTGTTTTAGTATAAAAATGATTTTGACTAAATAAATATCAAGACAAAGGGATGTTTAGTGCAATGTACTTTGGGACAAAGGAATATCCCACTTCTATTTTAATAAGGGGAGTGTCAGTCTAAAGAAGAACATTCCGTACACCTTCTTTAGATAGTTACTCCCCGCCAACTGTGGTCTTATTAAGGGTTAACATTTTTTTAAAATAACTAGGTTGTTAACATTTGGATATATTTTGACCATCACCTGGTCATATTCATGAGTTATTTTTTTATTTTTCCCTACCAATTATTTGATATAGTCACAATAGTTTTATATTAACCATGTAAAAACCTTTTTTTACATGGTTAACCTATAGATGGTCGAAATATAGCCAAATGTTAACCCTTTACTGGGCAAGGTCATTTCCAGTGCTTCGATTTTATTGATTTTTATAACCAAGCATCTCAAAGACTCATACAACGATAATTTGAAAGAAATTTTGAAATTGATTTTGTTGTTTACGATATTTTGATTGTATCGTATGGGATACATTGCCTTGTAGTCAGAGAAATACTGTTCTCCAACAATGTATCGTATTTGATACATAAACCTTTCCCCGTAAAATAACTATATGCCGATTCAGTATCAAATTTAATAAATTTTTTATTTCTGGAAAATCAAAAATGCTACTAAACAAGAAAAAAACATTTATTTTAAAATAAAATTGTGTAAACATTATGACAAATGAATAATATGACTAATAAAATAATAATTATTATTAATACATTAATTAATTATGACAAATAAATATGACAAATTAATTAATTATTACAAATATTATTAATTAAGACAAATATTATTAATTTCAAAAATAATAAACTATAAAATACAATTTAGGAACTTATATTTTTTTTATTTTGCACTTCTTATCACTAATGACATAAGAAAATAACATTAATTTTAATGGATTTGTAACTATAAAAACAAAAATTTCGCTCTAATGACTTTAATCTGATATTTAGTCTCACTTAAGTCAATTTATCACATGCATTTTTTTATTAAGTTGTCATACAATGTATTGTTTTCGATAAAAAACAAAAAAAATCAAATTACTTTTATAAAGTATAAATAATAATTATATGTATAAAAAAAATAGTGGTTATAAATGTTAAACTTACAAAGTAACATTTGCAGTACGAGATCATTTTAAAACAATTACAAAAATATAATAAAAATATTTTCCAATTTCTTTTACACAGTCAAAGTGCTGCTCTATAGTTTAAAATATATTAAAAAAGTAAAGAAGAAAGTTTGCGATTATGTTCAGTCTTATAAGTTAGACCAATCGCTAAGGAAGTTATTAAGTTTTATAAAATTAGCCTTAAAGTTAAATTTTATACATTTTTATCTTATATCTATATTTTATCTTCTATATTTTATCTTTTATCTTATATTTATATTTTTATCTTATATTTTATCTTATTTTAAATAATAAAATATAAAATTATGTGTGTTTATAGAGTCAAATAATAGTTACAAAAACATTTTTATTTTATAGTGAAACATAGTCTCATGTTACACTTTATACATAAAATTTCCGTCTGTCCATTTGTGCAATATTTACACCTTTGTAATAAATTGTGGAAAATGGTTTACTCTATCGAGACGGTTATCATTCGGAGTTCGGAGGCCTTGGAATAGTTGAAGAAGGAATTATCTCTATTTTCTCATCTTTTTCTAATCTCAGGAGTACATTGTTGGGCACTGAGATGTTTCATCCGAATCATAAGAAAGATTATTCCGTTTGGGAATTTCTTCTGCACCTTCAATGAAGTCATCGTCGTCTGAACCATTCTTAGGCAGCAATGCCAAAGCAAGAATTTTTTCTGTTCGTGGTCGAAACTATAAACAAATTGACTCCTATTAGTACATTGTAACAAATATGATACATTTGTTCAAATACTGCAGGACGGGCAATGTATCGTATAAGATACATGATTTTTTTACAGTAGTTTTCAGCAACCTGGGTAATGTATCGTATTTGATACATTCAAATTAAATGTTTGTTTACAAGACACGATAATTATTTAGCAAACAAATAATGATACGACACGTTAACCTATACATTTAAGTTTATGTTTCATCTATAATTAAATCCAATACTATCATAAAAATAGGTGTAAATAATAAATAACTTACTTGGTGCACGTGGCCTGTATTTCCGCGTCGTTTCATGTTGATAACTGAACATATAAGTTTCTCGTAAAGCTCACTAGATGTCAGATAGAATTAGATTAGCTTAGGATATGTATCGTATTATACGCAGAAACCGGTTTCCAGAAATAATTTTTATTTTTCTTAAAGTTATAAGTATATATATATAATGTATCGTATTGTTTACAGGGCCCAGTAAAGGGTTAATAACCTAGTTATTTTCAAAAAAATTTAACCCTTAACACGGCCCACAAAATAAGAAATTCTAGCAAACAACATAAACATTTTGTTCATTATTAAAATGCAGTGTGTTAACACACGTTTGTTGCCTATTGTTAATTTTTAGAGAAGAAACAAATTTAATATTTTAGAAAACTTATCACCCTGTTCACAAAATCAAGAAAATATAATAATTTTTAGAGGTTAAAGAACAAGCAGGAGTTTTTTTGTAGAACCACTTTTTTGGGAAACCCCAAAAATAAAAAATAAAAATTCCTTTTGGATACTCGATCTTAGGACTAACTGTAGCTTTGATTTAGTTTTTGGAAGGCAGAGGGCTTAAATTTAGAAAGAAAATTCATTGTTCAATATTGTCTGGGATATGATTTTTCTGAACATGTATATACACTTTTAGGACGTTAATATATTTTCATATATGTATATAAAAGTAGTACCATGTACTTGGTAGAAAATAAGGATGGTGGGGAGTTAGGGTATCTCCCTTCTCCCAGCCTAACCCTCTTGACCTTTACCAGAAGTTATGTTTCAGCAATCCTCTAGGCATATACTCACTTTTGTACCATTAACATTACATAAACCTTTAAATAAACCCTATCTTTAAATTGAACCAGCTACCAAGGAATCTTTATTCAACACCCCCACATTTTGGTCATCTTTGGACCGGATAAACGTACCGCTAAATTATACCATTATATTTACCGAACAATATCGCTTAATACGTAAATAGTTTTCATCAAGGAGACGCATTTACTGCTTTAAGGAGAATTTCACTGCAAGCACCATCACATCACACCGTAACTACCACCATATCATACCGGAACTACCATCATATATCATATAATAATGACAAATGACAAGGGGGTGGAAATCTCACTACTCGTACATAGAAGAGAACTGTGATGAGTGCAGATGTTGGCTCACAGAGTTATTGAATCTGTTTGAGAAGAAAACTCACCTTAAGGTGAGAAGAGTTAAAAATCGACGTTAAACAAATACGCTGATACAAAAAAATTAATAATAATGATAATAATAATAATAATGGTGTAGTCGGCGACCACCGACATGCGTCGATGGTGTGAACTTTTCTTGGTGCCAGACTCAAGGTTTGTTGTGTGGTTCGGAGAATGGAGAGAAGAAAAGATGTAGTAGCGAAGATCCGATTGGGAAATAGGAAATAAACCAAGTATTGTTGAAGGAGTAGAAGAATGCAACGAGGCAGTATCGACCAAGTATGCAGCCTAGCAACGTCAAGCAAGAAGAAAAAGTTCTGATCTGATTTCAAGCTAAATCTTTATTTGAGTACATCAAGAACATACTGTATAGTCAATAATATATTTCAATATATGTGCGTGAATGTATATATGAAAATAGAAATACGTGAAAGCATTTAAAATGTATTTTAAATAAAATTGTATTTAATTATTTATGTATGATCAAGTATTTTAATTTATATTAAGCATAGATATAGTGAATGAATGAATGCCTCTTTTGGTTATTAGTGCGTTATTTAGATGAATTATTTATTTACTTTTTTCTAGTTAAACCAAATCAAAAATTGTTTTGTATGTATTTGTTCTTGAAATAAACATTGTTATTATTATTATTATCATCACAAAAAAAGTTATTTGACAATAATTGTTGAGAAATCAAATGAACCTGGATGGTGTGATTTGCTTCACACATATTGGTGGTAAAATCTTAAATGATACCTTCTACGAAATCAGATCGAAATCAAAAGAAAAGCATTTTATGAAGCAAAATTGAAAGTAGGAGAAATATTTCTACAGGATATCTGCTCTGTTGTATACAATAAAGAACAATATTCATCAGCTGATAACTCCTATCTGATGTACAATTAGTGATACCAGCCACGTTGCGGAAGCATTTTATCACTTGTACGATGGTACCAAGCTTCAAGGGCGACCAAATCCGGTTGTCTCCCACTCACACGATCAACTAACTGTTGAGCCCATTTATCACCTCTTAATGCCAACGCTGATTCAGATGTCATAATAATTCTCTCTTTCGCCTCGAGCTTCGCTTCGTTATCTTCTGGAAACCGAACATTTCATTATCTGACTTCCTGTAGAATTGTAGTTAAAATTCTTCTGAGAACAATTTCCCACATAAAAAAATCTCTCTTTAAAATTGAAAGCATCAACTTTTGAACGAGTTGAACGTTACAGGCAAAGTTGATGATTTAAAAACTGCTGGTGATGGGATTTCCTTTGTAGCTGCTCTCTAACAAGGTTTTTTCCTCTATCTTTAACAATTGTCACTTCTCCTTCACTGAGATCGCGGTCACAAATACACTAACTTATTTTTAGACGTTCTTTAGCAAATGTATATATATATGAAAAATCCACTAACAACAGCGTTACCTATTCAAGAAGCAAATCAGCTTTAGAAGTATAACATATTGGTATGTAATTCACGCATTACAAGGGATGTCCCTTTAACTACAACTCTCTCTCTTTCTCTCTATTTACAACTGAGAGATTACTTATTAATGTGAGACCTCGAGCCTCCTGTTTCAAGGTTTTCCTTCTTAAAAGGCTCTTTGATTTTACAAGTATATATGTATATTTTAAATATCTGTAAAATACTATTATTAAATTATATATATTTTTTTTGTAATATGTTGTATAATATGTTTTGAATCAATAAATAAATTACTTTACTTACTTAACGTGTGTCTAGGTCAATTTTAATTATCCTGAACTTTCCAAATAATTTACTTGAAATTGCTGCACAACTACAGACCGAAAGCTACGTCGAATAAATAAGGAACCGCACGCAAATTTTAGAAAATTTAGAATTCAAGTGAGCCAGGCCGGCGCACACAATATTTTGTCAAACACACAAAAATCATACATACAAACATTTATTTATCTCTGGTCTTTTTAAATGTTGTGCTGGTTCTAGCTCCAACATCTTAACCCCCCCCCCCCCCCCCCCGTTGACACCCCCCCATTGAAATAAATTTGAAACATTTCATCGTCCAAGTCCTTCAGCTTAGATCGTATTTATTTATACTTCACTTCTTTATTAATACATAATTACTATATATATATTTTTATTTTGTTTCAGTTCCTGACAACTGTAATAACATACATGATTTTCCTCGGCCAAGTTAGAACAAGCGAGGAAACTTAATTATTTATATTTAATTATTATCTTATATTCAAATACATACATTTTTAAATGAATAAATTTTATTAATTAATGTTATTTGGATATTATTTTACATCATCATCATCAAACCTGGACGGGGAAACACAGAAACAGATTTCTTCGCCTCAAAAACCCCCAAGATATTCATTTTGCAATAGCATCCTTTTTAGTTTTAGTAGATGCGTTTTGTTTGCATTCACCCGCATAATAATTTCATATACCCTGTGAAATTACTTAACAGGGAATTTGATAGAATTTTTAAAGTCTAGATAATCAGGCATTGTATAAGAAGTTTATAAATCAAATTTGAAAAATAAATACATGACATTCACAGCTGGTGCATTATTAAATTATTGGTTATGCTAAACCATTAATATGTATCTAAGTAGTATCTAAGTATTTTATGTATCTAAGGCCATTTTGTGCATTTTAAGAAATATTTACATACATAAATATTACACTGTATTTTAGTGTATTTATTATATTTCTCGAATGCTAAAAAATAACAAGAGATTATACTTAGAGCGAAAATTACTTTTTAAATGAATTATTATTTAAAATGAATACCATTTAAGTGCGTCATTGTTGCTTATTTGCTAAAATAGAAAATAATGATGTTATCACCCCTCCATATTACCGTTATCGTTGGCTTAAGCACAAAAATGTATAGGAACATTTTTGTTCAACATTTTATGTGTATTCATTTTGTACATAATAAAGTTTGCGCTAGACCTCACATTTTTCAAAACTTAGAAACTATTGAAATAGACTATTTATTTTGTCCTCCATCTCCATTTTATCCACCTCCCTGCTTTGGGTCACTACTTTTTATCACTTACTACAGGGAGGGTGTAGATCAATTTGGTTTGAGGTAGAACTTTCTCTTGTATGTTTGGGTTTGGACAACTTTTGAGCTAGTTTTACTGTACTAATTGTGTAGTTATTTTTTTTATTATTCCTTTATTGCTTCGGAGCTTACTGAAGGTAACAGAAATTATGTAATCGTTCTGAAGAACGAAAAATTAGTATTTCTCCGATTTCAAAAATTCCAAGACACGAATCCGTTTCTGTCATCAGGAAAAATGCTTGTTCACGTGTCTATTTGTCGGAACAAATATAACTGGTCTATCTATAAATGTTGGTTGTCCTTGGGCTATAACTAATGTTATGAGGCAAAATAACTTTTATCTACTCAGGGCAGCAAAATTAGGCATTGTTGTACTGTTTTCAATCTGCAAAATGTCATTTTTCTTGATTCTTTTGTAACATGTCAAAACAACACGCAGCAAAATATCAAAGTGTCAGCAAAATAACAAACAGGCTGCCAAATTTTAAGAAAAAGTTACTACATCTCAGGTTATGAACTCTCCCACATTTTTCATTTTTGTATATTTAAGCGTAATATTCTGCTAAATATTTATATGTTTTTTGAAAATACCTTTAAAAATTATAATAATAAAACTAATATTATTATTTTACAGTGATTATTTTTAAAAAATTGAGATAAAAAACAGCCTTTAATAAAAAAGTGGCAACACTGATTGTTTTGTTTTAACTTTCGAGTCATTTACACTTACTCAAACTTTCGAGTCATCAATTCGTTTTTTACAACTGTCATTGCTTTTAATCTTTTATCTATAAAAAAAGATTATAATAATTTAATAGTTTCTGTTATTATTTTGATAAATTTGTTAATTAGGTTTTTGAAGTTTAAATACAAATGTGGATGATAATGTTGAGCAAGACGTTGAAGACTTGTTTGATAACACGCCACCCGAAGTTGCAAATATTGCAACATCATACAAAGAAAGTTTATTGTCCTCTAAATCAGGTGCAACAATCTTTAGTGCAATTTTTCTGCCGTTATTAGATAAAATATTGTATGTAACTATGCAGCAAAGGAAACATTCCTGACTCGTTCATAGATTCCTGCTTTGGTTACACCTCAGCAGGTAATTAACGTTTTCCTGCCGGCTTCGCCTCGTCAGTAAAATAATAAATTTCCTGCCTCGGCTTCGCCTCAGCAGTAAATTTGTTAAGCCTATCCTCGCCTTCGGCTCGGATCTAAAACTTAAAAAACTTGTCAGGAAAATTCCATTTTGCTGTCTAGTAACATAAATAACTATTTTAGAAAGATATTTTAGAAAGGGATACTTTTTTTTAGAGGTAAAGCCCTACACAGGCGTTACCAGGCCAAGATACAGTAAAGATATGGTATTTCAGAATCCACTTTTAAAGCCTAAATAAGCCATGTTTTGTAACATTTTATTTTTGCTCATTTTGGATATTAAATTGCTATAACAGAAGCGGACTTTTATAAGTAAATATTCCATTGAGAAAGGAAAAATAAGAGTGTTGGAGCTTAAAGTCCGTACAATGAGAAGGATGCGTGATTCTATAAAATAACCCTCTATACTTTTGAAATGTGAGTTATTACCTAAGTATTAAAGATGGCTCTGATCCTTATCGAATACAAAGAAAATAAAAATGACTAGTTTGCATTGCACATCTCAGCCAGCAGTGACTCCAGATTACAAAAAACCTTCTCTCACGACCCCCAAATATATATCATATATTTTAGTTAGAAAGTATATTATTTAAATATACGTTAATTCTTCCCCCGTATTATTTGTTTCTTCCAAATAATTAATATAAAATAGCTTTCAGGTTTGTTAATGTAAGCAATAAATTTGATACATTAAGAAATGATAAAGCAGAAAAAAGCACCAAATAATAAAAAAAGAGGGTAGCTAAAAAACACAAGTCCTAAGTCCGCTTATTAATTAGGTAAAAAACAAAAGAATATGAATAAATCCGTACAAATATATAATTATTAAAAAGAAGGTAACTAAATATAAATCCTCTTATCAATTAGGTCGCAAACAAAAGAATATTAATAAATCCATTCAAATATTTAATTAGAGAATTCAATGAAGTTTTCAAAATTGAAATATACCAGGTATCTCTCAACGATTTCAGGGAAATCGCAACACTGGACCATTTTATATTAAAATTAAAATAAGTTAGAAGTATAAAATTGTGTTATTTTTTAACAAATACCAGCGGAAAGTTTTTAATTGCCAATAAGCACTACGCTTAAAAAAAAGAATGCATAAATAATAAAAGGGGGTATGAAAGGTAGAGGACGAGCACTAACAAGCTATTATGAATAATAACAAGATAAAAATATGAAAAAACCGTAGCAATAACGAAGCATGAGTTTTAAATAAATAAGTTTTATTTTATATTGCCAGAAAATAATACGTTAAGGATAAAGTGCAGAGATAATTTAATAAGGTCCAATAATGACATTTTTCAATATTTCTGTGTCGTAAAGAGTCTTTCTACTAATTTTCTTTATGTATAGAGGAAAATATGATTATAGAAATCTCGAGTGAAACATCTTTGTCCTCAAGTCAAGAGGAATGTTTTCTAACGGTCGCAGTAAATATTAAATAAAAAATCTTTATCTCAGGTAGGGAGAAAAAGTTATGATTTTGGATTAGCTTAGAGGGACTAAAATGAGTCTTTTCTTCCATGAATTCAAAAGTAGGGAGAAAAAGTAAAAGTAGGGAGAAAAAGTAAACCCAGGGAGAAAAAGAAGCACTATTTTTTATTGGCTAATACAAACGGTTTTTTAAAACTAATGACTGATTAGTTCTAGAAAGCTAGGAAGGGGGTAAATGTTTGAAATTCAATCACATATTGCCTTCCCATTACTCCCTCTGTTGATGTTTCCAGCATATCATAAGGAGGACAAGTGTTAATAAAACAAACTTTGAGCTCATGTGGAATAAAAACCAATGGGCGCAGACGGTTAAAACTTACACGGGACCAACAATGGGCTAATTATGGCCTTCCATACAATCTCTCTATTTATATATTTTTCACCTCTCTTAATTAATTATTAAGAATCTTTCTTCCTAGTTTTTCCAAAATTATTGTTACTTGTGAGTGATAGAAATAAAGAAACCAACTATAACGTATCCACGTTCTAATTTTTTTTTAAATTTCTTTTACCGAATGAATATGGTTTTCGCTATTGATCTGCAAGCTAAAAACTACAGTTACAATTTTTATTAATGGTGTATCTAGTAATTTCTAACATGACACACTGAAGTGGCAACCATTGATTATATAAATCGAGTATTCCTTATTTGCTTGTAAACATGACTATGAAAACTTATCAAAGGGAGAGATATTTTAACAATTTATGCTGAGGCCATACAGAATGCTAAGCTACGTGTACTAGCTTTGTTTTGTATTATGATGTCACCCATAGGCAGCCGAAGGTATGGGTTTGGGGAGGGGGCTAAGCCCCCAAATACTTTGAGGGGTTAAAAAATTCATCAGCTAAGAAAAATCACATGAATTGTAAAATGAAAGGCTACATATACATAAACATAATATGAGCCATACCTTTTTAGTATTACTGATCAGTAAATTTTTATGGAGCATCCACACATTCACGCTAGTGACTCGCTTTGTGGTTCGTCGGCACTCGTAAGTCCCATTCGTCCACTCGTCCCCAAATCGCGAATGGCCCATTTACACTCTCGTCGTTAGTTTAGTTTACTAAGCCAAGGCGAATGGACGAGGTGGCAATTGTTGCGGCATCTGCTCTGGACTTGCTAAGTGTTGACAACTTGTATTTTTCGAGAACTAGGTTGTTTTAAATAGGAAAGAAAGAAATATTTGGAAAATCACCCATAATAATTTCAAACCCCACCAATTTTGAACAAATAAAAAAACCCGAAAACGGCGTTCCCGAAAATAACCTATTCCTTATATCTTCAGCGGTAGTACCCTTTTTTAAATATTTTTATGTAATATAGTTGGTTGAAAACAGAAAAGAAATAATTTAATAATTCTTAAGGTACTAAAGTAAACAATTACCAATCCTTTAAACCGTTTAAACTTGGCACAATGACACAACAATTATTATTTGGTTAATAGCTTGGATGAGTTTGTTGGCCTGAATAAATGCTCTTGATTGCAGTGATGATGGGACTTTGTTATTACTTGCGTTATATAATAATAACAATAATAAATAATTACAAGATAAAAAGAACTTTTTATATACATACTACGTTTTTAAATTTTCTTTCGACTAAAATGGCTGAAGATGGCTATAAGTATTAAAATAATGCATTGTCATTGTCTTCTGAGCTATTCTAAAAGTTTAAAATGTCTAGCTTCTCGGGATGTTAGTTAAAAGTCGATTGCAAGATTTGCACTGGACAATATAACAAACAAGAAGGCAAGCTAATAAAAACGTAGTAAAAAAAGGAAATGGATCCACGAAGTGAACATAGAACGAAAAAAGTTGGTGAATTTCATAATCTTTTAAAACATTTTTATATTTTATGGTCGAAAACACGTGTTTCTTCTGTCGACGGTTAAAGTGGACGTATGTATGCCTATTTGTACCAGACACGAAATGCCTCTAAGAAGTGTAGCCACAAATCAAACACTTCAGCAACGTATCGGGGAGTAGCTAACGTCGAAACATAGCGTGCGCAATTTGTGTGGCCACTTCCGTTGTCAGTATAAAAAGCTATTATTCGTACTCATAGCAAACATAGCGAACCTCTCAATTCTAAACCTCCTATAGTCTGAGTCAATCAATACCACTTACAAATTAATTACGGGGAAGGATGGGCTATTTCAATTAAGGAAAGATCTAACAATCCATCCCTGCAAATTAGTTTTCAACCTCTCCACTCCACACTTAAACGTTAATCATGAAAAACAAAAATCAGAAAATGCATTAGGATTTTACCGAAGTTTCGGACTTTCTGGACGAACGTTCAAATGAACTAAAAGTTAAAAGTGTTTGTCTCTCTTCATTTAATTCAGGGAGTAAAAATACCTCTTTTGCTCAAATAAAAAATAAAAAATTGTATATAATTGACTTTATATGAATCTTCCTATATTCCTTCCAACAGAATTGAGAAAACGTTGATGTCCAGATCTTCTTTACGTTATAGAACCCCCAAAAAATTCTAAGGATTACTTGATTTACTGGTGGTATTAAAACATTTTTAAGAAATACAATTTTTATTTATAAATTTTTTTTAAAGAATAATCTTTACCATGGGATAGATGTACCATCCCATTTTGTGAAGGATCCGTTGGATTTCTCTGAAAACTCCATTATTTGTTTAATAATTCCTTGAGCTGAATCCCTGGGTTCAACCATAGCTCCCTCACCACCCATGCTTGTTTTAACCCAGCCTGGGTGAAAGCACTTGGTACCTACAGAGACATAAAGACACGATTAATACTTTTTTTTATGGCTGTTGAGTTTTATTAAGCCAGCTCTCTAGAAGACATGAAAAATTGATGTTGGTGAATGTTTGACCAAATTTCATAAAAATTTCATAAAATGCATGTATAAAAAGAGTGAGTGCTCTTTTACCGTGGCCTAAGCCAACTTGCCACGACACTATGGCCAAACAGGATCAACATGGAAGTTGGTCCAGCTCTATTAAGCCTTTTCAGAGCCGGATTAATATACAACTGGAATTTGAGATAAATAATTATTTTTTAAGTTTAAACTATTCTGTAACGAAATCTTTCAGGTTGTAGTCCTCCCCCTTGACCGTAGAAGTGGCCGAGCTCTTTATTATACTCGATTTATCTACTTCTAGTCCTCTGGTTCGCTGAGTCAATTAATTTAAAAAGTAAAAAGTGGCCGTAGCCCATATAGACTGTTTCTCCCGACTTTCATCTATACTACCCTTACTTTCCGCTCCCATATCCCATCCTACTCTAGGTTTACTTAATTTGTAAAATATTTAAGTTCAAAAAGTTTTGAAGTTATTATAGCGTTTATTTTTGTATGTATATTTTATTATTGTTTAATTGATACTAATTGTTTATGTTCAGATGTTAATATTGTACTCAAATGCCTCAAAAAGAGTGCCTCACTTGTAGCGTTATTGCCGCAGAGGACTCTTATTAAATATGTATAAATAAATAAATTGAGTATTGCAATAGTAAGTTAAATATTCATCAGGCCTGTGCTCACGTACGGAAGTGAAATGTCACGACCACAGAGACAATGTCGTAAACAGCTAGACTTTTATAAAAGGAAATATTTACGAAGAACGCGGGATACTTGGCCAGGGTAAGAAGACGTACAATGGAAAAACTTTGAATCACTACAAATGTATGGATAGATCCTCTTTCAACTCATTAGGTTAATGTAGGTATGGATCGGAAATCTCCACGGATAGAATGGTATAGAGCCTATAGAAACTGCCACAGACAATCTTTGAAAGAAGTCCATTGAGGACATTAACGTTATAAACTCTAAATGGAAAGATGATAGGGATGTATAAAGAGGTCGGCCCTGCGAGGATCCTCTTTAGAAGCCTTATAATCTCTAATACCACCTCCTAATAGAGGCTCTTGTGAAAGGGCATATTAGTTAGGGATTTATTTTAAATTAGGTTATGGATTAAGAGGATACGCAGTTATTTAAGGGAAAGGCCCAGGGGATAATTAAATTTATAATACGAAACCCGGAATCGTAAAAATACGAGGGGCTTGGAAGAGTAATGAGTTAATTCAGGAACTTGGTTGACAGGGATGCCTTCTTTGATATCCTATAACAATTTAGTAAATGCCAAAACAGATCAATAAGATCATGCCACTCTGACCTCCCAACCCTGGACTAAAAAAAAACTAATTTATTTCTACTATCTCGTCATTAGTTACAAAACAGTTGTGTTCTGATAAATTTGTTCCAATATGTATTTGTTTCTCAGAACATTTTGTAACTTTTATGTGACATAAAATACAGATGTCATTCATAAAAATAAATTCAACAAAAGTATGAGAAATTATTCAATACATAAAATTTGTGAATTGATAACAATTTAGGATTACTGGTAATTATATAATCTCAAAGGATGTAAAATTAAATACATATTAGGCTCCTAACTTAATTTTTAGGTATGAAATCTGAGTTTGAAATCTTGAAGCAAGAAAAAATTTTTTTTTTGTAACAATAAGATAAAACCAAACTAATGCAATTAAAAATTTTAATAGTGGCATATTTGTTTATGCTAACTAAGAATGAAATCCTATGAAACTTTAAGTTACTTTACAATTATAACCTATTTTTGTATTTACCAATAACGTCTTCTTGTAGTTCTACTGTAAGTGTGCACACAGCCATGTTGATTCCAGCCTACGAATTAAAAAATAATAGGAATATTAAAAGAAAAAATAAGTTTATAAAGATATTTTGAGGCATCAAATCAATATTTTAATAAATATGGAGATTCTAAATAATTTAATTGCAGAAAAGTATATTAAATATACATAAAATAGTCTGCCAATTAGTGTGATACACAGTTTCCTTCTATTACGTTCTTTATTGATCTTATGCTTTTACAAACCCATATTCTCCAATTCATTTAATTGTTTCACCATTTTTTTTAATCTGTCAAAATTGTTAGTCTCAATTTAGAAATAATTAATGTGCGCAGGCAGAGCTGGATTTACATATTTGGTGGCCAGGGGCCCAATAAAAATTGCCGCCTACCCCCCCCCCCCCCCCAAATGCTGTGACAATTTTGTAATTCCTATAAAAAAAAAAAATACTGCAAGTTTTGTCCTATAAAACATATGGACTGATGTTTTATAGTTTGTCCATTTTTAACCTGATTTATTTTAATATTATTTAAATAATATTCCACTATTATTACAGGACTAGGCTAAAACCAAATACCAATTTTTTAAAATAAAAAAAGTTTTTGAATGAAAAACAATTTCCAAGTACACAGCAGTTATATACAAGTTTTATTTTAAAATTAGTCATGATTTAACAGTAACTTCGTTTGTAGGAAATATAAAGTTAAAGTGTAGTTATAAATCATTTTAAAAAACGGCCAATCATGCACCATGACTTAAGGAGCGAATTTTTAAAAAAATCTGTGTATTATTGGCTTGTGATAATACAGGAATATTTTGGTTTAGAATTTGGATGGGTGAAAAAAAATTGGTACACAGGAGTACCGAGTACAAAAATCAAGATGCATGTCGTTGGAAAGCTCTGAGTACAGTAATTGTTGTTATGTACACTTTTGTCATATTTTCATATAAGAGGGGGGTAAAATGGATAAAACACGTTTTATGCTATTTTTGACCCTAAATTGTCAATATTTGACCCCTAAATGGACTCCAAAAATTCTGGCCAACGAACTCAGCCTTTCTTTTGTTATTATTGACATTTTAAAATTTGTTTGGATTTTTTAAGTGCATCCTAGGGTGAGATATCGTCTGGAGTGACGCATACATAATATATACCATACATACATAAAAAAAAGTGTTAAATTTCAGGAATCGATTAAGATTGGTATGATTTCCATGGAGAAAATTTTCAAAAATTCGCATTTAAAAAATTTTGAAGCCATTGCAATAGCTTAATTTTCTTTGAAAATTCGCTTAAAAAGAAAAGTAATTAAATACCTTTATTGAGAAATTTGTTTATTTAAATTTCTTAAGTCTTGCTATAACATTAGGAAAGTCATTTATGACATTTAAATTCAAGTCATAGTCCAGTTATTTTAGTCATAAATATGGCTTCTGTTCCAAAAAATTCGAAGCTTCAATTTTTTATTTTTTGATCACTTCATTTTGACATTCTGAAAAGCACAACTTTTTGCGTATTTTTGTAAATATCTCGCTTCCTCTAGCTCGGAGACCAATTGACTGTCAGATCAAAATTGAAGATTTTAAAATTTCACACATGAAACATTTGTTTATTTTTTACTTAGAACGAACCTTTTGGATAATAAAGTGCTCCAAAGTTTCCGCACAAGGCGTAAAAAATAATTTTATTACATACTAATATAGATAATTGTCAATTAACGTTGGTGGAGCTGAAGGGTTTGCTTGGAGATAATGCTCCTACCGATGCGACAATATAAGCAAAATTGATTGAAAAGTATGGCAAGAATATTGTTATTACGATTCAGTGTATGCAGCGATACTGCGGACGTCTTCTCTTATAATTGTTGCATCAGCTTCAACTATTCGTGGAAGTTCTTCTTCTTGATTCAATTTTTTATTTTCATACCAAGCGTTAGAAAGAATAGTCGCATGAGTATCGAGGAAGCTAATCATTGTCATTTTTTGGTTTTGTTGTAATAACAATGTTGTTGCCATACTTTCCAACCAATTTTGCTTCTATTGTCGCATCCGTAGGAACATCATCTTCAAGTAAAACCTTCCATGTAAAACATAGACAATTATCTATGTAAAAAAAAATTTTCTTACGTCTTATGGGGAAACTTTGCAGCACTTTATTATCCAAAAGGTTCGTTCTACGTAAAAAATAAACATCATGTTTCATGTGTGAAAATTTATAATCTTCAATTTTGATCTGACCGTCAATTGGTCTCCGAGCTAGAGGAAGCGAGATGTTTACATATATACGTAAAAAGTCTTTTAGCCCTTTGCTGGTCTTATATGAGTTTCAACCTTCTGCGCCTATTTGTTTCTCTTTTACATGCACACAAAATACATTTGTTTACACCTATATAAAAAAACAGTACTAATCTGATTTTTTATGAAATTTGGATGGTTTGCAAAAACTAACACTACTCAAGTTATAATAAGCTAGGTTTTTGCTAAACCGTTCGTTGTACGTAAAAAATGAAAGATAACTTTTCTGTGGTAAATTTAATAATCTATTTTTTTAATAATCACCTTAATTTGTCTCCGAGCCTTAAGAAGCGAGATATTCATAAAATACTTAAAAAGTGGTGCGGCAACGGATAACAGATATTCTTCGCCCTATATTCCGTAAACCATCCATTGCACGTAAAAAAATAATGAGATTTTTTTTGTGGGAAATTTTGTTATCTTTAATTTTGATAACCACCTTGATTGGTGTCGGAGCAATAGGAAAATACCGAATTTGTTTACCTTTGCCCTTGAATATCAACTAACGCGACCACGATCTCATTGCCGATTTTCAATATGTTTTTCAGAACGTCAAAATGAAGTGATCAAAAAATATAATATATTTTTTGATCACTTCATTTTGACGAGCTGCAATATCATTGAAGCTCCGAATTTTTTGGAACAGAAAACCTAAAATGACTGTACTATCAAGAAAGCAAAAGAAAAGTGTTTTTAATACACTTAATAATTATTTAATGTTTATATTATAAACTCTTGGCTGCTGGGAATTCTTTAAATTGTTTAAAAACATAGTTTTATGCCCGTTTTTACCTTTAAAGATTACGTTGTACAAAAATAGAGTAAAGTTGGCCTAAACTGTAGTTCTAACTGGTGTACGTACGTGAATAACTAGCGGCGACGAGTTATAAATCACTAACCGTTCTATGCCCAAAATCTAAAATCCACTTAAACACTAATAAATTAAAACTTATGCCTACTGACCGGCACTTGCGCTCATACTCTACTGTACAATTAGTATATAAAAGTTCAATTAGTAAATAAATATTATACTTTTTGTTCACAAGAGTTATATTGTAATGTCCAATATAAAAAAAAAAAAATGTTTTATGATTTTTGTTTTATTTTTCTATCTGCCGCCTTTTGCCACCTTCGAAAATTTGCCGCCAGGGGCCCGGGCCCCCATGGCCCCTGCCTAAATCCAGCCCTGTGCGCAGGTGGTTGAAATTAATCTGGGGCTATCTTCGGGCTACTTTCGACAATCCATCCAAATTTCTTAAAAATCAGACGAGTACTTTTGTAGAGGCAGGTGTAAATAAATGCATACTTGTGCGCATGTAAAAGAGGAACAGAAGGTATGACACTTATCTAGGCTAATTATAGCCTACTATCCAAATTTCATCAAAATTGGACAACTAGTTTTGAAGATATGATGTTTCGCAAAAAAGAAGGACACACAGACAGACATACCGATACCGACAAACAGACAAGAGACCAAAAATATTCCCTGAGATCTGAAACGGAATTCTATCTTGGAATATTTAAATTCGAAGGTATAAAATTGTTTCGTTCTTTAGAATGATGACATAGCTTCCGCTACCTCAACGGAAGCAAAACATAATATAATTATCATTGATATAGCTTAATATGGCGTTTCTTTAATTTAATTTAATTTTTATTTTACTTATACTATACAGGGTGGTCCAAAAGTCTCCCCCCCCCCCCCCTCTTAACTTTTGAACGGTTTGAGATAAATTAATGAAACTTGGGGGATCTCTACCATGCAAAGGGAAGTTTATTTTCATGCAATCACCCACTAGGGGCAACCACCCACTTTGCCCCCAGGCTACCCAACTTCAAAATTTCAAATTGGAGCGTATATGTTTGATAGCATATTTGGATTCTACGGTGAAAAATAATGAACTTTTACTTGAAACTATTTTTTCTATCTCCAATATTTTGCCCCCTACGGGGGGGCAAAGATAGCAAAATAACCCTTCCGAAATAGTAAAAAAATAGCACTTAGATCGTTTTAAAATCTAAACGGTGTGAAATAAAGTCATGGAACTTGGGGGATCTGTACCATGTAAAGGGAAGTGTTTAATCATCCACTCGCGTACTAGGGGCAACCTCCATTTTGCCCCCAGGCGCTGAAATCTACTATTTTTATACCTTTGCCCCCCTATAGGGGGCAAAATATTAGAGGTAGAAAAAAAAATTTGAAGTAAAATATTTTTGTTTTTTGTCGTAGAATCTAAATCTGCTATCAAAAATATACATTCTAGGACAAAATTTTGAAGTTAGGTGGTCCGGGGGCAAAATGGGAGGTTGCCCCTACAGCGCGGATGCATGAAAACAAACATCCCTTTACATGGTACGGATCCTCCAAGTTTCATTAATTTATCTCTAACCGTTTAGATTTTACAACGTATTATCGGTAGGGTAATTTTGCTATCTTTGCCCACCTTTAGGGGGCAAAATATTGGGAATAGAAAAAAAAGTTTCAAGTAAAAGTTTATTATTTTTCACTATAGAATCCAAATATGCTATCAAAAATATACACTCCAATTTGAATTTTTGAAGTTGGGTGGCCTGGGGGCAAAGTGGGTGGTTGCCCCCAGTGGGTGATAGCATGAAAACAAACTTCCCTTTGCATGGTACAGATCCCCCAAGTTTCATTAATTTATCTCAAACCGTTCAAAAGTTAAGAGGGGGGGGGGGGAGACTTTTGGACCACCCTGTATACAATTACTACTAATATCTTTCATCAATGTTTAATGTATTCATTAAAAAAAGAAAGAAATTAATGAATTGTTGTTTTACTAAACACCTGCAGGTTTTATTAACCAGCATTAACGCAAATGTTATTTAAATATCACCTGCCTTAATATCCTCCTCGTCTTATTTTAAATTCATATGTTATTCCATATGTTATCAATTATTATAAATATTAGTAGAAGAAGCAGACATATCGGACCTCGTATTGTATTGGTGCAATGACCGGCTTGAAAAAATAAAATTTTATGTTTTCTTCAAAATGTATTATTTAAATTACAAAAAGACGTCGGAGGAATGAATTCGTTATATTGTCTATAATTTATATCAGAAAATCTTGTATCAGAATACAAGATCATAAAATTATATATATGTATATATATATATATATATATATATATACTTTTTTTTTCAAAATTGTAGGAAAACTCTGTGACGTTTCTTTGTATTATTTTTCTTACTGGCGGAAAAAATCTTTATTTTATGAACTCACTCTGAGAATCTGTATGCTCATTTTTTTCATTTTTATTGACTAACAGAATCCGCAACACTATATTTTTGTTTTAGAATCTGAATTACAAAATCCGCCTTAACATTTTTATTTCTTACAGTATCCACAATTTTACTCTACTATCCGTTAATTAGACTTGTCGTGAGTGTCTAATTACAGTCAATTTTTGAAAAGTAATACGAGTAAATACATTTCGTTGAATAAAATGTTAAATCCATGTTTTACGATGGTGTAATGAATGCCTATACAATGCGTGGAAACAAATGAAAAACAGGAGGTATCAAATGGACAACTCGTTGAAAATACCTTGAAATATTACAAATAAACATGTAATGTATTACAATTACATATTACATTAATTGCACTAACAAGGAAGAAGGGTCTGGTTGTTTTTTCTAATTAAGAAGAAGAAACCATAGGAAGATTACTCCTTGTATATCTATAACATAATTTTTAACATTGCTTTCGAGCTTACACAATGTAACGGAATCATTGTGTTTTATGCCTCCTATTTCAAAAATTACTAAAATAACATTTGGCGAACCAACGTATCATCAAAACTGGGTAGTTTGGGGATGGGTATCCCATTTTAATAAAATTAGGTTTGTAGGTTGCAATTAGTCTATTGTCCTTAAAACTTTCAACCTTCTGCATCCATTAGTTTATCATCCACTTGCACAAAGTTTTTTGTAAACACCTTAGTTACACCTATATTACACTGCTTTTTAAGAAAAATGGATGGTTTGTCGAATGTAGTGTTCAAATGGTCCCTTATAGTAATTTCAACCGTGTAAGCTCATTACTTTTTGCTAAATTAATACTTTCAATCGCGTAAAAAATCAAAACAGTTTTGAAAGATTTAGAAAGAAATAGTCTGCCAATTAGTGTGGCACATAGCTTCATCACATCCATTCACGTACTTTATTAATGTTATCAATAAATTATTAACCTATTATTATATAATTTATTTAATTGTTGCCCTCTTTTTGTATCAGAGCTTACCAAAGGTAAAGAAAGTTATGCGAACTTCTTTTAAGTCTCCGATATTAAAACTTCCAGTACTTTTTTACTTTGTTACCCACCCTAAGGTGGGTAACAAATTTGAACTTTAATCTTAACTGGGGAATATTCAAGTATTCCTTTGGGACAAAGGAATATCACACTTCTGAAAATAAAAATGACAATATCCGTTAGTCTAACTATCTAGTAAGGTAAAGTAACCTTTAATCCAATAAATTTTGAACAAAAGAATAGTTCACTTGGATTTAATAATAAATAAAAAAAATAAAAAAATATATTTGGGTGGGTAACAAAGTAAAAGAGTGCCAAACTTCGTAAGACAAAAATATGTTTCAGACATCAGGGAACATTTTTTTGTCCCGTGCCTATCTGTTGTCCAGTCCGTCTGTTGTTAAATTTTTGCAAACCAACATATACTAGAAACAACTAGTCCAAATTTTACGAAATTTTGGTAGTAGGCCATAATTATCTATGCGCCACAGAAATTTGCAGATTATCTTTTAAACCTGTCAAAATTACGAATAAGAATAATAAATTTAGAGCACACGATTAACATATTAATGGACCATCTTACTTTCAACAAACCATCCAAATTTCTTAATAATTTGATTAGTAGTTTTAAAGATATAGGTGTAAATAAAAAACATTTGTGTGCATGTGAAAAAACTTTAAACTTCATCAAAATTTAACGTCTGTTTTTAAAATATGTTGGTTTGCAAAACTGTTGAACGACAGACGGACAGACAACAGACATAAGACTAAATAGTGTGGCACATAGTTTCCCCGCATCCTATTTATCACGTACTTTTTTGATGTTACGCTTTTACAACCCACTATTGTCAATTTATTGAATTTTTTAAATCTTTTTGTTAATTAGTCAAAAATATTTGTTTTTTTTATACGAATTTAAAGTATCAATTTAGCAATGTTTATTGTGTGCAGTTGGTTAAAATTAATCTGAGACTATCTAAGGCCCACGGTCGACAAACCATCCAAATTCCTTATAATTCAAATGAGTACTTTTGTACATACAGGTGTATTTATATGTATGTTTGTGTGCATGTGAAAGAGAAACTGAAGGTGTGAAAGTTATAGGGGAATAAAAATAGTCTGCCAATTATTGTGACACATGGCTTCCTCGCTTCCTATGGTAAATACTATAATTATTTTATGCTTATACAACCTATTATTGTAAAATGTATACCAAAAAAAAAAAAAAAACACCAACCAAAAAATTACCTACCGCACAAATTTTATTTAAATCGAACGATTAGTCCTTAAGATATATATTAGTTCACAAAACTTGAACGACAGACAGACCTGACACGGGACCGAAAATATTCCCTATGTTGTCTGAAACGGATTTTTTTGAAATCGGAGACATAAAATAAGTTCTATCTTCGCACATAGCTTCCATTACATTCGGTAAGTTCAGAAGCAAAAGGAGGAAACAATTAAATATATTATACAAATATGAGTTGTAAAAGCTAAACATACAATATTAAATGTACTTACTCTAATTGGCGCACTATTTTTTTTTTCTTTTTTCTTCTTAAAGAATTTGCTCGGTATTCGGTATGACAAACAAGTTAATTAAAAAGGTTCAGGTAACTTTCCAGAGAAAATTTTTTCTTGACAGCTCAGCCATTTATGCGGTTCACTTGATTTAAGCTTCTCCAAACTTCATGTAGAAGTTAAAGATTGTGAACCACAAATAAATAAATATATACTCATCAGCAATGCAATACCGTGTTTGCACACTGCAATAAGCTACACAATTTGTGTGAGTGAGAGACAACAAGGGATATGCCACGCTTGCGTGGCACATCCCTTGTTGTAGGAACTGTTCCAACAACTGTCGCTGGTATAGAAACTGTCCAAAGTCAGACATTACGTCAATAAGATATTGGCTCGGCATTACGCCATGTCCTGCATCGTTTCGTCGCGTCCGACTCGTCTTTGATTACCCTATATCTGATCTTCTCTTTCCGGTTTAGGTCCAGAGTTGGGTGGGCATCGTCGTGCCCCTGATAAGTGCTCTCAAAGACGAGTCCGTCGCGACGAAACGATGCAGGACATGGCATAATGCCGAGCCAACATCTTATTGACGTAATGACAGTTCCTATGTGCTACGATTGCGTGGCACATCCCTTAGTGTCTCTCACTCACACAAATTGTGAATATTTATTGAACACAAAGAACTAATACTTATAGCACATGAAATTAACTCATACTATAGTTAATTTTTAATTAATTTCGAACGTCTCCGAACTTTAAATATGCTTAATTGGTACTTTTATTCATGTAAGAAAACAAAACAATTTTGACAGAATTAATGACAACTCAGACCATCTTTCTTATATACGAGTTTATAATTACTTAGTCCAGTGTTTCCATTTATTGGTTTTCGTAGATACATTTAATCATTATTGAACATTTTATTAAAATTTATCATAATAATAACTTCTCCTCGGGGGAGAATCGAACCCGGTCTCTCTCTGTCTAACTAGATTTATCCCGGAAAACGGAATGTATCGTTAGATTCGTATTTAAATGGACAACATTTACGAATTTTTTAATCAAAATCGTCCCAATTGTTTTCGACAAATAATTTTTTTTTTAACATTTTTTTTTCAGAGTTCTTAGGGGTAGCGCCCCTAAATTTGGAGCTAAAATTAATTTATCAAAAAAAATCATACCCCGATTTAGCCTCGGGGCATGATTTTTCTGAATATGTATGCCAAAGCTAAATTTCATCAAAATCGGCCAAGGTTTAGGCCACGCGTCTGCACAGACAACAGACAGAAATAAAATTTAAAAAAAAAAACTTTTTTTGGACTCAGGGGACCTCAAAACGTGTAAAACTGTCAAAATCTCAAAATCGAATATTCGCTCAATCACAATACTTTCTCTTTATATGAGAAAGTAAAAACCAATTTAGGAAAAATTAAATAAATTATTCAATAATGGGATGTATATGTTGTATTCGATGTTTTTTAATTATTTATAGGAATTCTATTAATACTAAACACACAACAGCTTCCCTGGCCTCTGTCCTTGAGGGGGGGCCTTTGTTATGGCGCAACATTTATATATATTGCACTTTGAGTGCAATGTAATTAATATATACATATTATTTTCAGTTTGGCTTGGTGCCAGAACAAGCTCCTTCAATCTTCTGGTGCCAGAACCTCACTTTTAATTTTATCAATTAAACATCTGCTTTATCATAAAATTCGGCGACCCATCATCAACCACACGGGAAATTTCTTTACATTTTTAAAAAAATGTATTTAAAAAAGGAAATTTCTTTAAATTAAATACAAAGTCTTGGTGTAGGTATGCATTTGTATTTATTTTCTTTTTACCAAATTATTAAAAACAAAAATTATTTAAATCTTTTATTTTGTTAAAAATAACATTCTTTTGGCTGTTTGTTTTGGGGTGGTTACGTTATTCTTTCTAGTTTTGTACATGTAACCGACATCGTATCGATTCAGGTGACTCTGAATTCGCAGCATGTATCGAAAATTTAATTTGAACCAATTAAATGATAAAATTTAGCTAAAATTAGTTTAAATCACATGATAGAGAGAAGATCAATTAACAATTATTGATATAGTCGTTGATAATTGATGTGCAAGTGTCTGACTCAGATGTGTATGAGTTGGACTCAAGAAAATGAGTCGGAAATAAGTCCACCCATTTAGCTTGCATGTGATTTAGTAATCGAAGTACTTATTTTCAATCATAATTATTAAATTAATCCTTTCTAATAGGTTTGTTTTAAAACAATAGTATAAATATCCATTTTATATATATATATATAATATATATATATATATAATATATAAATATATGTTGTCCCCTTATTTTTGAATATTTATATTCTCTTTTGTGTCCAAAGGGGTAAAAAATAAAAAACTTCTTTATAAGGTAATATTTCGTCCCTTAATTTCGGAACATCTTCAAACCTTGAAAGTAGTATAAGTAGAATTAAATCATTATAAAGTTAATTCGTCAGAAAAAATTAAAAGGTGAGTCATACGAGGTTGCCTGATTGACACCTAGTCACTGACTAGGTGTCAATCAGGCGACTTATTTCATTAGTTCATCCTATTTGCTGAGAACATGAGAGTAAACTTTTTCCCGTGTGCCGTGTCACGTGACCACTTTTGTGGTTTTTGATATTGTATCGTATATCATTTGAAAGGCCTTGATATGTACATTAAAGCTATTTTATTGGTTTATTTTTAAAACATTTTTACACGTACTTTTTTTTATCGATTTTTAATTTTGTTGCAGGTTGAAGGGTTTAAATATTTTTTTTGTTATTAGGTTCCTTATTTATATTTATTTATTAGTTTAATTAATGCCCTTTTTGTATTTTTTGTTTTTTAAAAATTTAATTTTGGTACCCCAAGGTACAGAGGTACAAATGTCAAAGTTATTCTTTTATAATATGATGTATATTGTGTATCGTTGAAAAGCTCTTGAATAGTAGATTAAATTTTGTTACGTTCTATTTTGTGTTATTTCTAGTTTTGAGGGGGTAAAATTTTAAAAAAATTACCAATTTTTTTTTTTTTAGACAATAATGGTTTGTAAAAGCATAAAATCAATAAAGTACGTGAATAGGATGCGAGGAAGCTATGTTCCTCACTAATTGGCAGTCTATTTATAAATCTATACATAAAAGGCAAATCTTTTTAATATCGTTTCTTTTGTAATAATATCGATTTGCGGATGAAGCATTGGATGGAACAAGCTTCAGTTGAGCTGAAAACAAAAACTTTTGCTTGGAAAACAGAGAGTATTATTCAATAAAGTTACTGAGGCTTGGGTTTAATACATTTCTCAAGTATCTCAACTGATATTGGAAATAACAAAGGCAGGGTTTGTAGTTGCTGGATTCAATCACTAGCTCACTCACATCGGCCTAATTATAAACCATAAACCAGTGACAACGACAACAAGCCCAGCTTCATGCTCAAATTAATTATACTTGAAGTTCAGTTACACCAAATAAAATATAAGCCATCGCCCTTCCATTAGGAAGGTGAAAGGTTTATACGTTACGAAGTTTTAAATCGTATTTGCTTTAAAAGGGCCAACGCTAATCCTATCGGAATTAAAAGCATATGCGTGTTCCATCCTCTTTAATTGGGTTTTGTTTTTAAATTATAACATTTTTTTTTTCCGAATTATAATAATAATAAAGTTTGGTCGTTTGGGAATCGTTTCGCATGCGCTAACATTGTACTGTAATAAAATCATGTTACGTTCGAACGGGTTTAGGACTATAATTCGCACCGTATAAAAAACATTAACAGTTAGGGAACCTTCCTGTTGACAAGTGTGACGATTGACATAACTGCGCATGTCATACAATCCAGTACTTGGTACTGTCAGAGGATCTTTTGGACCGTACAGTAAACGGTTCGCAAACGATCCCTGCGCGGGTTGGAACAGTTTGGAAGACGGTACAAAACACTGTCACAGATCGGGTCGGAACGGCTTTTATCCATTGCGGACAAACCTTATAAAAACAATTTTCGTATACACGCGATACCTTAAGCTAAAACTATTTGTTTTAAAATCATATTTAAAATACTTTTTTACTTTAAAAAGACAACAATATAATTTAGTCTAATTCACAAAGGAAATCACCTTGCTCTCTCTGTAACCCCAGCATCCACCTCTATCATTAAGAGTGTGAGATCCCAAGAAGGATGAAATGAAGAATATGGCTGCCCTGTCAGATCCCATGGCCTTGCTGCTATTGGACTTTGACGCTTTTCTGAGCAATGGTAACAGCGACTAAAGCAACAAAAATTGAAAAGATAATAGTAACAAAAATATTAAAAATTAACAAAAAGAGTCACGATACATAATCGTGGACTGTTAGAGAATAGAAGTTCACTGCATAAACAAGTTAGGCCATTTTAATGGGATTTTCTGTTCCATTAGTGAAACAGAAAATCCACTGCCTCTCCATAAATTGTATCTCTGATTTTCTCAATAAATGCGACCTGAATATTAATGTTTGCGCTTTATAATGGAAATTTTAGAGAACAAACGACTCACATGTTTTGCGAGCCTATCTAGTACAAGTACACCCACTATTCACTGCGGCATAAACTGCATGAAAAGTCAACATTTAAAAAAAAAGAAAAAACATATAAAATAACAAGTTAACACTTCTACAATAAAGCGTCCGATGCAGGTACAGTACATAACATATAAAACTTTCAAAGAAAAATTATTTTATAAAAAAAAAAATAAAAAAATAATAATAATATAGCAATATAAAAGTGTATACTATTGAACCGCAAATTGAATCTAAGAGGGAATTTTATCTATTAAAATCAATGTCACATCCAAATAAACGAGGTAGAACCTTCAAAACGACGATTTAAACCTGTCATATGCAGTTTAAGAGTTAAATGTTTAAGATTGAACTTAAAGGGGGAAAGTACGCTTTATAAAGCTAAAACCTCATTCAGCACGGCATGAACCATAATAGCTTCAGAAGCTACAAACGACACAACTAACACTACTACTAACTCCAGTATCCAGTAATATCATCACACTTTTATCACATTTTCTTCTATAAAGGCCCCCCTGTGAATGTTTTTTTTCTTTAAATGAATCAATAAAGTGAGAATATCTAGATTTATACCAGGACTGCTTCTCAGTCCACATAATATTATGTATTATCTACCAAATAGTAACCAAGTACCAAGCTGGGAATTTTTTTTTCAAGTAACCACCCGAACTTTACTTTTTTGGCTGACTATATTATGTAAGCATATATAGAAGGCTCGCTTGAACATAAAAATAAAAGAAAAAATAATCCACTTTAAAACACAAGTAAACTATCCGTTTATATTAAGTAAGCCGACCCAGTCACCTCCTCTATTTATATAAACACAGGCATATACTTAAGGCATTTAAACGTCTTCAAGAGCATATTTATTGTCCAGACGCAGTGAAACTATTCCCAAGTGTTCAGCCCAATCTGTTCCTAAGGTAATCAATGATTTTTTTTATTTTTTGGGGGAAACATGTTTTCCTCACAAAATATGCGAGGTATGAAAAATTCCTTAAGACCCCCATACACATTTAGCGCAACATCATGGTTAAACGCTAAATCAAACATGGTTAAACGCAAAATCAAACATTTAGCGCAATCATGGTGTTTGCGCAAACCTGATGTCGGGCAAATTTAGGCCATACACGTCAAACATTATGTTTGCGCAAACATCAAACAGCCCCATACACGGTTAAAATGTTTGGGCAAACATCATTTTTGCACAAACATTTTGACCGTGTTTGGGGGCCTTTAAGAACCGATTTTCTTTTTCTATTTTTGAACCAAGAATAACTATGATTTTTAAAATACAGACAAGAAAAACTTTTTTCCTCCAAGACGCAAAGATACATTGGTACTAAAATGAAACTAAATATATATTTATACTTAAGGTGTCCTCCTCTTTCATTTAACATGCATGTTATAATAAGATTATAATATGTAATAATAAGATGCATTTGCGTTATAAAACATTTCAACTCCTTAAACTATAACCAATAGCTTTTGAGGAATGACTTTTAGGGGCTTCCCCATAATTTACATGTGGCTGGGTTACTACACATACCATTACTCCAAAGTTTCAATTTTTGTTTGGATACTTACGGAGATAAAGTGCGTTATAGACAGACGGACAGATAGACAAACAAACAAGAGAAATCAGGAGCGTTGTAGACAGACAGACAGACAGACAAGAGAAGGAATGGATGGAGTCCTTGTTTTTGGCTGACCCTAAAAAAACAAATTTACCCACAGCAGTTTTCACCGAACAGTAACACAAATTTTACTCTTCTAAATTATTTTTCCTTTATTGTTAAGGCGCTACAACATGCTGTCAATGATAATACTGAGAGGATACTTCAGTAACCATAAGGGTGGATACTTATTGAATCATTAGGGTAGTACAATATTAAATCTTTTCCAAGTTAATCCAATATTCGCTTTTTAACCATGAGTACATCAAAGTAAAATAACTTCATTTATTAATCTTTAACAAAGCTATATAATATATATATATTCATTGGACCCCGCTTCATGTAAACACGGTTATTTTTGTTAACCACTTAGTGTGATATAAATAGCTTGGAACGAACCCATCCAATACCAATGCATTAAAAAAATTCCACTTATTGTTATTAATATTTTTTTTATTTTGATAAAGTCGAGGTCATTGGATTTTGTTTTTATTAGCTTTTTTCGAATAAGTTTTTAAGTTTAATTTTTAAACGAAGAATAAGCCCTTCGAAACTTCTTGATCATGTACATTTATTTACATTCACATATTTATGTATTAGTTTTGTCCCTAAAGATATAATATCTCGTATTGTATTAGTCCAGGAGATAGCGTGCAAAAAAGTGTCTGACTAACATCAAGCTAGAATTTTGTATACAAGTCAATCTTTTAGCGCCTTTTAAGAATATGTGGTCGGCTAAGTTCGTTTGCGGGACATAGCTTGGCAATAGGCATTTGAAAAAAACAAACCGGTGGAGAGCGGCCATGTCTCACCAATTATGGTGGACAATGTGATTTTCATGATCCTGAGTACAGAATTAGTTAGTAGACCGAAAATCAAGTGTATGTTAGTTTGTCCCTTGACAGGTCACCACGTTGATTTTTAGTAATATTTGAATAACTAACCTATCAAGTGTAAAAATAACATCGACTTAATTTTTGGTCTACTAACTAATTCTGTACTCAGGATCATGAAAATCATACTCTCCACCATAATTGGTGAGACATTGCCGCTCTTCACCGGTTTGTTTTTTTCAAACGCCTATTGCCAAGCTATGTCCCGCAGAAGAACTTAACCTCTTTCAGTCGGTTAATGTTATCACTTTATCTGGGTCCATTAGTGATCCCATAAAGCTGTATACATGTATAGGGGCGTAGCGGACACCTCCGCTTGGGGCCACAAGCGATCATAAGAAAACATCCTTTCTGGTTTGCGATGAGTTCGAATTATAACTCATTGGAGGCCCCTGTTTCAAGTAGAATAAGACTAAAGTAGCTAAAAAAAAGATGACGCAAAACGAGGGAGCAGGGAGCAAACCTGATGACGTCACTCAAAGGTCACCTAGAACCTCTATGTGCATGTCAAGGTCATTCGCTCCTCGCCCCCAGTTACTATTTAAAAAGTTCTCTCCCCCCCCCCCCCCTTGCAAAAAGAAAATTCAACACGTTTGCACATTAATTACAATCAACTACATTTAGCAAACTGTCATGTTATCTACTTAATGTAGGACATTTTTAATCATTATATACCGAGAATAATTCATCTTAATTTGTCTTTTAAATGAAAATGACATGTTGGGCTCTAGACTTGACCAATCATAATAATAGAGCCAATAAAAGAGCATTTTTTAACTTTCAATGACATGCTCTGATGTCTTTACAAAGTATTATATAAAATTTATCTTATAATTAACACATTGGGATTAATAACAATAGTCAAGCCTCCAATGACGAATAATCAAACAATGACGGAAAGAGTCCTATTATACATCCCAATGTTATTGTCACAACAATAATAATTTATACTTCAGTTCCGCGGTTGTTATAATAAAATTATATGATATATTCTTTCGCTTGTTTTCACAAGGGTACCAATTAATAATTTTTTGGAACCCCTATCATCCTTTGTCCTCACTGTATCCAGCCCAGTTCCATTTTCTCTCTAACATTATTTTTCCTATATCTTCCAACATGGATTTAGATCTAATCCATTCGTTTCTTTTCCTATCTTTTCTAGTTATGTTTAACCTCGATCTTTCCATATTTCTTTGAGCGACTCTCATTCTCCTAACTAGTTTCTTACTGAACAACCAAGTTTCCACTCCATATGTAATTACTGAACATAAACACATCAACCATAGTTTCCGCTTCATATCGACGTTGGATTTAAATAGGTGTCTGTACTGTTGAATGCTGTCCACCCGAGAGCGATGCATCGGGTTACCTCTGTCTCGTCGCTAAGCTCGCTAATCGAGCTACCTAAATAAATATAATCTTGTGCAACTCTATTCTGGTACATTCTAGTGTGATGTCGTTTCTGTCGGAATCCTCGATATTTAGTTTCATCGCTTTTGTCTTCCCTTTGTTAATTTCTAATCCTTTTGATTTTTCGCTTAATTCATTCAGCATTGTCCTCGCTTCATCGATACTTTTAGCAACGATTACAATATGGTCTACTAATTCTAGAAGGTTAAGCCACTCGCCATCAACTTTTATTCCAAAACCATTCCAGTTTAGTTTTTTTTTTTTTTTTAATGTTATCTAGAATATTTATAAATATTTTACCGGAAGGTATATCCTTGTCTTACTCCTCTCTTTTGATGAATGACTCTTCTTTCTTGGCTTACATTGATCTCCATGAAGGCTTTATTGTAGATGAATTTAAAAATTTGTAAATATTCGTTCTCGATGCCGCAGTCACGTAATGCTTTCAGAATTTGGTTAGTATAAACATTGTCGAAAGCTTTTTTGAAGTCTACGTAGACTAGAACTAATGGTAGTCTGTACTCTTTTTGCTTTCCTTATAAGCTGCCTCACTAAAAACATGTAGTCAATGGTGGACATATTTTTCCTGAATCCTGTTTGTGAAATTTGAATGTTTTTCTCTATTTTTTTGTTTATTCTCCTCGTAATTATATTCATAAAAGTTTTATAAGTCACAGACAGAAGACTAAGTGGTCTAAAATTCTCTAATTTCATTTTATCCCCTTTTTTATAATTTTATAATTTGATAATAAAACCAGTTTTCAGGAATTTCTTTATTTTCTAAGCACAAGTAAAAGAGTTTTGTCAGATCTATTGCTATAGTTACTCCACCCGATTTTAAATTCTCGCTCACTAATTTATCTTTCCCACTTGCCTTCCCTTTCTTTAGTTTCTTAATTGCCCACTAAACTTCATCTATTGTTATATCTAGAACTTTATCATTATTCTGTCCCTCGATTTCTCTAATCTGGTTCACTGGTCTTTGGTTCAAGTATAGTTCACCGTAGTATTTTTCTATTTCATCTGCTATTTCCCCTTCTGCAGAAATTAAGGCAAACATTTTTTCCCGACCTACTAATTTACTTCTCCAGTATTTTTTATATTACCTCCATTTTCTAAAACTTCTTTTAATTCTCTGATTCTCTTTTCATGACTCCAAATTTGCAGCCTTTTCCTAATCAGTTTTGAAATTTCTACATTTTTTATTTATTTTCACTTTTAACTACCTTCTTTTTGCCATGAGATTACATACATCTTTAGGGCAGTGATTCTCTTTTAAAGTGTTTTTTGTTTCCTTTTGTTTAATGATCCTTGTAGATTTTTAATTGCCATACTCATTTGATTTTCATATTCATTGATATCTGATCTATCGAGGTTTATTTTTTCCAGCTCACCTTTCAATATTCTCTCATATATTTTATATTCCGATTCTTATAAACGTGATTGGCACATTTGCTTCTTATATATATTTTTTTGTTTTTTGATTATAATAATTGTTGCCTTAATAGCCCTATGATCGCTTCCTAAGTCTAGTTTTTCATCTACCTCCACTTCCTTTATCACATCTCTCCTATTTGATATCATGTAGTCTATTTCATTTTTAGTCAACCCGTATGGACTCACCCAAGTCCATTTTTTATGTTCCAGCCTATCAAAAAAAGTATTCATAATAAATAGTTTGAAACTGTCGGTGAACTCCAATAGCCTGGTTCCTCTAATGTTTCTTTTTCCGTATCCATGGGGTCCAGTAGATTCAAATCCATCCTCTTTGCTTCCTATTTTGGCGTTCATGTCTCCTACTATGAAATTAAATCTGCACCTATCCTCTTGTAGCGCTTGTTCGAGCAGACAGTAAAACTCTTCGACTTCATCTTGATCATCACTTTATGTAGGAGCATAGGCTTGAATAATCTGAATTCTTCCTCCTCCTTCATTTTCCTTTAACTTCCAAATTACTTTGCAGATTCTGCTTGAATACGATTTACACTTACGGATATATTTTTCACTACGTTTCTTTATTATTAAGCCAATTCCACCCGGAGGTCCTGTGCCATTAAAGTATAATTCTCTGTCTTCTCCTATATGTTCAGCAGTAGTTGTTCATCCCTTCGTATTCTCTTAAACCGATAACATCCCATTCAAGATCTGTTAACTGTTCTAGTAACTGAAGTAAATCTGTGTCCCTTCTTAAAGTTCTTAATTGTAGCTGTATATTATTATATTTAGATCTTCCTTTAGTAATTAAGCGTGGTTTTTAGACTCCATAAATCTGTCCAATGTATCGTTTGATTGCTATATATCCATTATGCCGCTACTCCCTTGCTTTCTCTCACCACTTGATTTCGAGAAATCCTGTTTTTTATTGAATGATTCTTTAGTATTTTTACCTTTCTCTAAAAATCTATTCATTTGAGTTCTTTCTTGTTTATTTGAACTGTTTTACTTTTTCATTTGCCATCTTGGTTTGGTGATTTAGAAAACCTTTCAAGAGATCGTTTTTGACATACAGGTTCAAAAACTTAATCTATTAATTTTATTATTAACTTATCATATTTGATAATAGCGAATTCCCCCGAGTTCTTGGCTTCATACATTTCACTTATTAGTTGTTTCCTGGTTTCTCTAGTTTCAGGTGAGTATCCAGATAAATATTTTTTAAGAGCTCGGCTACAGTGGGACGAAGAAATGAAAAAATCTTGTGGGGGAGCCACCTGTCCGAGAGTAGCTACAGACCGAATAGAGTGGAAAAGAATGAAGAATGTTTACTATCAGGAATATCTCTATAAAAACTGAGTTAGAGAAAAGCGAATTAAATTGGGAGAAAGAAGATGTATAAAGAAATAAAAATAATTGTATGTGTGGGTGTGTATGTCTGTGTATAATATATTATAAAGGAGTTATTCTATGGGGGTTTACAAAAATTCAGATTATTATTTTTGGTTTTGTTTTACCTAGAATATTCTTTCTTTTTATAAATTTCTTCTAATATTTCTTTCATTATATATTGTTATATAAAGTAACACTCATAAATTGTAAAAAATAAATGAAGGCAACTCCAAACTCAAATTGGGTGCCACGGTTACGAAACCGATTGAAAAAAAAAAGAAAGAAAAAAGTAAAATTAAAATGTAATTTTTTTTAATAAATGGCTATTATTATTATTATTATTTAAATAAATAAAAAGTAATATCCCTAAAAAAAAAAAATCTTCAAAATGAAATTAATCTACATAAATTACAAAGAAAGGAAATAAGAAAAAGTAATCAGTTTAAAAATATTAATTAAAATTGCAAGGAGAAAATATATTAATAAAATAATTTACCCTTTTTTTATTTTCAGTATTTTTTTATTTGAATGTTGTTTTTATTTTTTGACTCAACTTAACAACAACTTGTTATTCTTGAATTGAGAGACCGTTCGCTGTAGAATTCAAGATTACTACTACTAAGAGTATTTTAAGTCATATATAGTTTATTTATGGGTGGTGTTCCCTTTTCAGAAGCCGATTTATGTATAAACTATAAACTGCTGGAGTAAACATATCATATCACATCGGTAGTATTATACATTTAAATTCAGTACTTTCATTAAAGCGAGTATCCTAGTTGAATTTATTGAAATATTAGTCTTCAAAAAGTATAATTATTCCCTGGACAAGACATTAACAAATTTTCAAAGGGTAATTTTTTTGATTTAGCTAACCTGATTGACTAGAGTTATCTTTCATTATACTGGTTATATTTTTTGAAATATTTTATTTGAATGTTTTTGATTCTAGTCATTTCTTCCTAAAAGATTAACAATTTATTGGTATTGGTCACATGTTAATAATATATAAGTATTCGATTGGGATATAATTGGGTTAAGCGAAGTGAGAAGAAATGAAGAGCAGCTAATGGATATAGGTGATGATTGATGATAGAGAACTCTACTTCAACGGTGCAGAGCCTCACGGCGGAACCGGCTTCTTAATCAATAAGCGTAGTCAGAAGAATATTCGCTCGTATAAATCTTATACACATAGAATAAGCAAAATTATTTTGAAATTAAAGAAAAATTAAGGAGGTGGCAGAATACAAATTATTCAGGTTTACGCCCCTACTTCAGACGCAGATGACGAGGAGATAGATGAGTTCTACTAATTATTGCAACAAGCACTAGACGACGCCGACTGCAGGTACATCCTTATTATTGGCAACATGAACTCCAAAGTAGGAAACCAAGACGACGTTCGAATCATTTGGAAGTTATGGATACGGAATACGGAAGAAGAAAGGCTAGAGGAACAAGGATGCTTGAATTCATGGATAGTAATAAGTTATTTGTTATGAACACCTTCTTTCGTAAACCCACCATAGAAAATGGACTTGGGCATGTCCTGACGGTTTATCTAAAAACGAAATAGATTTTGTTAGTTCAAATAGAATAGAAATTGTTAGAGATGTGGAAGCAGTTGAAAATATTTACATAGATAGTGACTACAGGGCTGCAAAAGCAGTAATAGAGATAAGTAATTAATCAGCAACTAGATACAAGACTAATAGGAAAAACAAGGATCGGTTAGATGGATCAGAGTTTGAAATATTTGAACAGATATACAACCAAGAGATGAGTGGGAAAAACATATTATGTTATGAGTATGATATTAATAAGTTTGAAGAGCAAAAAAGAGCATGTCTAAACCCCCTGTTCCTTGATATATCAAGGAATAAAATAATACGAACAAGTAACCGAAAAGACCAAACAGCAGACAGAAAACTACCAAATCAAGTTAAAAAACTTATTAAAAAAAGAAGGAGGCTAAAAGGAGACAATAATAGGAAACCAGAGTACACAGAAATATCTAAAACAATAAGAACCAAACTACAGGAGTGGAGTTATGATAAAAAAAAAACCGAAATGCTACCCATGAAGTTTTGGTCAAGACAGTAAAAAGATTTGACCCTTTGGCAAACATATTTATAAAACATATACATACGCACACACACACACACATATATATATATATATCTAATCATTATAGTTAGTATAATTATTAATGTACAGCTTGAGGAAGAAAATAGTTTAAAGAACGCCACCGTCCAGTTCCAGAAGTGATACACTGTTTGGATTCCGAGGAGAAACGTGTGTGCGGTAGAGCTGACCACACGAATCCTACAGTGTAGTCCTGGATCAAGATGTATAGAATATACATATTCTACCCATTTTGGGCCTGGTTGGACCATGAATGACTTGTTTAGTGAATAAAAACTAACCTTTGTAAGCATGATAGGTCCTACGGTGTTGGTTCTGAAAACTTCGATAAGTTGATCGGCAGTCAACTCTTCAATAGTGCCTCTCTTAGGAGTATTGAGGATTCCAGCATTGTGAAGAACTACGTTAAGTCCGTCTTCCCCTACAACATCACTTACTTTCTTAGCGAATTCATCCATTTTGGAGTAGTCATTATTATCTGAAAAAGAGCATCATATTTTAAATGAATTTGGGTGCTGATATAGCTTCATAATATAATAAGGATGTAGTGACAGATTTTAACTTATTAAGGTCACTGTTTAATCGAATTAGTTTGAGAACCCCTGAATTAATTGATTATCTAAAATAATTAATTAAATAATTAATTAATACTTAAAATTAATTAATTATCTAAAAATAATATTTTATTACAGCATATTATATTGTTTTAATAAAAATAAAATTATAAATTAAAATAAAATAAATTATAATTAAGTACCTAGCTCCAAAATTTTTATTTTTGGATACTCCTTAGACAATGCAACCAACTCCTGAAAAATTTTAGAAGAATTAAAATTAGTTATAGTTACTAGCAAATTACTAATAAGTTGTAATTTGAGTATTACAAACATATATCTACTTGGTAAATCACACACACACACACACACACACATATATATATATATATATATATATATATATATATATATATATATATATATATATATATATATATATATATATATATATAAATCTTTTCATCCAAAAAGAGCATCCATGCCTACATTATTTGCCACATAAATGTTCACTCTATAAAAAAATATATTCTATATTCTAATCAATTTAATTTTATACACCCTTGCAATAATTAAGAACTTCCGTTAACTACAGATTAGCAAATATACTATCCCTTCCTGGCCTTTGTCTTCCTTTCCCCCTCATACTTACTGAAAATGGTATTTTCTGAGTTGGTAGAAAGTGTTGTATGCCAAAAAGAAGGTAAAAATGGTCAGGTATTTAAAGGAAAATAAAATAACGTATCTACGAATAAAGGGTAAGGTTTGTTATCAAGGTGTGAAAATAAATAGTTTATAACTAATATATAAGTTTTTAGAGAATCGAAAACTAAATAGGGCAATTTCAAAAATTTAAAAGAGGACATATTGCTTTCATGTCAAAATAATATTAGAGAAATGCATGAAAAGGGATGAAAGAAATGCATGAAAAGGGGAAAATTCTAATAATTTATTATTCACTAGAAATAATAACGAGGTTGAAACAAAGATACTACTCAGGTCATAATGGAGGTCTGAGAGCTTTCAACTGCTTTAGAAATTTATTTTGTAAGAGTAAATATTAATCAATTATATTATTTAACTTTGAGTTTTATTTAGTAAATTTTTATTCAGGATACTTCACAATTTAGGCTGAAAACTCTATTTATTAAATAGTGCTAAGAAATTTAACATGAGGTTAAGACAAATAAAATAAACTTTTTTTTTAGAAATTGCCATCAATGACTCAACCAACTTTTATAATCTGGTATCGTTCCTACTTTATATGTCAGGGAGTTTACCCTGATTAGTCTGAGAGAATTTTTATTATTAAAAATTGGAAATAAATAAATACTCGAATAGGCTAAGAAGATAATTTTCATTGCAATAAAAAGAAACGTCCTTAACGAAAAAAAATCTCTAAAAAGACAATAATTCAGTTTTAAGTCCGTCTACTTACATTGAGTGTCTACTACATCTTACTTATGGTTGTGAATCTTAGGCTCTGACACTCAATAAAGAAAGACGCACCCAAGCTTCGGTTGGTCCATTGAGACCCCCGGGGTAATCAAGAATTCTCTCCCTGATTCTTCTATAGTCTGAGCAGACTGAAAGACTCACAAAAAGTCAGAAGTCAGTTATTATTTAATGATGCTCTCTTATAGAGACGAGAAAATACCACACGAAATTAAAACTACTTTTAAATAAAGATTATACTTGGCATCGCGTGGCTCTATCATTGAAGCGAGCGTATAGTAATAAATATGTATTCAATATTGAAAAAATAGATTATCGTGAATCATGATGAGTTGATAGATAATGGGTCTGGTAGTAGTGCAGCGGCTAGTAGTAAGGGAACGACCCCGCATTCTTACTATTCCTCTAACCACACATCTCTTTTTCAATTATTATAAAATGTATCTCTTTGCCACAAACAAACTACTGCATGTATCAAATTAAAATTTTGCATGCCTTTTTCAATTGTGCATTAGATGGTGTCTATGAAGTTTCATTAAAATCGTTACGTTAGAACGTAAGATATCGGTAAAAAGGTTGTATTTTCTATTTTAAACGTTTAGGTCCGCTCTTTATTAAGTCATAGCGGTGTCGCTGTTGGTTTTAGTAAAAAATGTTATTTGAAAAAAATGTTCGTCTCATCGAATAGATGATGATAGAATCTTTTCCCGCCCTGAAATTCCAATTTAATTTTTGTACCTCTCGTTTACGCGAGCGTTGCGCGCGAACTCTTGGACGGATCACGCTGTCCAACGAACTTAGCCTGAGTATTAGTAAGAGGATCATGCATACTAAATTTCAACTAAATCGGTCAACTTTTACTCAAGTTATCGTCACACGCGTAAACGTTACTGACAGACAGACAGACAGACAGACAGACAGACAGACAGACACGGAGCATATTTCGTTGAATGTAGGAAGCTCGCTACGCTCGCTTCAATTATTATTATAAGGAAGGGTCGAACGTCTCGTCGATTTAAATGAATCAATTTGTATTCTTTACACCTTAAAGATCCATAGATTTATTAATAATTCAATTGAAATGGTGTTTATTCCAACATATTCTATAATCGGAGGGTGGGTGGAAAAAAAGGGAAACCGCAATGGCTAGCGGGCTGCAGTGACCATCGCCAGAGACCGGGTAGCCTGGAAATCCTTTTGTCATACCTCTACGCCACGAGGTTGAAAGGGTCAGGAAAACCGAAGTAATCATAAACATTATATTCAGTAAAACCTGTAATTAATTATCATTATCGACTTCGTGCTTCTGGATATTTATAATTTCTAATTCATCTCAAGTTACTTAGGTACATTGATGCAGAATACAAAATCTCTACAGTTTACTTACACTGCCAGCAATCTCGATGAGAGTTTTCAGCAATACATTCGAGTACCACACCTGCAACCTAGCATGACACACTTTCGGACAAAGCAGCAACATTCACACAGTTAGTTTAGTGCCCAGTTGTTAACAAGGACTTTGGACATTAGATCTCTTTAACACTTGGCCGAGCATCAACGGGCTGCATCGAGGCGATACGAGTATTACAAAAGAGTACACCTCTCAGAGTCTCGGAGTAAGAGTAAGTATACACACACACACACACATATATTATATATATATATATATATATATATATATATATATATATATATATATATATATATATATATATATATATACTATATATATATATATATATATATATATATATATATATATATATATATATATATATATATATATATATATATATATATATATATATATATATATATATATACATATACATATATAAATTTATATATATATATATATATATATATATATATATATATATATATATATATATATATATATATATATATATATATATAGATATATATATAGATATATATATATATATATATATATATATATATATATATATATATATATATATATATATATATATATATATATATATATATATATACACATATATATAGATGTGTTAAATGCAAAATCGAAGTCGTTGGGTCTTCGAAGGTGAAAAATCAAAATTCTGTTCTAGTTTAAGCCAAGCGCTTGCTACATACTTTATGATGAAGTAAACCCTGCATATTTTTTTACCCTGTAAGGCTAGGAATTCATATCTTCAAACTAGAGAAGAGTCATTATTTCCACTTAAAAACATACTCTTGGTCAATATCGATATCTCAAGACGTTTGCGAGATATTCGTATATGAAAGTACAAATTGGTAGGCGTGAAGTCTCACGTAAAAAGGGTTTCGTTGGTATTGTAAACATGATATTAAATCAAATTATAATTATCATTAACTACGGGAAACATACAGAGAAAAATAGACCCCAGCACCGGGACTTGAACCACGGGCCTCTTATATATCCCTTACTAACCAACGGAGCTATACTGGAGAATGATTTTCTCTGTCGTTACCGATACCAAGTCCCGAATCCAAGCTTTCAATCTTTGCTACAAGTCTAGCAAGCCAATATTCACTGCAATAGAACAGACCGAGAATTAACGCTTATAATTATGAAGTACTCAATTAGTACCTGTACCTAGTACAATCAATTAGAAATTCAAATTTTTAAGTTTTAGGTAGCATTCGTACTACGGAAAGATTAAATTTTAATTTAAATCAAATTATAATTATCATTAACTACGGGAGACATACAGAGAAAAATAGACCCCAGCAACGGGACTTGAACCACGGGTTTCTAATTGATTGACAACATCTTTTCGATGTGATTTTTTTACAATTAATATAATGTCTTAAGTTGACTTAGAAAATAAAAAAAGTTATATTTGAGCGCTTATAAAATAAAAGGAAAAGGATTTCTTAGAATATAGTAAGTCAATAAAAAATACAATTTAGAAAAATGATCATTATATTTTTAAAAAAAAAAAATTTACATAATAATTACATGTATTTTACATAGACTGACTTTCAAGTTTTTCATCTTGGATAAACGAAATGTCGTAAGCCTTTCCGATCCTGCCATTGTACCTTAGATACAAGTAAGGTGCTAAGTTGTAAGCTGCGGCCAGTTCTTTGCTGATTGATTGACGATCCTTTTCGGAAGATAAACGTCAACATCTTCTTCATCCGAAGGCTGCACTTCGTTGTCCTAATGTCGGTGCAAGTCGAGAGTTACGATAATGCCAGGTCCATGCGTAGCGTTGAGATCTATTTGAAATGCACAGATAAAATAAGGTTCATTCTCGATAAGATCTTTGAGGTGAATGTGACGCCTAAAGTCAGCACCTTCATTAAGGTTTTCACTAAGTGTCATAATGTCCATGTTAACTGGTCGGTTTCAAGAATGAGACTATAATGCTTGCTGAGCAAAGAGCGACCGGTTTTAAAGCCAACTGGTCAAGTGGAGGAGGTAGCCCTAGTAGTATAAGTAGTAGTATAATTCTTCCAGTCCTTTTTGAATCTTGAATAGCGCTATAGCACAATAGCAGCAGATGCATGTATCCAGCCCACATCTACAATCAGGATCACTCCATGTGGAGACAGTATAATGGCTATCAGGACCAATACGCTTGTGTGATACATAAACCATTATGTAAGAAAAAGGATCGTTGTAGAAATGTTGCATGTAAAAAAAGGACTCTCGGATCGTTCAATGTAATGGCAAGGTACTCACTTTCGTATCCCTGATATAGAGGGTCAAGTCGCAAAGCAGCTAACTCTTCCATGGCTGACAAACAAATTAATTTTACATGTTAAATGTTAAAAGCTCTTCGAGGTCAAAATCATCTTCATTGTTGTCACTGGTTGGCTGCGGTGGCGGTGGTTGAACAGAAAGAGCTTGTTCGTTGCTTGTCCTTAACAGGACAATTAGATTCAGTGCCATTTTTATTTTTGGGATCTTATCCAGTAAGGACAAGGTTACAGACTCAGGTTTTCTTGACAACAATGTATCGATGCATGAAGGACGATATGTCAAGTCTGCCTGGATGAAACGAGTAGGCTGATGCAACCGCAGGACAAGATGTTTGCCGCTGATTACATCCTGACAAGGTTCGGCCTTCCTCTTCTTTCAGTTTTAATTTTTCTTGATAAACTGTCTCAATTCATCCTCCCTCTGCACAAGCAACGTCCAATCCGACATGGCCAACAATAACGTCCAAACTGCGGATCGTAAGTACTGCCGACAACGTCTTTGTTAATCCGACTACTACACACTTTTTCATTGCGTCTAACAGAAATGTCCAGTCTAACTTGAGATGTTCCATGATTTTGCTAGAATACGACTGACTGAAGACGAAACGGCTATAAAGTACAGATCAAAGAAGGGAGTGGAGAGCGCAGTGGTGGTATGAAGTTAGGTGGGGAGTTTACGAATGTAAAAATACTGGAGACGAGTTCAGGTTCGGTTATATCCGGGAGGAAGCGAGATCGTGCTGTATAAAACAAGAGAGGTAGAGATGGACATGTGTTTTTTTCGAAAATAATTATACCTCAGCTCCTGCGAAAACAGCCACTCAGGTGCACTAGACTAGAGCATACATGTATAAGAGCGCCGTGGTGATATAGGTTTCAGGGTCGTGTACATCCGGCACAACTCCTAAGCGTGAGAATTATTTTTTATACGACGCAGGTGCAGGTTCATGGTCAGTCATATTCTTGACGGAAGAGGTATTTAAGGGAGATGCACCGCGCCGTAATGTCTAGACTAGAGAGAGAGCCTAAATGTGTAAAAATGAGACAGTGATATAAAATCCAGGGTCATACCCTGGATTAGCCATACCTGGAAATCAGGTTTCATACCCTGATTAGCAATTTCAGACTTTTTACCAAATTAATGGTGAAGAATATTTTAAAATGTAACATTGACTTCAAAACAATGTATTAATTTCTATTTTTATTTTATTTTATTTATTTATTTCTTAAAATTAAAAAACTATTAAAAAGTTTATATAAAAAATGACTTTTAAAGATAAGGCCAATCATAAAATAATTTTAATTTTAATTAATTGTTAATTTGTTAATTTCATCATAAAATATTTTTTAATTTGTTAATTTTTATATTATAAGTAATTAATATTTGTTAAAAAGATGACTAGCTAATAACTAAATAAACGTTTTGCAGGTTTGAAGATATCCCAATTAAGGGATGAAATATATTTTTTTTTATATATATATAAATAATTAATATAAAAATACCATTTTTGAAAACTGGTCTTATTTTCAACTATTTTTTTTTTTTTTTTGGTTTCTGTATTCTTCACCTTAATTGTTCCCATGTGCAAAATGTGGGAATGATTGAAAGTCGGGATGTGGTTCAAAATTGGGGTAATAGGTGTGCGATGAAACTTAAAAAGCAAAGAAATATGACTTTTTTTTTTTTGTTTTTTTTTTTTGTTTCTGTATTTTTCACCTCAATTGTTTCCATGTGCAAAATTTGGGGAAGATTGAAAGACGGGAAGTGGTTCAAAATTGGGGTAATAGGTGTGCGATGAAACTTAAAAAGCAAATAAATATGACGCCATTTTTTTTTTTTTTTTTTTTTTGGTTTCTGTATTCTTTACCTTAGTTGTTTCCATGTGCAAAATTTGGGGAAGATTGAAATACTGGAAGTGGTTCAAAATCGGGGTAACGGAAACGTGCGATGAAGCTTACAAAGCAAAGTAATATAAGACCAGTAAAAAGTGTTTTTATAACCCCTGAAGACCCAAGTTAAAATACATCGTTATTAAATCCAGGGTCGTTTATATCCGAAGCTGTTAGTTATTTTAGCAGCTCTCTCAAGGATCCAGATATTTTGTACAGAAGGAAGACAAAGCCACTTAACCAGAGCCTTGCCATCCATTCGTCGGACAACACGCTTAATTAAATAAAACTCGGGATAATTAGATTTCTTTAGCTCCTCTTCATAGAACTTGCCTAAAATCGGTTGTCCTGCCGAATCAACTAAAGTGTGCAGGGGTACGTCAGGTATATACTTGCTTCACTTTAAACTGTTCGTTTGTCCTATTGGGCTTATATCCTTTGGTAAAGAGATGTTTATGTTTGCTTTTGCGCCCAGCCTCCGACATTAAACTTGGGTTTACGTTTGTTTCCCCGACTCGCAATCAGACGAGCGACAATATTCACTCATGCTTTTTGGTCACATCGATAGGTCTCATTCCAATAGAGCGATGTATCCGACGGTTGTAAGTGTCCACCAGATTTTCCACATTATCCACCCACTTGTAGGCACCGAGCAAGCTGAAATGTCACCACGTCTTTTTCTTTGAGTGTACGATTGAAACGCTCGACAATGGTCGCCTTAAACGGACTATAGGTAAAGTAATGGTTGATCCCATGCCTCTTTATAAGAGATCTGAACTCAAATCCTCTAAATTCCAAGCCCTTGTCAGTATGCAATAAGTCCGGCGACTATATGGAATCTTTGAAAATCGAAGCCATTGCCCCACTCACCTCCTTACTTGTTTTCCTCTTCAGCGGTTTTGTCCACGCTCTCTTTGATCCGCAGTCGATGACTGTCAGAAGGTATCGGTATCCGCGGTCCGGCACTGTCATTTCGACCAAATCTGCTTCTCATAAGTCGTCGAAAACACCTTGATAACAACTCTGTTCTTTGTGAACTTTTTCCGAGCGGGAGCATGTATCTCCCGGACCAGAGCGTCTTACACACTCTTCGTCATGACTTAAACTCTATGACGCCGGCTTCGCTTAGCTCTTCCAATATAGACTGGATTTCGTTGCACTGTGAATTGTTACCGGCCTGTGTAGACGTGGTGATTAGACTTATCTATCGACGACCTCATTTACATTTTTCCAATTAACATAGTCCACCGGACGATTACTGACTTGCATTAAACCTTTGCTCCTCCTGGCTGGAGCCTTTGAAGGTTTTATTACATCTGGATTGACCAATTTTTTCAAAAGATTTCGACACTTACTGCCTGCCGTATTAAAATGTCTAGTGCTGGAGTAGCCCTGTTTCACCGCGTTTGACTTTAAGATAATTTCCTGATTATTTTCCAGGTCCTCAGCCGTGTAGTTGTTAGGCTCGAGGAGAAACAGCAAATTGAACAGCCCGTCAGTAGCCGGGTAAGGTTTTTCTTTGACATACACGTTGTCATAATCCATTTTCAAATCGCGATCTCCGATTACAATTTTTTCCAGTTGGTGTAATTCTAGGACCGTAGACAGTGTCTATCGATACCCTCACCTGTAAGCAAATGTTGGACAAAGGGTCGTCCGTAAACACTGATTTCACCCAATAACATATTCAATTGTTTCAAACCCTGTGGTGACGAAAGATACGATTTAAACTGAGGACTGCCTGTTGTGGGTGTCGATGGAGCATGTTGGCCACTCAAAGGACTACGTAGAGTTGAAATGCGGGGAGACGATGACGATAATGAAGGTTTAGACGATAATGCTGCAGGCGGCGGTGTAATTTGAGATCTCGCCGCAATCAATAAATAGAGTTTTTGGCGAAAGGTCGGAGACCAAGATGCTTGTGAGCTTTCCGCCACCGATTTAGCCGACGTTTGAGGACCCATTTGCGTCGAAGCCAATACGGGTTCAAATGCGAATGTCTCTTCTTCGTCAACAGGGGTAACTGCGAAATCGTCTGCTCCGTTCGCTTCGTCCCATTGAGTTGCTGCAGTCGAGAATTCTTTAGGTCTTGAGTTGCGGCTGTCGAGTATTCTTTCACGGTGGTTGCAGTAATGTCGGGTCGGTATGTGGTCGGCATAAGTAACGTTTTCTCGAGACTTTGAGCGATATTCTGCAAGGGGTCCATAAGGAGTTTTACGCTCTCCTCAGGGATTCTTTTGTCTTGCGCTCTACCCGTCCGCAATAGTTTATTTTTCTTGCGAATGTCATCTTGCGTCTTGATCAGGCGTTTTTCCACGTCCTTACTCGTTGCAGGCATTTTGACGACAGAATGCTTCGCCTATCCTGTCGGAAATTATAAACTCGTCAAAACCGCGACGGAACCTACCGTTATCAACAGATGCCTCTTTATCGATGACTAAAAAACCATATTTCTTGTCCCAACAGTGGACACAGGTCGGGAAATTTGGTCTATGACATGTCAGCGTTGACATGATCGTCGTGCACATGTCGGAGATTCGTGTAGTCAATTTTGAACAGCATAAGCATGTTGCACTGATCTCGGATACAATGTTTTGGGACATTAGCATACGATTGTGAAAGGTAAAACTAATCGACACCCATGTGTCGATCGCGATTAAAATATTCCTTTATCCGATCCTGCTTTTCCATCATTACGTCGTCAAAAATTAAAATCGAGTTTTCACCGGCCTGCTCCGGTTCTACAACATGTTCGAATTAATTTCTAGGGTAGAAACCGATTTCCGGCAAACCACTCAACACCTTGCTTAACCTATACTTTGGTTGGTCCAATGTCTTGGCGTAAAGGTACACATTGTCAAATCTCAGACCATTGATATGCAATAGAAGCGACACCGTCAAATGGGTCTTACCCCCACCTGAAGATGCGCAAATAAGTGCACGGATAGGATGACGTCCAAAAAGACGACTGTGTCGACTGCTAGCCCCCTCATGACTGTCCTCGTCCTCCATAAACTCCGCCACCGAAAGTCAACTTCGGCGCCGGTCCCAAGCCCGGATAAAGGAGGAGGGAACACTATGCAACCTTGCTGGCCAGCTAACACCGTGGCGTCCAAGGAAGTAGGGGAAGTCTAACCTGAAAGCATAGTGAAGAGTGCACGACAAAAAAAAAAAAAAAAAAAAAATAGACAAAGAGGCCTTTTTAGAATACAGTCTCGTCAACACCTAACAACAAGTACGTGCAATGAGGAGCTGTTCCTCAGCAAAAATAGCTGCGAGAAGTCGGAGTGCCAGACCGAAAGGTGGAAATAGTGCTGGCATTAATGTTCAGTAAACAAGGCATACGCAAATCTTCAAATATGGGAAGCACATCGAGAACAATATTTAGTGGTGGTGCTACGGCCGTGAAATCCCACCGGGTGGAACGAGCGCCGGGCTCTACTCGGAAGGGCCCCCTTCAGGCTACTGGTGGTTCTCCACCCTTTGTTGGTAAGGACAGCGGCAGAGGACAAGGAGCACATGCGACTGACCATCAATCACAATCTCAATCTCTTCGTGTCCTTCAATGGAATGCAGAGGGGGTATTCAACAAAAAAATATTTCTAACTAAAAAGCTCAACGACGAAAAAATAGACATAGCCTGTATCCAGGAAACACATCTTACTGCAAGCAGAGATTTTGCATTCGAGGATATCAAGTGTTTCGGAAAGACAGAAAATTCAGGAAAAAGGGGGGCCTTCTGACTCTGGTTAAAAATAGCCTTCCTGCTATTTCTCTACTGGATAACTTAGATGAAACCCAGGAGGAGCAACAATCTGAGATCATGGGAACCAGGATAATAATTGGTAATAGAAGCTTAACTTTCTACAATGTATATTGCCCACCGGATAGATGCTACACTCGATCAAAACTGAAAAAAAAAGACTTCATAGTTATCGGAGATTTTAATGCTCACTCTCCAAGTTGGGGCTATTCGAATCTGGATACTAGAGGTGAAGAAGTAGAAGATTGGCAGATAGAATCTAACTTACAGCTAGTAAATAAACCTTGGGACCCCCCAACGTTTTTCTCCCGCAGGTGGAGAAGCTGCACACACCCTGATCTCTCATTTGTATCAAGCAATTTAGCAAAAATAAGCAAGACAGTACTTACTCAACTGGGTGGAAGTGATCATAAACCAATCTTACTAACATTGGAACTTAACACAGCTGTTCCTGAAACATCTTCTTTCCCCCGATGGAATTTCCAGAAAGCAAACTGGGAAAAATTCACAAAAACATGTGAAAAGTCGATGAACAATGTATTCACCAGAGGGAAAGATGTTAACAAAGCTGTAAAAACGTTCAACTCAGCCTTGGTCTTGTCAGCCAAAAACTCTATTCCTAGAGAAGGAAGGAAAAATTATGAACCCTACTGGACAACCTCCCTTGAAAACTTAGAAAAGATAGTAAGTGACACGAGAGATGAAGTCGAAAAAAACCCTTCTATAGAAAACAATATAAAATTCAAGAAAAATGAAGCAATCCCTAGGAAAAAAGTAATAATCTCCAAAAGATCAGCATGGAGGGAAAAAACAGAAGACCTAAATCTGGATAAATCTGGTAAAAAACTGTGGAGCCTAACTAAATCCCTCTCTTCTGAACCAAACAAAAGAGCTCCAATAGTGCTACAAGAAGGAGAAGACATATATGCTGGCAAGAAAGCAGCAAATAAATTTGCAGAGGTTTTCCAGAATGCAAGAGCACATCAAGTAACAAATACACGAAAAAAGGAAGTTAAAAGAGAGATTAAAAGGAAAATGTCAGCTATGAGATTGCAAAATAAAGACGTAGACAACCTAAATACTAATTTTACCAAAGAAGAACTAAGTGCCGCTATTGCTACACTACAAAATAAGAAATCACCTGGTCCAGATGGTATCATGAACGAATTTCTTAAACCAATTGGAAAGAAAAGGTTACTCAGCCTTTTCAATAACAGCTGGAAAAGGGGTGTTGTCCCAGATAGCTGGAAATATTCACACACAGTAGCAATTCTAAAAACTGGTAAAGAAAGCGGAAAAGTTAACAGTTACCGTCCAATTAGCCTGACAAGTTGCTTAGGCAAATTGATGGAACGCATGATAAACACTAGGATGATGTGGTGGCTAGAGAAGAACGAATTGCTAGCGAAAGAACAAGCTGGTTTTAGGCGATGCAGATCCATAGAAGACCAAGCCAATTACATCGTTCAAGAAATTGAAGAAGCCTTTGAAGCAAAGAAAAATGTAGTGACTGTATGGGTGGACTTAGAAAAGGCTTTTGATAGCATCTGGCACGAGGGGCTTGTGCTGAAGCTGCTACGAATTTTTAACAACTGCCCACGTGTAATTAAATGGATGAAAAGCTTCCTAAATAACAGATTCTTTAGCGTACTCTGTAACGAAGGTTTAAAAAGTGAGAAGTACAAATTGAAAATAGGCGTACCCCAAGGATGTGTACTCTCACCTTCACTGTTTCTACTCTTCATAAATGACATAATAGAAACATTACCAAAAGGGGTTAAAATCGCTTTATATGCAGATGACATGGCTCTCTTATGTGCTGAGGAATCAATCCATATTGCAAAATACAGGCTACAAACAGCACTAAATTCCATAGAAAAATGGTTAACTGACTGGGGCCTTAAAGCAAATGCAAATAAGACCAATTATACCATCTTTAGTCTTTCTCCTGAAGGGAAAAAGAATATAGAATTGAGAATGAACAATACTATTTTAAAAAAAGAAGTATCACCCACCTATTTAGGAATCAATTTCGATCCAAGACTGACATGGCGTAACCAGGCTGATAAAGCATTGCAAAAAGGAATAAGACGCACGGCGCTGGTTAAGAAGCTAGCAGGAACAGATTGGGGAGCAGATCATAAAACACTTAGCACTCTTTATAAAGGGTACGTGAGACCTGTTCTAGAATATGGCATAGCTACCTGGGGAAATATAGCGCCAACAAACCTAAATAAAATCTCCAGTGTTCAAAACCAGAACCTTCGAATTATTACGGGTGCAATGTCATCTACACCCATTCAAAAACTTGAGACAATCACCGGACTAACCTCAATCCAGGATCGGAGAGATGAGAAAATGATTCTACAAGCAGCTAAGGCAAAGTGTCAAAAAAAATTCCCCCCTATACGGTAAAGCTTACAGAAGCCGAAATAAAAGACTTAAGAGGCAATCCCCTCTTGAGAAAGGCAGCTTATCTTTAGAATCCCTGGATTGTCATACCACTACCTTGACACCGATCCAAGTTGCCGGAGACTCCCCCCCCCCCCCCCCCCCCATGGGATACAGCCTCCTTCCTTAACATCAAGGACTCCATCCCAGGAATTTCTAAAAAAAAAGTGCACTGTCCACGGAAGAAATTGGGAGTTTGTCTAACAAGTACATAGACTCTGAGTACCCCAGTGACCAGTGGGTTAGAGTTTTCACTGATGGTTCTGCACAAGAAGCTTGTAAAAATGGTGGAGGGGGCTTCTTTGTCAATTTTCCGAATGGAGAAACATACGAGCAGAGCCTCGCAATTGGGCAGAACTCATCAAATTACTTAGCCGAATATGTAGCTTTAGAGGAAGCTACATTTACTCTACAACGGCTGGACCCGGCACGTGGACGAAATATAGTGTTTTTAACAGATGCCAAATCAGTCTTAAACTACCTCCAAAATCCGAAACACTTCCTTTCAGAAAAGCTCCATCAAGCCCTAAATGAACTGAAAAAGGAGTCAACTAAAGTAACACTGCAATGGATCCCAGGACATTGTAATATAAAAGGAAATGAGGTAGCGGATCGACTGGCTAAACAAGGAAGCGAGCTCGACCAACCAAACCTGCCTGTAACTTATAAAGAGTTTAAAACACAGGTCAGGGGGAAGATAAGAGAGCGCTGGAAGACTAGGCACACAGAACATAAAAAAAATGATCCATATTACTTACTGGGCAGAAGTGATCAAGTAGTCATCTTTAGGCTAAGAACAGGTCACTGTAAACTTAAAGATCACTTGTTCAAAAAATTTAAAGTGGGCGACAATGGATTATGTGGGTGCGACGGGGAGCCTCCGCAGACAGTGGACCACGTGCTCCAGGACTGTCCGCTTCTTTCACAGCAGAGAGAGGACACCTGGCCTAAGCCGACGCCCTTGAAGACCAAGCTCTATGGCTCGTTGGAGGACCTACGCCGTACCACCCACTTCATTAGGGTCTCCCAGCTTCCCCTATGAAGAACGAAGAAGAAGAAGATGACTGTCCTCGCTGTCTACGAGCTTCAACACGTCGAACGACGTGTTCTGTTTGGCGAACCTCATTATACTGAGGGGTAAAGGGTTTTCTAATACTAATTTTATAAATAAAATAAAATGTATTTGAACTTATTGGGCCGAAAGAGGAAATAAGTTCAAATAAATAATCAATAACATGAGGAACAATAACAAGACGAACTAAAATAAAATTGTTCAAAAAAATGTATCGTTTATTTATACAATATAAAATTTGATTCTGTTCCATATATATAATTTAGCGGCTTGATCCCTGGCGCAGATGAAGATAGTTCCGCGAGGTATGGTCCACCAAAAGTTCCAACCAATTGTTGAGAGATGGACAGGACATCCCAATAGTTTCAAATCACATGCCTCGGAGCTGTCACTCCACGAGACCAAAGAAACTGAGCCTTTTCGATCCCCTTCACATATACCTTTTCGTATCCATTGAGAATGCTAAAAAAATGTCGTTGAGATGATTGTAAGGTATGTCGCCATCATTATCCCATGACAGACCATGGAAGTTCTCTGACAGCCATTGGTTGTCTCTGCTTCATGCAGTCGCTGAGTCCTTGCTGGGAGAGGGCGGCTTAAACAGATACCAGCTAATAGAACCAGTAGTAACATCTACAATGGCCAGCTCTTTAACGATAAATCCACCCGATGTGTGACTGCAGCAGCTGTCACATGACTTTTTAGCTGCTCTGAAGCAAACGATGTCTACAATGGCGGACTTGTGACTACATTGTGATGACTGACAATCTGGATCCTGGTACACCTGCTTATATGTATCCCCTTCCTTTAGACATTTTTCATTACGATGCCTGTGAGAAGATAGTGTGTAACGACTTGATCATGTAGGATCAGACAGTAGGCACTTGTTTCTTCGAGTATTGGCAGTCGTTTCAAACTCTAGCTTAATATCCACAGAGACCGAGGTAACAGACTCGACTTGCCGACTGCAATCTAACACTGCAAAAGGTGCGTCTCTGATAAACTCCTCGTATGTTAGCGTGGGTTGCTCTTCGGCTCTGCCATAATAGGAGCGTTGGAAGTTGGCGTACATTTCGTATAGCCATGCTATCGAACTCTTGTTAGCAAAATTCAAGTTTAAATTGTCGTAGGGGTATGACTCGCTCCCAATGTAGAGACGTACATTTATCAACGCACAGGCATCAAACTTGTTAGCGTCCTTCTTCTGTTTGTTGATCCGACTCGTCTGCAAGGCTAAAATAACGAGGTATTTCCAATTGCGTGCTGGTTTTTATTGTCCAAGTATGATTCTGAGTCTGCGGTAGAATGGGATAAGTAAACAGGTTCCAAGTGCGGAACGCCATCATTACAGGTACGTTACGCTAGAGCAGGTTAAGCTTGTTTAGATTCTCACGATCGCTTAGTGTACAATAGAGAAGTTTCCAACTTTATTATTAGCGTCTCCTGCAGGCTCTTTCGTCGGGCCGTACACTATAGGTACAAACATGTTGTCATCTTAGTTGGCTCTGACTAAAACCAACTCGGGTCGTGCGTTTATTAGGAGACCCTTGAAGTCGTCGCAAATGCCTGAAACTGTTTTTAAAGGAAGACTTATACTACAATTACCAGTTGCTTTGTCCAAAGTTTTATTATATAACTTGTCAGTTGTCGGTAATATCCAACCTGCAGACTGCAGTCTCTGCGCAGTGGCTCTACTGAAACTCGTGTATCCCTTTAACGTCGACGTGATAACTGACATCCTGGTCTGATAGATTTCGACGCCATTGAGTTCGAGACGAATGGCGTGACTAAAGGTGTGAGCACCGGCATAGATGCCAGTGTCTAATTTACAGGCACCGGTGGCATTTTCCCCTCGATGCAAATGCAGCTTTAGGACGGCAATACGAAGGTGTCAGGCTGCTGAAAAGGTATTCTTATTTCATCGGAGTTGTCAAATTTACTCGACTAATAGGGCAGATGACTGTGATACTCCATATTTGTTATGGAGTTGTCGAATTTTGGCGCTTTTCCGATGGCCAGCATCGTTGCTGTATCCATTGTTGTTTATGTAGTTGTTGCTGCAAACTCTGTAGCCGAGATTCGGTAAATACTTACGATTGATAGATGTTAGCCCAGTGACGTGCTGCTGTCTACTGAAGTCTTTATCATCAGCCGGTCGGTATTTAAAGTCAATCATTACGCTTGAGATGAATACGAACGGTTATTGTTTCTCCGCGAAAATCAACCGGTCGTCCCTCTTCAGCAATGATATTTAAAGTAACGCTGTCCAAAGTCCGAGGGAGTATATCCAAGTAGACCACGTGTCGGGGTACTTCGACGATTCCAAATAGACGGCTGCCCGGCACACTATTCCATAAATGTACGGGAATGGATGGATCAAAATTATCCGGGAAGGTGGGTATGGCATGGTGGTCCTATTAACTGGCCTTCACGCTCACCCGATTTATAGATATACCCCAATAGATGTTTATCCTTGGGAAACTATAAAAAGCCTTGTCTATAATACAGTGGTGGACACTAAAGAGAAATTAATCCAACGAATAATCGACGTATTTGACGTAGTAAAACAAAGAATTGTGGAAATAAGAGACGTAACAAACAGCATGGAGCAGCTGCAGAAGATGTCTTCAATATGGAGGCTATTTTGAAAATTTGAGATGTAAAAATGAAATTATTTTCTTATTGAATGACTTTTGAGATATTTTTGATCTTCTCGTAACCAAACTTTAAGTAAACAATGCAACCATTTATCATTAGAAAGCTTATTAAATGCGCCAACTTTTGATGTAAAAAAAAAGTTATTTCATCTATAATATAAGTGGCAATGTCCTGATTGACTGACTGACTGACATAGAATCAACGCACAGCAAAATCTGCTTAATCGAGAGACTTGAAATTTTGAGGATATACTCGGTTCATATCATAGGCATCCACTAAGAAAGGATTTTGCGAAATTTTTATTTTTGTACCCAGGGGTACGGGGTACAAATGTCAAAGTAATGAATACTTTTAATGATGCATATCATTGAAAAGCTCTTTAAAAGTACAGTAATTGTTGTTATGTACAGTTTTGTCATATTTTCATTTAGGAGGGTGTAAAATGGAAAAAATGTGTATAACTACATCTATAATATAAGTGGCAATGTCCTGATTGACTGACTGACTGACATAGAATCAACGCACAGCAAAATCTGCTTAATCGAGAGACTTGAAATTTTGAGGATATACTCGGTTCATATCATAGGCATCCACTAAGAAAGGATTTTGCGAAATTTTTATTTTTGTACCCAGGGGTACGGGGTACAAATGTCAAAGTAATGAATACTTTTAATGATGCATATCGTCTATAATATAAGTGGCAATGTCCTGATTGACTGACTGACTGACATAGAATCAACGCACAGCAAAATCTGCTTAATCGAGAGACTTGAAATTTTGAGGATATACTCGGTTCATATCATAGGCATCCACTAAGAAAGGATTTTGCGAAATTTTTATTTTTGTACCCAGGGGTACGGGGTACAAATGTCAAAGTAATGAATACTTTTAATGATGCATATCGTTGAAAAGCTCTTTAAAAGTACAGTAATTGTTGTTATGTACAGTTTTGTCATATTTTCATTTAGGAGGGTGTAAAATGGAAAAAATGTGTATAACTACATCTTATATAAATGAAGAGTGTCTTTTATCTTATATAAATGAAGTGTCTATGAGTGTACTGCTTACATGAGATTATAAAGTTTAAATGTTGGTACACAGGAGTACGGGGTACAAATGTCAAAGTAATTCATAGGTACCCTTTATGATGCATATCGTTGACAGGCTCTTTAAGACAAAAGTAATTGTAATGTACGTTTTTTTCATATTTTCATTTAGGAGAGGGGTAAAAAGGAAATGTCAACGTAAGTGTGTATGCGCGCGCGCGAACGGGCGCTTGTGTGTGTGTTCTTTATTAAAATCTACCGTTTTATTCCGATTTCAATGAAAATTTGCACACTTGACATTCAAAGCAAGGGGAAAAGGGGAAGGTCACTGATTCATGCATTTTCGAAATTTTGATTTTGGTACACATGGATGGTACACTGAATTACAAATGTCAAAGTTATGAAAACCCTTCACGATGCATACCGTTGAAAAGCTCTTTAAGAGTGCTATAGAGTGCTGTACAATTATTGTTATGTACATTTAGGGGGGTAAAATGAAAAAATATATCTATATCTATGTATAAAAAACTAATAATTGCTGTGTCTGTACATTTGTCCGATTGGGCTAAAATTTTGTATTTATTTATTTATTTATTATTATTATTATTTATTTTTTTTTTTTTAAATACCTTTATTGAATAAAACATATTAATACATAAATAATATTTTAGTACATCAATTTATCTATTTTATTGATTTTACATTTTATCTCTCCACTAGAGAACATAGAGGCCCGAGCTGTGGAGAGAGAATATGGGATATTTCCACTGAATGAGTAGTCCTGACAACGAATTTAAGTTTAGAAAATTTTATATCTGTCTGTCTGTGCGCCAATCACGTCCAAATGGCTGAATAGAGTTTGGTGGTTCTTGGGTACAATGTTAAGCTTAATTCTGCGGGTGATAAAGGATATAAAACGATTTGGTAGCTTTATATGGAGCTGAGAACGGGGCTTCTAAATAGATTTCAAAATTCTTATTTCATTTTTCATAAAAAATGTATTTAACCAAAATTGCAGAAGAAACTACTGACCATATTTTATGTTTTGTGGAAATTTCTGTAGGAAGAACTGTTAAAGAAATTACTTTTCAATCACTGTCAAAAAATATTTAGATTTATTTTTAGATATTTAGGCAATAATTAATAAATCACGCCTTACAGTGCCTAAACCTTTACTGACTTAATCATGACCACTTCTTTAAAATTCTAAAATAAAATCTACGAGTGTATACGTAGTATAATAATTTCTAAATTATATTGATATCTACCAATAGAGATTTTCTAAAATTTTATCCCTAAGGGGAACATAAGGACAGAGTAAGAAAAGAAGAGGAATTGAGCCCAGACCGGTCTTCAAAAGTTAGGAAGTTATTACTTGAAAAAGAGTTCTTATTTTGGATGTATGCATGTATATTAATAAAAGATAATTCCAATTTTAACCAAGGGTTGTAAAATGACACGATGAGGGGGGGGGGGGTACAGAAGGAAAACACCACTGCTTTTCCTTTTTAAAAATTTAGTCGGAATGAATTACTAATTTTGGGATATTAGCAAATTATCTTATCAAAGTGAGGGGGTATAGAAATAAGGAGGAGGGATAGAATCTAGATATTCTCGCTTTGTATAAAATAATTTAAATGTTTCTTGATGGTAGTTTATAAATCCATTAAATTGAAAATAAAACACCCCGTAGCGAAGCACGGGTATTCAGCTAGTAACTATATAAATTCAAAAGTTATGGCAGCTATAAGTTACATAATTATTTTTGATATAATTATTCATTTTTAGTATCATGTATCACATTGAAAACAACCCCGATTTGATCAAACAAATAGTGCATTTTAATGTAAAATTATTCCTCTTTCGATTGCCGTAAATTGCATATTATTATCTGTTTTAGTTGTCGAGTTATTACGCAATGTATGAAAAAAAAAATTAAATAATCGAAAAAAATCGATATCTCGAAAACTAAGGGCGATAGATCTTGGGTTAATAAGACATCTGGAAATTCGATGAAGTATCACCCCCTTTTCTGTGTCAGTGCTTAGCTGAAACACCCTGTATATATATATATATATATATATATATATATATATATATATATATATATATATATATATATATATATATATATATATATATATATATATATATATATATATACAGGGTGGTCCAAAAGGTCCCCCTCCCCCCTCTTAACTTTTGAACGGTTTGAGATAAATTAATGAAACTTGGGGGATCTCTACCATGCAAAGGGAAGTTTGTTTTCATGCTATCACCCACTAGGGGCAACCACCCACTTTGCCCCCAGGCCACCCAACTTCAAAATTTCAAATTGGAGTGTATATTTTTGATAGCATATTTGGATTCTACAGTGAAAAATAATAAACTTTTACTTGAAACTATTTTTCCTATCTCCAATATTTTGCCCCCTACAGGGGGGCGAAGATAGCAAAATAACCCTTCCAAAATAGTAAAATAATAACGCACTTAGATCGTTATAAAATCTAAACGGTTTGAAATAAAGTCATGGAACTTGGGGGATCTGTACCATGTAAAGGGAAGTGTTTAATCATCCACTCGCGTACTAGGGGCAACCTCTATTTTGCCCCCAGGCGCTGAAATCTACGATTTTTATACCTTTGCCCCCCTATAGGGGGCAAAATATTAGAGGTAGAAAAAAAGTTTTAAGTAAAATATTTTTATGTTTTGCCGTAGAATCTAAATCTGCTATCAAAAATATACATTCTAGGACAAAGTTTTGAAGTTAGGTGGTCTGGGGGCAAAATGGGAGGATGCCCCTACAGCGCGGTTGCATGAAAACAAACTTCCCTTTACATGGTACGGATCCCCTAAGTTTCATTAATTTATCTCTAACCGTTTAGATTTCACAACGTATTATCGGTAGGGTAATTTTGCAATCTTTGCCCACCTATAGGGGGCAAAATATTGGGAATAGAAAAAAAAGTTTCAAGTAAAAGTTTATTATTTTTCACTGTAGAATCCAAATATGCTATCAAAAATATACACTTCAATTTGAAATTTTGAAGTTGGGTGGCCTGGGGGCAAAGTGGGTGGTTGCCCCTAGTGGGTGATTGCATGAAAACAAACTTCCCTTTGCATGGTAGAGATCCCCCAAGTTTCATTAATTTATCTCAAACCGTTCAAAAGTTAAGAAGGGGGGGGGGAGACTTTTGGACCACCCTGTATATATATATATATATATATACAGGGTGTTTCAGCTAAGCACAGACATATGTAATAATATGTTTGTAGTTATACATTCGAAAATATATGTAAGTATATGGGACTAAATGAAGGCCCTATAATCAGAAATCCAGTTTAAAAAATCTAAAACATAAATTATGAAAGTAAGTAAGTGTGTCAGGCCCTAGAATGTAGACACAAGTGCAGAGAAAAGGTTCGCCTAGAGGTACCTGGTGAAGAACCCTTGTCGAAGTTTTTAACTGTTTACCTGTCTCCTTTGTCTGTAATTTTTTCGGATGCTCTGGAATCTTATGAAGTCTTGGACTAAGAATATGTACGGTTACGGTGAAAATCCTTTCTGGCATTATGCGACCCCCCATAAAAACGCAGGTTCAACGTTAAGGAAGTTGTAAATAAGTGTCGTTAAAATGATTTGCCTCCGAGGTTTCTTTTTGCCTCGGCCCTATAACTGGCTCCACACTCTTGGCAAAACGGAACGCTGAAGATTCTCCGTCATTGTGCTCAAGGGGTCTGCAATAAAAATGAGATACCCAGGCAAGAGCCTTTCGATAAGGGTTTGAAACACCGGCATCAAAGGGAGAGCCGGCGTGCGGCGAGAAGAGAAGATAATACCCAAAGATAGACGAGAATGCCCTCCACACACTCTTGATCGCTGACACACTCTAGATCACACATAATATTAGTTATATTATTAGGTTTCGCCGAAATTGTGGAGTTAGCTTAATTTAAGAACAAATTTGTTTTGACTTTTAAGCATTTAATATAATAAGAGCAGACCTATATCGAGCCAAACTTTTAATAATGTATATAACATTATAACATATAAATATGACTCGTAATGGATAATTATTATGGATTATAGGTTACTTTTAATAAATTTACATTAATAGCACGGAATTAGTAATTAGTATATAGAAGCATTATATATAAGAAGTAGAAGTACGGGATTAACTATGGGAAGATTTTTCGAATTAGTTCTAACTTTAATGATGCAGAGTCAACTTCCCTTAAAACACAACTACACTGCTTTTTATCCATTAATTCATTCCTTTCATGAGGATCTCATAATATGAATATTCTAAGTAGATGTAAAAATGAACACAGAATGTGTGAAATAATTGAGAAATATTACGCCATTTTATTCTTTAGCATCAGGAATGAGTGTACAGAGTCAAGCATTCAAGCTAATTCCTTACTTATTTATTTTTTTTAAATGGAATATTCTTTTATATATCTTTGCTAGGTGACCACTTAGATTTGAAGAAATGTTTAATTAACTAGCCTATCAAGCATCAAACTAACATCAACTTGATGTACCGCAGACGAACTTAGCCGGCCATATTTTCTTAAAGGGCACCCTAAGATTAACTACACTTTTATGCTCGCTATCTCCTGGACCAAATCGCCCATTTAGTTTTATTAATATTTGAAGTAAGAAGGTTATTATCAAGCCAATTCTTCACCCACTCCCGCATCAGAATCATGATGACTCCTTCTGCCATCTGGAAGGATCGAGGTTTTGTAATCTCATCCTGAACATAGAAATGCTATATTATCAGCAAATGCAACTGGTATACAATTTAGATCGATTTTGAACGGATCTGCTGTATAAATTATAAATAAAATTGGTCCTAAAATTGTTCCTTGGGGTATACAGTAAGGGCTACTATATTCTTGACTATTAACATCGTTTAATTTTACCATAAGGGGTCTGTTATTAAAATAACTATAAAACCAGTTAAGTTCGATGAGACATCCCAGTATTTTTAAGTTTATCAATGAGGATAGAATGGGAGACATAATCAAATGCCTTTGAAGGTCTAAGTTCAATCCTATTGGTTTGTGTCCTTGTAGTAGTAGTAGTAGTCTAGTACTTCCTACTAGAACGGGTAGGACGAACCACTTGTTCGAACCTTGCAATTAGGCCATCACTTAGGCCCTTTTTACGCCCCGTGGTGGAGAGTTCCAGTTACTTCACACATCATACATTTGTACATTGTACCGCCGAAGCGAGTATGGTGTGGTCATTAGTAAGCTATATAAGCGTGCGTCAAAGCGTGGGGGAAGAGTCCCCATAAAGGGTGTCCCTCGCCCTGCTCCGTCCTCGAACCATAGATACAAATCACATCATCTTGACGCGGATCGGACCCACATCAAAGAGTGGGGGAAGAGTCCCCATAAAGGGTGTCCCTCGCCCTGCACCGTCCGCAATTCATTGATGCAATTCAGAGTATCATGGCACGGGATCGAACCCACGACCTCGAGTTGCCTCGACTTAGTGATAGCTGAGCGACCGCCCTAAGGCGCTCGGCTACCCTGGCTCCCCGGTTTGTGTCCTTTATCGAGCTGTTTCCTCAGATAACTAATTACTTCAGAATACTTACTAGATACAGAGCAGCATTTTCAGTGCTCAATCTCTTTCTGAGCCCAATTGTTTATCAGGAATTGGATTGTTTTTTTTCCAAAATTAATTTTGCAACAAGACAAGACTACTTGTCTCTTAACAATTATTTCTAATATGTTTGCTATATTGGATAGTGAGTATATCGGTTTCAATTATTATGAATAACACCAGGATGGAAGGACACTCGAGCCAGGTGAAGGATCAGCTTGATTAGATATTTAGTATGAGTTTAGGCTCCACCTGTTCTTTGCATGTTTTTTTTTTTGTTTGTTGTTAATCTATTGCATGTAAGTTTTCTAATTAATAAACTTATTTATTACTGTACCTTATTCTGATCATAAACTAGCAAACATAATTACACTATTTATGACACCATTTCAACACTACACATCACCACAATATTCAATCCAAGGAAACAAGTTTAGCATAAGCATGATCCACTCGGCGTAAATAATAACAACAATACAGGGAAGGTTGCAACCAGGTTTACTAGAGGTTCCTTCCTCAATCCAGCACGTCCTCCACTGCTCCGATTTCGGGACAGTGGACCCCCTGACGTCTCCATTCCTCCGGACCAGGCGCCAGGTAGTGTCAACGCACCTCGTATATTTAAATTAGTGTAGTAGTGGAGTGACCTAGCCCGTCACTCACTTATCTATTAAATATTGTTAGCTTGTTATTTTATTTATTTATTTATAATTTTTTATGAGCCCCTAAACATAAAAAAAGCAACAGGTAGGGCGTTCAGAAATACATTGTTGTTAGTGACTCGTTTATAGTTTTCTTGTGTGTCTCTAATTAATTTATTAACTATTTTATTTATATGTAGTTCCCCTGTTCCTGACTGGCAGAAGTCCTGTTTTGTATTGTGTACTTGTCCGTGTTCCAGCCAGGCCATGTGAGTCCCTTTTCCCCATTAACTAACCCCTTCTAATTTCCGCAAACTAACCTACTTGTGTACTGTCTTGTCCTAACGCTTTGTTATTTATTACCCATTGTATTTACTAACCATTATATTTATATTGTTATAGATTTATTCTTATGCATATAGATTTTTATTTGTTACGCTTAGATTATATAATATTTATATATTAACCATTTGCCATTAACAATTGCCAGCTCGCTTGAAATTCAAATATATATTATTTTTACACTGTATTTCTATCATTTTGTTATTAATTTACTATAAGCCTTATTTTCTCGGCTTTAGCTTGCCACAGGGATTCTCTCCTCTGGAGTGTTAGGTTCCCTTCGGCACCTATATACGAGATCGCCTCCTATGGGCCGAAACACTATGAATTTGAATAATTTCAATAGTAATGTTATCATAGCCATCATGTCTTGAGTCCCCCTTAAGATCAGAAGTTGCCTCCAATTATTAGAACAACCAATTATTAGATATTGCCTCCTTAGGATATTGCCTTGGCTAAGAGTTGGTTTATTAGTTATTAGTTATGTCTTTAATAGAGTACTTATATTTATTTTTATTAGCCTTCTTATTTTTGATTCCATCTTTTCCCCTATGGTTGAGAAATATTGTGCAATAATGTCTACTCCCTACACTTTATCATCCTGTGGATGTCTGTGGAACAAACCTGGGTGTCACATGCCAATTTAATTTATTGTTCTTTATAGGTCAATTCACAACTAACATTAGGTACGTTGAAGGCAAAAGACAACATTCCTGCAGATTGCCTTTCACGCCTGTCGTCAGTTGAGATACCTACCACAGTTTCACTTGATGACATGGCCCGCGCTCAGTCCGATGATAGTAAACTTCAACATATTCTCCAATCCGACTTTTCATCCCTTCAACTTAAGCGTATAAATTTAACCGATGGGTCAAGATTATATTGTGTACAGGAAAACTCAGACCCTTTGTACCAGTTCCATTTAGAAAAAATATTTATAACTCGCTCCATAACTTGTCACATCCTGGAATCAAAGGAAGGCTTGATTTGGTTAGAAATCATTTTGTGTGAACATCCCTTAATAAGGATGCTAGGTCTTGGGAAAAATCCTGATGAAAAAACGTTCGCACTTATCTTAAACATATTATTTGTTGTTCAGGGATGTTTGAGATTTTAGACCCATAAAACCATAATACAAAACAGCCAAAATCTAGGTTTAATATACAATAGAACTAAGAATCATAACAAATGCATTACTTTCAGATAGTCATTCGTATTATTATCGTTTCCTTTTCCTTGATATTGAACGAGTTAAAAACTTAAATGCTACCTTATGACAAACTCAATTTTTCTTTTATGTTTGTACATTTGTACATTTTAATGATTTATATCACTAATTGACTGCATGAATGATTAATTGATCGAATATGAAGCTAGCCAATCAATATGCGATTAGTCACTAAATATCCCTCCTTTAAATTAAATATACAACGAAGTATATATATAAATATAAAATCCTGGCCTTTTTTATTGCTCATCTAATGACATTCTTAAATACTACTTGTAATAAATAAGCTAGGTGTATAATATACAAATGCATTTGTTTGTGTATTAAATTAATAATCAGACATATAATTAAATTACCGGTGCATCCGCAGTTTTTCTTACTGTAGTGATAATGAAGTCAGGGCTATGTTTATGCGCAGCAAACTGTTTGACTAATTCTAAACCGAGTCCTCGTCGACATCCTGTGATAAGAATGGACCGCATTATTTATCTGAAACATTAGATTATACCTACTGTAATTATTCTCTCGTGTAACATTTCAATATGTTCTTCACACTTTTATTGAAGATTTGGCAAATAGATTTTGAACCCAAGATATCAAGAACATAGGCAACAACTACATTAATTATATTGCAATTATTTTTCACTTTAATTCCAAATAAACAAGTGTTAGCTTGTTGACAAATAGCCTCTATCCTTTATAATGAGTTGATTTTTAATAAAAAAAAAATATCTGTCATCTACTTGCTAGCAAGATACTAAAAGAGTTTCTTCTGTCATAAAATTTATATTTCCTTTTTTCTTACAAAAACATCTCTAGCTACCATAGGTCAGGAGATATGCTCCACAATGGGACGGACGGACGGACGAACTATACCAAAAGATAAGGGTTCCATAAGGACCCTTGCAACCCCTTTGGGGGTGCATAAGGGTTTCCTAGGATGACCTCGAAAACCTAAAAATACAATTAATGTACAATTTTACGGAATTGCATGTTAAAAAAAACAACACTGAATGTTAAAGCTGTGGAAACAAAAGTATAAATTCTGGCATATTCTTTACTTTAGCAATTTAAAATGAATATTTGTTGAATGGAGAGAATTATTTATTTTAATTTGATTTCTAGAAGTAAAAACATTTTCCAAGAAATATTCACCCCACAAAAAAAAAAAAATCCTTACCCCAGATTCTGTTATGGAATTTCACATTCAATTCCCGTATTCTGTTTTGAAAAATGTTAAATGCGATAAACGTTAAAGAAATATAAGGGAGGATTTTAGAAGTTTTCCTGATCTGATGAATAAGATTCGTATTCAGATAATAATTAAAGATGCAGAGTACAAAAAAGATGCAGAGACTTATAAAATTAATTACTTATAAAATTGCAGGTACTTATAAAATTTGTAGGTACCAATAATATATTGAACATTATGCGGTTTCATTTACTCACTGTGCCCTTCAACTTTTCACACGGCATTTTCCTTTAATTGCGCATAGGTTAGCATTTCTTTTCAGACAGGTTAAAAAAAAAGCTTTCTTGGCAGTTTGGCAAACTAATATTTCTGGCGTGGACTTGTGTAAAAATGTATACCTAGTGTACAAAGAAAAAAGTGTGATGAAAATGCAACGATTTAATTGAATTTAAAGAAGAGAAGTACTTTGCAATGGAATACAAAGTAGCTGCTGTTATAAGCCAAATTATAACATTTACGAACTTGATAAAAACCAAAATTGCTTGTCTGTATATTCTCTGAAGATTTTGTGCTTTTAGAATTTACTTGTTTTGTAAGAACAGTAACATGTTTTTATTATCAATAACAAATAAAAAACTACCAGCAAAATGAAAAATAAACATAATATCAGTATAACAGTTCGTATAATATGAGATATTAAACAAGAACTAACAACATGAAAGTATAAATGGAAAAAAATATACATAAAATACCTTAGTTCCCTTTAATTCGTAACAATATATTGACGTTAACTGAGTATAAGAACTGAATAAAATAACAAGCAATAATTAACTACTGCAAAACATCATATGTTGACATTGAAACTTATCTCTAAATTTTAGCTTTACATGTCTATCTCATAATAACCTTTTTTGGCTTTATCAATGTTTAAATATTGTAACACTTAAATGTTTTATATCAGTAGAGATAAAAAATTCCAATATTCAATTTAAACCTTTTATCTACTTTAAGAAACACAAATGTTAACCTGTATAAATAAATACATCGAGCATTGTACCCATGAGAGAAGTTATTATTAATTAAAGGTTTTTTTTTCTTTAAATATAAATAAATATATCGAGCATTGTACCCAAGACAGAAGTTATTATTAATTAGAGGTTATTATTTCCTTTGTTAATTTTTTTAGGGAGGGGGGGGGGAGATCCTGACCGACCGCTGATATAAAGGGGGCGTCAATTGGCCAAAAATATATTTTTTTTCTCACTAGAATCAAAACGTGCAAGACGAAAGGGTAAATTAACCAAAATTCTTAATTAGTGGCGTCATGGAGCCATCGCGTCTCGTTTATAAACATGCATTATTGTGGTTAACTGCGCCAAATCAAAGAGTTTAAGGTGTCATTGATTGCAAGAGTCATGTCGATTCAGACGTGAAATCGATTATTAAATATGGCAAGATCCATAAGTAGTATACCTCGTTAAATCTACATAGCAAACTATAAGGGTTTTACCGTCGTCCTCTATGTTCTTTCTTACTACATGATTTAACCAAAATTTAGTAATAAATCGTGCTTACAATATACTAAGAAGTGGCGTAGCTGGTTGTAATGAACGAAGCGGAGCATCGTTTTATTATAACGCGCTGTTTATTAGCATGCTTCCAAAAAAGATTTAAGCGTTTTGGAGATGATTAAAACTACAAATTAATCAAAAAATAACATAAAAGGCATGATTTAATTTAAAACGTTCTATACGCAGATAAAAAATACACTGCCAATTAGAGTGGCACATAGCTTCCTCGCGTCCTATCGCGTATACTTTAATGATTTGAGGCCTTTTTTTAGTTCGATAACGTGTGCACAGAAGTGAATACAACACTGTACAGACAGATAGCGGATGAAGCTTGGCCGCCTAGTCTCGAGGTCCTTAGGCTCGCTGTGCTATTGAAGAGGTAGGTTAAATAGAGAGGTGGGAGAACCAAGCCACCTCCTATTCCTCTCCTCTATCTCCCTCATAATAAAAACCATTAATAGTTTTAGCGATCTTTAACACTTCATAGCGGTGTCGCTGTTGGTTATTACTAAAATATTGTAAATGAAAAAAATGTTTTTTTCATTGAATAGATTAAATTTGATTTTTCCCGACCTAAAAATCCAATTTAAAATTTGAAGTTCACATTTACGCGAGCGTTGCGCACGAACGCTTTGGCGGATAACGTTGTCCAACGAACTCGTCCTGGGCATTGGCAAAATGAACATGTCAACCAAATTTCAATTCAACTTTTACTCAAGTTATCATCACACGTTCCAGACACGATTCGGACGCAAAAACCGACAGACAGACAGACACGAGACCAAAAATGTTCCCTAATGTCTGAAATAGATTTCTGTCTTGGAATTTTTAAAATCGGAGACAACATTTTTTCGTTCTCAAAAGAGAACACAATGCTTTCGTTACATACGGTAAGCTCGGAAGCAATATATGTAACTTACTCTTAAAAATTGAAAAATCATTTTAAATTTTATAGCTTTGCTGCAGTACATTTGGCAAATAAGTTTAAAGCGTTTTCAGGTATCAAAATTAAACGGCGACATAACCAGTTTGGTTCTTAGAAAGGCAAAACGATTTATTAATTGGATTTTCCTAATTTAATTTATCAGAAAACACTATTTACAGTGAAATGCACTAAATCCCTTCGTTTACAACAAAATATTATGTCTCTGCTCTCTCATCATTAGTTAAATTATTACTTTATTATTAAGGGAAATGTAAAATTCCTTTAATCGGAAAATTCTAAAATCTAATTATCAGTCGAAGTGGAGTGATCAATCGTTTTCCGTTTTAATTAAAAATACGGAATCTATAAGGACATGGAAGGTAATTATTGAATTATAATATAGAAATAGATTAATTTTTGATAAGCTCTTTTAGTCCACGTTATGTTATTGCAATTACATATAAATAAATTAAGTAATAGTGAGATCAATATTGATGATGTTTATACATATACAGTACATAATAATAATGATAATTAGACACGCTTAAATTAATTTATAAAACGTCTGCCAAGTGGGTGTGGCAAATTGCTTCCTCGAATTCATAATATGATTGTATAGAATAGAGTATAGATCATTCAATCTGCATAGTGTGTATTCTCTTGTTTTTTACCATTTTGTCAAAGGCAATTCAATAGAAAGTCGCTCCAAAATCTGGCATAGAAATTTCATTATTCGTCAATTGATGAAATATCGATTTTCATTTATCTCAATTAAATTCTCTCTAACTTAGCTACCTCTATTGAATTATCTCTATATCAATTTTCCATTGTGCCACACTCACTTAGGAAAGTATTTGGCTAATAATTACATAATAAGCAAATGAAGCAAAAATAATAAATTACGAAAGAGAAAGTGTGTGCAAGTACAGTGGTAATTATTCATACGATTACATTTAAATCTACTAAATAAGTACAAGGGATCAATCGAGTGTCCACCAATTCTGGCAAAATCAGTTTGTTAGACCTTAGAAAAATAATTTTTGGCGGATTTTAACTTTTGCGCATACGCAGTAGCTACAATATAAATCATATGGTAATGATATTTATACAGAACCATATAGGGCATAACTCAGTGGCGTGTCCAGGGGGGGGGGGCACAGAAGGCACGTGCAGCCGTGAGAGCAGGCGACAGGACGGACGGACAGACACACGCAGGAAAATATAAGGGTCCTTGGTTTTGCCTACGGACCCTAAAAAAAATACCGCAGTATTTTTTTTTAATACATATTTTTTACATTCACCTCATATTCAATTTTACCTCAGAAATGCATAAAAGCGCTGTTTTGAGAGGTCATATTTTCAAAATTTTATTTTCCGGACCACCCCTCCCATAAATCCCCCCCCCCCCCCAATCTAAACTGACTTAGAATGTGCCCCCCCCCCAAACCTAGCCGCTGGATACGCCACTGGCATAACTTGCACGATCCCTGAAAAATTCCATTGAAATCAGATACAAATTGTGGAAGCTATGCATGTGACAAGGATTCGTGGATATGCAGACCGACAGATAGACACGAAACTGCATTGTTGTGTCCACAGGCTCGGGGGTGCGGATTAGGACCTGTGAATTACAATTACCTAAGTAAAGGGTTCAGTAAGGGTAAGGAACGTACATGAATTATACAGAAGACAAAAACAAACTAGACATAGACATAGTTATAAGGTTAAATTTAATAATAGAAAAAACTCTAGGAACTACCTACTTGGAAGTTACCATAATTTGAATTTTGATTTCATATAATGTGGTAAATAAAGAAAATAATAAACTACAATATGGTAAGGTAAAGGCTACATAATAATATTAAGGTAAGGTTGACTAAGTGAATAGCAGAGAGACTAGGTGTCTACAACTATTGTAGAGTTTAGATGTTTGACTAGTAATGAGTTATTTAAATTAGTGATTTCATTAAAACATTCTAAATGAGGGTTGTTTACGGCTCTTTGTAACTCTAAGTTCTCAATAGTTCTAGTTTTTTACTTTTCCCACAAAAAATTAACCAACTCGTAACCATGTTTGGTGAACGTGTGGTAATTTTCTGTGAAATTGTTAGCATTTCCAGGCAATCTGATTAATAAAATGTATCATTAAAGACCATGTATAGATTTGCGTTAGAGTAGTTTCTACCATTTTTTCTAGTTATTTTTAAAAAAAATATTTCAAGGTTAGAAAAGGTTATACTATTTCTAATATTATTTCTAAGCCTTCTTTAGTAGGTAAGTTAATAAAGAGGTTTATTACGTTAAACAATATAAATTTCGTATTTTTCGGAATGTTATATCAGTTATATCAACTTGCCCGTAAAATATTATTATAGTGCACTTAAATTTAGGAAAACTACTATTTTACAACATTGTTAAATTCTTTGGCGACATAGGTAAGGGTGTTCAGTTTATGAATTTTTGGGTTCCAGCTAATTTCGGCGGAGAAGGGTTCATAATTTTTCATAAAAAGGGTTATTCATTTAATCTATATATATATATATATATATATATATATACTAGCTGAATACCCGTGCTTCGCTACGGGGTGTTTTATTTTCAATTTAATGGATTTATAAACTACCATCAAGAAACATTTAAATTATTTTACAAAGCGAGAATATCTAGATTCTATCCCTCCCCCTTATTTCTATACCCCCTCCCCTTTGATAAGATAATTTGCTAATATCCCAAATTAGTAATTCATTCCGACTAAATTTTTAAAAAGGAAAAGCAGCGGTATTTTCCTTCAGTACCCCCCCCCCCCCCCCGTGTTACATCCCTTGGTTGAAATTGGAATTATCTTTTATTAATATTCATGCTTACATCCAAAATAAGAGCTCTTTTTTCAAGTATTAACTTCCAAACTTTTGAAGATCGGTCTGAGATCAATTCCCTTCTTTTCTTACTCTGTCCTTATGTTCCCCTTAGGGATAAAATTTTAGAAAATCTCTATTGGCAGTTATCAATATAATTTAGAAATTATTATACTACGTATACACTCGTAGATTTTATTTTAGAATTTTAAAGAAGTGGTCATGATTAAGTTAGTAAAGGTTTAGGCACGGTAAGGCGTGATTTATTAATTATTGCCTAAATATCTAAAAATAAATCTAAATATTTTTTGACAGTGATTGAAAAGTAATTTCTTTAACAGTTCTTCCTACAGAAATTTCCACAAAACCTAAAATATGGTCAGTAGTTTCTTCTGCAATTTTGGTTAAATACATTTTTTTTTATGAAAAATGAAATAAGAATTTTGCAATCTATTTAGAAGCCCCGTTCTCAGCTCCATATATAAAGCTACCAAATCGTTTTATATCCTTTTTCACTCGCAGAATTCAGCTTAACATTGTACCCAAGAACCTCCAAAATCTATTCAGCCATTTGGACGTGATTGACGCACAGACAGACAGATATAAAATTTTCTAAACTTAAATTCGTTGCCAGGACTACTCATTCAGTGGAAATACCCCATATTCTCTCTCCACAGCTCGGGCCTCCATGTTCTCTAGTGGAGAGATAACCTTATGTGGAGCTTAAATGTTAAATCAATAAAATAGATAAATTAATGTACTCAAATATTATTTATGTATTAATAAGTTTTATTCAATAAAGGTATTTTTTTTAAAAAAAAGAATAATAATAATAATAAATAAATGAATAAATACAAAATTTTAGCCCAATCGGACAAATGTACAGACACAACAGTTATTAGTTTTTTATACATAGATATAGATATATTTTTCCATTTTAACCCCCTAAATGTACATAACAATAATTGTACAGCACTCTACAGCACTCTTAAAGAGCTTTTCAACGGTATGCATCGTGAAGGGTTTTCATTACTTTGACATTTGTACCCCGTACCCTTGTGTACCTAAATCAAAATTTCGAAAATGCATGAAGTCAGTGACCTTCCCCTTTTCCCCTTGCTTTGAAGGTCAAGTGTGCAAATTTTCATTGAAATCGGAATAAAACGGTAGATTTGAATAAAGAACACACACACGCGCCCGTTCGCGCGCGCGTGCACACACACTTACGTTGGCATTTCCTTTTTACCCCTCTCCTAAATGAAAATAATGACAAAAACGTACATTACAATTACTTTTCTCTTAAAGAGCCTTTCAACGATATGCATCATAAAGGCTACCTATCAATTACTTTGACATTTGTACCCCGTACTCCTGTGTACCAACATTTTAACTTTATAATCTTATGTATAAGCAGTACACTCATATAGACACTCTTCATTTATATAAAATAAAAGACACTCATAGACACTCTTCATTTATATAAGATGTAGTTATACATATTCGTCCATTTTACCCCCTCCTAAATGAAAATATGACAAAACTGTACATAACAACAATTACTGTACTTTTAAAGAGCTTTTCAACGATATGCACCATTTAAAGTATTTATTACTTTGACATTTGTACCCCGTACCCCTGGGTACAAAAATAAAAATTTCGCAAAATCCTTTCTTAGTGGATGCCTATGATATGAACGGAGTATATCCTCAAAATTTCAAGTCTCTCGGTTAAGCAGATTTTGCTGTGCGTTGATTCTATATCAGTCAGTCAATCAGGACATTGCCACTTATATTATAGATTTTCTTAGATCTATTTTTAGGAGTTTCTTGCACCAGCACTTCAATAATTTTGCGTATTCTACCTCCATTAGTTTGAGTGGAATTGGAAACAGTTTTGATCAGTATAGAGAAATCTTTTACTCAGTTAAAAAATACTTTCAGTAGTAGGAAGTAAAAGAAAATTACTTTCAGAAAATAATAATTTATTCAAATGCTTGGAGTATCCTGTAATGTAACTAGGCATCGCGTGGCTCTATCATTGAAGCGAGCGTATTGCAATGAAATACTGAATATTGAAATTTATTAATCATGATGAATGTCATAGTTGAAGATAAGTGGAAGAGGGTAGTGTGGCGAAGAGTGGGGGTACTCGGTACAAAGCTTTACTTCCTAAACAAACATATACACTATACGACTATAACAATCTTCACCACCCGCGGTAGCTTTTAAACAATTATTGAAGCGAGCGTAGCGAGCTTCCTGCATTCAACGAAATATGTTCCGTGTCTGTCTGTCTGTCTGTCTGTCTGTCAGTAACGTTCACGCGTGTGACGATAACTTGAGTAAAAGTTGACCGATTTAGTTGAAATTTGGTATACATGTTCCTCTTACTAATACTCAGGCTAAGTTCGTTGGACAGCGTGATCCGTCCAAGAGTTCGCGCGCAACGCTCGCGTAAACGAGAGGTACAAAAATTAAATTGGAATTTCAGGACGGGAAAAGAACACTTTTTACTATAACCAACAGCGACACCGCTATGACTTAATAAAGATTGCTAAAACTATTAAAGCGGACCTAAACGTTTATAATAGAGAAAACAGCCTTTTTACCGATATCTTACGTTCTAACGTATCGATTTTAATAAAACTTCATATACACCATCTAATGCACAGTTGAAACAGGTATGCAAAATTTCAACTTGATACAAGCAAAATTCTTTGCGTAGCGACGAGATACATTTATAATAATTGTTTAAAAGCTACCGCGGGTGGTGAAGATTGTTATAGTCGTATAGGTTTGTTTAGGAAGTAAAGCTTTGTACCGAGTACCCCCACTCTTCCCTACACTACCCTCTTCCAGTTATCTTCAACTATGACATTCATCATGATTAATAAATTTCAATATTCAGTATTTCATTGCAATACGCTCGCTTAAATGATAGAGCCACGCGATGCCTAGTTATAAATGTATCTCGTCACTATGCAAAGAATTTTGCTTGTATCAAGTTGAAATTTTGCATACCTGTTTCAATTGTGCATTAGATGGTGTATATGAAGTTTTATTAAAATCGTTACGTTAGAACGTAAGATATCGGTAAAAAGGTTGTTTTCTCTATTCTAAACGTTTAGGTCCGCTTTAATAGTTTTAGCGATCTTTATTAAGTCATAGCGGTGTCACTGTTGGTTTTAGTAAAAAATGTTATTTGAAAAAAATGTTCGTCTCATCGAATAGATGATGATACAACCTTTTCCCGTCCTGAAAATCCAATTTAATTTTTGTACCTCTCGTTTACGCGAGCGTTGCGCGAGAACTCTTGGACGGATCACGCTCTCCAACGAACTTAGCCTGAGTATTAGTAAGAGGATCATGTATACCAAATTTCAACTAAATCTGTCAACTTTTACTCAAGTTATCGTCACACGCGTGAACGTTACTGACAGACAGACACGGAGCATATTTCGTTGAATGTAGGAAGCTCGCTACGCTCGCTTCAACTATGAAATAGCTCCAAGTTCAGTGGCTAAAAGTTTGAAAAACCGGGATTCAATAGTTAAACTACATATACGAAACAAATAAAGATTTTTAAAAAAGGCCTAGAGATTTTAATTATGAAGACGTAGATGAAGCAGTTCTGTAATGGGTAAAAATTGTACTGGATAAAAATCTTCCTCTTTCAGGACCACTCATTTTTTGCTTCCGAGCTTACCGAAGGTAACGGAAGCATTGTGTTCACTTTTGAGAACGAAAACATTGTATGTCTCAGATTTTAAAAATTTCAAGACAGAAATCCGTTTCAGACATCAGGGAACATTTTTAGTCTCGTGTCTGTCGGTCTGTGTCCGCGAACCGTGTGACGATAACTTGAGTAAAAATAGACCGATTTTTATGAAATTTGGTAGATATGTTCATTTTATCAATGCCCAGGACGAGTTCGTTGGATAACGTTATCCGCCCAAGCGTTCAAGCGCAACGCTCGCGTAAGCGTGAACTTCAAATTGGAATTTTAGGTCGGGAAAAAATCTAACTTCATTTATTTAATGAGACAAACATTTTTTTCAAATACAATTTTTTAATAAAACCAACTGCGACACCGCTATGAAGTGTTAAAGATCGCCAAAACTAAATAGTTTTTATTATGGAGAGAACGCGGGGAGGAAGATAGATGAGGGAAATAGAAGGTGGTTTAGTTCCCACACCTCTCTATTTGACCTATCTCTTCAATAGCACAGCGAGCCTAGGGACCTCGAGACCGCAGGCGACAAGGCTTCATTCGGGGGGAAATGATATAAATTAGACATTAATGGATTTTAAAAGCTTAAAATCATTAAAGTATACGCGATAGGACGCGGTGAAGCTATGTGCCACTCTAATTGGCAGTCTATTTTCTCTCTCCCGAAAATAAAAAAAAAAAATATATATATATATATATATATATATATATATATATATATATATATATATATATATATATATATATATATATATATATATATATTCTTGAATAGTACACATAATACAGTTTTAAAGAATTACATCACTCAAGAGATGTAATTTTTTAACTCAAGCCTTCATTCAGGAATGTGTGGTGGGTTATTTCTGGCTAATTGACTCTGTGACCTGGGAAAGGATTCACAAATAATCCTATTAACCTGGGCCATGTCAAAGCCCAGGTATACAAAAATCGTCTCAGAAGGCCCCCGATCCTAAGTGCATTTTTTAAAACTGTGAGAAAGACGATGGGTATCACTCATTCTATGTTTGTGAAAGATGAACAAACCAGGAGCATATACCAGCTACCGTAAAAATCCATCCGCGAAGTCAAAAAAATGATCCCATTGTAGAAAACAATTTAAAGAAAATAGCACCATGGAATCAGAAATTATCAGTAAAAAGTGAGGGATACTATAAAAAAAAATGTAGTGTCTGTGTTGTTTAGAGAGCAAGAGACCAGTTACGAGGGGCAGTGGCGTAGGAATTCATTTTTGACGGCGCTGGCTCGGCACCTTCACTAAGAGGGGGGGGGGGGGGGGGTACATACTCTTTATCAGTGCTCGATTTCTAGAAATTAAGGTGCCAGACTACAACCTACCCCCCCCCCATTATAGGAGGGGGGTGTCCGGGGGTCCTCCCCCGGGAAAATTTTGGAAAATAAACGTTCAAAAACAGCATTTTAAGCAGTTTTAGACATAAACCCTTGTACTAATTTTTATTTTATTTGTAAATTTTATAGCCCCTTCAAATCTGACGGGGGGGCTCAAGCCCGATAGCCCCCCCCCCCCCGTTCCTACGCCACTGGTTAGAGCAACGAATATTTCTAATTTTAACACAATATTAATATATTATTAATTCTATTTTTTTAATATTATTTGGTACAAAATATGTCCTCGCTACGCCACTGATAATAAGTTGTACCAATTTTCGTCTTTTAGCGATTTTCGAAGAAAATTAAGCTATTGCAATGACTTCAAAATTTTTGTAATGCGAATTTTGGGAAATACGTTTTAGACCATTCTGGATCGATTCCTGAAATTTAACACTTTTTTATGTCTGTATGTCGTATGTATATATGTATGTATGTATGTATGTATGTATGTATGTATGTATGTATAATATATATGTCCGGACGAACGCCCGTCCGAGTGTCCGAGTCTGGTCCGGGCTCCGGATAAAGTAGAAGTACATAGAGTACATGAGTCAGATCACACGACTCTCTGACTGAAATCACCCGGGAGTATTTACTACTGTCTTCCGAGACTCGGACGTGCTTTTGTAGGTAGCGGGGCATTATGGCATATGGATATGAACCATGTGTTCATACCATGTGTAAAGGCTCGGCAGTCCCTTTTTTATTATTTTACAATCTTTTGAGTTTAACAACATAATATTTGAAGTTAATAATATTATAGATAGGCAGTTGTGCTTTCACCTTTGAGCAGTGTGCATCCACTCCTAACCTCCCCGGCGGCAAAACATCCCTCTGTTCTGTACGTGTCAATCAGTAATCAGTCTAGCGCTAGTGTTTACTGTTTCAATATACGTTTACTTTATGTGAATCCCCGGCATCCCGCTATATGTGTCAGTCAGTCTAGTGTCATCTGTTCCAGTGTACGTTTACTTTATGTGAGTGGTGATAAGTTGGATTAGCATGTTCTTTAGTCAAGTTCAGTAAAATGACCTCCACCTATAAACACAAATCTGGAGCTACTAAGAGGAAACAAAAGGCAGAACGAGAAGCAAGCGATAAGGCCGGTCGGCAAGAAATTTTTTAAAAATGAAAATGTAACTGATAAGGATAATACCTTAATAATAGTAATAGTAGTAGATAATAATAGTAGTCCCACTAACCTCTGACATAGCCTTTAGTTCTGCAACTACTTTAGTTCTGGCAGTTCCGTCAACATCTGGTATCAATGAACAGGTAGGCGCAAGTTGTACTACTTCCTCTACAGAGTTTGGACTTTTAACCAACGCCCAAAGCGAGCCTAAAATTATTGAGACTAAAACTGAAGACACTGTCTATGAAAGTGTTTTTCAAGTAAACTTAGATGATAGTTGTGATGATAGTGATACACTGCAGTATAATGAGATAAACTATACTGACCCAGGAACTTGGCCGTCTTCATTAAATGACCATATTCATATTAGACAGGAGATAGTCCGTCACGCTTACCAATTTAAAGATTTTGCAAAACTTACTGAATCTTTTCCAATTGATGTTTCTGGAAAAAAGTTCAAACAATATTTGTTATGCTTGAAATCAAACAACAACAGAGAGATAATACCCCGCGATTGGCTAGTATGGAGTCACACTAAAGAAACTCTTTATTGTTTTCCTTGTCTTCTTTTTTCTGGAAGTACCACTGTTGTTTCCCGAAGTAATTTAAGTAAAATGACAGGGTTTTCGCCTAAAGATACTCCGTGGAAAAAACTGTAAGATAAACTTCCTGCGCACGAGCGTAGCCAAGACCACAGGGAAATGTATTGTAAGTGGAAATATTTACAAGAATCTCTAAAAGATAAGGCATTGATCAAGTAATGCAAAATCAAATATTATGTGAAGCCGAAAGATGGAAAGCTGTTTTAGAAAGAATTTTACATGTAACTTTATTCTTAGCTTCAAGAGGTTTGCCTTTTAGAGGAGAAAATGCCACTATTGGAGACGTAAGGAACGGAAATTTCCTCGGGGTTCTTGAAGTTATTGCAAAGTATGACGAGGTAGCTAGGGAACATTTGGCAAAAGTCAAGTGCCTGCAGCTTACAGGAAAGTCAATGCAGGGCCAGGCTCACTACTTATTGTGAAAAAGCCAGAATGAATTTATAGCCTTGTGTGGTGACCATGTCCTAAAAACCATCCTTCAAGAGGAGAAGCGATCTACTTCGGTTTGATCGTAGACGCAACGCCAGATGTGTCACACCAAGAACAAAACGTTTTAGTTTTGAGGTATGTTCTCCGAGACAAAGAAGCTAACCGTTTTGAAGTATATGAGAGATTCGTTAAATTTTTGAACTTCAACGAAAAAACTGGTGAAGATATAACAGGAAAAATTTTCTTCATTCAAGGGACTCGATATGACCATATTTTGGCATAAAGTCCTGTCTTCTGTAGAAGAAAAAAGTGTTATTGTCCAGAGCAAAGCCATATCCCTCGTTAATCAATGATCTTCAGGGTGGGTATACAACTACTAAAAGACTCATCGGATAAAATCTTTCAAGAAGCAAGACTGATTGCAGAGGTTCTAAAAATTCCATCATCTTTTCCTGCAAAAAGAGTTTCTTCTTTAAAATCTTCCAAACCAAATCAACTTACGCCTGAGGATACATTCCGAAATGAAGTTGTGTTCGTTGTTTTGGACTTTTTGTTACAAGAGCTTAGAGAAAGGTTTACCACGGGTAATTATTTTTGTGATCTTTTCAGCCCCATACTCAGGTTCAGTGATTTAAACGAAGACATTTTAAGAGAAAATGCTACAGTTTTAGTTCAAACATATGAAAGTGACTTATCAACAAGTTATATTGACGAAATATTTCATTTGAAAAACATTTCCTCGACAGTGTTTCAGTTTCAGTCCAGTTCTTCCGTCAGTCCACTTAAACTGTTGAACCTGATTTGTGAAAAGCAACTGGAATCTGTTTTTATGAATGTTTGTATAGCTTTACGCCTCTTTTGCACCGCTCCAGTTTCAGTAGCATCAGCTGAGCGAGCATTTAGCAAGCTTGTAAACCGGCTTAAGACTTGGGAGAGAATTTCAACGGGTCAGGAACGTTTGAACTCATTGGCTACACTTAGCATTGAGCACCAGCTGACCTCTAAGTTGGACTTTTCTCATATTATTCATGAGTTTTCAATGAAAAAATCTAGAAAATTCTTCAACCAATAACTACTGAAAGGAATATTTATTATCACTAAATAGTTATTCCTGTAATATATTACGCTAAACTCTTAACCTGTTTTTAGTTCCTGCTGTATTTTATCATTAATAGTCATCATCAATAAAATGATTTCAATTGAGTGACCAGGTTGGAACAAACCTAATATAATTGTCATTGTTGTATATAATGTTAGTGAAAAAACAAGTGTTAACAAACCTGGGTGTCACGTCAATTAATTTATTTCTTTGTTAACTTTTCGCTGTCATTCAATGTTTACCTCTTAATAAAAAATCACAAATTTGAAACCCGTCAAAATGAAGATTGTAAATACTATGGGATATGTCAAAACAAATAAAATGACTTGCGGATTTTTTCCGAACTAACTTTCCTTACAGCAAAATTTGCTGAAAACTAATTAAATTCTGCTGAAAGATGGCTAAAAGTATTAAAATAATGCATTGTCATCGTGTTCTGAGCTATTCTAAAAGTTTCAAATGTTTAGCTACTCGGGAAGTTGGTTAAACATCGATTGCAAGATTTGTACTGGACAAACAAACAAGAAAGAAGCCAATAAAAACGTAGTAATAAATACCTTGTAAGTTTAAGCTCCTTACTCCATATATATGTGCATCTAGATGACTAAAATATAATATATAATGTTAAAAGTACAATCTTTAAAAGGTGAGTCCAGTGATTAATGAATACTAAATTCTGCTTAAGTCAGGTGGTAACAAAGTTATTAATAAAATTCAAGAGTTGAAGTAATGTTGAAGGCAAGTATTAACTGACGGACAGTATTCGATAGAGAATGTAAGTACATAGTAGACGAGGCTTAACAAAACCTTGAGTAATAAATAGTAACAGAGTTAGAGGTTGCTTCAAGGCCACATATAATTCACATCAATTACAATTCATTCAATCAGAAAATACAAATATTTAGAGAGATTAACTAAGTGTCTTTTTTAATTTTTAACAATCGATAGTTTTAAATATTCAATTGTACTATATTATTGAATAGTTTCCATAAGAAACGTGCGTTTATACTTCATTGCATTAGTTTAAAGACGAGTACTATAATTATAGATATAAAAAAAATCCCAGGAAAGTACTTGCATCCAAGTATTTTTTAGGGTTTCGTAGGTTATTAAACATATACGTTAATTGTCAGTATGTCACTCAGGGCCGTCCCTAGGGGGGGTCAACCGGGTCAAGCTGACCCGGGTGCCACGTCTAGGGAGGCGTCGTTAGGCCCCCGTCTTAAAATACTAGGTGAATTTGGCAATAAAGGGGGGCGCCACATGTGCTTTTGACCCGGGCGCCTAAACCCCTAGGGACGGCCCTGTGTCACATAATACGACAGTCAGGCATCAATGTCAAAGTATTCTTTGTATATTGATCGTATTATAATTTATTATAAATTTGCTAATTTAAATATAAAGTGAACTTAAGGATTATCTTGTGTGCATTATTACAACATGGTAGCAGAGCTTGTAATCTATTGCCTCACAAGATTTGAAGAAAATTAGAATTTGCCATTTAAAAAACTGTTGATTAATTATCTGTCATAAAAAACTTTTTTTTTAGAAAAATTATGTCTGAGGATCAACAAGACTGTAAGTACAATAAGTTCCATCAATTTGACTGAACTGACTTTGATAATTGGAAATAAAGAATACAGGTTTTGTTGGAATAACAGAATTTGTTGGAGTGTTTAGAGAAAAGAGATGATGACTGTTTGTGCGAGCTGTAAGAAAGTGATTTATCAAAATAAAAAATTGCTTCTCTAGCTAAGAGAATTATCAAAGAAAGAAAATGTAAATCTCTTATTGTAAAACGTATAGCCAACAATCATCTTGAATACGTATAAGATAAGAAATTACCAAATGAAATTTGGGATACCCTAATTTTTACATTTGCTAGGAAAGAAATTACCAAACAAATATTTTTAAGGAGAAAACTATGTCATTGAAATTAAAAGATGGAGTCTCGTTATGTTCCCACTTTCTTGATTTCGATAAAACTATCAGAAAGCTTAAAAGTTGTTGTGCCAAAATGGAGAAAGCCGATATGATTTGCAATTGCAATTTATTTCTTACACTTCCCCCTTCTTATGATGTCATAACTACGGCTTTAGAAACAATTCCTGAAAAATATCTTAAACTTGAATTTGTCAAATCTAAACTCCTTGATGAAGAGTTAAAGAGAAAACAGAGATCAGATTTTGAGAATGAAAATAATGATACTGTAGTTTTTCCATCTACTTTTACTACTACAAGTTTCGGTGCTACAAATGTGATCGCCCGGGGCACTTTCAAGACCAGTGCAAATTTAAGAAACTTTTTAAAACAACCAATAACCACCTCAAACAATAGAAATAATGAAAAAAAAACTAATAAGAAAGAAGAAAAAAATAATAAGAATAAATCAGCAACTGGTGTGACATTTGCCGCTGAAGAGATAGAAACTAATCAAGAACATGCTGGTGTTGCTAGTAATAAATTAGTATTCCTTCTCGACTCCGGAGCATCTGTTCATACGGTCAACGACATTTCATGTTTTTAAGAAATTCATCATCTGCAAGTTCCTCTTGAAATAGGTGTAGCCAAAGCAGAACAAATTCTAATAGCTCAAAAAGAAGGAACTATTAAAATTGAATCTTTTGGAAAATAATTAATTATTACTAGGGTATTTTACATCAAGAATTTAAATTTTGATCTATTATCTGTAGGCAGAATAGAAGAAGCTGGTCTTAGAATTATTTTTAACAAAGGTTTAGCTACAGTATAAATATACACTAGTTCTGAGAAAGTAGCTGGGGCGAAGAGAAGAAATCGTGTCAATATGGTAATATTTGAACATCCATTATCTGTTGTAAATTTGGGTAGTGTGTAAGAGAATTTTTATTAGTGGCATAGAACATTAGCCCATCTAAATGTGCAACAACTCTCAAAAATGAGATATTTCTTAGGAATGAAAAATTGTAAGAATATAGATCTTGATCGTAGGTTTTGTATTGAAGGAAAACAAAGTAAACTAAACTCCCTCATTCAAATAAAGGACCACCGACTTCAAGAGCTCTAGAATTAATTCATTCAGATGTTTGTGGCCCAATGAATCCAACATTATGGGATAAGAATGAACATTTGTTGATAGTTACACTCATTTTACTGTAGTAAGAAAAAAAGAATAAGAATACTGAAGAATAAGTAAAAAAGAAAAGACGAAGTTTTAGAAAAATTTGAAGAATATGAAGATGACGTTACTACTCACTTCGAAGAAGAATCTCAAGATTAAGGTGTGACAACGGAGGTGAATATGTATTTCAGATGTTTAAGACATTTTGTATAAATAAAGGGATCAAAGAAGAATACACTATTCCTAGAACGCCCCAAAACAATGGAGTTGCTGAAATGATGAAGAGAACTCTAGTTGAATCAGCAAGAACATGTTTCTACCAAGTAATCTTGGGAAACACTTGTGGAGTGAAGCTGTGCAGGCTGCTGCCTACCTGATTAATAGAAGGACTACTACTGCTCTACAGAACAAAATACCAGCAGACCTTTGGAATGGAAGAAAAACAACTCTAAAATTAAAGTATTTGGGTGTGAGGCATACCTTCACATTCCTTAAGAAGAGAGAAAGAAGTTTGGTGCAAAGAGTAAGTTAGTTTATATGGTAGGATATGCTCCAAATGGTTATCGTCTTTGGGATCCTACAAAGAAAAATGCTATTCTAGGAAGGGATGTAATATTCAAAGAAACTAAAGATCTGAGTCAAAACATCTTAAGCCAATTGAAGAAAGTAAAGAAAATATGTGAAATAGAAAACCGAGAGGAAGAGATTAAAACAACTAAACGTCCATCAGAATTAAGAAGATCTAAAAGAATTGTAACAAGGCTAAACTGCTTTGAAGACTATAAAACTTATTTTGCCATGGCCATGAGTGCTGAAAAACTTCTAGAAGATCTGCCAAAGAAAATCAAAGATATAGAAGGTAGACCAGACGAAGGAAATTGACGAGAAGCAGTTAAAGGTGAAATGGACAGTCTGGTTAGGAACGGAACTTGGAAAATAGTTGATAAACCAAAAGATAGAAAAGTGAAGGTGGGTGTTTAAAATGAAAAAGATGCTGACGGCCATCCACAACGCTATAAGGCAAGACTTGTAGTCAAAGGATTTCAGAAAACACCTGAAACACCTGGCTTAGAATACAAAGAAACATTTGCTCCAGTAGCTCGTTTAGCAACATGTCGAACTCTTCTAGCGTTAGCAAACAAACGTGATCTCCATCTACATCAAATGGACGTCAAGACGGCTTCTCTGAATGGTGAGCTAAAAGATGTTAATATGGCTAAGCCAGATGGGTTCGATGACGGTACAGGAAGAGTCTGCAAGTTGGTTCGATCTCTTTATGGTTTAAAACAGGCTCCTCGTTGCTGGAAAGAGGTTGGACAAAGTGTTAAAGGAACTTGGTTTTAGAAGGTCAGAAGCAAATAGATGTTTGTATATTGAAGGGGAAGGAACAGAAAGTATATATTTACTTGTATTTGTTGATGATTTGATCCTAGCCTGTAAAGATATAGGAAAAATTCACAATCCTGTTAAAAAAAAAATTGTCTTTAAATATCTTAAAATCTTGGACTTCCAAGAAGCAGCAGTCAGTAGCATTGTCAACAGCTAAGGCTGAGTTCATGGCTCTCAGTGAAGCAGCTTGTGAAGCAGCTTGTGAAGCAATGTGGCTTAAGTCTCTGATCTTGGAACTCCAAGAACCATTATAAAACCCACTCCCTCTTTATGAGGATAATGATAGTGCAATAGCACTTACAAAAAATCCAGAGCTTCATGGAAGAACGAAACATATTGACATTCGTCATCACTTTATCAGAGAACTAGTAGAGAGGCAAGTAATAGAGGTTCACCGCCTTGCTGGAAAGGACCAACCAATAGAGATGAGAGGAAAAAGAGATGATGGATGGAGGATGGAGGGGGTCTTTTGATTTACGGGACACTTAAACAAAGATTAGAAGAACATTTCTCCGACTCAGACTAAAAAAAAATCCAGTCATGCCCCATGACTTCATGAGCGAATTTTCAAAGAAATCTGCGTATTATTATTGGCTTATGATAATATAGGAAAATTGGTTGGATGGGTGTAAAACAAATTTAGTATACAGGAGTACGGGGTACAAAAGTCAAAATAGTATTTACCCTTCAAAATGTAAGACGTTGAAAAGCTCTTTAAGAGTACAGTAATTGTTGTTATGTACACTTTTGAAGGGGGTAAAATGGAAAAACAGATTTCTATGCTATTTTTGACCCTAAATTGTCAAAATTTGACCCCTAAATGAACTCCAAAAATTCTGGTCATCCTTTCTTTTGATACTATTGACATTTTGAAATTTGTTTGAATTTTTTAAGTGCATCCTAGCGTGAGATATCGTCTGGAGTGACACACACATATATACATACATACATAAAAAAAGTGTGTTCAAAACGGATTTCCATGGAGAAAATTTTCAAAAATTCGCATTACAAAAATTTTGAAGTCATTGCAATAGCTTAATTTTCTTCGAAAATTCGCTAAAAGATGGAAACATTATTATGTAATATGGAATTACTAGACCAAAAACCATCACAACTACTCCGGGAAATGTGTGAGCTAGCAGGGGATCGTTTAGCTGAACAATTTATAAAATAATACAACGCCTTCAACGATATTCAAACGATACTGTAAGTTTGCGATGAAAACCTTATGAAACTTAGTCAGATGGCCGATAAAATTATGGAAGTTAGTAAAGGACCTGAAGAATACCTTCAACTTAAACCAACTCAATCCCTAACGCCGATATCCGCGCAGTTTCAAATAAAAGTTGTATGAAAACGATTAAAGAAAAAATAAAAGAACTAGCCAAAAAAAAAGTATAAGATAAACATAGATAGAAAATACGAACGGTCTCGCTCACGTCCTTGGTACCACAATAAATCAATATCAAGATCTAGACCTCGCTCAACAAGTTCAACATCCTCAGAAAATCCAGAAATTTGTTGGTACTACCTCACATTTGGAAAAGATGCCTTTCGCTGCTGCCAACCGTGTTCTTTCGAAAAGTTGGAAAACTGAATAGCCCGTCACTTGACGCGGCGGGGACGGACACACCAAAAATAAGCCGCTTTTTTTTTTGTAAAAGATCGAAAAACAAAATTACACTTTTTAATTGATACAGAGGCCGACTTATCATTACCCCCCCCCCCCCCCTCTTCCTAAACATAGACATAATCCTGAAGCTGGTTATAGGTTATTTGCTGTGAACGGCAGCGGCATAAATACTTATGGTGAACGACTCAACTTGGACCTCGGACTTAGACGAGAGTTTTCATGGAACTTCGTCATAGCTAACGTATCTAAACCAATCATAGCTGCCTGCTTCATACGTCACTATGGCTTAGTCTTCGATTTAAAGAAGAACCGACTTATCGATGTAATAACACAGATTTCAACCAATGTTCGAAGCAAAGATGGACCTCCTATAGTTATACGGGCTCTCGACACAAATTGTCCTTACACATCTATTCTTGAACATTTTCCTGAACTCCTCAGCACATCTATCCCCCCGAAATTAAGCACGACACTGCCCACTTTAAACCACAGGACCCCCTATTTTCGAGAAACCTCGCCGATTACCTCCAGATAAATTACGCGATGCCAAGAAAGAATATGAAAGTATGATGTCTTAGGGTATATGCAGGCTAACGATTTCGAGAGAGCGGGATTACAATGAATGTAAACAAATGTTGTTTTGGAAAGCCAGAAGTTGTTTACTTAGGTCATCTCATTACGTCAGAAGAAGTGAAACCAATGCCTGAAAAAATTAATGCAATTCAAAAATTCACAAAACCTTCATCAGTCCATGGGTTACGAAGATTCCTGGCAATGGTAAATTTTTACCATGGATTCATCCTAATTCATCTCGATTGCAAGCACCACTGATCGAACTCACACGAGGAAAAAAGAAGAAAGACGTCTCTCATCAAATGGACTTCAGAAACGGAATGGGCTTTCGAATATTTTCGTTCAAGTTTGTCTAATACAACCATCCTAGCTTTTCCAGCTGTCGATGGAGAACTATACTTGATGACGGACGCATCTGATATAGCCATGGGAACAACTCTAACCAACTTGAAGATACCTATTTGAAGCCTATATCGTTTTATTCCAAGAAACTAACACCCCCTCTACAACTTTACAGCGCCTACGTTCGAGAACTACAAGCTATATATTCAGCAATCAATGACTTTCGACACATGTTAGAAGGCAGGCAATTTATCATATTTATCATTTACACCGATCATAAGCCACTAATTTTTGCCTTCCGTCCAAAATACGACAAATGTACACCACGCCAACTTTGTCACTTAGATTTTATCGGACAATTCAGTACAGATATCCGACACGTTATAGGTAAAGAGAACGTCGTCGCAGACGCTCTTTCGAGAGTTGGAATGGATGCCATCACTGTTCCTTCGCCTCTTGATTATGATAAGTTATCACTCGAACAGAAAATTGACATCGAACTACAGGAACTACTGAAAGATACATCGAAGACGAAGTCACTCGAACTGAAATAAATTATACTCCCGTACCAATATAACAATCTGTTGTGAAGTAGAGAACAACAAGATAAGACCATATATTCAGAAAGACCTAAACAAGTACTTTAAAAACAAGTACCGCCGAACTGGTATACAGAGCAAGTCTCGCTCTGCCAGGAGACTTCATATCCCCACAACAAACAATGACTCCCCCCATTATGGCAAACACGAATTTATCCAAAATTACACATGGATTGTACACATTGCACTATGGAGGCATTGAAACCAGTCCCAGCGACAAAGCATGGGAAGCAAGCAGTTTTGGTCCACAGTGACTTAAAGACATGCCCGACCATTTTTCTACGCGATGATAAAGTTCGAGGACAGTAAATAACTCCTTACGATGGGCCTTACCCTGTCCTGGAACACCATGAAAAGACAATTAAAATAAATGAAAAAGGTATCGAAAAATAAGTATGTTTGGACAGAGTAAAGCCAGCTAGCTACCCAGACAACACCGATATTCCTCTCAGTCCCTCGCCTCGACGCTCAGCAAAGGGGGCATTCGCACCAATGCTCAAAGAGTAACAAGAGGAAGGAGTGGGGAGGGGAATAGTTTGGCTGTCATGTATAATTGGATTGACAGTGACTTGCATAACTAATATATATTGTTGAAATTTCCTAAAATATATCAAAATAATCGTTCAATATTAATAGTACAAATTTTCATATAAGTTATAGAACACGTATACTTTAAAACCTAGCCACCCCCCCCCCCCCCCCCCTACAAAAATGCATATGGGCACCCATGCCACTAGGTACATTCACTTCAATGTTTCAAACAGAAATCTAAGCCATCCTAGCTATCAACATATGCTCGGACAGTCAGGCAGCACTTCATGCAATTTGCACCCCAAGTGTGGAGTCAGCACTGGCGAAAGAGTGTCAAGAGGCATTAGAGTTACTGGCAGGGAGAAAAGAGATCACGATCACACTGCTTTGGGTCCTAGGGCATACAGGGATTCCTGGAAATGAGATAGCAGATGAAGTGGGATAGGAACTTCCACGCCATTCTGCGGACCGGAACCCGCCATTGATTGGTCAAGAAGACAGGCAAGGTTAGCCATCTAGGCATGTATCTGGGAAGAAGCAAGCAGGGCATGGAGAGGAAGGCTGCAGGCAGACAAAAATGCTACTGCCAGTCCTAGATAAAAGGAAACCCAGATGGCTCATGGGACTAAGTACACCCAACCTTAGAAATAATAAAACCTTAGAAAACAGGGCACTGCCAGCTCAGAAGACATCTACTATTAAAGATTGAAGACGACCCCCACATGTCCAGTGTGTGGGATTGGGGGGAGACGGCCTACCACTTTGTGGGAGTATGTGAAGGATATGGCAGACTGCGTTTTCATTTATTAGGAGCAGGGGGAATCAAGGAAGAGGAGCTTGTCACACTAAAGTGGCAAGATATTCTCTCCTTTGTAACCCAAAGCTGGAAATTCGAGGGTAATTATTCTGTGGTGGTTCGATGAGTGAGTTCAGGGATTGGCAAAAAGGACCCGAATGGGGTCTATTTGCTAGGGCTAGCTTTCCGCCCTCTTACTACTACTAGTAGCCCCTACAATACTTTATGGTATTTTACTTGAATTGACATGGAAGTCTGAACATTGATTGGGACGATACTGTTTCCCAACCTATAAAGGATAAATGGATGGACAAAATTTGATAACTAAGATCTTTCGGTGTTTGGACCAGTAGATGTCAAGTAATATGTTGTTGCGACGCATCCGAAGTAAGATACTAAGCAGTAATCTAATTAAAGAAAAAACTGTTTTAACAAAATAAAAGCTATAACTACTACAAGCTAAAACTAAGTTAGCTCCACTGAAGACTAACTATTCCTAAACTGGAGCTGTGAGGTGGCGTCTTTTAGCTAGGCTTTCCGTGAATCTTAAACCTCTCTTAAATAAAATAAAAAATGACAGCATTCAGCGTTTTACAGTTGGATTAATTTTGAACCAAATTTGATGAACATTTTCGAGGCGAATGGTCTTGGAGATCATCTTAGTTTCTTAGTTATAATTTTTTATTAATTTAACCTCAACCTGGATTTCTTTATTTATAATTTATCTCACCACTTACTAATCCTACTAACCTTAATTCTATTTATAATTTACTCAAATTAGATATTTAAATTTATTTTTGTCATTATTAAATTTACCTATATAATTTACTTTATGTTCACTTATCGTATTTCTTTGAATTCTATTTCAAGAAGATCAGTACATTCAAGAAGACGAGGATATTTTTCCCACCTAACTAGGGTTCCTTTGAATTTCGCACCTATGGAACAAGGAAGGAATTGAGTTGTGAACTATTTTACACTCCATCATCCTTAAAATTTTGGTCCTTTGGGCCGGATCCCTCCGGTACTGACTTCATTTTCATTTTCCTTTTATTCGAGTTTATTCACTGCATAAATAGGCGTTGAAGTTTTTCTTAACCAGAATTCCTAGTGTTTCTAGGAACTATTTTCTGGTTTCTTCACAGGGTTTCTCAATTTTTATTATTTTGGTTTTTACTTTACTTCACAAATTTATCTCTTTTACAATCTTAAATAATTTTCTAAAGTATCATCATGCCTACTTCTTAGACAAAGGTTTCTAGCGATTGCGCGGTCTCTCTAGAACCTAAAAAAAAACATTATTTCAAAGAAAATTAAATTTTGCTGAATCTTAACTTAAAGCTGTTGTAGAAGTATGTAGACAGATTTTTGTAGCATAAATCTTTGGTTCGAAGGTGATGATTTGTTGTTGAAGGTTGATTTGTTATTTGAAGGGTGTAGGACAGCTTGGTATAGAGGTTTATTCAAATAAAATACAATATTTTTTGTTGAAATACCAGACATTTTCTCTGTTTTATTAAACTTAAATAAATATACAAAACATTAGAAAAAACGAATTAAAAAAGTTACTTCTAAAAAAAAATAAATAAAAAAAATCACAGAAAAATTAAAGCTTCTTCATAATGTCAGTGCCGGGGCTGTATTTAACTGCTATATTTTTTACCTTTTTTGTTGGACTTAAATAATACGTACGAAGATTTATTTGTATTAAATACTAACTTTTAAGTTAATACAAACAAACAATAACATTTTAAATTTGATACCACAATAAAACATCTTGATTGGAAAATTGAATAATTTTTAAGTTGACATAATAATACATTATTAGATAAATAAAGCATAGATAGCCCTGTGGGCGGCTTGGGCCTACCAATTACATAAATAATGATAAACTTTCAGCCTGTGTTCCATGATATTTAAGAAGTCCAAATTCACTAGAAAACAATACACTACACCTACCACAAAATAATAATAAAAAGTACATATAAATCCAAAAGTAAGATTCAAAAATAAAAGTAAGCCATCAACATAAAATATCCAACTAATTGTTAAAAAAAAGAACAAAAAAAAAAAAAAAATTAACAGAGAATTCAGCACCCAGGATTCACTTTGATAATACAAAAATTATCTTCATACATCGATTGAAAGGTTTTGGAATTAGCCCAAAAACGTTAGCCTTGGTTGTTTGACTATCAATAGCCCCTGGGTGTGTCACTGATTGTACGTATAAAAATATTATGTCTCAGGTTTCAATATATATATATATATATATATATATATATATATATATATATATATAATTTTTTTTTTTTTATATAAAAACACCAAATAATTATCATTGTCAAACAAACATATAACTACGACAAACATTAAGATATATTAGAAACACTTAGAGAGTATACTTGAATACATTATATCAAAATAATAAGTTATATTATTTTTCTTGGACTGAAGTTAAAACTGTTTGATACTATTGTGGATTATTCAACCAATATATTACACTTAATTTTGTTTTTTTTTCACATTTCTTTTCACACAACATATATTTTTAAAGACAAAACTTTGGGCCCCAGCTATAATAATTATTACAATTTACACATAAATATATATCTTATATTTTTTTTTATTTATAAATATCACATCAACACTATACGTACCTACTGTTTACATAAGTATAAACAATACCAAAAATATTAAAACTAATAGCTAAAGGAACAATATAGTATTATAATGAGCCACGATATAATTAAGTTTGTTTTTCTTGTTATATTATATTAAAAAATATATGTTTTTACAATTACTAAAAAATAATTATACTTATTTTTATTTTTTAAAAATAACATAAAAATTGAACATTGGACAAATAATTTAAATATAGGGTGTCCTAAAAAACGTGCTCACTCTTTATCCACCCATAACAAAGATTTAAAAAAAAAATTAAAATTCACATGTTACAATGAATCTAATTTGGAACTTACCAGGTCTTAACTGAGTGGTGTGGATTATCAGCTTTATCAACATTACCTTTAAATATTTTATATTATTAGATTGCAAATGCTTATGTTTAATATCCAGTTAAAGTGTGAGTGTATTTTTTTTTGGGACAACCTTGTTATGAAGAGTGACATTTTTAAAAAATCACACACACAAATATATGTATACTATATATAAAATAAAACTAAGAAAAATGTTTCTCCTTAATTCGTAAAAGATGGTGTTCATAACCCTAAACAATCTTTAGGCAAATGAACATTAGTCTCTTTTTACAACTAGTATTAAGTTTTGACAGCGCGGGAACATCGAAAAAATGTAGAGGGGAGCCAATGAGAGGAATGGAGCAATGTCGGGCCAACTAGGCAAATATAAATATCACTGGATCCACCCCTCACACAGGCGTGCGTAGTGGCTTCATTTTTTTCCTCATATAGGTTGGCCAATTTGAGTGTCAAAAGTTAATACAAATTGTAAAAAGAGTATTGCTTATAATTGTATATATATGTACGAAGACATTAAATTAAGAAATGTACAGCAGAATGCTGAAGAAACATTAGTCACTTACACATTTTTTTTGATAAGTAAAAACTTTTGACCTAAGAAAATTAATCCTTCTCAGTAAAGATGTTCATTTTTTCATGTAAGAAATAAATTTCTAAAGGTGTACACTGACTTATTTTTACACAATATTTTATCTTAAAGGTATACAGGTATCTTATATATTATTAAATTCTAACAAGAATGAGCAGGTATTTGAAATCAAATTACAAATATTATAATTAAACATTTACACATACACAAAAATAAGTTTATTGATTTTAATATACACATATATAAAATAATATGTTCTCTCGTCATTCATAATTAGGGTTTTCACGCGACATTTTAATTTAGGTGTCGTGGTAGGTTGGCAACGTAGCCTTTTTTTTAGTAATCTGATTGAAGATGTGAAGAATAAGTTAAAGGGAATTATGCACAAGAGACTGAGCAGAATGATAAATGTTATACAATTATGTCAGTGTCAGCGAATAAGGACGATGTGGTTTTTCTAGCGGTGTTAGAGCTTAGCTGAATGTCAGCAAGAAAATTTTATAACATAGGTGATCAAATAACTAAAGAAAGAACTGATGATCAAGATTCTACCATGCACTCAGTAGAATTTTTTAAATAAGAATAAAGAAACCACCACAGCAAAAATGTGTATATGACAGCTCATGTCCGTCTAGGATGTCGTCGCCTTATCGCATCCTCTAACACTGAGTGATAAAAGAGAAACAAAATAAGTATAAGTAAAAGAGAAAGAGTATACTTTTGTCAACAGTATTTTAGGCCTAATTATGATTTTTCATAGCATATATATATAAATCTCATACATAGAAAAATGAGCAAATGAATTTAATGAAATCACATAGTAATATTTTAATATTAAACAGGCTTAACTTATAAAATGTATTTTTAAATCATTTTTTATTATAAGATGACTCCTAATGTTTTACTTTTACAAAAATTAGGTAACTATGTTAACACCAAAAATATACTTTAATCTTGATTTAAAACTAACCATTAAAAATTTTAAATCGAACAATTTTCAAACATCTTAACCTCTAGAAAAAAGTGACAATTGTCAAAATAGTTAATTAATAATTAAATTAGAACTTGATAATAACTAAGTTGTTCATACTAAGGACAAGATATTTTTTACCAAAGTGTGGTAATTAACTACATCAACTAAAATACTAATATATACTCTAAGTTACACAGACTTTCTTACAGGTTTAATAATATGGCTTCTAATAAAAGATAATTTATTTTAAGTTAAATATTAGGTATGTCATTCACAATTTTCTTTTTGACAAAAGATAACTTGTTATAGTTGAAATATAGAAAGAAATAACTATTTCTGTCCGAATTTCTTTGGGCAACAAGTGTTAAGAATTAAAAGTAATAATTAAGTTTATTTATTTATCTTTTATAATTTAAAATAATTTTAAATATTTATTCGACAACATTAAGTAATTAATTTCTAAGAAGGTACTTAACGCATTTAAATAATTTTTAGACGTTTTACTAGAATAATTTAAAGTGAAAAATTATGGTTTTATTCTTGTTTACATTGACTTCAAACTCTACGCATCTAATCTAACACATAACTACTCCACTGATATAAATATAAATCTTTACTCACATTAGTCCAACCAAAAATATTACTGCGTTTACATAATTATAAAAATAAAGTACAAAGATTAATAAATTATTATTATTTACAGTATAATATTAATCACCTATATTTACAATATAAATAATAATGATTTGTAAAATACATACGTACAAAAACACAGAGTAAGCTTAATCCGTTTATTGTTCTCTTCAGTTTACAGAGCGATCAATCTAAGTGGCCATCAGAGAATCGAGATAAATTACTTAACTTATATAACGTCACTGATGACCAACTTTTAAACGTATCCTTGAGTTAATAGAATAATTCAGCTCTATCAAATCTAAGTTCAAGTAACTACTTTACTGAATTATATAATAAGTTTAAAGGGGAACGATATATAAGAATTAAGTAGAAATTTGAAACATCGTCAACTCTCTAAGTAGAATAAAGTATAGACGTTAATGTAAAATACGAGGTTCGAAAATGTATGAGAAATTATTTAACTCGTTTGTCTATTTTAAAATTGATATATACAGATTAAGTACGAATAGGAGCAGACCGAACAATGTAGGAGTGCTGTTTAGTATTTACAACATAACATGGTGTTGTGGTGTACAAACATGGCTACGCCAATCCTTAGGAGACACAAATTGTCTATTACATTGATAGCACGTACAATTTTGAATATCAGGTATAGTATAACTCTTATTTTCCCTCATGAATCTTTGAGTAGCCTGATATGACTCGGTAAAGTCAGAAGAATTCATACAATTAATGTTTGATTGTAATAGTTTTGAATCGAAGCCACAGTAAGTCGGAGCCTTTAATCTGGGATCAGACACTTCCTCTTTAACACAAGAATCTATATAAGACAATATGTTATTAATTATATCATCTTCGTTAGCATTTACTACCGTTTCATTCAACTTATGATTATTAACTTTTGAATTTGTAGAACTTAGGCCAACTATTTCATCATTTAAATTCGTGCTCCTTGTCGGAGATTTATTATCAATAATCGTTTCAGTTGGATGTGTGTTGTTACTTGTACTACCATGTGGACGATTATCTGTTTCTTGCCCGGATAAAGACAAATGTGTTTCCTTATTTGGCAATTCACTTCTGTGGAAATTGTTAACTAATTTATCAGAATGGCCTGAAGGATTGTCATTAATACTGTCTGATTCGGCTTTTTTAGGACTAAAGACAGGCAAATTTGTATTATTACTAAATGTAGCCAAATCGTTTTTCATTGCCTTTTTATCGATATGGACAAAAAGAGACAAATCTTTATCATTTTCACTTTTACGTCTCTTTTTAATTGGGCGTTTGTTTGGTGATCGGGGGCTTGACTTGATATTATCATCTGATCTACTGCATAATTCTGCTACGCTTCGAGTCCTTTTTAGTGTTTTGGGCAAATTAAGCAAAGAATGTTTTACATTGGGAGTGACCGATTTTTTTATATCAGTACTCTCAAAACATTTAATTTCAGAAGGGGTACGACTATTTTTTTTAGTGTTGTGCTTAATAGGTTTATCAGATGATGTGAAAGTAAATAATTTTGTTGTTTCAAGATTTTTTTTTTTTTTAATATTCTGTGCTATCTTGTTTTTAGAGAAATTGTAACTGCTGTCACTGTGTGAATTGATCTGATTTTCTAAGTTCTGCCTCTTTTTGTTTTTGTAAGAACTAGGAATTTTATCAGAGTCTAAGCTGATCTTGTTTTCCGAACTCTGTCTCCTTTCTTTGTTTGAGGAAATATAAGACTTTCCATTAACTGTGATATTTTTTTCGGCACTCTGTCTCTGATTGCTGTCTGAGCTACTCATCTTTTCTAAGCTCTGCCTCCTCTCGTTATTGATATAATTATGTTTCTTATCACCATCAAAGCCGATCTTTTTTTCGGAACTCTGTCTCCTTTCGTTTTTGGGAGTACTATAACCCTTATCAACAACGGAGCCGATATTTTTACTTGCACTCCGTTTCTTTTCGTTTTTAAGGGAATTGGAGCACTTGTCCGAGCTAATATTTTTTTCTAAACTCGGCCTCCTCTCTTTTTTGACAGAATTGAAGGATTCATTCTCTTCAGAACTAACCCTTCTTTTATTGGCTTCAGAAAGTTTGCTATTGGTGTTACTACTAGTATTCGAATCAAAGTCTTCGTCATGTTCAATAATTGCGGTCTTTGATAAATGTTTCCTCGTTTTGTCGCTAGATCTTCTCTTACTTTTAATACGGGCAGCATCGTATGTTTTATTTCTATTAATAATTGATAAAGTTTCAGTAATCTTAGGACTTTCTATTTTATTTAAAAGTTTATCAATTTTAGCTTTATCGGATGCCGAGTTACTAAGTTTTTCATTCTTGTGTAACGGTTCAACAACGATCTTATCAAGAAAATTATTGTTAACAAGATTTTTTTCTGAGTTCAAACAACGATGTGCTTTTTTATTAAAATCATCTTCCTCATCGCCGCCTAATATTCTTATCAAGTCGTCACAAGAAGTCGAAGTCTGTATTTCTTCCTTCACCTGATTTTCCTCTTTCTTCGCTTCACTGTGTTTCTTGCATTTTATCATTTCACTTTGCTCAACCACAGCATTATCTTCATTAATATTCTTGATGGAAGAGAATGTAGTGGAAGAGAATTCATCATTGGCCTCTAGTAACGTTTTTTGGTTTTCATTAGTAGAAGAGGTAAGCGATAAGGCAAGTTTTGGAAATTTTTTAAAAATTTCATCAATATCAATATTATTCTGCTGGAGAGTTTCAATAGTCAGCCTTTCGATGGCAATACTGCACTTTTTTATTTTGTATTTCTTTAAGTAATAGCTTGTGGAGTGTTTATAACAGTCTTGTTCTTTAAACATATCTATTTCGACTAGCATTTTACTTGATGGTTTTTCTAAGTAGGGTTGCTTAATTACTTTCACCGAATTACAAGATGTCAATATATTTTCTTTCCTTTTATACGATTCATTAAATTTAGCATGTTTGGTGTCAAGAATTTGGTTGTTTTTGTGCTTTTTGACGTTGGAATCAAACGTATTAGACTTAGCAATTGCAGCTTTATGGATTATAACGTAAGAACTTAAGTTTTTCTTTCCATCCTGTGACAAATCATTATTAGATACTCCTTCTTTCGATGTAACACTATCTATATGAGTAGTGCTGATATCCAAATGATTTATATTTGAGATCTCAGTTATTTTTTCATTTCTTTTTGACAGTTCATCAGGCTTAACAACTAGAGAAGAGGTAAGTTTAGTGTCAAGAATTTTATCATTTTCGTGTTTTTTGTTGTTGGAATCAAGTGTATTAGACTTAACAATTGCAGCGTTATGGATTATAACGTAAGAACCTAAGTTTTTATTGTCAACAGGGAGCAAATCATTATTAGACACCACATTCTTCGATGAAACACTATCTAAGTTAGTAATGCTGATATCCGATTTATTTGTATTTGAGATCTCAGTAATGAACGGCAAATTCTTAGGATTAGTTAAGGTAGAATCTAAGTCGCGATTTTTGTTTTTTGTTTTTTTTTTTTTAATGACAAGTATAATTTTATTATTTCGTTTTGTATCACTCTCTTTGTCAAATTCCTTTTGAGAATGTTTATTTTCATTAAATGATCCTTTTTTTTTTAATTTCCCCTCCGAGTTATCTGAACCTTCATTTTTTCTTTTTAGTTTAGAAGCCTTAGGTTTTACTATTACCTGAGGCGTAGAAGTTTTATTAATTTCATTAACTGCAATGGGCTCCTCACTAACCACCTGAACATATCTAGACTCATTAGTAATACATCCATTTCTCTGATTATTACTGGGACACTCTTTTAATTCGATGCATTCATTAGAACTTTCATCGTCTAGGCATATGACATCATCACTTTTGAAAGCCTTTGTTGTTAGGTTTATTTGTGAACTCGAGTTTGTTGTCGCGGGTTCATTAGCTGGTTCGCTCGGAAGTTCGGGAGAATCCTCTTGACCCTTTTGACTATTTTTAGATGTGTCTTTATTTTGATTACTAAGGCACACATTCACCTCATTTTGATTACTAGGACATAGTGTTATCTCATTTTGATTACTAGGACATAGTGTTATCTCATTTTGATTACTAGGACATAGTGTTATCTCATTTTGATTACTAGGACATAGTGTTATCTCATTTTGATTACTAGGACATAGTGTTATCTCATTTTGATTACTAGGACATAGTGTTATCTCATTTTGATTACTAGGACATAGTGTTATCTCATTTTGATTACTAGGACATAGTGTTATCTCATTTTGATTACTAGGGCATACATTTACTTCATCCTTATTGGAGTCAACGCAAATAATTTCTTTACACGCGAGAGTTGAAGTTTTAACATTACGTACACCCTTGTTGGAGTATAATGTTAAAGTATTATCATTAGCTAGATCATCAGAAAAATCTAGAAGTGCACTCGCATCCGTAACATGACTTGTAGTACGTGCTGCTTGATTAGATACATTATCTACTGCATTTTTAGAGCCATCATTTGTAACCGGTCTCTGTTCCAACATTTCAGAAAGAGGCTTTGCTTTAATAATGGGTCTGTCGGGTGTTATAGTGAGATCAATTTGAGGCAGAGAGGTAGAGATTGGTGCCCAGTCACTGAAAGGCATGTTTTTACCCTGTTTCTTATACAGCTCATTTGTAGTTTGATAAAAGTTCTTTGAATGGATGTCAAAAGGTTCAATAATATTAAATGCAATGTATATCAAAATTGCATCATCCAAGTCATCTATCCATTCGGGAGGATTAAGAACTAGATGGCCAATAATACTGTCATTTCTAGAACCACTAGGAGGGGATTCCAATTGGGAATCAAGAGGAGATATAGGAATGGTATTAGAAGGAATATTTCCAGGAACAATATTTTGAGGAGAGTAAGAAGAGGGCACATGACCTCCAACTACATTGGTTGGATGGCATTGTCGAACAGCAGGCTGTTGAGCGGTAACAACCTGTTGAAAACTTTGGTGGCTATTAATGTTATCTGAGCCAGAGTTATCAACGTTCTCTCTTATTTCACAATTTGGACGACTGATTTGGCTACTGCATGGCTGCCCACAAGGTTGGCTGGAAATATTACTTTGAACGGGAGCATAAGGATTTTGCCTAATGTTTATTCCTGAATTTACATTTGTTTGATATGCAGTTGCAGGCACATTGTGGTGCACTGGATTCGACGTTGGGCAAGGACTGGCATAATACCCATTTACTGCAGAAATCGGACTAGAATTTGTGCCAGTATTACTAGGCGAAACATTCGCAGCAGGATTTTCAGAATTGGAATACTGCACATTAACTCTGGCATTTGAATACATATGCATGTTATTGTCAACAGCCGAACTATTCGTTGGAGTACTTTCAGAACTGGAATACTGCGGATTAACTCCGGAATATGAATATCCATGATTAGTAACAATATTAGCACTATCTGAAGATTCGCTGTTCGCCCCATTCGAAGTAATTCGCTCAACATTATTACTCAAAGCCCGATTTCTCCTCCCAGCTCCATTTCGGGTCATTCCATCTTTACAATTAGTGCCCCTCCTTTTTCCATTACCTCGAGCTCGGTCAGTTGAGGAGATATTATATTGTTTTTGATCATTCTTTTTTTTTATCTGTTCTATTCTACTTTCAATGTCATTATTAACAGCAGGAAGGATAGTCTGATTATTAGTAGAGGATTGGCGGTACGAAGGTTTACCATTAGGTACTATAGCAACCTTTAATGCTGGGTGATTTGTCTCTATTTGCAATTGTTGCTGTAGCTTAAGAATTTCTTGTTGTTGATGATACTGATCTTGATTCGCTTGTATGTTGGTCGCTCGAGTATGTTGGTGGTACGTGGGCGGAGGACGAGGCAGACCTTGGTGACGAATGTACGGATGGGCTGCATACGTATGGGCGGGGTAACGAACGGCAGGTCCCATACTCTGTGACTGATGAACTGAGTATGCTCCAGAATGAGAACTCATAGCCCTCTGAGATTGTTGAGCCCCCCGCGACATCGTCGAAGGTGGCGGAATCGCAACGCATTGAGCTCGAGGGTCATACAGCGCACTACTATAACAAATAAAATTAAAAAAAATAAATGTAGATAAATTAAATAGTGGTTAAATGTAATCAAAATAAATAATTACATTCCTAAGGAAGCTACGAAGAATGGTAAGTTTACAAAAGCACACAGATATACATTCTAAAACACAGGATGGTTAAGTGAAATTATAGGACAAAACGAAGTCAACGTATTTTAGCCTAAAGCCTTTAGGCAACATGACAGCAGCTACTAAGTATCAATGACAAGTAGCCGCTACGGCACTGTCACACGAACAAAAATATTTTTGGCTACATCAATACTTAGGCGTCTCGGATACTTTTATCTATCACCTTGTCAATTAGCTACTTCAAGATTCACTATAATTATTTAAATTGGCTATGGTACCTCAATTTATAAAATAAAATTAATAATTTTCTAAGGCCATAAACTGCCAAGCCAAATTAAATTATAATCACTTGAGGAAAAATTACTCGAAACACAACATTTTTAAGGACACATGAAACAAAGATGAATAGGTACAAAAATTAAACAAAATATATATATTTGTACTGGGGACCACCTCCTCTGTCACTTAGACACTTTTGGAGGCTTCTCTATAATATTCCTGTGATTGGGTAATTACATAACATAATTACAAAGTTTCAAATTTTTGTGTTGATGACTTTCGGAGATTAGGTGCGTAACAGACAGACAGAAAAGCGCAGGAATGTATGAGTCCTCGTTTTAGCCTACGGACCACATAAAAGCAACATAATTAGAGTTCTTTACCTAATATTTATGGAATTTTGTCAATAATTCTGTAAGCTTTGTATTATATTAAATAACTCTCATTAATGTTAACGAATTAAGTATAAAATTTAAGACTATCGACTAGTTATTTTATTGGTAGAAGTAAAAATAAAAATTCGGACGTGGGGCGTCTCAGAACTTTTCCCTAACAAACATTAACTATAAATGACAACCAACTAAACACCAGATGAAATAAATACTATTAAATATTTCTCATTACAAACATATTAAAATAATTGACCCATTTGAAAAATATAAATGCTCATAATTTTTTAACTATTAAATTTATTTTGATCGGGCATGTTGTATTTTTTTCTTTATGTGAAACAGTTTCTATCGATCTTCATTTGCAAAATTAATTAGCGGTAAAGTTTGAAAGTTAAATTAATTAGCGGTAAAGTTTGAAAGTTAAATTAATTAGCGGTAAAGTTTGAAAGTTAAAAACTCGATATTTTCAAAATGGAGGCAGATATCAAAACGAAATTAAGTGGAAATGTTAGTCTTATAAAAAGGTATAATTTGTGCAACAACAAAACCAGAGAATATATTTTTTTAAATGTTTGCCAACAAAGAAATGTTTCAATGACATGTTATGAATTTCCGGGCTGCACAACTACATCCAAAGACTAACTTTAACTCTTTAGTTTAAAAACTGTAGGAGTTAAGCGTGACAGACCGACACCCAGGTTAAAACCACTCAAATGATCTTGAAAATACCCAAAACGGATAATTCCGTTGAAAAATCTGTTTCGAATATTTTGGGTGGAAAAAGTAGTAAGTTTAAAAAGTAGTAAGTGAGAAAAAGTAAAAACGAGTAAAATACCGATAAGCAATACAACTGCTTTTCAATTTTTTTATACTAACTATTATAAGGCATTTATTTTTATATATATATATATATATATATATATATATATATATATATATATATATATATATATATATATATATATATATATATATATATATATATAGATATATATATATATATATATATATATATATATTAGGGCAATATATAGATACATTCGAGCTTGCATTAATAAGGGTAAACGATTTTTTTTTTTTTAGGATTGTTTTGTATAGTAAGAGGAGCATGAAACCAAGTTTGCGACCTCGAAAGCCCTGGGGACAACTTTAGGCAGGCGAAAAACCTCGCACTTTTTCAGTTTTTTTAATATAACTCATACACGACGCCGAAATCAGGAAATAGTATTCTCTCCGAAATAAAAGTAGACAAAAGTTTCTACAAAATGCACTAGTCAAACTTAATTTTATGTTATCCTAAACCATTTCTACAGGGCTTTGAAGTTTGACAAAATTATTTAAAAAAAAAAAAAAAAAAAAAATCGTTTATGGTGCCCATTATACACACACACACACACACATATATATATATATATATATATATATATATATATATATATATATATATATATATATATATATGTATGTTTGTAGGTATATATATATATACATATCATCAATATAACACCATAAAAATATATAATGGGCACCATAAACGACTGTATAAATGTCAAACAAAATTAGTAAAATCCTGGGTTTTTTTTTGTTTTTTTAACATAATTTTGTCAAACTTCAAAGCCCTGTAGAAATGGTTTAGGATAACATAAAATTAAGTTTGACTAGTGCATTTTGTAGAGAATTTTGTCTACTTTAATTTCGGTGAGAATATAATTTCCTGATTTCGGCGTCGTTTATGTGTTATATTAAAAAACTGAAAAAAGTGCAAAAATTGCGAGGTTTTTCGCCTACCAAAAGTTGTCCCCAGGGCTTTTAAGGTCGCAAACTTGGTTTCATGCTCCTCTTACTAAACAAAACAATCCTAAAAAAAAAAAATCGTTTACCCTAATTAATGCAAGCTGGACCCCTCTCAGGTTACCTATATATTGGTCTAATATATATATATATATATATATATATATATATATATATATATATATATATATATATATATATATATATATATATATATATATATATATATATATATATATATATATATTTTTTTTTTTTTTTTTTTTTTTTTTTTTTTTTTCCCCAATATATGTGGAGATTTAGTGACAATAATTAAAATTCGAGTAGTCTGTGACATGAAATCTGAATCTGAGGATTAAAGTGGGACTGGTAGAGTTGAGTTGACGATGGGGTTGAGTTGAATGGACGGTGATAGCTGTGCATCCAATACCGATTGAATTCTTGAGTAAGTACAAGATAGATGTTTTTTTTCAGGTGGCATTCTTGAATAGGCGCAAGATATACGCTAGTATTCCAGGTGGCTATACTGAGTGAGTGCAAGATTTACGCTGGTATTCCAGTTGGCTATATTGAGTGCAAGATATACGCTTATAGCCGAGATGGCATTCTTGAGTGCACGATAAGCGCTTATAGTCCAGTGGCGATCTTGTTTGAGTATAAGAGAAGCTATGATTTCCTGTCAAGTGCGGAATCGGATTTAGGTGTAAGTCCATGAACAGGATTAGTGGAGCTAGCAGGAAAATCTTTGCTTATGCGGGATGGAGATTTGTCTAAGACCATTGTAATCTTGAGGTGTCTGTCATCAGACCATCCCCACATGTTGAGTTGTGTTAGGGGACCACGTGCAGAAGTGATGGGCAGTGTAAAGATGTACATCCTAAGTTATGTGGACGTTATGGACATCCCATATGTGTTCGCTTCATCTTTAGCTATTTTCGTTTGAGACCGGTAATTGATCATTAAGGACGATTCTGTCATTTTTATTGTAAATAAATAAAAAATTGAAATGTTTTTCTTTAAGAAATCGAATTTTGAAATGTCAAAATTTAAAAGATTAAACAATTGAATTGTGACTTACGGATTTCCTGAATGTTTCTTAAATGTGTGTCCTGCTAGTGGGATTTTAGTAACTTCGATTAATATACACTGATTCGTCAGAACACAAAACTTGGATGAATTAATAATTTGAACTGTTAAAATATCTGCTATATTGCTGATAACATCCAGCACTTTTTATATTTACAAAAAAAATGCATTTGTTACAATGACAACTTAATTTATCACCAACCGTGGGCAACATTAGAACATAAAACATACTAACGTGGAAGAAAGCCTCCACAAAATAATTAGTTCTAGAGCTAATTGCATAAAACATGCTTAACTATACGTATTCACGCCAATCTAATAATTCGGTAAAAATAACGTGACAAAATACAAACAAAGTCGTCTTGGCAACCATTGTCAATCAAATATGTCATTTAATTTCTAAATGTTGCATTACCAAGTCCGTACTAGGAATTATCATCCTTACAAAAATAAATTTCAGATATTTTACGTACAAAGTTAAAACCATGGTTGTGAAAATTACATTATTACTTATAATATTTGAAGTTAATTTCAGTAACGAGAACAAAACTATTTCAAGCATTGAACTATATCCTCAGTTGGATTTCAAGGTAAAAAATTATAAAATTTAAAATACTAGTACAGCGCATTCACTCAATAAATAATGTAAGCGTAATTTGTCAGTGTTTAAGTTGATAATTTTATTGGTGTTATACAATGGTAGGTAATGATTCTCTCTTATAAACTTAATTATTTTTCAATAGATCGATAAAGCCAAATTTTTTTCAGGCCCTTATTCGGCACTCATTTTTATGGTAACTAAATTTAATTTGCACCCAATTTTCTATCCTTCTAATAAAATCTTACAATTATAACTTAATACCTATCAATTTTTTTCATTTTTAATAGGTAAGGGTAAGATTAATGCTTTTGATTCTGTTTATTGTACTAGAAATAGGAGTTAATAAATTAAAAATACATTATTACTCTATGAGAGAACATCAATCATCATATTTCGTCAATAAAAAATTGAAAAAAAAAAATTGTTTTAATAAAAAAAAAAATATAATTTAAAATTATTAAAGTTAATAACAATAACACTATCTAAAACATTTATTAAATATAAATATTAACAACGCAGACCGGCTAGAACATTAATAAAAATAAAAATAAATTCTCAAATTTTTTTTATTAAATTCCTGTAAATGAATATATCTATGAAAGAAGCAACATGCAGCATGTGAATAAAGGAGCAACATAAATTCTCTCCACGGCAATTGAATCTGGTTTATAAAATATAGCAGCTATCGCCCTTTATAAGTCCATTATTAGTGACGATTGAGGAAGAAATTGTGTTACATTAATAACAAATAATTAGTGAGATAGACCTATGTCTTACATAAATGAACGAGGGTGTAGGGAAAAAAATGAGATTTAATGACGCAGAGTAATCAATTTAAAAAAATCTTTTAGAAACTTAAAATAATTGTAATTTAATTCTGATTTACTGTTATAGCTTCCAACGACGCAGAATCCTTATTTATGGGACAAAGAAATGGAGGTGAATTATCTCAATGGTCTTCAACATTGGCGAACAACACCACTCACGGTAAGAACAAAGTTTAAACATTTTGGTACTTAATCGAATAAAGTAGGTAAATGCTTATCACTTTTGAGTTGCTTCTAAAGAAGCATAAAAATTTGCGGGCCGAGTCGTTCGTTGAAATTATTTTCTCAACGAACTTTCAACGATTCATGCAAATGGAAGTTGCCAACCGCGAACCACTAGCAGAAATTTAAGCCACCAGTGAGTGTACTTGCAATCATGTCTGGGCGCAAAGATAATTACGCGATTTTTGTAAATAGTGATGGGATTTAAAAATGGCTAATTGGCCAGTATAAAAAACGCACTGGTACAGAAATTAAAAAACCGACAGTAGGCGAATTGCCACAAGCAGTTTAGTTCAGCACACTAAAGCCAATCATGAGAACTATAGCGGGTCGCGATCTGTTCGTGTTACAATGCGTGTTACAAGGTATACGCGCCTTAAAGCTGGCACGATTCCTCCAAATAATTGTCGTCCTTTTTGCCTTGATTTCATATTTAAGAGATTGCGCCAATGGTCCTAGCCTAGAGCATTACTTGGTTTTTATCATGAAGGTGATCTGCTAGGGCGTATGTATTTTGATTATATTTAGGAACAACTAGTTGACAATGGTATTATCTAATTTGTTTAAGCTATATTATTTAGAATTAAAAAACTTTAGTAGTTGGACACCTTTTAGAAGAATAACTAACGCTCCTTTCTATGTCTCCAACTTTACCCTTCACAATGAACTCAAAGTTCCCTTTGTTCGTGACCTAGCCGACTCCCGATACAACTCTTTCCATGACTCAATTTCCTATCATCCTAATCCTTTAATCAACAACCTAACATCACCATTCATGCTTGGTAACACTCCTCGACGCCTAAAAAGACAGTGGCCTCGTGACCTATTAAACATCAATTAATCAAATGTAATATTCATGTCTGTAATAATCTGCGAGTACTGTCAATAGACAGTTTCTCACATCATGTGTTGTGTAACTAGTCAATATAAAACTAATGTCATCTTTCTTGCTTATAACATGTAGTCTGTGTAGTCGCAATATTCAAATAAATTTAAAAATAAGTTGGACACCCTTATAAAAAAATTACCTAGAGACTATCAAACTTACTTCCATAATTAATAAGCTTTTAGACCATTTATTTGGTTTTAAAATTTCTTTTTATTGTTAAATTATTTGTTATTATTAAAAGGGTTTTAATAATGGAGGAAAAATAGTTCCTAATTTAAAATAAGAAAACAGAATCCCAACCATTTTCCTGATGTTAGATTTAATAAGCCCTTTGAATAGACGAGTGAAATAAAAATGTTGATAATAAAAGGGCTGCGACATATAATAAGGTATTTAAAGTAACACAATATACTTTTATTAACAAATGCATATTTTTGCAATAAATTAAACTAATGATACTAAAAAGACACCAACCATCGAAAAAACTCCTGATAATCCATTCGATATAACAGGATAATATCAATGTCAATTTAACACTTCCTCTCTATAAAACTAAGAAAAAAATAATCATTTCCAATTATTAAATAAATGTTACGCAATAAATAAAATGAGATAATATAATTATTCATTGTAGCAGTGTAAGTTGGAAAGGCAACACACGTTAATGCTCACACATATACGAGTGGAACGGTACTAAACAAATGATTGATGTTATCAACATATTATATTATATATAATCTCAACAAGATAGTAAAATGATGCGCACGCAGGTCCACTCGAATTGATGAAGGACAAATTATTTCTCAATATTCAAGCTTATCTTATCTCCATTTCCTATCGCTGTACGATTTAAATCAAGAGTTGTTTATAAATATATATATATATATATATATATATATATATATATATATATATATATATATATATATATATATATATTTATAAACAACTCTTGATTTAAATCGTACATATCGGATTTAAATCGTATGTGTATATATATATATATATATATATATATACACATACATATACGCACACATAATAACTAAGATTATTATTGAACTTCTGATAATTAAGATGGAGTGGTCTTTATCATGGCGTATATATCCGTTAATAAGGTCATAATAAAAAAAAAGTCTACACCAAGAGGCATGTTATGCAACAATTAATACTATATATTTAAGTATCAAAGTGGCGTTAAATTAGAAAAGTCTGCCAATTAGAGTGGCACATAGCTTCCTTGAGTCCGATTTATTATACTGTAATAAGTTTATGCTTTTACAACCAATTATTGTGAAATTTATTTAATTTTTCCTCCGTATTTAAAAAATTGTTTTGATTTTGCTTCCCAAAACCATTTTGCTACCCTCGGTAACCGAGTAACGCAAACTATGAGATAGTTCTGAAGACCAAAAATATTTTATGTCTTCAATTTCAAAAATTAAAAAAAAAAAATAGTTATTGTATTACTTCCGAGCTTACCGAAGATAACGGAAGCTATGTGATCGTTCTGAAGAACGAAAATATTTGATGTCTCCAATTTCAAAAATTCCAAGACAGAAATCCGTTTCAGACTTCAGGGAACATTTCTGGTTCCGTTTCTGTCGGTCAATCACTCAATTTTTGCGACCCACCATAACTGAAATTTGGATGGTAGGTCATAATTAGCCCATTATATTCAACCTATTTGTTTCTCTTCCACTTTCGCTCAAGCATAGACTTTTTACATCTATATCTTCAAAAGTGCTCATCTGATTTTTATGAAATTTAAATGGTTTTTTGTCAAAAGTTGCCCGAAGATAGCCCCATACTAATTTCAACCATGCACGTAAAAAATAAAAGCAAATTTGACAGATTTAAAAAACAGGGGAAAAAATAAATTTAACAATAATTGGTGGTAAAAGCATAAAATCATTAAAGTATATGAAATAGGACGCGAGGAAGCTTTGTACAAAACTAATTTGCAGAGTATTTTACATAAATTAAAGTATCAATTTAGCAAAATTTAAAGAGCGCAGATGGAAAAATTAATCTGGAGCTATCTGCGGGATACTTTCGATAAATCATCCAAATTTAAAAAAAAAAAATAAAAAAAAATAGTTGAGTACTTTTGAAGATATAGGTATAAATCATATCTATGTTTGTGCTCATGTGGAAGAGAAACAAATGGGCGCAGAAAGTTAAAACTTGAATGGTACCAACAATGGACTATTTACTATTTAAATTTAATTAAAATCGGACAAGTATTTTTTTAGATATTTATGTTGGTTCGTAAACATTGAGCGATAGACAGACACAGAAACAAAGACGTTCTCTAATGTCAAAAACGGATTTCTGTCTTGGAATTTTTGAAATCAAAAACAAAAAATGTTCGATCTTCAGAACGATCACATAGCTTCCATTACCTTCGGTAAGCTCAGAAGCAAAACTAAAAAAATAAGTAAATCATTGAATACACTAGGCTATTCAGCTTTTTATTAATAGTCTAACAGAGAACCTAAGTTGCAATCATAAACTTAAACCGTGGATTACATGTCAATCAGTCATAAACAGTTTATGATATTTGCTCTTATGACTTATGACCTGATTTTTGTTGATTTGAGGCCGGCTTACACGGTCAAGAGTTGTGGGGAGAGTGAGAAGCAAGGAGAGTGACTGTGCCATTTAAACAGCTAGAGAGACGTTTATTACACGCAGTAGAATACTGACGCAGGTATAGTGAGATGTTGGGTGAAAATGGTATGAGAAATGCATTGTTTGTTTTAGAAATAAAACATGGTGGGAATCTTCCCAGCCAGAGTTACTTTCCCTTTTCCCACATGTTGCAAATATCTCTACCAGCTATTCTCCACTTCCTGTGTAAACCATCCTTTAAGAGTTGAGGCATTTCGAAAATAATTTATAAAAATTTTCTAAAATATAATTTCCACAAAGTAATTGATAAGAGAATTCCCCATTTATTTCGATGAGCAAACGTCTGACACCCAGGCAAGTAGTTACACTTTTAGATATTAAATAAGATATTATAAATTAAATATTATTTAAAAAAATAATATAAAGTAATAACAGAAGCAATCACCTTTGGGATAATATTATATTTTAAAAGTATTTGTATCAATTGACATTAATTGGTGCTTCTTTAGATTGTTACTCCCTTATGTTTTTCTTTAGAATATAAATGACTGACTAAATAACTATTAAGATAAAGGGATATTCAGTACAATGCACTTTGGGACAAAGGAATATCAAACTTCTGATTTTATAAGGGTAGTAACTAAAAATTGTAATTTAGAATATCTTACGTAAATAGAGAATTCTACGTTAGAAAATTCACTCTCTAACCAGTTAAGTTGAAGTTAATTAGAGTTAGGGGGGGGGGGGGGAGGTTACTGGTGTATTTAGGGAACGCAAAGGCGTTGGGGTTGGGGGGGATGGGCACCCTTGGCACTACCTACTTGCGATCACAATAATCGTATCACTAATAATAAAAGCGGGGCGTTTCAAGATTTTTTTGTCATATGTGTATTGCAAACATCCAGAAGTAGATTTAATATAATCGTTCGTAGGGGGTTTTGTAAACAAAGCGCCCCACACTTTCATTTTTAGAGACAAGCAGACTGTAATCGCTTGTAGTGCTATGGCCTTTTTTAAAAAAAGGTTTTCTCCTTTTTAGTGCAATCTTAATAAAAGGTTTTTTTTTTGTTTTTTTATTATTTAAATTAATATTATTTAATTTTTATTTTAGTCTTCGTCACATTAAATCTTGTAATTATCAATTCTAAACTCACTTAGATGGAATTAATAAACAAAATTAACAATACTATTTATTTATTAGCTAATACAAACGATGGTACTTCTTTAGATTGTTACTCCTCTATGTTATTTTAGAATAGAAATGGATATAATTATTTATTCATTCCTTTGTCCTAAATAACTATTAAGACAAGGGATGTTTAGTACGTTGTACTTTGGGACAAACGAATATCACATTTCTGATTTTATAACGGGAGTAACTGTCTAAAGGACATTCCATACACCTTCTTCAGATTGTTACGCTCGTCATTTTTTTAAGAGGGGAGTAAAAGTATAAATAAGTGCAAAAGGGATTCAGTAAAACCAATGACTGATTATAGTATAATTGTCATCGGAAATACATAATCTGTGCAAGTTTCAGCTTTCTAAGTTAAAATATTAATATCTTCTTATTTTATTGCGGGTCTTACAAAATATGTAATACCCTTTAGAACCCTAAATAGAAACCTGAAAAAAGCTTTGGTCTTAGTAACCCTCTCTTTCAGTTTTTCTTTTGGCGAATCAGCAAAAGGGCTAATAATGACAATGGATTTTTCTACCAAGTTTAAATCTCTAGCTTAAAAAAGTGGAATTATGCGAGTCACGAACACACAGACATTCATCCAGTTAAAAACCACTCAAATGGTCTTTAACACATCCAAAACAGATAATTCCGCTAAAACCTCGGTTTCGGATTTTTTGAATGATAACAATTTTTTTCTTTCAAAGTTAAGGACTAGTAAAAAGGGATGAAGATTTTTTTTTTTTTTTAGGTAAATAAATATAGTGGTTTATGTAAGATTAAATCTAAAAGCAATCGTGCTGTAGAATAAAACAAGGTATAATATTGATGGGTAGCCTTCCTCTGTAGTTTGAATAATAATGCCAAGCGGAAAGATAGGTCGCATCTAGATAGAAATACAGGAGAAAATCCGAACCCCATAAATCCGAAAACCCAGATATTAGGAAAAACTTTTTTTTGGGGAAAAAAAAAGACATTATACATTATTTGTAAACTTTCCCGGGACTGCTCTGAGCTGCCACTATGTGCTTAAAACCCTATCCCATTTCTAGTTGTATATATAATGTATTTCCAGAAATACACTACCTTTATACCTGCCCCCCCCCCCCCCACATTTCAATGGTACCGATTCTTCAATGTTCTAACTTTCATAATTATTCTAAATATCATTGTTTACATAAATACCGGGTATTACTCGTTATTAATATAACTGTAAACGAACCTAGGAACAATTTTATAAGTGTTAATTGAAAAACAAGCAGAAACACCAATAATCGGAATAATTGAGAAATCTGATCAGACCCTAGTCCCAAATTAGTACGGATTTCCAGGGTTCTACTGTATTCCGAAAAATTTTAATTTTTGAAATAATCTTGTTTTCGAGATTTGTTAAATACAGACATTAACATTTTAACAATTGTTAACAAGTGGCGAAATTATAAAACAATTATAATTTATTAAGCACCTTTACTATCATCATTCTGGGAAGTTAAAAGGTATAGACGGTATTAAAACGTTTAATCAATCAATGAAAAAAGAATTAAAATATTATGGAAACATAATTAACCGACGAAATTGCGAAGAACTACTTTGCTCATTTTACAGGGAGGAAATATAATTGAAAACCCATAAGTTATAAAAGGAACAGCCGGGGAAGAGAGCTTAGAAAAAATTAAGGCAAAGCTGTTAATTTTGATTTAATATTAAGCAAATCCGGATATCTAGTAACGATATAAAACGAAACTAACTTGGCCAATTATAAGCCACTCAATAGTATTCTATTACTAACAGTTGAATAAGCAAAAGACAAGTAATAAGATAAGACCTAAGACCTAATAAAAAAGAAATAAGTCAACGCTAGATCATATACGAGTATTTGTATTGCGAAAGCATTTAAGAAGAGCTCGTAATATAAAGCAGCTATACTATTATTCTGGAGTTAGTTAAAGAGATAGACGATGTCAAAATTTGTGAGAATCATACCACCAACTAATTACCGTAAAATCTCGCATATAATACGCACAAGCGTATAATACGCTAATACGCAGGCTGAAATTTCAGGAAAATTGAAAATTCTCACATAATAGGCACCCGAAATTCGGGGATAATTTTATGCTTGTGCGCGTTGTACAAAATATTTCAGTATTTTATTTTTTTGTTATTTAGGGTTTTTAAAAGGGAAAAAATAAATAGATTTAGTAGATATTTTTTATAAAACCCAACTGAGTTTGTAGGACGCTCTAAAATTTAGTAATGAATTTCATTACAATGCGTAAAGGCAGGCGGAGCCTTTGAAGACAACATTAAAATAAATGTCGTTCTCGGTAATCAGCCTGCGGTATTTTAAAGTGTTAAAATCGACGTTTTTAGAGAATTTTACAATTCAACGAATTTTTTTAAAAAATAAACACAATAATTATTTAAGCGGCTTTATTTGCTTACTTCTGAGAAAAACTAAAATAAAAATAATAAGATGGAATCAGGTGTGAAAAGATATTTCTATTTTTTATAAGACTCATTTACGTTCTTATTTTCTTATACATGCAGACATGAAGTGTAGCAAGTAGGTATTATTATGGCTATTTTTCAATTATCTGCCCAATGAAGGTGGAAAAATCAGTAGGTAATTGATTTAACACGTGTATAATACGCACACCAATATTTTAGAAGAAAAAAAAGAGGTAAAAATTGTGCGTATGCCATTATACACGAGATTTTACGGTAAATGAAACTATGTATTTTATTTCTTTGTTTCCTTTAACAAAGTTTTTTTTCTTAATTTATGCCTGTGTTCTTAAAATACAACATCAAAAATAGCTAGTCATCAACCCCTAAGCGATAAAGGAATGAAAGTTAGAGACAAGTGTAAAAACAATCGTCATAATAGAATAAGCTATATTGCATACTGATGGGTAGCCTTCCCCGGTAGTTTGAATATTGCCAAGCAGCAATGAGTCTAGACTGACCTACTTGAGACTTCATTTTACTTTTAATTTTCAGTTTATAACAGAGCCGCGCTTACTTTAGTTAAAGGTATTTTTATCCCTCTAACGGCAGACAGCTAGCCATGTTATAATCCTAAAGTACAAAGAAAGTTTTTAAAAAGAAAAAAAAAATGAATCCACTCTTAAGTGGGCCATAAAAAAAAAAAAAAAAATATGGAAAGTAATTTACAAATCCTTTTTAAGTGAAGTAAAATGTAGTAACACATTCTAGGGAACGTAAAAGTACTAATCCTTTCTACGGAATGTAAAAAAGTACTAATCCTTTCTACGGAATGTAAAAAGGTACTAATCCTTTATTAGAAACTTAAAAAGAGAAATTACTTTCTACTTCCGTACTTGTTTTTTTTATAAAAAGCTTGAAAAAAGACATTTGGTCAAAACATACACCTTAAAAATAAAGTAAATATAAATATCGTTGAAATACTGTTAAATATAGAGAAAAGATAGACCTTTTAAACTTAAGGGGAATTAAATGAATAAATAAACAACTACTCTCAACCACTATAATAGTAGATTTAGGCTTCCAGCCAGAAATATTATCATCAATACCAGAGAGAAAACAAATAAACAAGTGTTTATATCAGTGTGAGATCATCTTTACTTCTATAATCGGACAATTACAACTCACTCGCTGATATAACTTGTACAATTCAAGCTATCTATCTCTGATGAATATATTTCTAGTTGATGGCTAGTATAATACTCGAATAAAATAACAGTAGCTTTTTCATAATAAACAAATCCGTAAAGACAATAAGATTTGTGTGAAAATAAATATATTAATATTGTGTAGTGCAATATAGTCATTTTTATGCTGATGTTTTCTTTAATTTGATAGTTTTTATTTTTAAGGTGATTTAAATAGGGCACTACGTTCAAAGCGGCAAATATACAAGCTTAAAATTATTAATTAATATTTGATGTAACAATAATAGCGTCTTAATAATTTTAGTCAATATGTGGTATTGTACTATGTATATGATTAGCTTGTGAGTTGAAAGGTATATTGAATAATAAGGGTGATCTTCCCGAGAAGACCTCAAAACCTCAAAATCATAAAATGTTGGTCGCGGTCCTTTCCACCCGGTCTAGATTTATTAAAATCTGGACGCAGAAACCTTGGCTAAAGAGTATATTTTGTGCAGTTTCAATGAGTGTATCCCTTAAAAAAGGTTTAATATGATTATATCTTAACCGTGAATCTATAAATAAAATGTATAATTTCTTAAGTTCATTAGCAAAAAAGGAAAAAGAAAAATTGTTCAACAAAATAAAAAAAGTTTAACACCTTTCAATGTTGTCAGAGAAATTAGTAAATCCTGTGTTCAATTATAAATTAACGAGCTCTTAGGCCCGTGCCAACGGGCTTAATTTTATATTTAAAAAAAAAATTAAAGTAAATTATTTAGATGTTATTATATCTATTTAATTTAAAGACTAACAAATCAAAATAAAAATTTATTTTTATTGGATTAAATGTGGTAGTCTTAGCATAGCAATGACAAATCATTTCTAGGTGCACCGTCGGGACGCAACTCGATTATATATAAATGATAAAAAATATTATATCTGCACCTTGGAACAATAACGACCAACGTAATTTATTGGCAAAAATTAGTTAAATTTATGAATGGGAGCTTATTTAGTGTTTACTTTATATTTCAACCTAACAAGTAATTTTCTACAGTGCCCACTTAAGTCACACTAGTAGCACACTTTTCGTGAACCTAAGTCATTTGCGCCTAACATAAGCATTGGTTATTATTATACCAAGGCATATTGTATGATTTATTGAATATTAAAGAATAGTTAATTAATAATTTTACCCTCAACACTCACCAATTTGAAAAGTTTTAAGTAGTCGAGAAGAGCCAAAAGAAATAATATAGACATACCGACAAACCAATAAAAAAGTATAAAAATTCTATTTTTCCCCCTAAAGCACTTCAAAAGCTATGAAAAGGTCACCATTAGTGCCAAAAAAGAGAATTAAAAATATATTATATCGTTAGATTTATTTCCGTCAGTCTGTCTAAGCGGCACTGATGAAGGTTTATTAATAGTTTGAGTTTGGTTGCTTTCTAGCAATAAAATATTTTTATTGAAGAGACTTCTCACTAAGTACATACTACAATTTAATTTTATATTCATGTAAATAAACAATAGTAACTAGATAAAATAGAATTATGATTCCTGTAGTAAGATCTACTGAAATAGCTGTTTTCTATAAAAAAAAGTTCAATAAGCGTAAGACAAAATTATTTGCTAAGTTAGCAAGATAATTAATTTTTTAGAAGAAAATGTCTTATCTGACTAAACAAAATAAGAGGTTAAAAGCATTTCCTTTACACTTGTTGCTTTCAAAATGTTAAAACACGAAAGTAAGTAAATACCTGATAGCGAACCACAGGTTGTTCAAACCACCTGTGTACCCCTAAATAACAGGTTTTACCTTTAAAAGTTTTATTATTTCTTTGCATTTTGCAACTACATATTACGTATAATACATTTTTTTTAAAAAATTATAAATATCTATAAAAATAAATTAGTCTATAAAACATATAGAAAATATTAAATCGGCAGACTTAAAAACTTTAATTTAAAAACACCAAATTCAATTAAAAAAAATTATTAGTTAAAAATAACTAATGCATTTTGTTAATTGAATAACGATTTTATTAATTATTTTACCCTGAAATATTAAAATCTATAGATACTATCTAAACTAAATAATCTGAAATTAAATAATTAATAAAACACATGAGTACGTTTAATTAAATATTATCAATTATCAATTTTAATTAACGTCGAAATAAATAAAAAATAATTTAATCATTTTGGTCAAATTAATATGTAGTACCTTGTTTTAAAAGAGAGCAAACAAACATCGGTAAAGATTATAAAGCAAACAAATATTTATCGATTGTGACTAAGGACTAAAATTATTTATTATAAATGAGATAATAAGAAGTTGAACATAATATAATATTATAACATATATTTTAAATTAAGTTAATAGTATTATAAAGAGTAGTAATAATAAAGAATAAATTAATAAAAAAATATTACCAAGGATAAGGGTAGTAGGCATTCATTTTGTCAAAGTAATTTTTTTGTAAGTTAAAAAAAAAAAATAAAAGAAACGAATATAATTTAAAACTTCAAGTCATGATTTTAGGTTTTTAATTACAACAGCGATGTTTAACTAACTAAATTAAAGTTTAATACGGAATTAAAAAATATTGAAAACTAATAAAAAATAGTTTAGTATAAGGTACATGGTAAACCGGAGGCTGTTTAGACTGATGAGAACTGATTCGAACTGAGCTACGCAATGTCGAATTGTCGAATGTCGGAAGGTAGAGGGCGAAATGTCGGAATAGAAGGGGGATCGGAGAATAAATGCGCGCGCAACACAAGTCTCCTTCACAGTATATATAAACTCACCGACCCAAACCGGCTAACACTAGACTACTAGACTACGAAGAACTGCACTTTGTACTCAGTACACCCTATCGCAGAAACTACACTCAGGCTAGTAATCTGTTTGCAGTGTGAAATTTTCCTCTATTTCAAAATTAAAATAACTTCAAATAAATGTCTACCCTTTCCAATTCCATGGTAAAAACGAGTTAATAATATTAATTTACGACATTGAATTAGATCGCTGTTTTTCTTTAATTAGATTGCGTTCTTTACTTATTTAACTCTCCTTTTTTGTAAGGACCCTTACAATGTCACCATTCTATTTGTCTCGGCTGTCTCCTCATCTCTTGAGTGATTTTTTTATCATTGCTTGTCGTTAGATCTTTTAGGTGATAATGTGCCTTTAATTTTTAATTTATAAGTCTGACGTACTTTTAATCAATATTGTGAAACACCAGAAAATAGTCTATAAACCACATTATATTATAGTTTATTAAAAAGCACTCAAAGACCGATGTTTCATAAATATTTCGTTAATTCTTAAAATCCATAATGGCAGAAAGTCAGGTGTCTGTAGATGACAATTGTTTTTTCCACCATTTCTTTATGATTACGCTCTCAAATAATTTGGATCCTTAGTGAACAGGTATATTTCGATACTATTTAAATTTCTTACTAGGAAAAAAACCTTTTTGTGGTTAAAGTATTCCTGGTAGGTTTACGCCTGGATCCTGTCCCAAGGCCCAGTTTTTAGGATGCGATTTTTACATTCAATAGGTACGTTCAAGGAGACAACCCATCGAGTTTATTGCACGGTTCGTTTACCATGCGACGTGATTTGTCTATTAGATATAATCTTACTCAGTAGTAGGTGTCAGGTGTCCTGTTCGCACAACCACGTGCGGATGATGACCACGAGCCCTCCATTTTAAATGAATTCCACATTCGATACCTTAACCGAACTTTTAAATATGTATTATTGTTAAATAACTTGAACAGTTAATTGACACAATACCGTGGCATATGTTGCAAAACATTTGATCGGGTTTACAACACATAATTATTGATATCTAACACTTTGATCGGTGATAGAAAGTAACATCTTCTGACCCTTCTACATAACTGAAAGCCAAAGTTATCGTGTAGACGTTGTAGTGGCCTAGAATACTTGTAATAATCATTTCGAAAGTTGTAGGCCATTTAGTGCGATCTCAGAGCAAGGAAGATGTAGAGGGAACAATGCGATTTAAAAAGTGGTTCATTATGCTCCCCCCATATACTAACCCTTTCTAGCGAGCTCAATCTGAACTAAAGTGATCACGTGGTCACTGTCATATTGGTCTATTCCTTGTCTTTCTGTCCCCACAGCAGTTATTTGATACCCCACTGAAAGAAGATTGCTATTGGTTATCTAGGATCTGTTACACGTTTATTAACAACGTTACTGCCTTTAGACAATTAATAAGGTTAACAACAAACATTAAAGTACATATTTATGAAGAAAACTGTATTTAAAATAAAAATATTAAACGTCGTAAGAAAATATTACTTATTCTTATCAGCTGATATCATATATATTTCGAGTTTTTATCGAGATATCGATATTGTTTCACCAAACTGCCGCTTGAAAGTGTTAGTATATGGGGGGAGCATAATGAACCACTTTTTTTTGAGACCCAGATTCTATAGCATTGTTCCCTCTACCCCTTCCTTGCTCTGAAGGTGCAATAGTGTTTTGTCCACATATCAAAGAAATATGGCGGAGCATGGCATCTCACCCACTCGCAATTTATTGTTGAGGCCATAGAGCGTGTTTTTACGGTTACCATTAATACGTTCTTTGGGTATCATTGGTTTGTCTTCTTTATTATTAAAATTAATTTAATGATTTTTGTTGTAAATAATTAAATAATATTATATGGACTAAATATGTAAACGGCACTAATGGTCTCTTAAATACGGTACCGACGAAATTGCAAGGATAAAAGCACTTTTAAAAGATTTTAAGAACGGCCTCGTAAAATAATTAGATTAAAATATTTAGGTCTCCAATAGTGGAATGACAACTAATAACCTATTACCTCTGATCAACTTAAAATAATTTATATATCAATGCAGTTTATTTCTCCAAATGGATTATAGCTGAATTGCAATATATAGCCATAATTTCAAGAGTGGGGAGACAATAAAAGAATATATATTTGCCATGACTATTCATTTTAGAACAAGTTAATAGAATAGTAACAAATCCATATTTAGTAGGAATTGTTTAACAGATAACAAAATCGTTATTTATTATATTATGCGTTCGCTTCCGCAATGTCATCATGGTGTTCTAGATCTTCCACGTCCTATTGGATGAGTGTTCCAACAAGTCAGCCAAGAACGTTCCGCTGTTGTTAGTAAGCTAAGATCACGTTGTTACTTTCATAAATCAACTTGTACAACCCGGTTGATGCCCCCCGCATAGGAGGGCAAATGTCAGAATAATCCTCATCCAATACAACGCGACCACCACCGGAAGACCTAGAACTCCATCGGTATTTCAGATGTAAGATCAGATTAAATATGACATATTATGATATATCAGGAATTTTATAGGAGGTAATTTTGGCCGATATAATCTAAAAAAGATAAAACCTAAGTTTTATAATAGAATTAAAAAAAAAAAAAAAAAAAAATGGTATTAAAAGATGATCAAGGGTTTAGATAACTTTAAAAAAAACTGATGATTCAATCCAACTTGATTGAAAGCTTATACACATAATGTGAACTGGATAAATTAAAAAAAGAAAGAAATAGCAATTGATTGATATTGATAACAATTTGAAGTATCTTGTAGAATGAGGGATTTTTAATATCAAAAAGAGGCTGAATTAAAAAAAAGTGATAAGATAATGTAAAAACAAAACGAGTATAATATCAAATAAAAATAATGATTAAATCTTTAAGAAAACAATTAAATATCTTATGAACACTTATAACTCTCATACACATGCAATCAGTAAAATGCTATACTTAAAATTAAATATTATAATATATTAATATATTTTTTTAAAATTGAAAGCTGTTACTTATAAAATACAAAGGGAAAAAAGGGAGGTTGTAGTGGCCGCAAGAAGAGGAAGACACATTTGTTCTGGAAGAACATTGACTAATCCCACTGGGCTGCTAAGAGTTATTTTGCCTTACAATATCATTTATTAATAATATTATGTTTATAAAAACAAAATTATGAAGAAAAGTTGGCAATAGTTATTGAAAATGAATAGTTATTGAACCACATTAAATAAACACGAATAACATTAGATAAAACCTAGGAAGCGTATATATAAAAAATTGTTAATTATAAAATTTGGAAATAGACCTACTCAAGGTAATATGCCTTATTAATTATACTAGTAGATGCTAAACAAAATCATTAAAAATAAAAAATAAATAAATAAAAAAAAAAAAAATTAAATTAATTTTGATGCTTAGTAACTAATAAAGACGCTATTAAAAGAATACAATTAAAAATAATATTAAAGTAGTCACATTCTTTAAGTTAAAAAATAATAAACAAATCAACATTCTAGAAGAAACACCCAGCATGACGTCATTTCCTCATGATGAGGCCAGTCATAGAGGGGGGGAGTGTAGGTGGGGATGAGAAAGAGGAAGGAGGAGGGCGTGAAGAGGGACGTAAGAGGTGCGCGCGCAGGCATCAAACCAACCATTAAAAAAAAAAGAGGGAAAGTTCTTGATTAATACTATACTGCTTCAGCGAGAAAGATCAGGAAGGAGATTTAATATCTCAAAAAAAAGGAATTAATTATGATGATAATAAAAACGATTAACATATGTATACTAATAGAAATTACCTTCTTATATTAAATTGGCTTGGGATAAGGATGCAATAAGGAGGTACCGATAAGCATTTCACAACTTCTCTGTGAAGACTGAAGGACGGAGAGTAGAGAAAATTAATATATGAGGTAGTTAAAAAAATCTTTGAGGAGGGGGAAGGAGGGGATGGTATACGGGTTGCGCGTGCGTACGTATATATGGGAATGAGGTCAGACTACACAATACCCAAGGCTTTGGATGTGGATGGATTGAGCTAGGGAGTGAGAGTGAGGAGACCTTCAGTCAGACTCAGACAGTCAACCAGATCCCATCATGCCCACATTTTATCCATCCTCATTCTCCTTTACAACTTTCCATTATATTAAAATATACATAGTTGTTTATAATTAATAATTTTATACTAAAAATGTAATCAATGCAATAAAGATTCATTTATATTTATAATGTATTACGTAATTGCTGAAGAGAATTTATTTTAAAATAAACCAATAGGTTTAATAAATTAAAATAATTTTAATTATGTATAATTCAATTTAAAATTATGTCATTACCTTTTTCATAATATATATTATAATTATTAGAAGCCACGTAGTTAAAGACGAAATAAACAAGGGTCGAAGTAACAGAATTAAAAATTAAATTCATCTGTAAGATGACGTATTTCCTGTCTAATATTAGCGGGCGATAAAGTAATGCTCTTCCTTTAAAAGCAGTTGAAAGACTAACGTGGCCTTAAAATGTACCCCTATATATACTGATGTACAGGTGTGGCTTGAAGCTAACGAGTTTTAAAGAAGGTTGGTCTCGACGCCTGCGCGAAGGAGTGGTAGAAGGTTTTTAATAAATAAAAAAAAAGAAACCGGTCACGGTCATTCCACTGGAAGAGGGTAATATTAATATTATAGTAATCCTTGAGAAGCAGCGAGGTTGCTCAGCATGTAACCCACAAAATAAGAAGTAACTTTCACATCCTACTCCACTCTGCTGGTCTTGTATCAAAAATCGAGTTAAACATTTTTTGTACACTGGATATACAACAATTAAGCGTCTTTAGCATACAGACGTAAGACAATCTTCTTCAAACTACCTACCTTCCATTAACAAAGAAACTTTGGTACCAATTAAAAAAAAAAAAAAAAAAACTTTATATACTGCTAATAATATTATCATACTTGTATAGTTGTTATTTTAAACCTATATTACAAAATGATGTAGCCTCACTTATAATCTAAAACCAGTTAAACATGACACGCTTTAAAAACAAAGCCTAATTTATAATTAATAGAACCCAAATTAATATATATATATATATATATATATATATATATATATATATATATATATATATATATATATATATATATATATATATATATATATATAAAATATAATATCCTTAATTTAACTACAATTTACGATTTAACTTATATTTATCATTTAAATAAAATCCGTAATCCTCAAAAAAGGTTAAAATAAAATACAACACATCTTATATATAAGGTAATCATATAGGAATTACTTAAATCGTTTCAAGTAGTTTGTTAAATAATCACATTAACCATCGTAAAATGTATCAAAAGCTTGTCTAGTCTAGCACTCCTTTATTTATTTATTATTTTTTGGAATATTTCATATTATTATAAATAAATGGTTAAAACTAAAGAAGTGAAAGATATTTAAAAATAATATAATACATATTCCGATTTATCGTCTCTATTTCATCACACTTGTTATCGATTCTCCCTTGATCCAAATGATAAACTCAAAAAGGTTAACAAAAGTCAAAACAACATTATATTAGTTTTAAAAATTAAGAGATATCAATTTAATAATGTTTAAATGTAAGATTATTATTTTTATGTAAAAAAAAGTTGCACGTAGCTCACAAACTTAATATATTGTCCATGTTTAGATTAGAAGCATTTGGCCTTGACCCAGGCCCCTAAATTGGCCCCATCTGTTAATATATTTCATATTATAATGTAATTCATATAATATATTGTATATAATATTTCTTGAAATTGCATGTAAGTAAAATTTGGTGGGTTCATAAAAGGCCTACTACGATGGCGTTAGAAAACCAAATCCATAACAATTAATTTTAAGTAGTAAGAATTTTGAGTATTCAAGTAAAATATTTTGTAAAACATTAAAAAAATAAAAAAATCGAGTACAAAACAAATCTTTTATTTATATAACAACAATACCAATTTTTAGTTTAGGTATAAAATTTATTAAATTCAGTCAGTATTAATATGACATTATATGCTACTTATTTTTTACATTAAACTGATACTTTTTTGGTATACAAATTTATTAATAATAGATGAAGTAATGAATTAAAATAAAATAGTAACCTTTTTATTAAATGTCGCATAGCTGGGGCTGAAGAATATTTCTTGAGATAAAACAAATTTCCAAGTAGCTAACATCCAGATCAAGTTGGTTTACTGCTGTTAAAATAAGAATATTATTATCTCAAAAATTCAGCAATATACATAGTTCTTTTCTCTTTATTATAAGTCAATCCAAACAATTAATATTTAGTTCCGTGTTTAATATACGCTTTAAAGGTATAGTTATCTGGAATAGCAATTCAAAATATTTTCAACTTCCTTTTGATTTATTAAATTGATTCATACAGCGAGACTTGGAGCAGAGAATAAGCAATTCATGCACTTACAATTTTAGCCAATTAATAGCTTTATATTTAAAAAAAATCCAGCCAGATAACTTATTTAAAGCTAGCTGGATAAATACTTCCGATTCGTTTCAAATTCAGTTTTTATTTGGCATTGATATTCTCATATCAAAGTCCTAAAAAAAAGTAGCTGCTAGTAGATATTATAATGTTGCGTTAAAGTTTCTTCGTTTAAAATCACCTTTAAAAGGTTAATGCAGCAGTAAGTGTCGATTTCTTCTTTGATTAAATTATTTAGTAAATATATTTAGACATAATGTCACACTTATATCATAAATCTTTTATTGCTGAAATTAACTTGCAGAAGTTATTTTCACCTTCTCAGTAGAAGATATATGGCAAGTATTCGAATAATTCGCTCCTCATAGTAAAATTGAGACGTTACAACTCCTTTATTTTCTTATTGTATCTCTTGTATAATACTAGAACAGCAGTAGAATTCAACAATTTTCAATAAGTATAAAACATCTTTACTTATTTCAACCACTGAAAAGTTTTCTTTACTATCGCGTTCTTTTGCTTTATTTGATCCTTATTTTAGTAGATCTTCATTTTTTTAGACTCTATACCTCGTAAAAATAACTAGTAGGTAATCTTTTCCTTCACTAGAAATCAATTTACGAGGTAACAATATCTTTTAGTGTACTAATGACAATTTCAATAGAATGTTAAAGGCCGTTAAATTTTGTAAATTACACTTCCTTGTTTGTATCCTTGAAAAAAGAATATTAAGTAAATATATTATCTGCGATTGAAGTTTTTCCTCGAGATATTTTTCAAATGTTATTGTAGGTTTTAATTGAATAATATTCGAGTTGCATTAATTCAAACAAGCGTTTTTCATATTGCATAAGCTTCTCTTTTAACATCTAACATAATTTTAAGTCACCACGATAGCAATATTTGACTTTTTCTGAAATGGCTACGTAAAGAACTTAAAGATGGATAAAAATACGAAGTTAGCAAGATTTATCTTCCAAGAAACGTATTTCTTCTTGATACAAATGGATCTTGATGGCTCCTTTCAACATATCTTGTTTTAGTTTCTTATAATTATCCACCTTCAGGTATGTATTATTTAATTACCATGGATACATAATTGTTATAATTATGTCCTTTAAAACAATTAACTTCATTTAGATTTATACGACAGTAGTTGATCACCTCTTTGAATCTATAATTATTAAACATTTGTGCAGCTATATGATTTCAGCAAAAGTTTTAGCAGTTATAAAAAGTAACACCTTAGCACGTAGCCATATTCTTTATCAAAATTTTGTTAGCACTCACCTTAATTGCAATTATCCGATACTCTGCATGATACAAATATTTTAATTATCTTGCTTCAAAATATTCGCTATTTATAACTGAGATAATAATCTCATCGTTTTACATCAGTATTAAATTTAACTTATTCCTATATAATTTAATAAATTATATATTAAACAAATAAGAACTAATATTAAATGTAATGAATATTAAATTTAAATATGATTTACAAATCCATGAAACAATTGAGTTAACAATAAAAGCAAATTGAGTGTCAGTGGCAACATTAATCGAACAGTTAGCTAAGGCCTGAGAAGGCGTACTAAACCAATGGGGGCCGGGGCCAGGGTAAGAACGAGGACAAACACCTTCCAAGAGTGAAAGAGTGGGGTTTCGGGTTTCATCGGCTGCAACCGACCCTCACTTTCAAAAGAAAAAAATACATAGAATCTAAACTAACCGAATGGCTATTCTTTGGATAGAAGGAAAAAGAGTGAGTCCTGTTTTAAGTCTACTTAAAAATAATATAAAGTTACACTGGCATTATTCCATTGAACCAAGTTACTTTTAAAACCACCGTACTTAAATTATAAATACATAGGTCATTTATGAAGGCGTGCATATGAAACTTCACAAATAATATTCCATACAAAAAAACAAACAAATTTTCTTGATTTAATGCCAAAGATACCTCCTACTCATTTGAAACTCAACAAAAAACTAAATTAATTTTTAAAATCTACGGATACCATTGGCCCCAATCTCTTGTTGTTTTCTTTTGTTTTACTTTTTCTTACCTACAAGGAAAAGTATTGTTTTCACCTAATCAATCCGAAACCGAGTTTAAGACGGAATTATGAAAAATGAATGATGTCGATGTTTATATCTCCCACAGTTTTTAAGCTAGAGAGTTGCAACTTGGTAAAAAAAAATCCAATTTTTCTAAATCAGCAAAAATTCGTAGAAAATCGAAAAATTATCCGATATTGCTGACAATTGCATTAATTATACCCTATTAATAAAATAAATATTTTCACGGATTTTCGTTTTGATATCTGGTTCCATTTTGAAAATAGCGACTTATTAGTGTACTTAGCGGGTAGACAATACTCAATTAAAAGGTTTAACTGGCATTTAAATTTAATACTTTTACATAGTGTGAGTATATGTTTTGATTTAATTTTGAGGGTACTTAATTATGTGTAAAATTTATCAAATCTCATGATGAAAGTTTTGCACCAACACAGTAACTTCTATTTGTTAAAAATAAGTATATTCATCAAGAAGAAGTTTGTATGTTAAAAAGAAAAGGAATCTGTTTTTAGTTGTTTTCTTTTTACGTTGGAATAAATACAAACTAATTCAAACTACCATTGTTTTCGGAATTCAAACGGTTTTGACTAACAATGATAAAACACAGGAAATAAAACATTTGTACGGTGCGTTCTCTCAGAGAACCACATTTATGAGCAATCTTATAATGTTTTCTTTAATGGCATTCAAAGATTTAGAGCACACGTGTGCAAGTATGTTTTCTTTTTTTTTTTAATTCAAAGTTACTTATCTTTTTAGGTTTAACAGTCATCAGCTTTGTTCTGGTTACGTTTCTTTTTCAGAAGAATAAAATGTTAGACCGTGCCGTGCACTGGACAGGCCCCATACAAGAATTGTCAAATATATAATATACAAAATATCATGGGAGCGTTTATAGTACTCAGGAGTCGTGTCCGGGGACGTGCCCCGGCCTGTACAGGGCACAAACACGGGGGGACGTGCCCTAGGGTGGGTCGTATATAATTTATTAAAAAAATTCTGAACTATGATGCTACTTAGTTGAGCGTTGGTATGAAAAACCCAGGCACAAAAATTGGGCTCATTTAAACAACCCTTAGGTGGAGTACTCTATTTAAATCCCATTCTGGCATACCAGAACACCATTGGGCGCCAAAGATGACATGATAAATGTAATTGTAATGGTCAGAGATTAGTAGATTTTGCTGGAGGATATAATTTGACCATAATAAGTATCTCGCTATAGATGCGACGAATCCACAGAGTTTATAGATCTCACCAGATGGCAACAATTACAACCAGATTGATGTGCTAATTGATAAAAAGCATGAAACAGATGTGATAGACATTAGGTTATGCAGACACTGTTTCAGGTCTTTTGTTGGTCCAAATTAGAAACAACAAAAGATTGCTACTATGAGAGAGGCGCGAGCAAATGTAATAAGTTTCGACGATAATAAGCTTAAAATCGAGGAAAAAAGAAACAACTTTAATAAGGCTTTGGAAGAAAGACTAGTGCTGAGACAGGAAAAATGGAATGTACAGAATATTGAGGAAAAATGGACCATGTTCAAAGAGGATGTAGTAAGAGTCATAGAAGTAGTGGGTGAAAAGAAGAAGGGTAAGAGACCGGCATGCTTTGATGAAGAATGTGATGCAGCAAACAAGGAAAGAAATAATGCCAGACTAAGAATGTTGCAACGAAAAGCAAGGATAACAACAGAGGATTTCAGGAACAAAAAAAGAGATGCTACCAAAGTATATATAAATAAGAAGAAAGCTTTTGAAAGAAGGAATCTAGAGGAAACAGAAACTTATTACAGAAGGGGTATGATAAGAGAATTCTACCAAAAAGTTAAGTCCGAAAAGAAGGTTTTCAACCACAAAACAGTATTCTGCAAAAGTTGAAGGAAACTTAATTGATGCAGGGGGGCTTTTGAAGAACTATTAACTAGAGAAGGGGGGGGGGGCTAAAAGATAAGTAGGGGCGGTATTGAATAGTGGTGGTAAGACTGGTAAATGAAGGCGAAGTAGGGCCGCCAAGTAAGAAGGAGGGTTGAGAAGCTATCCATAAAATGTTAAAGACAGGACCCAATAAGCAGCAGAGCTTCTGATCTCTGAACTGAAGGCTGGAGGAAAAATACTGCAGGACAGGCAGAACAATTGACGCTGAACGACGATTTTATTTAATTTAGTTAAATTTTTATATTTATTATTTAAATACTATTTAGGTTTTTTTCTCTTTTACTTGTCGACATCTTTAATAAAGTTAATGTCAAAATTGGGGTATAAAAAGGGCAAAAGAATATAATTAAGATCAGTGTTTTAAGAACATTCAAAGAATGAAGAGGAGTGTTTTATTAGGATTCAAACAGTTTAAATTTAACCCTTGAGAACTATTTCAGACTAAAAGGTTAATTCCATGTGTTAATCAGTTTCGGACATATATTAATATTTAAATTTCAAGTCATTACAAAACTATTAAACAGTGTTAATGTATAACGAAATATAATTTCTCAAGAAAGCATTTCAATTTCTTGAAATGTTTTCTGTCTTGAGATTGAAGTGTTATCAAATTTAAAGGAGTAACTACCTCATCCTCAATATCCTTCCCTATATATGTTAATGGCCAAGAATTAAAAATGGCAAGTTAGTTATTTTAGTTATATACTCCTGTATACCCTCCGGACCAAGGAGAAAACGCGAACGGCGATTAAATAAATAATCCCTGAATATAGAGGAGCAAGAGGTATCACCTTAGCAATGGCAGGACAATATAATATGTCATGTACATAAGAAAAGTGACAATGCGAACAGCAGAACTACTAAGAAATTAGCATACCAAGCGTTTGCAACAAAGTTTTTGTTGCAAAAACATTTGAACATTGTTCCCGAAATTCTTCTAGGAGAATAAAAGTGAGGTTTTCGACGTAATAGCTCTACAGTCGACCTTTCGCTGAATCTTATAGAGAAATTTACGCTCCAGGAGTTCAATGTTTCCAATAAAATAGTAAGACTAATAATGTGCTAACGCTGAAGGGAACAAGATGCAAGGTTAAAATAGATGGGTGCTTGTCACCGCCGGTTGTTTGTCTGTCGTTCAACAATTTTGCCAACCAGTATAATAATGTTGACTCAAGGATTCTGCAAACAACTTGAGGCAACATGACGAAGTGTAATCTCTAACTGATACTTCCAGTAGTGGAAGATAAACATCGGACTTAACATGACCAGGAATCTTTTACAGGAACTGTTATAAAACATAAGTAATCATCATTACATTGGTGTTACAGTCCAATTAATTAACATGCGATCTGAAATGCCTTCCTAAGGAATTGATTGGTGGAGTGTCAATCCATGTGATGTGAATCAATAATATATACATACAAATATCATTAATCAAATAGTTAAAGGATAAAGCCTACATAAAATCTCATTTAACATTTGAAGTACGAGTATAAACGAGGGTGTAGTAGAGAGAAGAGAGTACATATACAGATCAGTTTTCGATTTAATTACTTCACAATATTGACAGTTGAAAACAAGAGGTATACTTCACTAAGCAAGGCTTGAGGGTGGAAGGACCCTAGTGCTAACAGTGGGAAATAGTATTTAGGCTAAACACAAATCAACGCGGCTACTTCCTTAGTCTCATATAACATTAGAGTGACAGATGTCCACTAAATGGAGAGAATTGAGTGTTACAGATGTCCACTAAATGGAGAGAATTGAGTGTTAACTCGATTCTTTTGTTGTGTAACACCATTGAAATTGCTTACTAAATCTCCTTTAAACAAATTTCTGCCAAAGATATAAATTGGGAATAAATAATTTAATAATTCAATAGATAATAGTAATATTTATAATATTAGTAGATTAATTTGTGTAATATAAGGTATTCAAATATTTTAATAAGTAATATGAGATCTATTACTTGGATTATTATTGGGACTAAAACCCAAAAGAAAAAAAAAAAAAATGAGATATAATATGTAAGATTTTTATGTTATATTAGTATAAATACGATAATATACTTATAGTATATGCCTTTAACATTAATAATAACATAATATTAAGCCCTTAAAAAATGTACTAATGACTTGAGTGCCCAGCATAATAGTGTGCTGAATCTGTTTGCAGGTTAAGTCCTTTTAGGATTATGGAAACAATTTATATATTTGCAAGGATATTAAAATGTTATATAAAAAAACAAAAATAAACGGAGGGATATAAAACACGTAATGTTAGTTGTTCCTGTCGAATTTTTGAGGAACTCACTCGTAAATAAACCCCAAAACCAAATTTCATTAGTTTGCTGTTACAAAACAATACAACATCAACGAATAGTTTCTAAAAATACTCTGCGCCAAAGGGTTCCTCTTCTACAGGCATAGAAACATACTTCCATTTGAACCTATATCTGTAAAAGTTGTCATCTAATTTTTAAAAAATTAAGATGGTTTGTCGAAAGTAGCCCGCAGATAGCCCAAGATTAATCAACCACCTGCGCAGAAATATGTATTAAATATTGCTATATCAGGTCCGTGTCCAGGGTTTGTCAAAGGGGGTTTCAAGATTCATAGCATATTTCACACAAATTGGCAGATTTTTTTTTTTTTTTAAAGTTACAAATTTAACTTTTGAGTTTAATTTCACACATATTTCATTTTTTGTAAGAAAATATTTATATCTCAATGGTGCTCGGACACACACCGAAGAATATGTTAGCAACGTTTTTAATAAAAAAATTTACAAAAATCATTGTTATGAACACTGCTAATAATAATAATAATTCTAATCTAAATCAAATTATAATTTGATTTAAATTAAAATTTAATCGTTCCGTAGTATGAATACTACCAAAATCGTAAAATATGAAATAATAATTCTATTAAATGTTAATAAGATTGTTATTGTTTTTTTTGTGGGAAGAAAATATTTTTCGACTCTTCCGCAGGCGATATCGATCCATGAATGTTGACAGAAAAAACTGTTACTGACATGTTATATGTAGTTTGTTATCTTGGAAATAAGATCTCACTTGTTGATAACAGGATTGATTTCTTCTTTATCAGTGTCGCCTTTCTTATGAACGAAACTGCTACAATAATGGAATTATGGAATGGTCTAAAGAGGCAGTATTTAGACTAGATGAGAGTTTGTAGAATAACCAGCTTTCGAGCTAGACCATTATCATTTTCTTCACATCTTTTAAATCTTTAATCAACTTACATTAACTATGTATTTGTATTCCGTCCTTCCATGTAATACCAAACCCTTCGTTTTGTGCATGATGGACTATGTACAATTTTTTTTATACATCAGTAGTATGATTTTGTAATCCGATGTTTTCAAAGAGTTGGAAGTCATCAAAAATGTTGAAAACATTTCAATTTACATTAGAAGTTACACTTGTGTGCAACACTATTTCATTTTTGTTGTCTAAAATCATGTTAATTATTAAGAGAGTTTGACGAGCAAAATAATTTCATCTCCAAATTATTGTATTTCTATAACCGACTTTTCAATTTTAACAATAATATTTCCTGATAATTGATAAAGGAAAATTTTATATAATTATTATTGATATTTGATGCAGGTGTTTCTGATACCGTTCTCACACAATGATGCGGGTTGGATCAACACGTTTGAAGAATACTTTGATAAGTCGTCTAGAAACATTCTCGATCTCATTGCCAAGTTACTTCCATCTCTAGACAAGTTTACCTTTGTTTGGTCTGAAATCTGCTTCTTAGAAAGATGGTGGTCTAGGTGAGTAACTTTTTGAACATACCATAAAGTAATAATAAGAAAGGAGAATTAAGATCTAAATGTGGTGAGAGCGTAAGAAAAAAAAATTATATATATATATATATATATATATATATATATATATATATATATATATATATATATATATATATATATATATATATATATATATATACAGAAAACAAACAAAACTCAGGTTTCGGTCACAAAAATCGTCTTTATGTTATAATCCCGACGTTTCGGTTTTTACTTAAAACCTTCCCTGTTTTGTTTGTTTTCTGTTTATATTTACGGTCGAGAATTTATTCATATATGTATATATATATATATATATATATATATATATATATATATATATATATATATATATATATATATATATATATATATATATATATATATATATATATATATATATATATATATATATATATATATATATATATATATGTATATATTTTGCTGCTCAAAACTTGCGTAGGAATGTAGGAATTAATAGTGCATTCATATCATTTTTCCTGACAACAAATAATGAGGTTATATCAGACCGACAGAAAGATGGAGAGATAATCAGGGTCGTTGTAAAAGACAGGAAACAAGGGACAGTCTTAAGGAGAATTGAATAATAGTTATTTATGTAACTAGACAGCAAAATGTAATTTTACTGACGAGTGATTGGATTAGCCTCCGAGCCGAAGGCGAGGACAGGCTTTGTTAATTAACTGTCGAGGCGAAGCCGAGGCAGGCAATATGAATAAACGATGCAGAAATGTTTCCTTTGCTGCCTTGTTGCATACAATATTTTATCTACGGGTGGCAGAAAAATGAAACTGCTAACATACTATCTTTATTAATATAACACAGTTAATTACTATGTTATATTAATAAGATAATAGCATACGTATTACCTAAAATTAATTTTCATAAAGAATCAAATAAGGTTTGGAATATTAAAAATAAGTGAATAGCAAACTGAATCTATAAAAACGAAATACAAAACACACGTACAACTTCTGAATGAATAATGCACGCAATATAAAATATTTATTCATATTTTTACTAAAAAATTACTAAAAGTATTAAATTCATCTTCTATTGCTGACAATAAAAAAGTAACTAGGAAAAATAGCTAGTCTAATCTAGAATGATTTCAATAATAATAATACGATGTGAATGTTGGATGTTTACATGAAGCTGCAATGTGGCGAGTGACTCCGCTATTTTTTTAATTAAAGATCTACTATTCATTGAACTTATTTAACAGAATTTACTTATATAAACATATTATTTTATTATTAAAACGTTTATTTATTAAATATTACTTATTTAACTATAATATATAATGTTATAGGATAGAGATAATAGTATTGACTGCTCTTGCCAAAATAAGAGGTTATGACACGCAGTGGTAAACACTGTTACTTTCCCTGCCTAGGCAGAGATAGTTATTTATGTAACTAGGCAGCAAAATGGAATTTTTCTGACGAATGATTAAGTTAGCCTCCGAGCCGGAGGCGAGGTCAGGCTATGGAAATTAACTGCCGAGGCGAAGCCGAGGCAGGTAATTTATTGGATTGACTGCCGAGGCGAAGCCGAGGCAGGCAATATATCAATATGAGACAGAAATGTTTCCTTTGCTGCCTTGTTGCATACAATATTTTTCCTACTGGCGGCAGAAAAATGTTTCCTATAAATAATATTCATTTCAAAATACTTATTTACTTATCAAATACTATTATTGAACTATTCAAATTAAAGAAAAAAACAAGCAACAATATCAAATGTTACAATTATAAAAAATGAATTGACAGAAATACAGTAAAAACAAAACAAAATGATGATAATAGACGAGCTGTAGTGTTGTCACTAATTTAATTATTATTTTAAGACCTACTATATTTTTTACTTTCTCATATAAAGAGAAAGTATTGTGATGGCGCGAAAATTCGATTTTGAGATTTTGATGGATTTACACGTTTTGAGGTCCCCTGAGTCCAAAAAAGTGGTTTTTAAAAAATGTCTGTCTGTCTGTCGTCTGTCTGTCGTCTGTCGTCTGTCGTCTGTGCAGACGCCTGGAGCCTAAACTACTGGGCAGATTTTGACGAAATTTGGCATACATGTTCAGAAAAATCATACCCCGAGGCGAAATCGAGAAATGAATTTTAGCTCCAAATTTAGGGGCGCCAGCCCCCAAAAACTCTGAAAAAACGTGAAAAAAAAGTATTTCTCGAAAACGGTTCCGACGATTTTGATTAAAAAATTCTAAAATATAGTCCATTTAAATACGAATCCAACGATATAAGCCGTTTTCCCGGGAAAAATCTAGTTCCTGAGAAAAAAGCTTAAAACGTGGACCGAGAGAGCCCGGGTTCGATTCCCCGCCCGGTAGAAGTTATTTTTATGATAAATTTTAATGAAATGCACAATAATAATTAAATTTACATAAGAAAACTAATAAATGGAAAACACTGGGCTAAATAATTATGAACTCGTATATGAGAAAGTTTGTCTGAGTTGTCTCGGACCGATTTTTTAATATTTGTATTTCTTTTTTATCTTTTTACTCCAATCTATTTTATAAATATAATCTATAATAAGTATTTATAAACCTTTCTTTATAAATTCGTAATATTTTTAAGGTAAATTGTTCAAATAATTTAGGTTAAAGATAATATAAAAGAAAAGGTTGTTTGTTTATTTATTTGTAGCGGGGAATGTGGGCGTGGCTTAGCCTTGAAAAATCCTCAGCAAAATACGATTTTGCCGCCTAGGCAGCAAAATCGTATTTTGCTGCGTATTGTAAAGTTTTCTTGAAACCTCAGAGAAATTAAACTTTCATGCCTAAAAACAGTTCAATAATGCGTCATTTTGCTGCCGCTAGTAGGAAAAAGTATTTTCCTGACTGTTTTAACTACTTTCCTGCCTGTTTTTAATATTTTAATGAACAATCAGCGAAATAGTACTTTCCAGCCTAAAAACAGTTAAGTAATGTTTAATTTTGCTGCCGTAAGTAGATAAATAAACTTCTAGGTCTTCCGGTCGGTGGAGACCGCGTCTGAAAGGTTTATGTCTCTACGTTTCGCACCCAGTGTGTGTTGCGTATATAGTGTCATCTACAAAGATGCTCACAACATTGGGTACATGTTGGTCGTGGTTCTACTTAAGTATAACAGGGTCAATTATAACTAAGGATGTAACCAGTTGGTGGTTACTTATTTTGAACAACATGTAATCCCCTGAAGATGCTCCCAGCATTGGGTGAGAAACGTCAGGACCAAAGCCCTTCAGCGGTCACCACAAATTACCTAAGAATTCATATTGAGACCAACCACGGAAGCCTATGTAGAAGAATAGAATTGAATTGATTAAAAAAATTGCTTACTTGATTTTTTGTTGTTTCGTCACAGGTTCTAATTCTTCTGTAGAGTCGTACAATAAATATTTAAGCACTGAAACCGATTCCATCATAATAAGCCGCGATAAGAAATAGCTTAAATTTTTTTTTATAACAATTAAACTTAAATCATATTAAAAGCTAATTATGCAGTAACTTCATATTTATTGGCGCCAAAATAATGCGAATATTGAAATTAAAAAATCGTATACATTTTTTATAATATCATAAGTTAACTTTTTTTCAGTTATTTCAAAATTATTTATGAAAAACTTTCTTCCCTTAAAATAAGAAAATCTACAGACAACACATTTTTATCAATAACGGATTTAAATTATTTTTCAAACAATCTAATGTAAAAGCGTAGGCTCTCTAGTGTTTTTTTTTTAAATCAATATAATATGTATATAAAAAGTTGGTTAACTGGAAAAAACTGAATTTTCCACCGGTATACCTCTTTCAACTAGAAGTAACAAGTAAAATGAAGGAAGACTAGATCTTAGCTAAGACCACTCATAGTTAAATATGCCACTATAGGATAATTAATATGCTTATAAAGAGTAGAGGCAAGCAAGATGATATGAGAGACTGCTGATATTAGGTGTAATGTTAATTACGTCAGCACCAGCACTCTTATTTATTTAAACACTTCTTCAACTTTATCCGCAGAACCCATTATTTATCTTATCGTATTTCCTCTATATTACGATAAGATAAATTGAAATGTCTATGTAGAAGTAAATGTCTCTCTTGGCCCCCTTCACATTGAGCGACACATTAAAGGCAGCGCGACACATAATGAATATAATAAATATTCTTTATTCCACCACTTTATAATAGAACAAAGTTACAACAACTATTATACAATTTAAAGAGAATAAACAATAGTATGTGGTGAGGGTCCCCAGTAGATGTCCCAGATCTAGAGAGAGGACTCAGTTCAATTTGGTGCTTATTTATTAATTTATATATTTGATCATTTCATTTTACTCTAACAAATTTTACGCGCCAATGTTAATTCTTGGAGAGAATTACTCCCAGTAGACACTTATTCTACCTGTAGGTACTCTCTACCAGGGCAACCCTGAATGTAAGTTGGCGCAGATTGCGAGTCTCCTCATTTGCATCTTATTAGCATAATTGGTAGAGGGGACACGTCTTCAACCTTATATTATAATTCTATTGTATCATTTACTACAATATTGCACGCTTTATTTAACATAATCTATACACAATAAATCAAAATTGCCATATATTTTGAATTTTTCCACTTCAAGTAATTTGTATCTGTTTGGCATCTCGTCAAAGCATCTGTTTGGCGGAAGATCAGTTGAGTACGACAGGACAGAATTAAGTAAAATGTTGTACTTGAATTTTGTATTATAATTATTTTATTAAATATAAATATAATATAATAATTATAATTTAAAATTATATACCTATAAATTTTTTGTCATATAATTTGAGGGCATGGAAAATTACATTTTTCTTGTAAGAAATTATGTCAGCTGTACAACGGTGCCAAAAATTTTGATCTATCTTTTATACTTTTGGTGCAATAAGTATTTCTATGAGCAAAGGTATGCGATCTTAAAAAATCATAAAATTAGATTTTGTGGGAGAACGGTAAAGATTTGCACATGGTTTATAAGCTATTTTTGTAGCCCCTAATGCGAAGAACAAACATTCTTGGTTTTTTCACATATAAATATATATATATATACACAATTTGTGTAGTGAGAGACACCAAGGGATGTGCCACGCAAGCGTGACACAGTAGCGTGACACGGTATTACATTGCTGATTTGTTTTGCCAGCCAAGCAAGAATTGCGGTGTGAGAGCACGCTCGTCTCTGATAAGCCCTATATCTGATCTTCTTGAGTTGGTATAGGTCCAGAGTTGGGTGGGCATCGTCGGGCCCCTGATGAGTCGGACGCGACGAAACGATGCAGGACATGGCGTAATGCCGAGCCAACATCTTTGTGACGTATTGTCTAGTGTTGGAACAGTTCCTATGTGTCACGCTTGCGTGGCACATCCCTTGGTGTCTCTCACTACACAAATTGTGTACCTTATTGCAGTGTGCAAAAACACGGTATTACATTGCTGATATATATATATGTGTGTGTGTGTGTGTGTGTGTGTGTGTGTGTGTGTGTGTGTGTTTGTATGTGTATTATCTAAGAATGTAAAATGAATTAATCAAATTTAACATTGATGACAACAGATATATAAAAAATATTGTAACAGTGAATTGTTGACTGCAATTTGCGAGTACATAATTACTTGGTCAATATTTCATATAATATTAATTAACCATAAAAACAGTCCTTCGCCTATGGGGAATCGATTTAAGCCTCTCAAACCTTTGCGCAAGTACAGCTATTTTTTCAGGAACTAGATTTTTCCGGAGAAAACTACTTATATTGTTAAGATTTGTATTAGATGACCCTAAGAGCAGGAAATGTTTTCGTGAAATATTTTAAGCGAAAATTCTCGTTTTGACCTCGGGGTATGATTCATTGGTCCCAGGATCATAGACAATAGACAAACCGACAAACAACAGACAGACATTTTAAAAAAACACTTTCATCAATACCTCTAAATTGCATTGTTGCACCAACACAATACTTTTTTCTATAAAAGAAACAACAGGTAGGAAGGATCAGTCAAAATAAAAACTAAAATTTTGAGTTACCAACGATTCAGAATAATATAAGTTTTAAATGAAAAAAAAAAATGATGAAAATTAACCATTTTTTGTAAAAAAACGAAAACAAAAAGTAAACCACCTCCTGTTGAATGTTTTCAAAAAATCATTATCAAAATATTAGCGCAAACATTTTGATCGTTTATGGAGGCCTTTAGAGAAAATGATGCGGCGGAATATAGGTTGTTGAATTTACACTATCGTACCTACCTATTTCTAATGGTCCAATTTTCTAGAGGTTATTACCTTTTTTTCTCAATTTTTAACCTTAATTTAACAGTCTAAAAACTGTAAATAATATTATAATTAGAAGAAATAATCAAATAATAAATCAGTAAACGCATGAAAAAAATCAAAACGATTTGAACGATCACTTGGTTGGACGTAGTTGCGCATATACGAACGACGCAATGCGGCCGCGGCCAAAGCTAAAGTAACTACTCTCATAATATTCTATGTACATAAGATAGTTCGGCCGAATACGTCTGAACAATTTTCGAACTTGTAACTCGTCGTATCTAGTAATGGTTCGAACAACCAGAGGAGCGAGACATGTTCCAAACAAAAGATTACATCAAAGTTGTCGATTTCCTGACTTTTAATAAATAGCCTAATGTCGTGTTGATCTGGACGTAAAAGAAACGACTATAATATCCATTAGTTTTACTTATAACGTATATATTGATAACATTGATTTATTTTTAATAAAATTTTTACTAAGTAAAATTGATTCTATATCAATATTTTTCTTTAATTCCTAGCACAGGACACAATGTGAAGCCCTCCGCTATCATTAAAATAGTAACACAGGTCGAATTAATGTTGACCTCAGGGTGATCTCAAAACGTGGAAATCCAACAAAAAAAAAATCAAATTTTCGCGCCATAATGCACATGTCACAGTTTAATAAGTGAAATCAATTCCAAGAGTAAAAAGCAAATATAATGATAAAGTCGTACCTTAAAAACATGGGAGCATTTCCTATCCAACTGGCTTGAATATCAGGCTTCTTTCCTAGTAAAGTTGCAAATCTGTAACAAGACAAAAATATAAAAATTAGATGTTTGTAATTCACTTATTAGGTTTTAAATTAGGGGATACAAATTTAAAATTGTAAAATTTAAGACAATCATGGATGTATGGTTTTAAGCCAATACCAAATAAAGAAAGATAAAATTGTGTGTTATTTTGTCTATAATTTGTTTTTAATAAATCAATATAACGATAACGACACCATAGTGCACAAATGTGTTAAGTGACAATATACATAATACATAGTGACAATATCACATTTTAAAAAGCAGGCACGGCGGAACGATCTTAGGCCAGGGAGGCCTGCGGTGGGGGGGTCTGGAATACCCCTAACACAAAACAAAACACCTACATATTTAGTAAAGAGGTATTTTCCTACAAAGGCTACAACACGTCAGACGCGAGGTACCTACTGCTCTAATAAAATTCAATGAGGAGGTTTTCGGGTTATTCTCAAATAAACTGTCACTTTGCTGTCCGGAGGTTACCGGAAGCTCTACAGAATAGAGTTTTTTCCTATTTCAACCTACCAAGGATCATTGAGTTCGTCTCAAAGCAGTGTACATTTTGAGCTATCAAATGTTAAAAAATGATTAAAATTAAAAAAAAAAAAAAAATATTTTTCTTGGAAAAATGAACAAAAGTAGCGGAAAAAAGTAGTCCGGAGGCCATTTCGAAAATTTGCAGTGACATTTTAGTTAAAAAATATGAACTTAAAAAATTAGGGCAGGGACCTAACTTTCATATTACTTATGTAGATGACGTAATAAGGTGCAAATATCTTTTTAGATACATCGATTTTTCATTAATGGAGATAAAGTGTGTGTTCGGAACTTTCCAGAATAAGAATCACGGGAGTGACGATTTGGACGGAAGGTGACGTGAGAAAGGGTCTTTTGTTGTTAGCGGGGTGGGGAGAAAGGGAACAGCTCTCATTTATACATGTGAGAAGCCATCAGCATCCTCCGAGCCCGGTGACGGAAGTACTTCTTTTTTTATGGTCGGCTATTCCTCGTCAATAGGTGCGTATTTTAATTGTAGGTCACGCGTGTAATTTAACACATAAAAAAAATAAAATAAAATGACATTTTCTAACTCAGTTTCATATAGCTTTTGCATGGCTAGTAAACATACAGTTACAGTTGTCTGTGTTTTTTCTAGGTTCACTTACGTTCTCAATTTTTTATTTTTTCTGTTGAAATGTCTCACGAGTGACAGTTCACGCGAGTGACGATTTGCATTGAGCCTGTTAGCTGTCGACTATCCCTTTTAAAAAATACCAAATATAGAGTAAAAACAGCGCTGTCTATGCTTGTGGGTAGTTCCAATCAATCATTAAAAACTTATGATTTCGTTATCTAATGATTTTATGGTTTTTTAATATGTCTTAAGTGTTACGTTGAATATGTATAAATTTTGGTTAAAATGTACTAAATAAAGCTAATATTTGTTCAAAATAGTTCTATTACTATTATTTTCCCTACTTCTTTTTTCTCAAATTAAAAAAATATCTCGTATAAAAAAAGAAAGAAGATAAATAAATAAATAAAATAAATAAATAAAAATAATTGAAGCGAGCGTGAGCGAGCTTCTTACATTCAACAAACTATGCATCTTGTCTGTCTGTCTGTATGTCAGTAACGTTTACGCGTGTGTACATGTAGTAGTTTTTTTGTAGCAAATAAATACATTTTATAATAATTGAAAAAGAGATGTTTGGTTAGAGGAATAGTAAGAATGCGGGGTGGTTCCCTTACTAATAGCCGCTGTACTACTATCATACCCTATATCTATCAACATGATTCATGATTATCTATTTTTTTTCAATATTCAATACATATGTATTAATATACGCTCGCTTCAATGTTAGAGCCACGCGATGCCTAGTAATAATTGAAGCGAGCGTAAGCGAGCTTCTTACATTCAACGAAATATGCATCTTGTCTGTCTGTCTGTCTGTCAGTAACGCTTACGCGTGTGACGATTACTTGAGTAAAAGTTGACCGATTTAGTTGAAATTTGGTATACATGATCCTCTACTAATAATCCTCTTGAACTATGACATTCATCATGATTAACAAATTTCAATATTCAGTATTTTATTGCAATACGCTCGCTTCAATAATAGAGCCAAGCGATGCCTAGTAATAATACAAAAAATAACCTAAATCGCGTGATCGAAAGTCAGAGAATTAGTTTTTTCTTTTAGATTTTTAATTAAACATGAGTTTGTTCAATGAAGAGTATTTACTTCAAGAGCAGAGGTGAAAGAGATTGGGAATTGGATGCTGAGTAAAGTGGACTTTCCACAAAAAGTCAATTTCATTAATTATTTTGATGCTTTAGGGTACTCTGCATAAAAAACAACTAGTCTTACATAGTATTGACCTAAAAAAATAAAAAAAATAAATTAATAATAATAATAAAACCAGCCCGTCACTCGCGTGACACCAAACCTGGGATTTTAAAAATTCGTAGAAAATCGGTCGAAAATTTTCGAACTCACAAACCATATCATTGCTGCACTCTTATATACACACAAAACATTTATATGGGGTCCAAAGCTAGTTTTCATGAACTTGTAAAATTCAAGTTTGGTCCATTTTCCAGATTTCGAATGTGACAGTTTATTTGAGAATGGCCCTTTCCTACCACGTAATATGCGCACTACTGCGCGGCTTGGCCATTCTTTAACTAATTTTATCTACTTGCGGCAGCAAAATAAGGCATTATTGAACTGATCTCGGGCAGAGAAATGTGATTTTACTGCCTAGGCGGTCAAATGAAGAAAACAATTGCTGCCTGGGCAGCAAAATAAATTGTGCTGTTATAATGTTGGCAATAACAGTTTATACTATTATCTCTATACTATAATACTATATATTATAGTTATAGTTCAATAAGTAATATTTAATAAATAAACGTTTTAATAATAAAATAATTTGTTTATATTTGTTAATTCTGTTATACAAGTTCAATGAATAGTAGATCTTTAATTAAAAAAATAGCGGAGTCACTGGCCACACTGCAGGTTCATGTAAACATTCATATTACTAGGCATCGCGTGGCTCTATCATTGAAGCGAGGGTATAGTAATAAATATGTATTGAATATTGAAAAAATATATTATCGTGAATCACGATGAGTTCATAGATAATGGGTCTGGTAGTAGTGCAGCGGCTAGTAGAAAGGGAACCACCCCGCATTCTAACTATTCCTCTAACCACACATCTCTTTTTCAATTATTATAAAATGTATCTCTTTGCTACAAACAAACTACTGCATGTATCAAATTGAAATTTTGCATTCCTTTTTCAATTGTGCATTAGATGGTGTCTATGAAGTTTCATTAAAATCGTTACGTTAGAACGTAAGATATCGGTAAAAAGGTTGTTTTTTCTATTTTAAACTTTTAGGTCCGCTTTAATAGTTTTAGCGATCTTTATTAATTCATAGCGGTGTCGCTGTTGGTTTTAATAAAAAATGTTATTTGAAAAAAATGTTTATCTCATCGAATAGATGATGATAGAATCTTTTCCCGTCCTGAAATTCCAATTTAATTTTTGAAACTCTCGTTTACGCGAGCGTTGCGCGTGAACTCTTGGACAGATCACGCTGTCCAACGAACATAGCCTGAGTATTAGTAAGAGGATCATGTATACCAAATTTCAACTAAATTGGTCAACTTTTACTCAAGTTATCGTCACACGCGTGAACGTTACTGACAGACAGACAGACAGGCAGACAAGATGCATAGTTTGTTGAATTTATGAAGCTCGCTTACGCTCGCTTCAATTATTATTATTGAAGTCATTCTATAGATTAGATTAGCTACTTTTCTTGATTTATCCTAGTTACTTCTTTTATTCTAAGCAATAGAAGATATCTTTAATACTTCTAGTAATTATTTAGTAAAAATATAAATAAATATTTTACCTTGCGTGCATTATTCATTCAGAAGTTTTGTGTGTTATAAACGTGTGTCTTGTAGTTTGTTGTTATAGATTCAGTTTGCTATTCACTTATTGTTATTATTCCAAAGCTTCTTATTTGTTTTCTTTATGAACATTAATTTTAGTTAATACTTATGTTATTATTTTATTAATATAACATAGTAATTAACTATGTTATTTTAATAAAGATGGTATGTTAGCAGTTTCATTTTTCTGCCGCCCGTAGATAAAATATTGTATGCAACAAGGCAGCAAAGGAAACATTTCTGCCCCGTTTATTCATTGCCTGCCTCGGCTTCACCTCGACAGTCAAACAGGTAAATTACCTACCTCGGCTTCACCTCGGCAGTTAATTATCATAGCCTGTCCTCGCCTTCGGCTCGGAGGCTGATCTAATCACTCGTCAGTAAAATTCCATTTTGCTGCCAAGTTACGTAAATAACTATTTTCTTGGGTTATGACTTGTTTAAAAAGATCAGAGAAAGGCTAGGCGCAAATTGAGACGCGTTGTTGCGTGTGTTGGATGTATGATGTATGCCAATGCCAAATTTCTTTAAAATCAGCCCAGTACTTTTGGCTCCAGGCGTCTGCACAGACAGACGACAAACAAATTTTTTTTAAAAACCACTTTTTTAGACTTAGGGTGACCTCGAGGAGTGCTCTCAAACGAGTAAATCCATCAAAATCTCAAATTCGAATTTTCGCGCCATCACAATACTTTCTCTTTTTTTAAGTAAAAAAAACAAAAACAATAAATTAGGAATGCGAAATAAATCATCAATACATTACAAATACCCACTAAAAAAACACCGAGTTTGTTATGAAGAACAAACATTTTTAGTATTACCAATTTCAAAAATTCCAAGTCAGATCTTATAGAATTTGTACATATCTATAGAATTTGTATAATATATAGTATATATATATATATATATATATATATATATATATATATATATATATATATATATATATATATATATATATAAATAATATATATATAAGTCAACGTATGTTACGATTTTGGTAGTATTCATACTACGGAACGATTCAATTTTAATTTAAATCAAATTATAATTATTATTAACTACGGGAAACATACAGAGAAAAATAGACTCCAGCGCGGGGATTTGAACCACCAGCCTCTATATCAACGTATGTGTGTTTGTGTGTGTGTGTATGTTCTTTATACAAATCTACGTTTCAGTCCGATCTTGATGAAAATTGTTTCACTTGACCTTTAAAGCAAGGAAAAAATCACTTTCTACATGAATTTTCAAAATTTAAAATTTGGTACTTAGGTATTGGGTACAAGCAATGAATACGGGGTCAAAATAATGAATACCCTTCATGATGCATATCGTTGAAAGGCACGTTAAGAGTACATTAATTGTTATTATGTATAGTTCTGTCATATTTTCATTTAGGAGGGGGGTAAAATGGAAAAATATAGATATATCTTATATAAAAAGAAGTGTCTATAAGAGGGTATGTCTTTTATACAAATCTAAAGTTTTATCTCAATTTGATGAATATTTACACACTTTTTCTTCAAAACAAGGTGAAGGTCACTGCCTACATGAGATTACGAAATTAAAATTTTGGTACACAGGGGAACGGGGTACAAATGTCAAAGTAATGGATACCCTTTATGATGCATATCGTTGGAAAGCTCTTTAAGAGTACCTACTGTAATTGTTATGAACTTAAAGAGTTTAAGAGAAAAGTAATTGTTGTTATGTACATTTTTGTCATATTTTCATTTAGGAGGGGGGTAAAATGGGAATGTATATCTATATATACGGTGACCCAGTTTTAATTGGAAAAAAAAGAAATCCTGATTCTATGGTCCTAGATGAAAAGAAAAAAGGTATATATGCCTTATGCAATTCTCAATAGATTTGGAGGTATTTCGATTTATCTATTTTTTCGATACATTGTTGTTTTCTCAAATAAAATGTGTAATAACACAAAAACAAAAAAAGTTATAAAGTTGCGGTTTTCACCATTAGAAAGAGCATTAAATTTGAATTAAAATTAATTACAATATAACCCACGTATTGCATTTTAAGAGGAACTTACACTAATTTAAAATGTAAAATTAGAGTATTGTAAAATAGACTGTCAATTGGTGTGGCACATAGCTTCCTCGAATCCTATTCCCGTACTTCATTGAATTTAAACTTTTACAAAAAGTTAAGTAAAAAGGAATAATAAACAAAGTTTAAAAAAGGAAATTTACGGAGCCGATCTGATACGTGTAGATGCCCACGGCACACTCCCCGTAACGAAAAATAATTCAGTATAAAATCAAGACTTTATTATTTTTTTTTTTTCCTCTCGTATCAAATAATTACGAGAAGAGTAATTATAATTACGGGAGTATCAAATCATTACGAGAATGATAGTTTTTATATAAAAAAATCTCTGACCGTCAGTCTATAGAAATCTATCGATCTCTATAGGTTTATCGTTAACCATAATTATACTACTGTAATTTATACATTATATAATATAAATGATTATGATAAACGTCAATACATTAAATTTATTTATTATTTTTTTTAAATGATAATCCTCTAAATTCTTATGAAATATAATATTTTCATTCATTTAAATTCAACAGCAAGTATGGAATGAACACCTGCAATAATTAGGCAGGTGTTTTTACCACTTGCATCTGCAAGTGGTAAAAAAAGAAGGTTGAGTCCTTGCAAAATTCCTTTATTAAATGAATCTCTTTTATTAACTGCGAGAAAGGTCAAGTTCAAACGTCACAACAACAATTAGCTACGCTTATGAAATTTGTTTATGCAGCATATAACATTGTTGCCCGTTATAATTTCTCCGTATTACCAACTCGAGTCAAATAAAAAAACTATGGTATTAACAAAGTTATGGTGGTTTTCAATATCACTCTACAATACTACTATTTTGCTTCCGAGCTTGCCGAAGGTAACGGAAGCTATGTGATCGTTCTGAAGAACGAAAAATGTTTAGGTCTCCAATTTCAAAAATTCCAAGACAGAAATCCGTTTCAGACGTCAGGGAACATTTTTGGTCCCGTGTCTGTCTGTCGGACTGTCGCTTAATTTTTGCGAACCACCATATCTTAAAAACTACTAGTCCGATTTTAATGAAATGTAGTTAGTAGGTAATACTTAGCCCATTGTTGGTCCCATATAAATTTCAACCTTCTGCGCTTATTTGTTAATCTTCCACATGCTCACAAACATACATTAAATTACACCTATATCTTTAAAAGTAATCATCTGATTTTTATGAAATTTGGATGGGTTGTCGAAAATAGCCCGCAGATAGCACCCGCCTATTTTCAACCATCTGTGCACTTTAAATCGTGCTAAATTAATATGTCAATATGCTATAATGCCGCATGGCTAACTGACTCACTGACAGACATTAATGTTTACCCACATCCAGAAGAGCTAGAGACTTGCGGTTTGCGCCATTCGACGCGCAACGTCCATATTGTGAACCAAAATACTTATAAAAAGTTCACTTTTCCCCCACATTTCCCCTTTCAAAAAATAAAAATAGCCGACTTGATTTTTAAGCTGTTTTGGGGGCTTAAGTCGTATTGGAAAACGGATAGCAACAGCGGTAACTGATTTTAAAAGATCTACAACTTTGGTCTTATGACTTTTTGTCGTATCATCATTGGTTGTGCCAGTAAAATAAACTTATTTCCGAAGTTTTAAGAAAGTTTCGTGACGTAATTCTCCCTGACAACTTCGCTTTTATGATTTAAAATAAAAGAAAAAAAAAAGCTTTTCGTAAAATCTCATGTTTATAGAAGAGACTGCAGGGTTCAACGTAGAAACGTGGTTTAGCGAGACGTGGTAGGGGAATCCCTTGCACGTGTAGTGATCTACTCAAGGTCATCGCCGCTAGCCAGCGGCGTATCTATGGGCCCGCATTGCGGAGGGGCCCCACTGTCAGGGAGCCCACAAATCAACGACGAGGGGGCCCCCAGTTCTAAACACAAGAGGTTTTTTTTTTGCTCATCAATTTTGTTTGACGAGGGGCCCCCAAAAAGTTCGGTTGAACTAGCCTATACGGGGCATTATATATAGAAATGAAAAAAACTGTCACATATAATTAAAGTCTTTTCTGTATATTGATAAAAAATGCACCAATTATGGATTCTTCTTCATTTCATAAGTTTTCTCTTAATACAATTTCCATATTCAGTCCTCTATTTTGAGACACAGCAGTATACAGGTCGATTTTGGGAATCTTGGGCGCATGTACCTGTTGTAGATTACCTGGGCTTCGATGTAGCGTATCTGGTTTTTCAAGAGAGTATGAAATGAAAAAGAATACATAAATAATGCAATTTATATCAATATACAGCAAACACTATAATTATGTATGCATTATATTTTTTAGTTTTTGCATTTCTATACATGATGCCCCATATAGGGTAGTCCAACCAAAAGTTCTTGCGGGGGAGCCCCCAATGCCCTAGCTACGCCACTGCCGCTAGCTTGGCGTTATTGATATCCGTAACATAGCGGTCAACCCTCTTATCATTGTTTATTATTATAATAGGCCTTGTTTATTTATTGTTTTTCACTAAAAACTCGATATAAACAGTTACTTTAATTAAACAAACAGCAAATTAGTTTTGCTAGGTATAACCAAACTCGCCAATCGTGCGTTAAGGTGAAGAATTCTTCTTTTTTACCGCCCTAGGGCGGAAAAAAGGAGGAATTATTAAAACGCGCATGCGCAATGAAAACAAGTACGTAAAGAATCACTTTCTACGCATCTAAACAGAGATATAGTGTTTATATTTCGTATCAATCGTAGATAAATAATAGTTATTGTATTGCTTCCGAGCTTACCGAAGATAACGAAAGCTATGTAATCGTTCTGAAGAACGAAAATATTTTATGTCTCAGATTTTAAAATTTCCAAGACAGAAATCCGTTTCAGACATAAGGGAACATTTTTAGTTCCATGTCTGTCTGTTGGTCTGTCCCTCATTTTTTGCGAACCAACATATCGTAATAACTACACGTCCGATTTTTATGAAATTTGTATGGTGGGTCAGAATTAGCTCATTGTTGGTCCCATAATATATTATATTTCAACCTTCTGCGCTTACTTGTTCCTCTTCCACATGCGCACAAACATACATTTATTTACACCTACAGCTTTAAAAGTACTTAACTGATTTGTATGAAACTTTTATAGTTTATCGAAAGTAACCTGCAGATAGCCCCAGATTAATTTGATCCATCTGCGCATTTTAACATTTGCTAAATTGATACTTTAATTCATGTAAAAAATCATAACAATTTTGACAGATTAAAAAAACGAGGGAACAATTAAACAATAATGGCTTGTCAAAGCATAAAATCAACAAAGTACGTGATAGGATGCGAGGAAGCTATGTGCCACACCAATTGGCAGTTTATTTTTTAGTGAGTAATTTTCTGGGTATAACCCTAATTTAGATTTAAAAAATAAATAAATAAAGCATACCTTGGCAAAATGTGAACGTTTTCTTTCAAGGCTTGAATGTCAATCTTGTTTACTGGCACACTTAGCTTACTGAAATTTAGAACACATCAAAACAGAATTATAAATGTAATTAAATTATTTGTCAAAACTTGACTTTCTATCTCTCATTCTGATTCGATTTTCCACTTTAAAGCATCAACGAATTTACATGATTTAAGTAAACTTAAAGCAATTTCGCTTCTAATAGCCGTCTACTTTTTTGTACGGACTGATATTTGTACCAAGTTATACTATCTGGCTTAAAAACTGTGGGAGCTATGCGTGGTGACACAGCCATCCAATCAAAAACCACTTAAATGGTCTTAAATACAAAACATCTAATTCCGTTTAAATCTCAGTTTCAGAATTTTTTGGTGAAAATAATACATTTCCTTCAGGAAGGAAATCTAATAATGTACAATAAAAATAAAGTTAAGGCATTAGCGAAGTAATAGATGTAATTTTCAATGAGGACATCATATCTCATATCATGGGAAATTTCTGGATACAGCCCTAGAATAGATAAAAACAAATAATGCATACCTTGGAGATATTTGAACGTTTTCATTCCTGGCTTGATTGTTATCAACTGGAACAGTTATCTTTCTGCAATGTAAATTAACAGAATATTAGTTGTTTATAATTTGTATATATTATTTTTCATAACTAGATTTCTTATTCTCATTCTGATTGGATTTTCCACTTAAGAGTTGCAAAGAATCTACATTATTTAATTAAACCTAAAACAATTTGGCATCTAATAGCCGTCCAATTTTTTGTTAGCACAAAAACTTTAGATAACCACACAGGAATATGAAATATGTACAATCGTTTAAATCCAAAGAAGGTCTTTTAAAGTATTTGCATTATCATGTGTAGGTAACTACTTTTGCAAGGAAAAAAATAAATTTAAATGATCATAATTTCGGTCAATCAATGCAAATAAAATTTTAAAAAAATCAGTCCGAGACAACTCAGACGTACATCCTCATATACCTACGAGTTAATTATTATTTAGTCCAGTGTTTTTAATTTATTTTGTTTCGTGTTTTCGTAGATATATTTACTTATTATTAAATATTTCATCACAATTTATCATAAGGGTGATTCTAATTTAGTGCAATTTTCATGTCCTAGATGAATAACGAGCGTTTTTCACATAATTGACAGGATGTTTCTTCATGGTAACTCAGTTAAGCTTAGAGAACTACAACCAAGCAAAAAAATAATGCGCCGCTTAATTTTAACCTCTACAAAAATGTTCAAAAGGCGATTTTGTAACAACCGTGGCTGTCCTAAAGTCAGTTTTTCTTATTCACTTCACTCTAGCTCATACATTAATCATGTTGTTCAAAAACTTATTGAATAATTTTGAAGTGGGGTCCTACCAGAATTAAAATATGTGTTAGTTATTAAAAATAATAAATTATTACTAAATGGAACTTCAAGTTAAAGTTTGTCCTTTAAAAAAATGTAATTACCATGGCATTATATAAATGTGTCCCTACACTGGTTGTGGCAGGGAGATTTTAAGTATGGCGACAGATTTTCGCAATGCCGCAACACTGGTTTTCTTGTAACGGTTGATCGGGGATGACCTGAACCCTTTAGTTGAGAGCTAGAGCTAATTCCGATTGTTCTTCCAGTTGCGAACTCTTTTAAACGTAATTACCGTGCATGTTATTTAAGTCTATTTTCAAAGACTTTTTAGGTAAGTAATAGTTCATTGTTTAGGCTTTTAAGAGTGCTATTTAATGGTGTATTAAAATTGGGTTTTTAATTTAAACTACTGACCAAAATATTTTCTTAAAGTGTGAAATGTAACAACCGAGCACGAAAAAGTTTAATTCACGCCTTAATTACCATGCTTTAAATAAACTTAATTACCGCCTAAAAATTTATAGTTATTTCCCATCTGTCCCGCATGCTGCAATATATCTGAAATTAGTCTGAGAACATTCCATAATTTTTCCTGAATTTTTTTAAAAAGACAACATTTTCAGTTCCATTTCAAGTCCATTTTTAGCTTCCAAAATAGCACTTTAAATTAGAATCACCCATAAAAATAACTCCTCCTCGGCGGGGAATCGAACCAGGCCTATTTCAGTCCACGTTGAAAACTACTTTCTCAGGAACTAGATTTTTCCCGGAACGGCTATTATCGTTAGACTCGTATTTAAATGGACTACATTTGACATTTTTTAATCAAAATCATCGGAACCGTTTTCGAGAAATAATTTTTTCACGTTTTTTTTCAGAGATTTTGGGCGATAGCGCCATAAGTTTGGAGGTAAAATTCATTTTTCGATTTCGCCTCGGAGTATGATTTATCTGTACATGTATGCCAAATTTCGTCAAAATCGGCCCAGTATGTTAAGGCTCCGTGTTTGCACAGACGTCTCGTCTTTAAAAACAACTCTCTTGGACTCAGGGGACCACAAAACGTATAAACCCTTCAAAATCGAATATTTGCGCCATCACAATACTTTCTTTTTATATGAGAAAGAAAAAAATTCAAAAAGAGAAATAATAAGGAACAATAAAAATGGAGTAAAGGCATTAGTCAAGTAAACTTCACTATTCCATCATATCGTTAGTACATTGTAATTTGTGATGTTATAAAAATTCTATTGTGATGATTTTCTTGAAAGTAAATATGTATAAATTCATACCTTGGACAGATGTGAATGTTTTCTTTTCTGGTTTGAGCGTCAGACTTGTTAACGGGTACATTTATTTTCCTGCAATTTAAAAAACATAATAACATATAAAAATATGTATAATTATTCATACTGGAGGTAAACTGGTATATATTGGCACACGTAAACAGTGGTAATTGACGGCAAAAAAAAATTAACTTCTAGATAATGAAACAACATGTTTAGGAGTTTAGGAAATAGGTAAGGTGTGAGGGAGGTATTTTTTTCCACTCTACATGAGTTCCTGAGTTAATATGAGACTTTACTATTGTTTTAAAGGGCTCTGTTGACTTATAGTTGTTCAAATAGGTCTTGCTTCTTTCCTTGTGAGTTCTACGTTGTTACATATTTTTAAACGTGTGGTTATTATCAGTTAGTGTACAACACGTGGTTTACAACGAAACAGATACATTAATACACAAAACATCTAAAACTCACTAGAAACAAAAGATGGCAATCTTCCACACTTCAACAGCATGATCCACAGAACAATTAACATCCTCCACAATAGAGATAATGAGAGAGAAACGATGAAGGAAATATCCAAAAATAATGGTCATATACTGAGAAAAATTTTAAGTTCTAGAATATACAGTATTGTAGAATAAACTGTATTGTAACACTCATTACAGGTAGCACTCATTACATTTTTAACTTTAAAATAATTAATATAAAAATGCCATTTTTCAAAACTGGTCTTATTTTCAACTTTTTTTTTCTTTTTTTTTGGTTTCTGTATTCTTCACCTTAGTAGTATCTATGTGCAAAATTTGGGGAAGATTGAATGACGGTAAGTAGTTCAAAATTGGGGTAATAGGTGTGCGATGAAACTTAAAAAGCAAATAAATTTGACGCCATTTTGTTTTTGTTTTTGTTTTTTTTTTGGTTTCTGTATTCTTCACCTTAGTTTTATTTATGTGCAAAATTTGGGGAAGATTGAATGACGGTAAGTGGTTCAAAATTGGGGTAATAGGTGTGCGATGAAACTTAAAAAGCAAATAAATTTGACGCCATTTTGTTTTTGTTTTTGTTTTTTTTTTGGTTTCTGTATTCTTCACCTTAGTTTTATTTATGTGCAAAATTTGGGGAAGATTGAATGACGGTAAGTGGTTCAAAATTGGGGCAATAGGTGTGCGATGAAACTTAAAAAGCAAATAAATTTGACGCCATTTTGTTTTTGTTTTTATTTTTTTTTTTTTGGTTTTTGTATTGTTCACCTTAGTTGTATCTATGTGCAAAATTTGGGGAAGATTGAATCACGGGAAGTGGTTCAAAATTGGGGAAACGGAAATGTGCGATGAAACTTACAAAGCAAAGTAATATAAGACCAGTAAAAATCTTTCCTCACAAACAGAATTTTTAAATAACTTCCTGAGTAGCTAAACATTTGAAACTTTTAGAATAGCTCAGAACACGATGACAATGCATTATTTTAATACTTTTAGCCATCTTTCAGCAGAATTTAATTAGTTTTCAGCAAATTTTGCTGTATAGAAAGTTAGTTCGGAAAAAATCCGCAAGTTATTTTATTTGTTTTGACATATCCCATAGTATTTACATTCTTCATTTTGACGGGTTTCAAATTTGTGATTTTTTATTAAGAGGTAAACATAGAATGACAGCGAAAAATAATCAAAGAAATAAATTAATTGACGTGTGGCACCCAGGTTTGTTTACACTTGTGTCCTAGGTATAGGTTTAATTTTTCTGCATCTGTACTTCTTTACTTGCATACATTTTTCTTCTCTTACTGTCCCTACATTGGGGCACATCGATGGCACGGTTTAGATTCGGTGTTGGTGAGATCCGTTGTACAAAGATTTGTCCTTTTATAGTTTATGTGAAATAAATAAATTCGGAACTATGAATTTTTTTTTTTTGGAACGAAGTTCCTTATGGCACGTTCTGGAGCCCGGGAGTGAATCCGAAAAAAACGACCAAAATCGCACCGTCACAAAATAACCGTCACAAAATCACCGTCACGCAAAATCCGTCACGAAATCTACAGATGACGATAACTTGAGTAAAAGATCACCGGGTTAGATGAAATTTGGTACACATGTTCATTTTACCAATGCCCAGGCTGAGTTCATCGGAAAACGTTATCCGCCCAAGCGTTCACGCGCAACGCTCGCGTTAACGTAAGCTTCAAAAGACGGGAAAAAGTGTTATTAAGGAAGCCTGTTACTTGACTTGTTTCGATTATTTTTGTTCTATATTATGTCAAAAATGTCACTTTGTTTTGTAAATAAATAAAATATAATCATGTAAAATTTCACCCTGATACAAGCAGAAGCTGTAGAGTAGGGAAGAGATATAATTTATAATATTTAAAATTAATTGGCCGGGTAAGTAGAAAACAGTCCTATTTCAATCCAAACTCCTTTAACAAACATACTCTTTCACTATAAACTCATCATGATCAACTTTTTTCTTATATTCAATATATATTTTTAGTATGACGCTTGCTTTAATTATACAAATAATGATTTTCTTTTAATTTTGCCTTAACTCTGCTAGGTACAAACAGTTCGTTACTTTTAATTTTGTCTCTTTTCTAACTCCGCCATGTATAAGTAGTTAGCAATGTATACATACTTAGAACTGGGATTTTATCATTTATATTTAATGAAAAATGTAAGGAACTTCGTTCCAACCGGGTGTCCCACGACACCACACGTATTTTTTTTCACTAACATTATATATAACAATGACAATTATATTATCAACATTACATATGATTCAACTGAAAATTTAAAAACGTAGTATCTAAAAAGTTCTTTTTATCTTGTAATTATTTACATTGATATTGTCAGTATCTTTTCTTATAATATTATTACTTAACAACGCAAGTGGCACAAATTTCAATGCTATTAAGCAGGATTAAGTTATTTTTATAAATAATATCTAGTAACATAAATAGCAAGTTCGAGATATGTTTGATAATAATTGAGTTGGCTCCATTTTTTTTTTTTAAATTTGAGTTGTGTTATAAACTTTTTTAAAGTATAACCATTTATTAGAAATATTTATATATCAATTTGTTTCAATAGCATTTAGTTTTATAAATTTCCAATTATATATATTATTATATATTTCTGAAATGCTAATAACTTTGGTTATAGTTATAGTGCTTTTAAAAAGATAAAAGTTTATAAAAACATAAATTAAACAGTAAAATAAAGTTCACAAAACAACAATGACCTAACCCTAACCTACCCTACACACGGCTTTAAATTGTCCTTAAATAAATACAATATACGAAAAAACTAACTAACACTATTTTACAATTACAAACTATTTTATTAAATAACAATAAAAGTAAATAAAATTGCAATAAAAGCTGAAAAAAGCAAACCCTAACCTACCCTACACTACAGTGGCGTAACTATGGGACCCCATTGCGGGGGGGGCCCCCAAATCCAGAAATAACTGGAATTACTATCCATGTACCAACGTCGAGGGGGCCCCCAATCCTGAAAGCAAGTTTTTTTTTTTTTGCTCATCGATTTTCTTTGGCGTGGGGCCCCAAAAAATATCTTGCGGGGGGGGGGGGGGGCAATGGTCTAACTACGCCACTGCCTACACACGGCTTTAAATTGTCCTTAAATAAATCAATACACGAAAAAAATTACTAAAAAGTAAACCAACACTATTTAACAATTATAAACTAAATAACGATAACAATAGAAGTAAATAAAATTGCTGAAAAAAGGGATAAAACAAGGGGCGCCTTTGAAAAAAACAATGGAGAATGAGAGTTGTTTGTTGCGTTAGTTGGGGTTCTTGCCGTCAGGAGCGCTAATGGTACTTTTTAGTGACGTCACATATATAATAACCACACATTTAACAAAAGGCCTCTTTCACACGAGACGATTTTGGTTGATTCAACTAGTTGCCTGGTTGACTCTCAACTAGTTGTCTGCCCGTGTGAAGACTTTCTCAGGCCTCATTTACACATGGCAAATTGTGGAATCAATTCCTCTTCCCAACGAGAGATCAATACGATGTTAGAACCCGAAGAAGCTTCCTACCTAAGCTTCAGTCCTTTTAATATTTTCGTTATAATCCCCATACCTCCTGTGCCATATCACGGGACGAACACGAATACATTCAATAAATACATAATTCTCGTTCAAATTGAAAGAGAACGCGAAATAGGGTTGCCCATCCATAGCGAACATACGGGTCCTCAGTTGACTCAACTAGTTAACTGGTGTGAAGGCCTAATGCCATGTGGTGTCTTTTTAGTTGAATCAACTATCGGGAATGTGAATGTGAGCGGCACATGTGCCTTGGCCTCCAGTCGCCTGGGCGGACAAGTTGACTGCGTGTGAAGGGATTCGGGCGATTCCTTAACGCTTGCTACCAAGCTACACTCAACTAATCGCCTTGTGTGAAAGAGGCCTAACAACGTAGAACACATACAGACTTACGAAAAAGGAAAAAAGATAGACCAAATTAGAAGATTAGAACAACTAGACATCAACCGGGCCTTTCAAAACAATAATGCAGACTGCTTCATTGAAAAAACTAATCACAATAGCTCACCACTAGTCGAAAAAAAATACACGAAAAGTGGTCCGATCGAGTTGCAATTTAGCATTAATGTACTTCTCTGTATGACTAACAAATCCACCAAATATATTTTGGATATTGACCGCCATTTTGAAGTTATCGATTTTTTAATTTTGATACTTTGATGGTTAATAATGCGAAAGGAAAAATGCTGCAAAAATACGCGGAAAGTATAAATACGTTTTTGAAAAATAGCATATCGTTGGAACCGGTAAATAAAAATAAGAAAAACCCGTTGAAATTCCATTAATTAGTTTAAAAGTTATAAGCAAACATAATTATTAATTAATGCGATACTTTTGTTAAACGTCAAAGTTTCTTTTACATCTGTCCAAATACCGCCAAAATTCAAATAATTAATAAATGAAATAAAATAAATAAAAATAATGCATACATTTGTTTTTATTGAAGCATGACAATAAAAAAATAAGTTAGTTCAAAACGGTCACCCATCCAAGTAATCACCACGCCCAAGGCTGCTTCCTCATGCTGAGATGAAGGAAGCATTGGACTTAGTGGCCTCTGAAGAAAAGGAAAAGTTTCAAGGTACCCCGTACCCGATTTGTTTTACTCATATTTTATTGGATGAAATATATGTCTGAAGGATAAAAGTTTTTGAGGCGTAGATTAAGAACAGTGGCGTAACTATGGGCCCGCGCGGGACCGCATTGCGGGGGGGCCCCCAGTGTCAGGGGGCCCCCAAATCCAGAAATAACTGGGATTACTATCCTTTTACCAACGTCGAGGGGGGCCCCCAATCCTGAATGCAAGGGTTTTTTTTTTTTTTTTGCTCATCAGTTTTTTTTGGCGAGGAGGGGCCCCCAAAAATTTCTCGCGGGGGGGCCCCCAATGGTCTAGCTACGCCACTGATTACGAATATATTTTTGTTCGCACAATTAAGATAATTGTGAGATAAAATTTAATCTTGATAAAAATAAGGTTATTTAACGTTCCTAATAATAAAATAAAGGTTTTTCTTTGCGTGTATGGACATACATAAATAGTAGACTCCAAAATACGATTCGCTGTGTATTTTCTTCTTAGTAATGGAATTAATTATGTATAATATAGACACATTAATATAGTAGTGAATGATGATAGTATGTATATAATATAATATATGCGCCCAGCCCTCAGCGTGGAGTGAAGGCTAGTTTTAAATGATATAAATCAATTGGTAAATAATTAAACAGTCCCCAGACCAGAACCAGGTCTGTATTAAAACTTTGTATTCTTAAGCCGTCTCTGTATGAAATGTTCTTGGACAAGAACTGACCTTCTATCTTGTATCAAGATCTTTAAAAATAGGCTACTAAATAATTCATATTTACTAATATAAACTGGCCTTCACCTTCACCCCATGCTCCGCGCGGGGCACTTTTTTCTGATTCACTCCCGGGCTCCAGAACGTGCCACAAGGAACTTCGTTCCAAAAACCATTATAAGACGTTTTCATAAAAGATCTAAAAAGTCTCGGAACTTTTCCTTACCAAATAATACCAAAATGGTCACAGATATCTAGGAAATTGTTTATCATAAAGAAACGTATGATTTGTGCGATTTTCACCATAATCGTCGAAACAGTTCCGAAATTATTTAAGGTTAAAGTTTCAAAGTTCCAAATTCGATATTTTCAAAATACCATCAGCTATCAAAACGAAATTCAGTGGGAATTATTTGACTCATAAAAAGAGGTAAAATTGGTAAAAATTTCAACACTATCGAAAAATATTTTAATTTTTTATGAATTTTTGCGTACCCAGCAAGATGGCTTAATAACATTATCACAAATGTATTATCTTCCGGGCAGTACGACTACATGTTATAGTTGATTTCTGTACCAAGTTTCAAATCTCTAGCTTAAAAACTGTATGATTTATGCGTAATTTTTGCATTGATGGTTAAATCAATAACCGACATTGTTATACAAATTAGGGTTTTGTTTTTTTTTTAAATTGTTAATAACTTTGGTTTCACTCAATATTTTTCGATGAAACCAAACCTACAAAAAAAAATTATTTCGTTTAGTCAATTTTGCGTCTATGAAGTCGGATTGGGAAGGACAGACACACACATACATACATAATATATACGAAAAAAGTTAAGGCTGGATTCGATTTTCAGAATGTATGAAATGAAAATGTATCCAAAAATTCTGCAATTCTGATCAATGTACCGACAAAACTTTTTTTATATAAATAGATAAAGACATTCCATACCTTTGGAAATGAGGATTATTGTCAGGAACCACTTCAGCAGGAGTCTTGTCTGGTACACTTATCATCCTATTATTAAAATAGAAGTCATTATTAAGTACGTTTTGGTAAATACAAAAATAAAATAATAATAATAACTAAAATTATTATAGAAATTTATTATTTTCAGAAGTCAATAAATTATACGTTAATAGTTATGTATGTAACCAGGCAGCAAAATGGATTTTTTCTGACGAATGATTAAGTTAGCCTAGGCAGGTAATTTATTCGATTGACAATATATCAATGAGACAGAAATGTTTCCTTTGCTGCCTTGTTGCATACAATATTTTTCCTACTGGCGGCAGAAAAATGTTCCTATAAATAATATTTATTTCATAATACTTAACTACTTATCAAATACTATTATTTAATTATTTAAATTAAAAAAAAACAAGCAACAATATCAAATGTTACAATTATACAAAATGAATTGACAGAAATACAATAAAAACAAAACAAAATAATCATAATAGACGAGTTGCAGTGTTGCCACTAATTTAATTATTTATGATTATTTTAAGACCTACTATTTTTTGTAATATTTTTATTTCTTTTTTATCTTTTTACTCCATTCTATTTTATAAATATAATCTATTATAAGTATTTATAAACCTTTTTTATAAATTCGTAATATTTTAAGGTATATTGTTCAAATAATTTAGGTTAAAGATTATAATATATAAAACAAAAGGTTGTTAGTTTATTTATTTGTAGCGGAGAATGTGGGCGTGGCTTAGCCTGGAAAAATCTTCATCAAAATACGATTTTGCCGCCTAGGCAGCAAAATCGTATTTTGCTGCGTATTGTAAAGTTTTCTTGAAACCTCAGTGAAATTAAATTTACATGCCTAAAAACAGTTCAATAATGCGTAATTTTGCTGCCGCTAGTAGGAAAAAATATTTTCTAAAATTCACAAATTTAACACAATATACTTGATTTTACAAGTAAACACTGGTTAAATAGTAAGACACATGTTAATTAACTCCGAGACGATCAATAATATTACACAGTATGACAGTATCTAAGGTTGAGCGGTGAGCAAGTAATAATTTAAGGATAAAGGTCTGCGTCTGTGATTAAATTACATTTTCTTTAAAAGAAATGTGTTCTTCAAAATTCAAAATATTAATAGCTTTAGCAGTGACGTAGATAAGGTTATGAGGATGTACCCCTCCTTAACCCGCACGGAAATCAACAAATTACAATAGAGAGCATTATACATTAATAATTTTAGTTAAGTAAGAAACAGAAGTCTTGATAACTTTGTAATGTACCGGCTTAGTATAGCATTATCACTTGTCGTTATCTCTTCATAATACCAGGTAGATCAGCACTTCTAATAAGTTCTCAGTTCTCTTATCATGGCTTATGTCTAAGCACTATTTGAGAGTTTGTTTTAACACTAGAATACCTAACTTTCTAATCAACTGATGTGAAAGAACTCCTTTCATGCAAATCAACAATATTCTAAAAAAAAAAAAAAAATCATAACAATCCAACTACGTTATCTAATGCCTAATTCCATTAAAGAATATTTCGATAATCCCAGATTGAAAAGACAGAGAGATTCTTCAAGCAGCTTTTTTCCAGAAAAGAAACTACCAAAAACAGCCATGTCGAAAGTTAGCGATCTGGGCGCAGCTGAAATGTTTCAGCTAATAAAGTCAGCGGTTAGTAAACTCAATTTGGCCTCCAAAGAAGACTTAAATAATTTTAAAAAAGAGATACACAGAATGAGATGGAACAGGTCAAAGGAGAAAATAAACAATTATAAAAAGCGCTTAAAGGATTGCAAGAGAGATTATCTGATTTTGACCAGAAGTTAGAGGATATCGACAGTAAAGTGCGAGAGAAAAAATTAATTTTTAAGGGTATCCAATATAATGACAACGACAACCTAACTAAAGTGATAAACGAATTTTGTACCCATGCTTTGGAATGCCGGAACGTCGAAATCGAAAAAGTTAATATCATAGGAAAACACATAAATGGTTGTCGGCCGATACTAGTTACTTTTAAAAATAGTGAAGATGTCGTAAGAATAACTAGCAGCAGCAAAACACTCAAAGAGCACAGGTTTCATTGTTCATAGGTATTTTAACCCTAGCACACAACTAAAAAGGAAACAACTTTTTACTCTGCGTAAAGCAAGTTTATAGCCGCAGATTCTGCGGCCAGAGTTATGGTGCGCTATGACTATTTACTGATAAATAAAGAGAAATTTAAAATATCTCAAAGCGGTGATCTGATACGGAGAAAATAAAATGGAATTAAAAAGTTCTGTGAAATGACAGGGATCCAAGTAAACGATGTTTTAAGTCTACTCAACGGAAGCAGTTTTGCTGATAACTGATAAGGGTGGAAGAGATCGACCTGGCACATCAGAATGACAGCAAAAGAATACAGTAGTACGGGAGAACATCTGGAGTCAGGATAACATTAATATTGGTACAGTAACATTCTACCCACAATCAAATTCAACTTCACAGGTCAACCCTTCTAAGCATCGGCAAACACCATACCCATACCATACAAAAGACTTACTAAAGAAAAATAAAATATTATCCTACAATATCAGAGGACTTAAATCGAAAATAAATCATTTCGATTTTTTTAATTATCTCATTCAATTTGATGTAATATTATTATTGGAAACACATTTTACCGCCAATGATTGTAATAACTAATGATTGTAATAACTATAGTGGGACTTTAATGAGACATATCAAGATGTCTTGGGTACCGGCAGTAAAAAAGATCAGTAAGTACGGACGTGCTAGTGGGGGAATTGTTGTGGGCATTAATATGAACAGGTTGATAAAGTCTGAGAAGGCGTTGATTTGAGATTTAGGATTTAAATTATAAGTCGGGGATAAAAGAATAAATAAAATATATGAATCTATACTGAAATAAGAATTTATAGAAGGAAAAACTTTGATTATAATTATAAATATGACAATTAACTAAGTTTGGAATTATTAGTTGATTTTAAATATATGAAAGATAAAATATCAGGCCTGATAATTGTGACGTGAGCTGGGCAGAGATGGAAGTGTTGAAGTTCTGAAGATAGTCGTCGTCACACTTTTCTATCTCAAGCGACACTGAAGGGTAGCTACGCTAGCAGTGTCGTCGGAGCTTAAGTGTAACCATATGTTCAACTTATGTTTAGGGTCAAACAGCACAATAAATTACTAAATCTTAGGTCCATAAAAATTGACCTCAACAATGACATTTCTCCTAAAAAAACACCTTACTTAAAAGACCAAAGCTTGATAAAAAAAATAAAGGCAATAAGATAGCCGGGATCCCATATACGCTCAACTACAATAGTATTTATGAAAAATGATTTTTTTGTGTTTTTTTTTGGGGGGGGGGGGAGACAAAAAGGCATTTGAATGAGGTGGCATTTATTGCTCCTTTTGGAATTTATTATTTGTGCACTCGAATATAATATGGGATAGATCTACTATATTTATATTACAAAGGGTATAATCAAAAATAATCTAAATTAATCTTAAAATACAATGCCTCTAATTGTAATTTTTAAATTATTATAGCCTGATTTCCGGATTTGAGCTAGTAGTTTCTAAGTGTTGTATGGTAGGTTAATTTTGTTGAGCGAAATTTAAGATTATGTAGAAACAATTTAAATAATGATACCATGGTCCTATTGTCATCTTGTTCTAAGATTTCTTGATATAAACTATTTTATTTTTATGATGCTTTTCTGATGGATTTGGATAAATATCATCTGATTCCATTAACATAGCTGTAGTATATATGCTTTTCAATTGCCCTATTTAGCTAGTGCAAATTACTTGGTTCCGCGTCCAAATATTATAGTCTTTAATAGCTTAACCTCCAACGTTTTTTCTACGCCGGCATCCAGGGACCACTTTAAGATTGTAATTAATGCTATAGTATTTCTACCAAAAATTCCTAAAAAGCTTGCGATGTGATGCATGCAGCAGGTATTTTGTTATCTTTAATATAATTATGCTCTTAGTATTTGGGCTCTCTAAGTGATGTACTACATTGTATTATCGAGGCCTTTTTACTTTCTTATGTACGAAGTATACAACAGAGAAATTATTAGATTATGAAATTTTGATGATTTACTGTTTGCCGAATATTTTTGTTATATCTGTACAAACGCGTAGAGCCTTTTTTGAGAACATTAGGTTCAGATAGGTACCAAAAAAATAATACTCCGAGGCGAATTCAATAAACAAATAAACTAAAAATAAAAAGTATTGGAATAAAAATATCCCGCTTAAAAATCGAAACTGGTCAAGTTATATCGGTTAAACCGGTTATTATAAAGGAAAAATTTAAAAGCCTAGTCTTACGGTGGTGGCCGCGTCATAGTTGATGAGTATTGCGGCGTTTAGCCTCCTGTGCTGGAGGCATCTTCCAGGGTTGTATATATGTACATGCTGTTCGACAGACGTATCACCTACTATGCTGGAAGAATCTTCAGGGTTGTACAGGTTGATCTAATGAAAGTAATTAAACAAGTCTACGTCGTTAATTTAATCAGAGCAATATGTACAACTCGGATAAAGAAAACAAGATGCCCAACATAGTAGAAGAAATGTCGCAATACTCATCCTATATGACGCGGACCACTGAAAACCCTAGAATTTCATGATGACATCAACCACGAAAGATTTTGCACTAAGATTTTCATAAAATTGTTAATAATAAATTAATAAAATAATATATTTTGAAGGGAATTAACTACAGTATTATCACTAAATGCGTTTAACAATTAGAAAGTTTGTCAGATGGGATTTTTTCTTACAAGGAATAAGTTTAAAAAACATAGAAATTCAAAGCAAGGACATCTGAAGTCTGGCCACATATAAAGTTAAAATATTACATTTATTAAAATAGTCCATTTTTTAAAATTTATTAGTTGTTTCGAGTTTTCATGGTTACATTAAGTTACATATTATTGAAAATATTCAAATTTTAATATTAAAATATCAAATTTTACCGCACAATAACTCCTCCCCGGCGGGGAATCGAACCCGGCCGTGTTTATAGCTATTTCATCAGGAACTATATTTTTCCGAGTGAAACAACTTATATGTTTAGATTCGTATTTAAATGGAATACATTTTAGAATTGTATAATCAAATCATCGGAATCGTTTTCGAGAAATAATATCGTTTCACCGCTTTAATACCACCGCTAAAATTGATTACTCCTCGCAACATCACAATACTTTCTCTCTTTCTGAATATTTATATATTAAAATTATTTTTTCATTGTATCTTCTAATTGTATTCTCCAAGTCAACTTTTTTATTTTCTACTTTTATTATTAAAGAATTAAGAGAAAATAAGAAATATAAAATAAAACAGCGGAAAAATTCGAAAAGGCAGTTTAACTTATTGATTTTCTTTTCCTGTTAAAGTTTTATTTAGAAGTAAACCCGTGAGATAACCGTAAAACTTCGATGAAGTTGAAACAAGTTTTCCTTTTTTCAGATTTAACTTAAGAATCCGTAATCGTACTTAGGCATCTAATGAAGAGAAAATTGTCTCTGTTGATTGGTAGGGTTGAAAGTTGGAACTGTTAAGGGGTAGGTTCAGGTTCCGGAACGACAAAGCAATTTAAACTGAGAGGGTAGTAGTTTAATTTGAGGCTTTTTACGCCCCATCCAATAATAAAACAACATTTATTGTCAGCCTTTATTTTGAAGAAATAAATTTTCTTTAGTGACATAACCCAGAAAATATTTTATTAATTATTCTCTGGTTAATCCTTTAATTTTCTAATATTCTTTTTCTTCTTGGGCACATACCTGGGCATCATCAGGCTTAAAATAATGACTGAAAATAATGAATGAATCTATATCTAAAATCCTATTGCTATATAATTTATAAATACATACATTTTTTTAATTATTTTTTTATTTTATTTTGTCATAAAAAACAAATTTTAAAAAGATTTTTATAATAAAATAAAAAAAGTATGTATGTATTTATAAATTATATAGCAATAGGATTTTAGATAAAAAATATTATTTAATGCGTCATTATTATTTTAGGCCTGATGTTGCCCAGGTATGGGCAAAAATTATATATATAAATATAAAAGTTTTTTTGGGAGTGAACCGATTGAGCGAGAAAGTAACAAACTAAGAGTCGATTGAGCGCAGACCTTACAAACTGTTAAGTGTCAACTGAGCGCAAGTACTTAAGACTTACTTCTTTATTAGTTACTTAAGTCAGTGCAAATAAAAATAAAAACGCACTCAATCAAATAGAAAAGAATAAAAAGTTAACATTCATTATTTTAACTGTGTTACATTACATTTTACGTAATTGTCAAAGGAATATCAATAATAATAATAAATCGTCTCCCTGACTAGTTTTTAAATTAAGTTTGTCTAAAGCGATGTGAGTTTCACTTACGTCTTTAGGAAGGGCGCAACAAAGAACGTCTTGCACGATGTCGATGCACACAATGGCGAATATTTTGAACATCACTTATCTTCAATTCTGAAGCCACCTCATTTCTTATAAGACTCATTAGCCTTTGTGATAAGTCTTATTTTCCTTTTACTTTTATGCTGTTGCTCATTTGTTGTTTAATCAAATTTGTTGGTGGTGAAAGATTGTGTTTCACCTCATCCTTGTCATTAATAATACTTGGTTCATCTACAGTTGTGTAGATTCGTGCTTTACATAATTTAGTAATTTAGTACGACAACGCCATGACATCCCCATCTTCATCTCACTGTCTTCACGGAATTTATAACCATTAACAATTTTTAGATTTTTTTTCCAGATTCACTGCTTATTATTAGATCCATTGCTAAATAACAACTAACTAAATAAAATAGATAGATAGAAATAAGTAGAAAATATAATCATAACATTTATGATAATAATGATCATATTCCAGATAATAATAATTATAATAATCATAAACAATATTCCAGCTAACTGACTTTACCTGTTTATTTACATATTACAATTCATGCGCTCAATTGACTATGCATGCTAGACACCTCGCGCTGAATCTCTCTTATGAATAAAAATCTCGCGCCGAATCAACACTGTGCGTACAAAAGTTCTTACGCTTAGTCGACTCTCACAATTTAATCCTTTTTAGGGTCTGTAGGTAAAACCAAGGACCCTTATATTTTCCTGCGTGTGTCTGTCCGTCCGTCCTCTCTCGTGCTCTCACGGCTACACCTTTCGTCCGATCACTTTGAAATTTGGCATGTATGTGTCTTCTACCTAACCACATTTTTTAAAAATATAGCGACTTAAAAAAAATATTTTTCAAAAAAATATTTTTCAAAAAAATTAGGGTAAAAAAAAACTTAAGGGTTAAATTTTTTTTATTTTTTTTTCGATACCGTGAGGGGTATCATATGAAAGGGTACGTCGAGCTGATTACAAAAATATATAATTCTTTGGATATAACTTTGATAGGGCGAGCGTAGGCAAGTTTGAAGTGGGTGTGAAACGTGTCCCCCCCCCCTCTATCTCGCTTATGTGAAGTGCAAAAAATCTGAAAAAATTCCTGAACATTCTTCGACCAAAAGTAAAGATACCACTTTTTGGAAATTTCGAAAAAAATATTATTTTATTTTTTATTGACGAAATACGTTTTTTTTTATAATTATGGTCTTTTCGATGTATTTATAATATGGTTGTAGTCCGGTTCAGTGGCAAACAAATATTTTATCAGAGTGTGTTTAGAGAATATCAGACCCTTAGAATGGTTCAAAGTAAGCTTTTTAGAATTTTAAAAAAACACTGTTTATACACTTAACAGTTAAACACTATATAGTGTGGCCTACGGACCCTCGCTGTGTGCTGACTAGCACACACTTGACCTGTTTATTTTTCCTACTCGCGCTCAATCGGTAGCTACCCGTTTTTTTAATGATCATCTCTAGAGCCAAGAAGAAAAAGAATATTAGACACTATTTTGAGTTTTCAAAGGTGTCGAGAGGCGTAAAAAAACAGAGAGCCTAACTTAAAATTAAATGGTTTATGAGCAAAATTAAACGATTAATGAAAATTACACGAATCTAATAAAATTATTAGTAGATAGCAGTAAACTATTAGTGACCATTTAAGATAAGTTATTGATTTCCAATTATTTCTATTAAAGACAATAAAACTATTAGATTTCTCCAGCAATTTTATAAGTTATAGTTGTTTCCAATTCGTGAAATTTAGTTAAATAAACTATAGGTCTCCCTTTACAGAAAAGTTTTTGTTGGAGTCCAGAAAAAGAATCTAGTTGGTACTAATACCTTTTTCTCGCTAGGTAGTCCGAGTCCTAGCTGTTGGAGAGTACCTGCCAAAGCTTCGGTAGGGGGTGTTATATATGGTTGTCTAGAAAAAAAGGGTTTAGAAAACCGAAGGTTGAGGGGTGGGAGGGCAGAGGACATTACTGAATTAAGCCAATCACCTGCTGCTAACCACGTTCTTATAGAGTCAAGGGCATGCCAGGTATATAATATGACGCTCTCCTCAAGATTTAATCTATGCCTATGTTCGGCAGGTAGAAAAATAACTAACTTGCTGCACAGAACTGATCCTATAATTTAATACAGGGGTCTTCAACGTATAAAAGAAAACAAATAATCTTAATTCATAGTTTTAAGTTCTCTCGTAATAAAATGCTATTTCAACCCTCAAAAAAGATCAACACGATTATTATTGGGGTAATTTTAATAAAAAGGGGAACATTTAAAGCGAACACCTATTTAAAGCGAAATAGGTGTTTATCCAGATATTCCCTACTTCCCAACCGTTATGAAGCCCCGATGGCTTACTTCATCGGGCCCGCTTTAAACCATCCTGTCTAGATCCGGTCCTTCAAACAAAAGCCGTTCAACTTACGTTTAGAACCCTGTTTCAATAGTCAGGTTGGTATATATGTATAATAAAAAACGACTTTAGATTGGAGGAACCACAAGCATTTTTTCAAATAATTTAAAGTCTGGTATCTTTATGATTGTTTCATATTCCATACGTAATTCTTATAACCATAAGAACCATTAAATAGAATTGAATGAAATATAGTAATCGGAAACCTGAAGAACAAAATCGTCTAGTTAAATTTTCATCCTAAACCAATAAATTATTAGGGTTGCCAGTTGCCACAAAAACATAATAAATAATAAGTTATGACAGTAACGTAAAACATAAGAACTACTCACACTTGTATTTTAACGAAATGTGTCATGTCTACTTAATCAAACAACGAAGAGTTAATTAAATTTGGAGGTGACACAACAGTGTAGTCACAAGATAAATTTGATTGTATTAAATTAACGAAGCTTTCTCGTCCATCTCGAAGAATGATAAATGATAAGAATCGGTAACAAAATAGACGGCCAATTGGTGTGGCACATAGCTTCCTGGCATCCTATCCTCGTACATTATTGATTTTATGCTTTTACAAGCCTTTATTATCTATTTTGTTTCTTTGCTTCTCCCGCTAATGTAATCTGTCTGAATTGTTTTGATTATTGGAACAAAGTTCCTTATGGCACGTTAAAGCGCCTGGAACCCGGGAGTGAATACGAAAAAACCGACCGTCACTACAGTGGCGTAGCTAGACCATTGGGGGCCCCCCGACAGAAATTTTTGGGGGCCCCTCGCCAAAGAAAATCGATGAGCCCCCCTCGACGTTGGTACAAGGATAGTAATTCTAGTTATATCTGGATTAGGGGGCCCCCTGGCATGGGGGCCCCCCCGCAATGCGGGCCCATAGTTACGCCACTGCCGTCACAAAACCAACCGTCACGAAATCGACCGATGACGATAACTTGAGTAAATAATGACTAATTTAGTTGAAATTTGGTACACATGCTGATTTTACCACTGTCCAGGACGAGTTCGTTGGGCAACGTTATCCGCCCAAGCGTTTGTGCACAACGCTTGCATAGTAAACCTAAGCTTCAAATATAAAATTGGAATTATAGGACGGAAAAATGCTAACTTCTTCTATTTAATGAGACAAACAACTTTTCTAAATATTATTTTTTAGTAAAACAAACACCGACACCGCTATGAAGTGTTAAAGATCGCTAAATTTATTAAAGCGGACCAAAACGTTTAAAATAGAGAAAACAAGGTTTTTACCGACATCTTACGTTTTAACTTAACGATTTTAATAGAACTTCATACGTATCGTCTAAAGTACAATTGAAAAATTATTGTTATTTATTGCAATTCTTTAAAGAAGATAAAAAGAAAATTAACCATAATTATTCACACGTTTAAAAAAAATCAAATACAGTTCAAGTTCCATGCTTCAATGCAACAAAAAAACAAAGACACTCTACGTATCTAGGATCAACATTACAATCAACTTCCGCGCTACCTTAAAAATCTCAACTCTTTTCACTCATTTATAAACACCAACTAAAAACACATACCTATTTACTATTTACTCTAATTTAATTAATAAAAATAAACAAAAAAACTTTAACCATTAACCATACCAATACTATTACTGACTCCGTACTCTTACTCTGAAACAGATCTAGATATTTATTAAAAACAGAGACAGGGCCCTCGCTCTAGAGTTTCTTTTCTCTACTGAGGGTCCTCACCATCACTTATCTAATTATTTATCCTTATATAGTTATTTTCGTTTAATATTAATATGTATTTGTGATTAAACAGTGTAATTCACAATATATTTAAAAAAAAATGTAATGTAACAATATTATGGTGAAATTAAACAATTCATTCGTTCATTCATTCAAAAGGGATGTCAAATTTCAACCTGATACGAGCAGAAGTTTTTGTGTAGTGAAGTGATATATTTTAAATGGAGTAGGCCGAGACTTAAATGGGTTAGGGACTCTCTACTACAACCATCCTCTTTAACTGTCGACTCATCATGATTAACGTTTTCACAATATTCAATACATATTTATTGTAAGACGCTCTTGGGACTTATATATGGGACCACCAATAAGCTAATCATGACCTATACCATCCAAATTTCATTAAAATCAGATGAGTAGCTTCGAGACAGTTATGTTGGTTCGCAAAAATTGAGCGACAGACCGACCGTCAGATAGACAGACACGGAACCAAAAATGTTCCCTGATGTCGGAATTTTAAATCGGAGACATAAAATATTTTCGTTCTTCAGAACGATCACATAGCTTCCGTTGCCTTCGGTAAGCTAGCAAGCAAAAGTAATTTTGTAATAAATTACTTCAAAGAATAATAAATAAAACAATAATTAAAGCTAAACTCTTAACAAAATGAGCTCAAATTTTTTATTTATTATTCTTTATTTTACAGATAGAAAACAATCAGGCAAAACAAAAAATGCTGGTTTGATAACTATAAGATAAAGAAAATAGAAAAAATATTAATATCAAATATATTTACTCAGGGCGAGGATGAGCTTGTATTTCATAAGAGCACCTTGGTAATGTCAGAACCTGCTAAGGTAACAGTTGGGTGGGTGCAAGGGACCAGCACAAAGTTAGACTGTAAATATGAATAGGTACTAAGTACTCACGTAGGTCGAATAGTGAATACACAGGTCACAGGTACATTACACATAGATAGATGTACTATCAATCGTTCGTAAAGTCAGACCAGAGTGGAGCACCATCCTCTCTGTACACTTGCTCTAGACTATTAGTCTAACTCTGACAGTATAGCCTTAATTCCTAGCTGTTTGAAGCTGATCTTGTTTTCTGTATGACACGTGATGAATAGCTCTCTGAGTCAGCAGGATCATTCAGTTAAGGATAGCCTCTCAATCTTTGGACTCTAACACTTACATTACCACAACACAAAGTATTATATATAATATATACTATCCTTCCAATAACTTAAACTAACAACTAGAACACTTCATACAAAAGCAATAACTTTGGTTATTTTATGTGAACACAAGGTCAGCCACGTGTTTCTTGGGAACCCACTTCTTTTTTTCAGAAGAGGTAAGTGTATATTTTTTTTGTGACTGGGGTTGGGGGCCTTTTAACTAAAATATAACTATCAATATTAACTACATTTTTTTGTTAGAAAGTTTCTTACTTAATATGTTAAAATTAAAATGGTCTCTATATGTTAGTAATGTTTAATCGAAAATATCGGAACCATTTTTGATTAAACATTATTAAAAAATTGACCATTTAAATTGATCCATTAAAGAAACTTTTCAATAAAAAATTAAGTCTCTAGTAAAAATTGATAATTATGGTATTTGTGTTTTATATTTTATATTATACGATAAACAATCACAAAAAAATTAATTTTTTTACTAAGGAGGGATAATCTTCCTTAATCTAAAGAACTAAAGAGCTGTCAGACAGAGGAACATTTCCCTCTGAATATAAAAGCGAAATATCCCTTTGAATTAAAAGTTTATTAAACAAAGTAATATTATCACGCATATCATGTATATTATTACTGTCTTCGTTATCATTATCTAGAAGAATTAGAGAAAACAATATAACTAATGATAGAAAGAAATGATCCTTCAAGGAGTGGGGGTCGTACACACAAGCTATTTTGGACTAGACAGTCCCTAGTCCACGCCATCGTCAGTCAAGCCATCTCAGCAGCTTTTGATATACAACGAGCTCATCAAAAATACACGCTCATCCCCAAAAACTTGTATCAAATACAAGTTCAATAGGGGATTTAACTTCATTGCTTATTGTAAGACGATTACTTTTTTTTTTAGCTCCCCTACCCAATTTTTATCCTTCGGCTCTGACAATTACATAAAAATAAACATTTTCTTAAAAAAATTAACTAAGCCAATAAACAAAATTTTTCAATTTGACTACAAGTTTAGTGCTGAATGAGCAAGTGGTAAGAGCTAATACACAAAATACATAAGATAGACACGGACGGTTTTGAGTTGATTTGCCAATCAAATACAATATATTCGAATTAAAAATCGAGCATTATAGGAGTGATCAAACCATCATTAAATTTAATCCAAAACTTTAGTGATCACAGATACAACTCTGAAGGAAGTTATATAGATTATAGCTTCCATGTATAAAGCTGGTATTCATTAAAAATCAAAAGAAACACACTTATAACTAGGTACTAAACATCTCAATCAAATTTATTGAACGAGCCTGGTAAGTAAGTTCTTAATTTCAGAGTTATAGAGTTTGCTAGTACCGCAATAACTGGCGGAAAAATTGACCAACTTAAACGAAATTCGGCACACAATGTGCATCTCAGCATTTGAGGCACCTGTATAGTTTTTGGAAATTTTACGCTTAAATGTTTTCAAGATAGTGGCAGTGGCCAATATGGCCACTGTCACACATACACATATGGACGTATATGTTATACATAGTTTTAAAGGGCTTAAGGTGTAGGAAATAAGTGAGTATGTAACTATTATTACAAAATATTCATATTTTGCCAGCATTAAAAACAAATATGGCCAAAATGAGGGTGTTGTAAAAAAAATTGAGCTTATATTATAGGTTGCATATACTTTTAATACTATTGATGAGTTGAGAGAGAAAGTATACATATTATGATGACATTATTTTCGAAATGGCTGCCAAAAATACTAAAATTAAGTGTTAAGGTTAAGTCACATGACATGCTGTATATCAAATTAAAGGTCTTTTTGAGTAGATAATTATTATTATTACTGCCCCGTACAACCTAAATAAGCGAGTTTGGTATGCTACACATTACTAGTTTAAAATGAATTTAATAAAAATAATATACGTACTTTGTAATTTGAAGATCCTTAGTCTTCAGAATTACTTTCTTAATTCTTCGTTCTTCATTCCGCAACTCAGTTTTCTTCAGGATATCTTGTTTCTTTTTTTTCAATTCATTTGAACCTTGGGACTGGCAGTTTGTAGAATGTCCGCTACTGGTGGTCGTTACTGAAGATACACAAGATGATGTATTAATAATTTTCATAGGTTCCTTTTCTATGTTGTTGTCAGAGTTACTATCCTGTATGCTTGTGTCTTTCTTGTTTTCATCAACTGTACGATTTAACGAAGTAATCTTTGAAAAGGTCTCACGCTGGCTCTTTAATTCTTCTAAATTCTTAATCTCACTTAAAACTTCTTCTTTTGAAACACACGAACCCTTTAGATTTGAGTCATTTATACCACTCGTTGATGTAGTATTCTGTTGGGTTTCTTTGGAATTATGTTTCAACGCAGGCTTTATTTGAGTGTCCTCATAATATTGGTCAACATTTTTATCTTTCCAAATATCTTCACCACAATTGTTAAATGACACCTGAACATTGAATTGATCAGAGCGTAATGGACAAGTTACCGCAGACACAGTATTAAAGGTGTCTTGGACAAGTTCTCCCTTATGAATGTTATCTTGGACATGAATGATTTTATTTTGGACAAGATCTACTTTTTGATTTAAATTCTTGACATGATCTACCTTGATGATATCTAGTCCGTTAACCACCTTATTAATGGCGTCTCGTACATGATCTACCTTATTAATTATTTCTTGGACATAATCTTCCTTATGAATGGTAGCTTGTATTTGATCTTCATTGTGAATGAAATCGTCGACCTGATCTTCTTTATGGACAAGGTCATCCTTATGAATAATATCTTGAATATTATCTTTCTTTTGAGAAAAATTTTGGAGATGATCCACGACTATTAATTTTGACGACTCCAGATAATTTTCATCAGAACTTATTTGTGAGTTACAATTATTGGTATTATGGCCAGATATCTTTAAAGGAGATGGTTCAGATTTAGTATTCGTTTCAGTAGACTCTCTTTTCTTAAAAAGGTAATTTGCTACAATTTCTTCGTCAGCTTTTGGTTGAGAATAGCCTACACACGGCACGTTAGATGTAACGAAGCTACAGTCATCAGGAATGGTCTCTACAGATAAAGTCTTCTTTTTGTGAACATCAAAATCAATTTTCGACAAAGAAGCCTCCATTTTGTCATACAGATCTTTTAAAACTGGATCTTCTTGAATAATCCGTTCAATCTCATTCAAATTATATCTAATGGATGTATCGGAGCAATTTTCTTTTGGGTTGTTCTTCAATTCCTGCATTTTGCTCACGTTTTCTTTAGAGTGGCCAATACTCATCAAAAGAGCGCATTCATCTTTGATTTCTATAGGTATGTCTATTATTTCATTTTCTTCAATGTTCTTTTCACGATAAGACTCATTCATACTTTTTATTTCCGGATTATTTTTCATTGGGTCTTTATTTTTCACGAGATTATCTTCAGTTTTAGGACAAGGTTGGGAATTCATTTTTAATAAACCTTGTTTCACTTTGTTTGCTGTAAATGACTTTTCTTCTTTTTCTAAATTATTTTTTGTATGTTGAATGTAAACTTGGCTACATTGTTCTGGTTGCAACGTGTCAGGGATTTCTATCGTACTTTCATTATTTTCAAAATTCTTTGAACTATCCTTTACGGCCTCTTGATCAGAACAAATTAATGAAGCTTCTAAATCCAGTAAAGGTACTCGAGTATTTATATTTTCATCAGTGATTTTATTAAGGCTTATTTCATCTAGTTGCATTTTCTTAGAATCTGTTAAATTAAGCTCGTTTTGTTTCGCATTTCCACAATGTTCTTTAAAGAAACAAGTATTAGATTTTCTAGTAGCTATCTCTTCTGCAGATAACAACCTCGAAATTCGTTTAGCATTTCTTTCGGGTATATTATTGTTTTCATTTATCTTCGAGTTAACAAAATAATTCTTTTTAAATGCCTCCTCCTTGATTTGAATTAACTGTTTTACTTTATTTGCCACTCTTTTAACATTTTTCTTAGTCTTTTTAAATTTACTTTTCTTCTTTTGTTTGGGGATTACTGTAGATTGGAGATAGTTTATAGTTCTCTCAAGAATATCTTCAAATGTCTCATTCTTATTTGTATTCCCTTGGCATTGTTTCGTCGTTTGGTTTTCAGAAATATTACTTTCCAATAGATGTTGCGTCAATAGATCTTTCTCTTTTAAAGGTTCAGAAATATCTTGTAATTGGGTGTTAAATGTCCTCTCTTCAACATCCTTTTTTGTCTGACATTCAGCCGATATTTTTTTGTTATCAGAAGTAGTCTTTACTTCTTGTTTTAGTAAACCTTTTAGCAGGACTTCATTTGACACCGAAAGAGGAGTAAATTTAAATAAACTTTTATTATTTAACAGTTTTTTTTTCTTCGAGGTGATATTTTTTCCAAAAACTTTTTCTTCTGTCCCGGAGTTTTGGAAAACCTCAAATCTTTTTATTTTTGATTCCTCTTTGTCAATCATTAATTGAGGCGGCAGACCAGCTTCATTGGTCTTTAAAATTGATTCTTTGAAATTACATGAAGATTGAGTCTCGTATTTATCAAAAGAATTTTTAGATTCAGTTTTAGTAGGTTTGGTCATTTCTATTAATTGAGTTTTATTTAGTTTAATTAATTCTGCTCTCGGGTCCTTCTTCCCGGTTGGTACAATCTTATCTTCAGGTTTAAAATAATTTGTTTCTTGATAAGGTGTTAAAGAAGCGCCTTCTTTCGGCTGACCTTTTTTTCGCACTTGTTCTTCGCTTTTAGTTTTGGCATTTAGGTTTAAAGTTCTGTCGAACTCTAGATTTTTCTCATCAATAATTTTCAAGGAATAGATTTTTTTCTCAGGAGTTTTTTCAACTCGAACTTCCTCTTTACTTCTTGTGATTTTTTCAGAGTTTTGTTTCATACTTCTAAACTGAGATATCGAGGACACTCGGTGCTCCTTATCAGTAGCCATAAAAGTGTTAGAGAAATCTGACTTAGTCAATTTAGAAATACCACGATTTACCTTTTCTTCAACTGGATCATTTATTACTAAAGGTTTATAGGTATTACTTTCTACACTTCTACAAACCTCGAACTGTCTCTTATTGGCGTTACTGTGGTAAACTTTGGCTTTATAAGGCATTAAGTTTCTATCCCTCGATGTTAAATTTGATTTAATATTATGGTTCTGTCTATATTCCGAAAAATCATTTGATCCATGTGCTACTTGAAGATGCTTATTCAAATTATTAGGACGGATATCTTTTCGTCCATTAAACTGTTTTTCTACTGCTTCCTTTTTAGTAATTTCTTTATAAAAATTCCAATTTTCCGAAGAATTTTTATATTTAATTTTATGTTTAGAAACTGTAGCTGTTAATTTTAATTTTGTGGAGTCATTATAATTAGATTCAGTTTTCGCATTTGTATTATCTTTGGTTCTGAGATGATCATGTTCCCGCCAGAAACTTTCCTTTTGATTCTTCTTATGATCTGCTTTGTTGCTGAATCGCTTCTTATCATTCATTTCAATACAAAACTTAGTTCGGTCAATCATCTTATGCACTGTGTCATGTTTAGCCTTAAGTGATACATCATCCTGCCTAGACCTGTCATGCCAAACTCTCGAAGAAGAATTCATTTTAATTTGTTTTTCTGTAAAACTTTCATTAATCTTCTTTGAAATAACTTCTTCTCGTCTGTAATTCCCTTCACGAAGTCTTGAATAGGAGGACTTGTAAATCCGTTTACTTGAAGCATCCTCATTAGATCTCTCAGGCATATTTTCTTCTAGCTTAGACTTCTCATCACAATTTCTTAAACTAAACATTTTTTTATCTTTATTCATGTTTTAATTTGTAAAAACTCAACTATACTTGTCGTTAATTACATTTTTAATTTAAATATGTATCTCCAGATATTAATTATTACCCAAAGAAATAAGTCCTTTTCACGCGTGTACTAAAAATCCACTGGCAGCCTCTCTAAAAAATAAATTAAAACTTATCATAAACAGAGGATGCTTAATCTTATCAGAACTTCCTACTCCTACATTCTGTTCAAATTATCTATTAAATTATAAAAAAACAAATAACAATTGAGAATACTTGGTACTGTTTATTAAAATTGTATATTTACTTGTTAGAAAAAAAGTTACAAATAGAAATAATTGATAACTAGATCTTGAATAGCTCCAAAATATTTAATTAGAAAAATGTTCATTAATTTTAGAAATCAATCACTCAAACAATTAACAGTTAAGATTAAAAAATACGATTTAGTATTAGTAAAAAAAGAAGAAGATGAGAAAGTGTCATATTGTTACCTCAATGAAGTGCAGGGTGTGACTGAACACATATAAATGAATCGTTTGTTTCTACCACTTAGATTTTTAATGCGATGAAAATAAAAGCTGAAGGAATATGACCATGATGTTTCTAAATATAAAACTGATTATATACTGCAAGTAAAGAAATGCTTTTTAGAACCAGATGGTCTAGAAAGAGAAGATAAAAAAAAATAAAACTGCTGAGTTGATTAAGTGGTAAAGGCTGAGAAACATATTTTGCTTACTCTGTTTTTTAGTGGTTCTGCTTTCTGGTTGGAGTATAACTTGCTTATTAGATCGTAAAAAATATATATATATATTATATATAAAGCAGTTCTTAATGTATAAAGGAGGGCGTTTGTCTATTTGATTATTCAAACCTCATTCTCTCTATAATCGAAGAGGGACTTAGAGATATGTGGATGTGGCAGCCTCCACAATTAAATAAGATCTATTTATTTGCAAAGTAGCTGATCCCTCCTGTAAAAATAAAATATTGTTGTTGTTAAAAAAAAAAAAAAAAATGTTATGCCGACCAGGACGTAATGATATAAAGAGAGAAAAAATCAACAAATAAAACTATCTTATATTCATTATACAAAATGATACTGAAGTTAAATTCCATACCAACTAATTAATTTACATTTTTGAAGTGAAACTTCTTTAGCCGCGTTAGGCCGCTCCCTCACTTGTCGGTACGGTATCGGTGCGATATAGGTAAGATCGTTCGCTCGGTTCCGATTCGGTACAGATTCTTTACCGAGCGCCTGTATCTTAATGAGTCCTCCCTGACTAGGGCGGTATGCGTGGGAGCGGGGCGGTAAGGAATCGGTATATCGAGAGTCGGTAAGAACAAGCAGTAAAAACAGAAGCGGTAAAGTACTTTCTTCTTCTGGCGACGACATAATCACGCCTCGACACTACCGTGACTGCAAGATTACCGACAAGTGGGGAGATGAAGGCGGTATCGGTAAGGCAGAAAATACCGCACATCGATACCGTACCGACAAGTCAGGGAGCGGCCTTAGAGTAATTTTGCTTGACCGAAATTGACGTCGTGCAATGAAGTTCGCGTTTCGAGACTCGTCCAAGTGAAACATTTGCCATGCGAAATTAACGAAATTGCAAGTTTTTGTTTTAATGCTCGCCAGTGAGATATTTTAATCGACTGCCGACATAGGCCGGTAGATGATTTACCCGTAAAAAATCTTCCCTCAGGACGAGTCTCGAACCCCCGGAATGGGAACCTCGTGTTCTACCACTGCGCTAGTCCATAAGTACCACCTTCACCACCTTTTTCATTAGGTGGGTAATAAATTAAGCTTTTTTTATTTGTATCAAGAAACAGAATTGGTATATAAGTTATATAAGGGTATTATTATTAAAACTAAAACAATATACGTAATAATTATCTTATATATTATATTAATTTTGTATATTTCATGTTTTTCTTCATTATTCGCTAACATTTTATGAAAATATTTTATTAATTAAAATGATGTTTCTTTGAGAAGTTATCTGACTGTGGCGGCATTGTAAACTTCTGGTTATAAATACATAAGACTTACTTGATTTTTATGGACCGACCCCTCATAAAACAAGGTTTTTTTAGTGATAAAAATTTGTCGAAGGATGACGATGGAGGAAAGAGTCTTTAGACCAATACGTTATTGTCAATAGTCAATAAAAAAAGGATGTACAGACTTCATCCTTTTTCATTAAGTGGGTAATAAATTATGCTTTTTTTATTTGTTTCACGAGTTTGTAACTAATTTCTAAAAAATATATACTAGGTAAAACAATTTTTAAGAAGTTTTGAAGTTGTATGTTTTCTTGAGTTGATCCCAAAGAACAATATTTTCTTTTTAATTCATAAATTGACTATATTTCGCCCATACTTGCATCTTCAGCCCTAAAATAACATAAACAATATTAAGATCAAATAAAAATTGTTTGTTATTTTAGGCTTGAAGATGCCCAGGTGTGGGAGAAATATAGTCAATTTATGAAGTAAAAGAAAATATAATAAAATATCTCCAGAAAGGAAAAAAAGTAAAAGTAGGGCGAAAAAGTAAAGTAGGGAGAAAAAGAAGAATTGCCAACTTAACTATTTTATAAATAGTACAGAATGAATGGCTAATGTAGTAAGATTGTAGAAATCAGGTTGACGACACTGCTTTTTCGACCATATTTATCAATGTTTTTAAACCTGCATCTAAATAACCTTCTACTTAAGTTTAACTGCTATTCTTATTTGTTTTTAATATTTAATCTCATATATCTGCTATTAAAAGTGCTAATAATTATTGTTATTTATTAAAATAATAAATAAAAACTGTGCAATGGATGAAATGTGTATTTTCTCCCTATTGGAGATAAAATATATTGTATGTACCTCGGGAGTAAAGTCCTATAATTCCCCTCGCGATAATTATCTCTCTCGGCTGCGCCTCGGGAGCTAATTAGTGTTAAATAATATATAACACTTGTGGAAAGCGTTTAATTTTCTACGCCATTTTGTCAAAAACGTCCAAATTCCCCCCCCCCCCCCCCAAACTACTAATTTCATGCTTACAACACCAACGAAACCCTTTTTACGTGAGACTTCACGCACTACCAATGTATTTTTTTATGTCTAGGGGTTCGTTCATTCTTTTTTTTTAATGAGAGGCTTTGAAATGATATTGGGATGCAAAGTTTCACTGATAGACGGCTTAAAAAATTAATTTTAAAAAATTAAAAAAAAAATTAACAAAAATCTTGATATTTTCTTGAATTTGGTGTGCTCGTATTAGACTAAATAAAATTGCAATTGAAGTATTATTGCCCTTTTCATATTAACACCTCGAATTCGAGCTCTACCTAATTCACACTTTTTAGGGTTTTGTAGATACATCTCAAAACCCTTATACCGAGGGTGATGTGACCGTCCGTCGCTCTTTGGTTCATAGGGCCCGAACCATTTAAGCAAAAGTGATGAAATTTGAAACACTGGTGCAAATTTTTGACCCAACCACAGGAAAAATATACAGAAGTTCAAAATTTATTATGCCCATGCGCAATTCGCAAAAATGTGGTAAACTCTAATATGTATATTTTTTTTTAATTTTCGAGTGAGGTATCAAATGAAAGCTGCTGAAGAGTAGGACGCATATATATTTAATATATATGCTTTTATATATATGCAATATGCATGCTTTTAAATATATGCTTTTTTAAATTTTTCATTCTTTATTGGTTTTATAAGTCAAAATATACACCAAAAAAAATCCGCCCCAACACTATATAACGGCTAGTCCAAAAATTTTAAAATAATTCATGGCTATACCTTCTGGTGGAGCGATGAAAATGTTCTGAAAAAATTATCTAGTCGTTATTACTGATGAAAACATTGTGACCCCCCGGGGGATCGAACCCGGGACCCTTGAGATCGAAGAAAAAAAATCATTATTTCATAACGGGTATGCTTAATCATCTACAAAACCCTAAAAAGTACTTGTACGCAAGTACTTCCCTGTGATTTTTTAATCTTTTGTTCTAGACAGTTTATAATTGGGAATTTTATTTGTAATTATTAAAGTACATGGAGCGCGGTAGACGTATGAATTTGAAAATGTAATAAAACACAGAATGTTACAAAATAATTTTTTTCCTGATTTAATAACATGGGAAATTTAAATTTACGTAGATTTGAACAAAGTATCGGATAAGTGGTTCCCCTCACACTCCAAACACTGATTAAGCCTTTTTTCGAAGTTTTCGTGCACTCTTTCGAGCATTTCCACAGGAATTTCGGCAATTTTGGCTCGAATCTTGTTCTTGAGGGCTTCCAGGGTTCTGGGACGATCGCTGTACACCAAGGATTTAAGGTATCCCTCCCCACAGAAAAAAATCACAAGGAGCCAAATCAGGTGATCTTGATGGCCAGTTTAAATCGCCTCTTAAAGAGATGAGACGCCCCGGAAATCTGTCTAGCAAAAAGTTTACGCAAACCCTTGCTGTGTGGGCTGTGGCCCCGTCCTGCTGAAACCAAACGTCTTCCAGCTCCATCGCTTCCAATTCAGGCAAAAAAAAATCCTGGATCATGGTTAGGTAACGTGCAGGTGTCACTGTAGCCGTTCGACCATTTTCTTCAAAGAAGTAAGGGCCAATGATCCCAATTCTTGAAACTGCACACCATACTGTTACCTTTTCGGAATGTAGAGCCCTCTGGTGAAGCTCCCTGGGATTCGTGTCACTGTAATAGCGCATATTGTGCTTATTCACATATCCACTGAGGTGAAAATGTGCCTCATCAGTGAAAAAAATAATGCTGTCACGAGGCAACGAAGCAAGTATGTTTTCACAAGATAATTGTCTGGCTTCAAAATCACGTGGCTTCAATTCTTGGACGACAGGCATCTTGTAGGGGTGCATATGAAGATGTTCCCTAACAATTCGGTGAATGGAACGTCTAGAAATGCCAAGAGCACTTGCTTGCTTTCGCACTGAACACCTAGGAGATTGTGCAATTGCAGCTCGAACTCTCTCGACGTTTTCTGGTGGGAGTAACGGTAACCTGAGGCCCCTGGACACATTTCCCCTATCCTGAAATGCATTAACCCACGCAAGAATTCGATTTCGATCTGGAACTCTGCCCCGGGGGGCAATATTGAACCTTAAACGGAAGGCACGCTGCACGCGGATGATTGAGCGGGCTTCCGAGAAATAAGTCTGCACAAAATAAATACGATGTTGAACGGACTCCATTGTCCATTATAGCGACTGAACCCACGTGGAACATAAACTTCCCGTCCCCCTCTTTCAAACGACCCTACTCTCAACCGTCTAGGACCAATAGGAAGGGAGCAATCCTCTCTTCAAATTCATACGTCTGCCGCGCTCCACCCTGTATAAGTAAATAAGACCTTCCGGACTGTTATTCATAATTGGCAGGACACGTTATATACAAGTAGAAATATCAAGTAGGTTAGTTTA